>CM054057.1:471395663-471995663 GCA_028641055.1 Alopecurus myosuroides | reverse complement strand
CAGCTGTTGACGAGGACCAATGTCAACATGCAGACTACACATTATCCATTTATATTTATTAATCCCTACATGCAGACTACACATTATCCATTTATTAAACCATTAAATTATTCGTATTAATAATATAAAATATATACTGTGATCAACTGAAATTTGTATATTATCTTAGAAAACATAATGCATCACATCTCTTATATATAAATTTGTTTATAATATGCATATTTTAAAGAGATAATTAGAAATATTTAAAAAAACGATAATTAGAAAGGATAAAACTTCTAAACAGTGGGTACATATTTGGACAAATATAAGAATATAACTTTATATATAATTAAACATACTTATAATTCGATAACTGGCCCCACTTTACATATAATCAGTGGGGCCCGAGGGACATTATATCTAATTAAAAAAAACTAACTGCTCCCGCTCTGCATGCGGCAGCCCTAACTGCTCCCGCGCTGCATGCGGGAGCCCTTGCCGACCTCCGGCGCCCGGGAGCTCTTGCCGCCCTCCGGCGCCCTACTTCCATTCCGCCGCCCTGTCCTCCATCTCCTTGTTGACGCGGGCGCGGCGGTTCTCCGCCCGCATCCTCTCCTCCTGCCTCTCACGGGACCGCTTGATCCTGGCCCGGAGGGCCTTCGCCTCCTTCTTCGCCTCCTTCTTCTCCTGCGCCTTCAACTCCTTCGCCTCTAGCCGCTCCAGTCTCTTGAGGCGGCGGTCCGTCTTGGGGGAGATGTCCGACGTCTTGGTGGTGGTGGAAGGGGCGGGGCGGTGGACGAAGGGAGGCGTCGGCGATCGCTCCCGTTTGGGAGAGTCGTCGACGGGAGGCACGATGGGCAGGACGTCCAACTCCGCCTCGGGCCACTCGGCCTCGTACCAAGGCAGAGCCTTGGGGTGGTTGTCCTCGTCGGAGACCGACTCCGAGCTTGAAGGGAGTGAGTAGGAAGACATTGTTCGGGCTTGAAGGAAGAGAAGGGCAAAGGGCTGGAGAGGGATGACAATATGGAGGACGAGTGAAACGGACTATTTAAAGACACGATTAGACGTGAATTTATTTGGGTAGATGAAGCAAACAGTGTGAAAACGTTGGGTGTAGTGTACAAGAGTCGATGCATGGTCAAAGCGGTGTAGAACAGGCGTAGGCGTAGGCTTAGGACAGCTAGTGATACGGAGTACGAGCGCGTGTGCATTAGGCAGTCAAGTGATTCGACGTTGCATGCGTGTATTAAAGAGATAAAGAGAAGAAGTTCCAAAGTCTCACGCCAAATCCTGCCTCGCTACATATGCATTGATGCGTATCTTCTGAAAACGAGGCGTGGAGGGTTCAGGGCTGCTGCAAATGCGACGCGACTCGTGTTTCTGAAATGATGCGTGCAGGGCTGCTGCAAGTGCGACGCGACGTTTACTCTTTTCTTCTTCTGCCACATTGTTTACTCTGAAAAAACACCCAGTCCATGCACCGCTTCATTTTCAATCGTTTGATCGTAAGGAACGGTGCAGATCGAGTCCATGCATGCAAACTACGGCGGCAACGGCCTGCAGGCGCTGAGACGAGCGCTTCTCTGTGCGGGAACGCGATCCCCTGACTTTAGGTCACTGACAAATGGAGCCCATCACACACCGGACCCACGTGTCATGGGAGAAAGTCAGAGAACATAAGGTGGGCAAAGTAAGAGAATCTGGTTCCCTCTGTTTTTAGGTCATGTACAATAGTGTAGACGGGTGCTGTCTGCACTACTCGGCCACATGTCATTTCTAGACATTTTTAGAGATAGTTGGTACAATGTGGTGACCCCCTAGCTTGTTGTAACATCCCAAGTATGAAAAATAGCCATTAGAATGTTTGCTCTCTGTTATTTTATGTTTTGCATCATGACTGCATGTTCATTGCATTTGTTTTGCTTGTTTTCCATTTGTTTTCCTCTGTTTTCATTTGTTTTCCTTTGTTTTCTATTTGAATTTCAAATCAAATTTCAAACCTTTTGTTTCATACTTGTGATGTTACAATTTCCAAAATGATATTTCAAATCAAAAAAAATCAATTGTTTCCATTAAAGTTGTGATTTCAAAACTGTTGATCTGTTTCTAATCAATATTTCATCTAATACCAAACCATTTTCAAATTCAATTAATTTCCAAAACAGCAACCCTTTTGAAAATTATGGAAATGACAACACACTTCCATCATTTGTTTCCATTAAACCATGAGGTTCAAACTATTTAAATTATTGCTTTCAATATTTCACTTAATATTCAAAATTCATTCAAATTGCATTCAAAATTCAATTACATCTTCCAAACAGCAACCATGTTTAATTTATGAGAATTACAAAACTTTTCCAATCATTTTTGTTTTAAATCAACTTGAGGGTCCAAACTAATTAAATGTTTCTTTTTAATAAATCACTTCATCTCAAAATTCACTCAAATTTCAAACCAATTGCAAACAGCAACATAATTAAGTTTTTGAAAACCAAAGTTTGCAAAAATTGTTGTGGTTACTATAAATAACTCATACAATTTTTCCACTAATTTTCTAAACCCTAAAAAACCCTTCCTTTTTCTCTTTTCCTTTTCAGCAAAAAAAATAAAACAGAATAAAAATTAAAAAGAAAGCAAAGAGAGAGAGGGGCAGGCCCAGCCCAACTCCCCCTCAGGCCCATACCCCTTCGCTCTTCTTCAACCTCTCGTACGGCAGCCATCTCAAGCTCCCACGTCGACAGAGATGGAAGCGAACGGCTGCAGCTCTCCCCCTCCTCCTATATAGCTAAACCCTAGGCCCCCTCGGTGCCCTAATGCCCTCTCCTCCTCTCTTCTCTCTCCCCCGCCTCCATTTCTCCTTCCCACCTCCATCTCTTTTCTCTCCACCCCTCTCTGTACTGAACCTGAACCACACCCGAGCCCCACCCCTTTTCTCCGGTGATCGCCGCCGTTGGGGCCACCCACCGGCGAGGGCGAGTACGGGAATGGGTTCCCCGTACCCCCCTCGTTCTCCTCGGCGTCTAAACGGGCACGGGGAACCAGCGAATCGCTGCCGCCATCATCGTTTCGCCGCCGGTCGCCGCCACCGCGGCTGCACCTCCTCCTCCGCCCGCTACCTTCCCCTCCCGGTGAGCACCCTCTAGTCCCTCCCCCTCTCTGCTCCCCTGCAGCACTCGCGCGCAACCACGGCCACCGCGTGGACCACGCGAGCGCAGCAGCACGGCAGCTGCCGCCCGCCGGCGGCCGTTTTCCTTCCGTCGATATTCAGTAAACGTACGTGCAACAAGTTCAGTTAACATCTTAACTGAAGGTTATCCTCCTTGTGCTCCCCTCCTGTCAACAAGCACACTTCCACCGCAGTGGTAGCACCTCCCTGTGCGCGCTGTGAGGGGGTGGGTTCGAATCCCACCCCCTGCGGATTAAACCCCCTTTTGCCATTTCATTTTCTAGGCCCCGCACCAATCCTTTTATCACAGACAGGTCCCTGTGAGTTCTTTTCTAGTCCCTGTTAATTTTTCCTAAGTCCCTAGCTAGTAAATAAAATGGCAGATTCATACCAAAAATCAAAAAATGCATAAATAAATCATTTTAACTCCAATTTCAACATTTTAAATATGTATTTTGTACCAAATTGAATTCTCTACCCAAAATAAATTTTGTTTACTGTTTTGAATATTTTAAATTGGTGAAATATTTAAAAACTTGTTCAATTCACTTAATTTTGCAAAAATCATAACTTGGGCATAAAAATTCCAAATTCAACAAACTAAAAATGTTTTCCATTCAATTTTTCATGTACTTTCCAAATATCAACTTTGTTTGCTGTTTTGAATAATTCAAATTGCTGAAAACAACTGTTTCTTGATTAATGCATTTAAAATTGCCAAATTAATAACTTGCTCATTTTAAATCCATTTTCAACAAATGAAGTATGTTTTCCATGCTAAATTAAACCCTCTCTCCAAATATAAACCTTGTTTCATGTTTTGGATAATTAAAATTGGTTAAATAATTTAAACCTTGTTTAAATCATTTAATATTGTTAAATTCATAACTTGCTCAAATTAAATTATTTTTGAACTTATAAAATATGTTTTCAAACCATAAAAGTATAACCTTTTCAAATATGAATTTCATCTAATGTTTTGCACAAATAAGAATCCAATTAAATTCATACTTGAATTAAATTCAATTAAAACTTGTTTAATTCATAAGTATTTCATTGTAATTCCTTTTCCAATAATTGGAACATGTATTCCATCTAAAATTGTGTGTTCTTATCATATATGAATTTTGTTATCTATTTTGAACAATTAAAATTGGTGACAACAACAAATGCTTGTGTAACACCTTTAAGGAACCAAAATTCCATAACTCAATAACTAAAATCCTAACCTTGGTAAACCTTATTTCAAATTGTTTCTATTGTTGTTTTCCTTTTGTTTTCCTCATCCATGCATCATGCTAATTCACTTTCACATGTTGATTAGTGGTAGAACAATTACTTCAACCCTAATTCATGGGCTTTCCATATGCAATCCAAGTTGCATGTGGGTCCACTTAATCATGTATGTTACCATGTCAACTAGTTTATTTATGTGCATCAATTAAATGGTCATGCATCATCCCATGATTGTGCACTATGCCATGTTATTGATTGTTTGTCTCTCTGCGTTGTTTGTTTGCTTCTTCTCGAATAGACGACGACGTTGAGACGGACGATACTTACGACACCCCTTTCTGTGGATTTAGCTCAGTACCAGGCTGCTGAGTTTGCAGGCAAGTATTCACTCACATGAACCACTGTGTTCCTTTCAACATTGGATACGATACTTTCCGTTGTCTATTCTACTAGCCCTATGAATCGTTGCTTCTGTTCGATCCTACCACATGTTAACCTTTAACCCTGATATAGCCTCACCTCCACCACCTATAACCTTTTGCTTGTTGCCCGTGTCTTACTAGCATGCTTAGGGTTGTTTTGCTCGAGTCTGTTGTCCGTTACTTTCAGTTACCATATTACTTATGTTCTGGGGCTCGATGTTAAACAAAAACCTGTTAATTTTGAGGTAATAATAATTTGCTGATAAGACACCGGCAGGAGGCCCGGCGTGGTTTTGAGGCCTGCTAGTGTCGACCCTAATTAGGAAAAGGGTCTTGTCTACTGATCCATGATGAGCGCACTAACCGCATGTGGGAAGCGTGTATGGGCGCCCCCCTCAATTTGATTTGATTCGCATCTCGTCCAAATCGCCTCATTTAGTTCGGGTTTTCCATTTGCCGCATGCATATGCAGGTGCGAACCCTTGGTACCAGGGTGGAACTTTTGTAGTCGGCATTTAGGGAGACACGTTCTTAGAGTGCTATGAGGGTCCCCTTTTCTTCGTGGGGCTTGATTAGCCGTGCGCTCAATTGCACGGGGTTCTTTGGGCTTGATGCGAAGAAGAGTTGAGTTGTGTTGAGTGCCCCGCTTGGTGGGAAAGGCCTTCCCATCTGGCGGGTTATTCTTACGTGTACGGCCAAATTGGTGCACCCCTGCAGGGTAAATCTTCTCAAGAAGCCGTGTTTTCCGCGGTTATGGATGACTTGGTGAAAGTACTGGCTAACAAGTACTCAGAACAACTTACACCTAACTAATGATAACTTGACTAGTAATAGTCTTATTGACACAATAACTTGAACCATCATTAATCCAACTGTGTGAGTTATCCTCGGATTGCTTCTTTGGGTAAGGGGCGAGATCCAGGATGGGTTTGTTTGGAGTTAGTTGTTAGTTGGTTCCGATACGCTATCTTATCTCCTTTCTGTTAGCCGGAAGTGGTAGTATGTTCTGTAGTTGGTTAGAGCAGCCCGCTGCAGCATCTTTTGTATCACCCTTTCTTCCGTTGAACCCAAAGCATCTGTGCTTGGTGTTGACGGGTTACACTTTGGTGAACTGTGTGTCTTGCTTGCCAGTACGTTTATGTACTGACCCCTTTTGGGGCTGTGGTTTCCGCAGACTACGTTTCCGAGGATCCCCATGGTGGCTACTACGTGGAGTATGACGAGACTGCCGACGAGTAGATAGCGGAGCCGGGCAGGATCCGAGACTTCGTGGATGGGCTACGTCTTTTCGTTTCCGGCCTCTTAGGCCTATTTGGATCTTGTCTGTACTCAGACATGTTGAATGCTTCCGCTGTGATGTAATGATGAATTGTTGGGACATGTGTCCTCTGGATGATTGTATTTGCTATCTCTGCTCTAATGAGAGCTATTTGCAATTTATTTCCATCTTTTGTGTCGTAGAGATATGTTGTGCTATCATTTTGTTAAACGCCGTTGACGTACCATGTGTGTATGGTTTGAAGTACGTCAATGGAAGTATCCTGATTTCTATGGGATGGTTTACGTAGACGATGAACAGTAGGGGTTGGTTGTCACACATACGTGTGTTGGCCTACTCGTAAGAGATGCGGGTGCAGGTAGGCCCCGTAATCCAATCATCTGCTGTTCAACGGAACTGCGAGTATCCCCTAGAAGTCCGGGTGCGACAAATGGTATCAGAGCCTGTCTGCCTGTAGGATCCCTTTTACTGGTCGCAGTTGAGTCTAGAAACTATTTTGTAGCTATATAGGAAAAATGAAACGTGAGAGTAGGAATTCTGTTCTTTTTCTTCTTTCCCCACCCACCCTCCCTTTTCTGGTAAGGAAGTGCAACGTTGTTTTCCCTTCTCATCTAAACTTTCAAGTTAGGATTTCACGTATCCTGGTTTCTCTAGGATGGTTATATCCACTAGACCATAGGAATGGAGGTGGTTGTGACATGATTTATCATGTTTCCTACTCATGATTGAGAACGGAGGTGTGTAAGCCCCGGAAGCAGATCCTCTATTCCTTAAGCAGTAGATATTGATCCTTTAGAAGCCCGGATGGGTTTTCCGTAGTACCTCAGGAGTGTTTTGATCTCGTGTTTTCCCCCGATGTTGATATCCTGTTCTTCTCAACATCCTTTTCGTCGGTTGAAACCTTGTTGTTGCTTCCACTTCAGTTCTGCCACCGGCGTCTAATCAATAACTCTGTTCCACCCTTCTGACAAGATAGTCTATTCTCCAAATGAATCAAGTTCTATTCAGCTATACACCCTCGATGCAAAACCCCTTCCTCTATTTGAAAATGTTCCGGTGGTTTCCAAATTCCCTGACATCTTTCCAGAAGAGTTGCGAGGAATGCCTATCGTCTTGAAATTCCAGAAAAACTATCCAAGGTGCACGATGTGTTTCACGTGACACAGCTCAAGAGGATCTTCGCAAGAAGTATCCGGACCTTTTCTTTTCACAGTAGGAATCTCGGGGCGCGATTCCTTCAAGGGGGGGGGGCGTTTTGTAACATCCCAAGTATGAAAAATAGCCATTAGAATGTTTGCTCTCTGTTATTTTATGTTTTGCATCATGACTGCATGTTCATTGCATTTGTTTTGCTTGTTTTCCATTTGTTTTCCTCTGTTTTCATTTGTTTTCCTTTGTTTTCTATTTGAATTTCAAATCAAATTTCAAACCTTTTGTTTCATACTCTTGATGTTACAATTTCCAAAATGATATTTCAAATCAAAACAATCAATTGTTTCCATTAAAGTTGTGATTTCAAAACTGTTGATCTGTTTCTAATCAATATTTCATCTAATACCAAACCATTTTCAAATTCAATTAATTTCCAAAACAGCAACCCTTTTGAAAATTATGGAAATGACAACACACTTCCATCATTTGTTTCCATTAAACCATAAGGTTCAAACTATTTAAATTATTGCTTTCAATATTTCACTTAATATTCAAAATTCATTCAAATTGCATTCAAAATTCAATTACATCTTCCAAACAGCAACCATGTTGAATTTATGAGAATTACAAAACTTTTCCAATCATTTTTGTTTTAAATCAACTTGAGGGTCCAAACTAATTAAATGTTTCTTTTTAATAAATCACTTCATCTCAAAATTCACTCAAATTTCAAACCAATTGCAAACAGCAACATAATTAAGTTTTTGAAAACCAAAGTTTGCAAAATTGTTGTGGTTACTATAAATAACTCATACAATTTTTCCACTAATTTTCTAAACCCTAAAAAACCCTTCCTTTTTCTCTTTTCCTTTTCAGCAAAAAAAAATAAAACAGAATAAAAATTAAAAAGAAAGCAAAGAGAGAGAGGGGCAGGCCCAGCCCAACTCCCCCTCAGGCCCATACCCCTTCGCTCTTCTTCAACCTCTCATACGGCAGCCATCTGAAGCTCCCACGTCGACAGAGAAGGAAGAGAACGGCTGCAGCTCTCCCCCTCCTCCTATATAGCTAAACCCTAGGCCCCCTCGGTGCCCTAATGCCCTCTCCTCCTCTCTTCTCTCTCCCCCGCCTCCATTTCTCCTTCCCACCTCCATCTCTTTTCTCTCCACCCCTCTCTGTACTGAACCTGAACCACACCCGAGCCCTACCCCTTTTCTCCGGTGATCGCCGTCGTTGGGGCCACCCACCGGCCAGGGCGAGTACGGGAATGGGTTCCCCGTACCCCCCTCGTTCTCCTCGGCGTCTAAACGGGCACGGGGAACCAGCGAATCGCCGCCGCCATCATCGTTTTGCCGCCGGTCGCCACCACCGCGGCTGCACCTCCTCCTCCGCCCGCTACCTTCCCCTCCCGGTGAGCACCCTCTAGTCCCTCCCCCTCTCTGCTCCCCTGCAGCACCCGCGCGCAACCACGGCCATCGCGTGGACCACGCGAGCGCAGCAGCACGGCAGCTGCCGCCCGCCGGCGGCCGTTTTCCTTCCGTCGATATTCAGTAAACGTACGTGCAACAAGTTCAGTTAACATCTTAACTGAAGGTTATCCTCCTCGTGCTCCCCTCCTGTCAACAAGCACACTTCCACCGCAGTGGTAGCACCTCCCTGTGCGCGCTGTGAGGGGGTGGGTTCGAATCCCACCCCCTGCGGATTAAACCCCCTTTTGCCATTTCATTTTCTAGGCCCCGCACCAATCCTTTTATCACAGACAGGTCCCTGTCAGTTCTTTTCTAGTCCCTGTTAATTTTTCCTAAGTCCCTAGCTAGTAAATAAAATGGCAGATTCATACAAAAAATCTAAAAAATGCATAAATAAATCATTTTAAATCCAATTTCAACATTTTAAATATGTATTTTGTACCAAATTGAATTCTCTACCCAAATATCAATTTTGTTTACTGTTTTGAATATTTTAAATTGGTGAAATATTTAAAAACTTGTTCAATTCACTTAATTTTGCAAAAATCATAACTTGGGCATAAAAATTCCAAATTCAACAAACTAAACATGTTTTCCATTCAATTTTTCATGTACTTTCCAAATATCAACTTTGTTTGCTGTTTTGAATAATTCAAATTGCTGAAAACAACTGTTTCTTGATTAATACATTTAAAATTGCCAAATTAATAACTTGCTCATTTTAAATCCATTTTCAACAAATGAAGTATGTTTTCCATGCTAAATTAAACCCTCTCTCCAAATATAAACCTTGTTTCATGTTTTGGATAATTAAAATTAAAAAGAAAGCAAAGAGAGAGAGGGGCAGGCCCAGGCCAACTCCCCCTCAGGCCCCGTAATCCAATCATCTGCTGTTCAACGGAACTGCGAGTATCCCCTAGAAGTCCGGGTGCGACACTTGTGTTGGGATCCAGACGCTCCGTAGCCCCCCTCCCGGTGAAAGCCTAGCCCCGCTGGAGAAATACCTGACTTATACGGAAACACGCGGTAACTGCGTCGAAAGGGGGTAGCAATGTGGAACTATTTGCTTGGTTGTGCTAGGATAGCCCATAGGAACACAAAACAAAAAGGTAGAACCCACCTCTTCGGAAGATTCACGATGTTTGGTCCGATACAGGAGTTTCACCCTATAAGTGCTCACGAGAGAGAAGTGGATGCCGGTGAAGCGGGTCACACCCCGGAGAGAAATCTTTGACATCAAAATTACACAACACACCGATACTAACACGGTATGGAACCCCCTAGCTTGTGTTGGGATCCAGACGCTTCGTAGCCCCCCTCCCGGTGAAACCCTAGCCCCGCTGGGGAAATACCTGACTTATACGGAAACACGCGGTAACTGCGTCAAAAGGGGGTAGAAATGTGGAACTATTTGCTTGGTTGTGCTAGGATAGCCCATAGGAACACAAACCAAAAAGGTAGAACCCACCTCTTCGGAAGATTCACGATGTTTGGTCCGATACAGGAGTTTCACCCTATGAGCGCTCACGAGAGAGAAGTGGATGCCGGTGAAGCGGGTCACACCCCGGAGAGAAATCTTTGACATCCAAAGCACACAACACACCTATACTATCATGGTATGGAACCCCCTAGCTTGTGTTGGGATCCAGATGCTCCGTAGCCACCCTCCCGGTGAAACCCTACCCGCTGGAGAAATACCGGACTTATACGGAAACACGCGGTAACTGCGTCGAAAGGGGGTAGCAATGTGGAACTATTTGCTTGGTTGTGCTAGGATAGCCCATAGGAACAGAAAACAAAAAGGTAGAACCCACCTCTTCGGAAGATTCAGGATGTTTGGTCCGATACAGGAGTTTCACCCTATAAGCGCTCACGAGAGAGAAGTGGATGCCGGTGAAGCGGGTCACACCCCGGAGAGAAATCTTTGACATCCAAAGCACACAACACACCTATACTATCATGGTATGGAACCCCCTAGCTTGTGTTGGGATCCAGACGCTCCGTAGCCCCACTCCCGGTGAAACCCTACCCGATGGAGAAATACCGGACTTATACGGAAACACGCGTTAAAGGCGTCGAAAGGGGGTAGCAATGTGGAACTATTTGCTTGGTTGTGCTAGGATCGCCCATAGGAACACAAAACAAAAAGGTAGAACCCACCTCTTCGGAAGATTCACAATGTTTCCACCTCATATTCTTTGAAATCTCTACTCCTGTATTCGAGGAATCTCATTTTAGTGATGGCTTTCGTTCTAATGTTTATAAATCCTATTTATATTTTTCCTAGACTTGTATTAGACCTATATAATGCAATTCCCAAGCCTGAAAATTTATTGGATGAATATTCGTATTATTTATTTTCTTCTGAATAATATTGGTTTTAATCAAAAATCATAAATAAAACAAGTTTAAAACATCAAAATGAAAAAATAACTTTGGGTCTTTCTTAGTCACACCAAAATGAACCTTTGGTGAGATTTTGACCTTATTTGAGTTCCAAAGGTTTGAAACTCATCTCATTATCTTGAACTCTCTACTAGACTGTTCAAGATATCACATGTTACACAAGGCTTTTTCGTTCCATTCTTTATAAGACATGTTTATATTTTTTTCTCGTTACTATATGACATAACACTACTATGTGCGTCGGCTATATATTTTTTCGATTTTTTTTTAATTATGTATGCTCATTTCAAGGTTGGTCAACCCTCTGTTTGACCAGCCGAAAAGCTTCTAGAAGGAAACATAGAGATTCGACCTGGGCTGTTGGATCGACGCCTTCTAGAAGGAATTGTGCATCGGACGGATGCGCTCGCAGCCACAGCGATCCGCGAGACGCTCGTTCTGCGCTCTGATTGGTTGGTCCGTTGGCCACAGGGATCGATGGTTCTACATATGATTTCTTTGCTGTTAAGTATTAAACCATGTTATTTAAATAAAAAAATACAATGAAACTTCAGATATAGTACATCGATGATTTTTATCAGTTTTACATATGATTTTTCTATTAAACCATGTTATTTAAATAAAAAATAAAAAATAGAAGAATTATTCAAAACATAATGAAACTTCAGATTTACACTATACATGTAGAATAGATGTCTAGGAAATTCATTTGGTTGATTTAGAAAATATGCCAAAAAATGTTGAAGCACAAATGGGGGTATTTACCCTAGCTTCGGACCTCATTTGAATCACATTTCTCACGAGAATTGAGCGATGGTTGCAAATGAGCATAAATAATTCAAAAAAAAATCAAAATAACATGAATCCAACGCACAACGTTGTTATATGTGATATAGTTGCTCCTCAAATTTCGTTGGATAATTTTGGCAAGGTCGAATTTTTCATGAAATTATAAACGGGGGTATTTACCCTAGCTTCGGACCTCATTTGAAGCACATTTTCACGAGAATTGACCGATGGTTGCAAATGAGCATAAATAATTCAAAAAAAATTAAACTGACATGAATCCAACGCACAGTGTTGTTATATGTGATATAGTTTCTCCTCAAATTTATTTGGTTAATTTTGGCAAGGTCGAATTTTTCATGAAATTATAAACGGGGGTATTTACCCTAGCTTCAGACCTCATTTGAAGCACATTTCTCACGAGAATAGAGCGATGGTTGCAAATGAGCATAAATAATTCAAAAAAATTCAAAATGACATGAATCCAACGCACAATGTTGTTATATGTGATATAGTTGCTCCTCAAATTTATTTGGATAATTTTGGCAATGTCGAATTTTTCATGAAATTATAAACGGGGGTATTTACCCTAGCTTCGGACCTCATTTGAAGCACATTTCTCACGAGAATAGAGCGATGGTTTTAAATGAGCATAAATAATTCATAAAAAAATAAAACTGACATGAATCCAACGCACAGTGTTGTTATATGTGATATAGTTGCTCCTCAAATTTATTTGGTTAATTTTGGCAAGGTCGATTTTTTCATGAAATTTCAAACGGGGGTGTCTACCCTAGCTCCAGACCTCATTTGGAGCACATTTCTCATGAGAATAGAGCGATGGTTTCAAATGAGCATAAATAATTCAAAAAATATCAAAATGACATGAATCCAACGCACACTATTGTTATATGTGATATAGTTGCTCCTCAAATTGATTTGGATCGGATAATTTTCACAAGGTCGAATTTTTCATGAAATTCCAAACAGGGGTATTTACCCTAGCTTCAGACCTCATTTGAAGCACATTTCTCATGAGAATAGAGCAATGGTTTCAAATGTGCATAAATTATTCAAAAAAAATCAAAATGACATGAATCCAACGCACAATGTTGTTATATGTGATATAGTTGCTCCTCAAATTTATTTGGATAATTTTGGCAAGGTCGAATCTTTCATGAAATTTGAAACGGGGGTGTCTACTCTAGCTTCAGACCTTATTTGAAGCACATTTGCCCAAAATTTTGGAATGACTTAGTTAAACATCATACAACATTATTCAAACATTCTTTTCGCTTTTAATCTACATTCTGGCTCGTGATTTTGTTCAGAAATACTCAAAATTAATTAAAAAACGCGAACTCGTTGAAATAGGCTCAAATTCATAGATTCGACGATAGTTTTACAGAAAGCTAGACGGCATAATTTAACTAAAAACATTGAAAAAACTTAAAAAAAAACTACGGTTGGCCGAGGCTCGCCGCGATCACCCGGCCTGGTCGTCGCCCTCCTCCTAGACATCATCCTCTTCCTCATCGTCCCCATCGCTGTCGTCGTAGGCCAGCATGTTGGAGGGCCCCGCCTCGTGGTCGTTCTTGGCTAAGGGCGATGGGTTCGCCACTGTAGCGAGCGCATGCCGCTCCGCTCTGCCTCGGATCCGCAGCCGGTGCAGCTGCGCCTGCTCGGAGGGATGGCGGCGGTCCCGCCTCTCACTCTGCAGGGCAGCCTTGCGCCGATCGCTCTCGTACAGCGCGATGACCACCTGCTGCTCATCCTGCGCCGCGGTTGCGGTGAGCTGCCGGTAGACCTGGCGCTCCGCCTGCTCCCTCTGGTTGGTCTCCAGGGATGCACGAACAGTGGCAGCCTCGGCCGCTGCCGCCGCCTCCTTGAGCCAAGAGCGGACCGTGTGGAACGCCTCCTCGTTCCGCCATGTTTCGAACGAGTAGACGGCGGCGTGCTGCTCGGGCCAGATAGGCTGCCTCCTCCTGAGCCTCCTACAGTGCTGCGCCTCCTGCGGCGGCTCCTGCTCGGGCGCAGCCTCCTCCTGCGGTGGCTCCTGCTCGGGCGCCGCCTCCTCCTGCGGCTGCTGCTCGTTCTCCTCGTAGAAGAACTCGTTGTCTCTATCGGCGTCACTGTGGCCCCGCATCGCGGCCGCGGGGCGGCAGTACAACGGCGAGTTGCGGTTTGCACGGAGCCGACGAGGCATCGTCTCGGGGTGTCTAGGTGGAAATGCAGCGATGAGAGCGAGTGCGGTGAGGGCGAGATTAACGGCTAGAATGGGGAGAGCGGCGAGCGGCGAGGGGCCTTTTGTAGCCCTGGCGGGGCATTTGCTGCGCCGCGCGTGACGTTACTCCGGCAGTCTTTGACCGACGTGGGGCCCGCGGTTTTCCCACGCGTCGCTGAACCCAGCGGGAAGCTTGGGTGTGGACTATTCAAACTGCGCGGTCCCACCTGTAAGCTCCGGACGGTTTCAACGAACTTGGCAGTCCCACCCGGACCCACTTCGCGAAACGGAGTCTGACTCCTCGGACCCACTTCGCGGAACGCTTTCGACTCCAAACTTACCATTCCGGCCTCTCCATAGTAGTTGTGCACGGACTAGGGGCAAAACTGAGCACCATTCGGCGCTAGGAGTAAAACTGAGTAGAAGTGGTCCGTTGTGGGCAATTCGATAAAAAGCCCAAATTAATAAGATGAATGGGTGGGACTAGAGAGAAGTGAGGAGTCCAAAAATATTTTTTTATTACTTTATACATAGTGGGCCACATAGTTAATGCTTTTGTCATTTTGATTTGGCTTTGCCACATTGTAACTAACATAGCAAACTTAGCACTCATGCCAAATAAATCTACATGGCAAATTTGATTTTGACAACACTGTGGATGCCCTAACAATGTCAAAACCACACTCTTTATGTATGAGACTTTATACTTAATTTACTTCAGAGGTTAGATCACACTTATGGTTGTAACCTGAAATTTGGTCACCAAAAATACATCATACAACATTACCTATATCTTTTACAGGGCAAAGACGTCACGCAACTCCACCTACCCAAGGGTGGAAAAGATAAATTCTAGCAGCCGCCGCCACCGGCCAGCGGCCTCCTTCCTCGGCGATCCCAGCCCCCTTCCACCCCCACCTCACACCCATGACCCCCTGCGTCGTCCTCCTAGCTAGGGTGGCTCGGAGGAGAGACCTTCCATAGATGCTTGGGATCCCTCATGCACTCCCCTTGCCGCCACTGTCGGGGGATCTGGCCATGGTGGCGGACCTCGATCCCAAAGGGTCGGGTGTCGTGGTGAGGTAAAGACAGATGTCATGGGATGGCTTAAGGTTGGGGCCGATGGACACCGTGGGTATCCGGGAGGGATTGCACGCCTAGCCGGCGCGCTCACTACACTGCAAACAAAAGAATCTACCCTCGTGTGGAGGTAACACCCCTACTCCTGCCTGTGTGTTAATTCTGTGGGTACTCGAGTACAATGAGGTTCCTCAAGCGCTCTGAGCTAGAGGAAGAAGAAGCTCTCTTCTGCTCTCTCTCTCTCAAAGGAAACACTAGAAAATCTCTCACTGGTTCGTCGACCCTCGCACAGGAGGGGTGTGGCCACCTTATATACTGGTGGCCACTAATACACTGTGTCGTAGTACACACTCTCTGTCATACAACAAAAGTCGTCTCCGTCATGGCCGCTGCCCTATCCTGTCCCCCTTGTCAGAGATAGGACGTTGCCTCGCCCATGCCCTGCACTGCTCCGGTGTACGTGTATACATCATCACGCCTAGTAATTTGAACCGCATGCGTGTACTCTCCCTTAATATTCGTGATTCCAACTGCCCCGTTGACCCCCCTCTGAGATGGATAGATCTTTGTCTATCCGGTTTCTCCAAGTGCATCGCGGACAATCCGGGGGACACTCGTTTCATCACTATCGCTCCTTGCTCCTCTTACCGAGATAGATCCATCTCGGCACTATCCAACTCGGTACCAACAGTACCTCGGTATCCACTCCTTAGATACCATTTTATACCAACCTTACCCCTACTCGGGGGTAGCCCCCCGACACCGGGGGACCTCTGGTTGTCTCCTACAAGGGGCAACAGAGTATGGACCTAGGCGGCAGCCCAGGTGGTGTTGATCGCGGCAACCGACTATAGCCATGGTTGATGGCGCGATGGCTAGAGTCGAGCATCAGGCGGCGATGGTGGATCCTGGGCAGGCACGCCCGGATCTCCTTCCTGCCATCTGTAGTGCCTCTAGGTCTGGCGAGGTCTTTCGTCATGCGTTGGTGGGCGCCTCCGACGATTCGATTATGTTCCTTCAGATCTCCTGGTTCACAGGACTACCGCCGGGGAGAAATATTTTTCCCTGCTCCTTCGTGGTGCAACGGGGTCTAGTCGGCTGATAGGTGATGATGGACGAGCACAGGGTGGTGGCGCTGGATGGCGTCGTGGCACCGACGCTGGCTGTCCTAGTGAGGGTCCTCGCTTAGATCTAGACCCTCGATATAAGTTCGCAGAAGATGGTGATGGCGACTTCTGGAGCATGGGCACAAGGCGTTTTCTTTAGTTTTACTCGGTGAGCCGATGATGGCTGTGACCGGGAACAAGGCCTCGTTTTTGTTCTATTGTTGTGCTAGCAGGTAGTGCTTTATCACCTTGCTTAGCAGCTTCAGTTTGTATGGTTATTGTAAGGTTGTTCGCTGGTCTTTGTTGAATAAATGAAATAAAGTCGGTCGTATGTGTCGGATATATACCGCATAGGGGTATATAAGATGGTAGTCAAAGTGCCTGGTTACCAGGGTGGCCCAAGTGGTAGTGGGCTATGGTCCATTGGGCGGCCCAGTAACTCGACGCACAGAAGCTGGATTCTAGAAGGACCCGGATCACGGCCCACGTGATCTGGTTTGGAGGAGAAGACGGATTCCTTACTTTCCAAGTTATAGTTACCGTAGTCTTCTAGGTTTCCTATTCTGTAAGCCCTAATCCGGCTATTATATAAAGCCGGACGGGAGATAAATAAAACAACCAACGAATAACAGAGAAGCCATAGGCCAACTCGCCGAGAAGTTGATCCTCTGCGAGTAGCTAGATCTAAACCTCACATTGTAATCCTGTTTCCAGGCTTTAGTCCTGATTAGTGAGAAGTGCAGGAGTAGGCACGTCGTACTGTCGCGACGTACCGAACCTGGGTAAATCCTGTGTTCACTGTCCACCACGCGATCCCGTTACCCCACGTCTCTACCGTAGTCTCATGGCACCCCCGTCTATGAAAACTACTACGATGTCTCGACAGTTGGCGCCCACCGTGGGGCAAACGACGTCAGGCGTGAAGTTCCGATCTGGGATACTCGGCGGAATCGGAAGATCAATCACTGTCGGAAGCTTGGAATTCAACGATGATGTCGGACGCTTCCTCGACAACGGATCCTACATACCGGCGCAAAACCACCTGGTAAGTGCCTGCGTGTTTCCGATCGGATCTGCTAACATCTTTATCGGACTAACTGCAGAAGCAATGGGGTTTTGCGGTGGAAGCAAATTTATCCCACCCGCCCTATACCCAGTCGAGGATGACTATGATACCGGATTCTGCTCAGATCGCCGACAAAAAAGTGACACACACTTTATCGGCATGGTGCAGTCCGAAGTCGCCGAAAACACGGATGATGGAAATCCCGTGCAAGAGGCAGACAAAAACACACCCGTCACAGAGACGGAAGACCCGACACCCGTCATACAGGCGGAAGATCCGACATCTGTCAATATGACGATGAACTTGGAAGCTGACTCTGTACTAGACGCCATTGAGGCGAGATTGGAATCAGAAACCGGATCAGATGATTTTGATTCCGAAGACGAAGACGCGGACGCCTTCGAAAGGAAAGTTAAATCTTTTCAAGAGGGATTCCATGAAGTGCTAGTGGCAAAACCGGCTGATACCTCGGACGCCGGCAGCCAGGAAAGACCTAAAACTCCTCCACCAGAGGAAGAGAGAGAAGACGGAGAAACTTCTCCGATATTTCCTAATGTAAAGGAACTGACAGAAGATGAGCCTGTCAAAAAGCCTCCCTCTTCCAAGAAAAAGCACCGTGCTGCTAAGAAACTCCAATACAAAATCCGGAAGAAAAAATCAGCTGATCTAGCTGATGAAAACCTGGAAGTAGGGGATGCTAGCGGAACAAAGCCAGCGGAGAAGAAAATCAAAGAAATCCTTGCTCCGCCAATGACGGAACAGGAAGAACAGCAACTGTTGCAAACACCAGTGGGAGTAAACGAACCCCCTGAGATGCTGGAAGACAGGAGACGAGCCTTCCAACGGCAACAGCAACATCTACTCAGAACTCGTGAACACCTCCAAAAAACCCAGGATGACATTAAGCTCATGAAGGAAGAAATCGAGGAGTACGAGAGAAAGAATAGATCTGGCATTAAACCTACAAGGTTACCCGGAATCGTAAGACCGGAGGTACTGCCGCCAAAAGAAAGGTTTCACAACCCATCTTGGCAAAAGCAGGTAAACGGCAAAGATGCCAGAGGCAAACCAATATACAAAACCGCAGCAGAAAACGCGGAAGCAGCGTTTGCCATCCTCAACAATGATTTGTACTCTAATGGTGAAAAGCTCCAGGGGGTGTATGCTTTCCTAGGAAAAGCATTGCAACAACAACAGCGGGCCCAAGAGCGATCCGGAAGACTGCATGATAACTCCGCCCTATGCAAAACAGCTACTTGCGCCGCTGGAGCACCTGGACCAGAGGAACCTGGAGATTCAGACAATTCAAAGGATAAAAAAGAGGATCCGAGAAAAGACAAGAAAAACCCCGACAATAGGGATGAAGCGTCCCGAACCGGATCCCATCCCCCGAAAGGTGGACTCAAACCCCACGATCGGGAAGAAAAATACCGGAATGACGGCAAAACAATGCCACCTCCGAGAAACCCAGCTGAGAAAGCCGAAAGATACGATATACCTCACAGACGTGAGAGATCCCGGACACCTCCTAAGGATAAAGAAAGGCACAGGAACAGGACTCCGCCTAATCCAAAAGGACGTGATCATGGAAGAGATAGGTACAATCCCGGAAAAGCGCGTCCGCGCAACAATGGAAAAGAAAGGAGTAGATCCCCTTCTGTCCATTCAGCCGGAAGATATTCCACACACATTGATAGAGCGGAAAAGGATGATCTATACTTTGGCCCTAAGTGTTTCACTGACAGGATCCGAAGGATAACCCTGCATTCTGGCTTCGCCAAAGTTGGTCCAACCTACCAAAAATATACCGGCAGCACAAACCCGGACACCTGGCTTTCAGACTACTATACAGCCGTCCAGATCAACAATGGGACAGACCTGGAAGCTGTCAAGTTTCTTCCCCTAATGTTACTGGACGGAGCCAGAGATTGGATCAATGGATTACCATCAAGAACTGTCGACAGCTGGGATGATATGGCTAGAGTATTTACTCAGCATTTCCGGGGAACATACAAACGCCCGAATAGCATCAACCAGCTGAACCGTTGCACCCAATTCGAGGATGAACCATACGTGGATTTCATCTCCAGATGGACGGCAATGAAGAATAGTTGTTCTGGAGTAACTGACGTACAAGCAATGCATGCTTTCGTCAATGGTCTAAAACCCGGACTTGTACCGTTCATGGTTGGTTCCAAGCATCACAAAGATCTCGGATACCGCCAACGAGCACGCTGCAGCCGAAGACGACATCAGAGCAAGAGGAGGCAATATCGAATCACTGATACTTGCCAAGAAAACCCCTCGTTCTGACAAAAAAGGAACTCCAGAAACAACGACAAAACCCAAAGAGGTCAACATAGCCTTTGGAAGTGAAAAAGGGAATAAGTGGAAAGGACACAATCCAGATCCAATCAACTACACTCCAGAGGAGTGGGAGAGGATTAAGTCGGAACCTTGTGTCCACCATTCACAATTTAGGAAACCCACCCATACAAACGCGCAATGCCGGCTGAATAAGCACATGAAAGGCAGTGCAGGATCCGGAAATAAGGGGAAGGGTTCCAAAAGGAAACTCACCAAACAAAAGCCGGAAGCTGAAAAAGAAGACACTGAATCGGACACTGATGAAAAAATCCTGGAGCAACAGCGAAGAGGCGAACCCAAATTTCCGATAGTTGACGGAGAAGCAATGCTAACATTCCTAGCGACTCCGTCAGCAAAGGTGGCCAAAAGAACACTTCGAGAAATAAACGCGGTTGTTCCGGCAACCCCGAAATTCTTGAAGTACTCAAACACACCAATAGCCTGGGATCAGTCTGATCATCCCGGGAATATCCCTGAACCCGGCACACAAGCTCTTGTTGTAAGCCCTATTGTCCAGAACACTAGGCTAAGAAGAGTGCTGATGGATGGAGGATCCAACATTCACATAATGTACCTGGATACACTGAAGCATCTGAAGATTTCCGAGTCCCAGCTCAATTACAGCAACATACGCTTCCATGGCATTGTTACCGGCAGACAAGCACGATCCCTAGGAGAAATTTCCCTAGATGTCACCTTTGGAGATAAAGATCACTTCCGGCAGGAAAAAGTATCCTTCGAAGTAGTGCCGTTCGAAAGCGTGTATCACGCAATACTCGGACATCCAGCTTTCGCCAAATTCATGGCAAGATCCTGTTATATTTATAACAAGCTGAAGATGCCAGGACCCAAAGGAGGAGTAATCACCATAGCTGGTGATTTTAAGCTAGCAAATGAGTTGGAGAAAGAAAACGCCCTTTGCGCTCAGAGAGTTATAGCAAAGGAAGAACTGAAGGAATTGGCCAAGGAGGTATCGCCGACAGAAATGCCGGCAGGAAAAGAAACCCGGAAGCCAACAGACAGCTTCAAGGCGTCCGAGAATACAAGACAGGTAATCCTAGATCCCAAAGATCCGACAAAATTCGTCGTTGTAGGGACTGGGATGACCGACAAATAGGAAGGCGAGCTCACCAAGTTCCTCCGTGAGAACTAGGATATTTTTGCCTGGTGTCCAGCTGACATGCCAGGCGTACCCAGGGAACTTGCTGAGCACCAACTCAAGGTAATTCCAGGATCAAAACCCGTCAAACAAGGTCTCCGTCGATTTGACGGAAGAAGACGGAAGGCTATTGGCAAGGAAATTATCCGGATTTTAGCAGCAGATTTCATCCAGGAAGTAATCCACACTGAATGGTCTACAAATCCGGTATTAGTACCGAAGAAAGACACTACTGCTCTTAGAATGTGTATAGATTACACAGGCTTGAACAAATTGTGTCCAAAAGATAGGTTTGCGTTACCGCGAATCGATCAAATAATAGATGCCACTGCACGCTCCGAGCTTTTGTGCTTTTTGGATGCATACTCCAGGTACCACCAAATACGCATGAAAAAGGAAGATCAAATTAAGACTTCTTTCATAACCCCGTATGGGACGTATTACTACGTAACCATGCCATTTGGTCTGAAGAACGCAGGTGCAACCTACCAGCGTTGCATGCAATGTTGTCTGCATAGTCAGATTGGCAAAAACGTCCATGTTTACGTGGACGATATTGCTGTCGTAACCAAGGAAAAAGATACACTCCTTGAGGATCTGCGAGAAACTTTCAAAAACTTGCGCACTTACAAGATGAAGTTAAATCCATCTAAGTGTGTATTCGGGGTTCCCTCAGGAAAACTTCTGGGTTTCATCGTTTCTCACAGAGGAATAGAAGTTAACCCGGAAAAGATAAAAGCCATCTTGAACATCTCGAAGCCTACTTGCCTAAAAGATGTCCAAAGATTGACGGGTTCCGCCGCTGCCGTCAGCAGATTTATTAGTCGGCTGGGGGATAAAGCCCTACCACTCTACAAGTTGCTGAAGAAATCCGACAAAGTCAAGTGGATAGAGAAAGCATTGGAATATCTAGCAGTTATGTCTCTTCTGTACTTAGTTCAATTTCTATGTAAACATCTTTTGAGATCATGAAATAAAGTTGTCGGAATTCTGGTATCTATGATTTTTCAGTACAAAGCATGATTACACCTTATCTATTTCCCAATGATCTTACAAAATACTCAATGTTAACCCGAGTTGTGCCTGCGTACTCGGCGTTAAGAAACTGAATGATTTTTCAGCCTGCTAACGGCTAAAGGAAACTTGAATTGCCTGCGTGCCCAAGTTTCATTTAAAAAATTCCTTGCTTCGCTAAGCATTTTCTGATTGCTTATATGTTGGGTCACTGGAGCTAGTTAGTAAAAATGCCTTTAGTATGATCCATGTTTCCGAGTTTCAACTGATTGGTTATACCCAGTTACTCGACATGACGATTCATAATGCTATCAAGCCATTTCAAACACTAAGGACAGTTAAAACATATATGCCAGAGAACTTAGAAGACAAAGGAATAGTAAAATCCGAAAACCTTGCAAAGAATTTCATAATTAAGACTGCAAAAGGCGGAGTTCTCATTCATACAAAAGAAATAGAAGCATTACATTTTGAATTACATTATAAAAGAACAGTAATGCTCCTATTGTCTACTTTCACTATCCAGGTTCAAGGTAGCCCTTCAAGCATCCGACTCCTCCTCGCTGCTATCGTCCTCGGGGATTGGAGGGATCTCCTCTTCTGGATAATTGACGGAGATATTCACCATGGAGGCAATCTGGGTGGCGTGGCCTTTGATTTCATCAAAGATGGTATTTCGCTGAGTATCCGTGTATCCTTGAGGGACACCGGACGCCACGCGCCAAGATTTAGCACCAGGGTAGTGCATACGCATAAGGCCGAGTGCCATGCGCGCACCACCCCGTGCAGCGGAACGTAGGGTGGACTCCCTGGACTCCGCCACCTCCATGATGGCACCCGGAAGTTTTTCAACTTCCGAGAACTCCCCAGTCCTTGCGGGAAGGAACTTATTGACCAGCTGCATTCCAGCAGCTCTGATCGAAGTCCATGTCTTCCCAAAGGCTCGGATTCCTTTAATCCGAGTGCCATCTGGGGTGTCTCCTGTTTTTCCAACAAAACAACCAAAAGGGTTAGGTGAAAAACAGAGAAAGAAAGCAAGACATGGAAAAATGGTAAAAGTATCAGTAACTTACCGATAAGCTTGTCAATCTCGGAGATTTCCTCCAGGCGAAGTTTTAGGGCGTTTTCCAAATCCTGAATGGTGGATTTGTCCTTCTCCGCCTGTTCGGAAGCCTTGGAATTAGCAACTCCAAGGGCCAGATTGCTGGCTTCCAAATCTTTTCGAGTCTTCACAAGATCCTTGTGAAGATCCAAATTCTCCTTTCGGAGATTTTCGGCATTGCCGGTATCTTCAGCTATTTGCTTGGCCTTAGCCAAAGCAGCTGGAAAGCAAGGAAAATTCCGAGTTTAGAAAGCTTCCGGAATAAGTACTTAGACAAAAAGTTGAATCGAAAACTTCAGAGGAAAAATGTTTACCTGCTGTTTCCGACAACGCGAGCTGAGACGATGCCAGCTCCGCCTCTCTCTCCTCAAGAATAGAAAGAAGATTTCTAACTTCTTTATTCTTGATGGAGAGTTTGTTGAAAACTTCCATGTTAATGGCTTCGGCGGTTTGCTGGAACATAGCAAGGAAAAGAATGATTACTAAAAGCATTAAGGCAAAAAAGCATACATTTTGTTTAATGCTTGGGGGCTAGAGTTAGATACCTGGCTCATTCGTTGCAAACCCACCAAGTTTTCATTGAACCCTTTTGCGTATTCCGCAAAAAGGGTTCCGGCCGCGCTTAGGACGTCATTGATAATCTTGAATTCCTTGCCAAAGGTGGGAATCACCTCGTCGAAAGTCCGAGAAGATTTTCCCACCTCTGGAGCCGCCCTTTCCCTCGTGTCCGTGTTTGGCACAACGGGCTGGCTGGGCTCTAGTGGTTTGGTGGTGGGGGCTGCAGCGTGCTCTTCCGCCATCGTGGACGGTGTGTCCGGGGCGATGACGGGAGAAGGTTGAGCGCCTCGGCTGGAAACAACTTTGTGTTTCTTCAGCTTCTTCGGCTTTAGGTTGGAGGGAGGCAGGCAAAAAAAAAACCCGAAAAAGTTAAAACTCCGAAGATGGAAGAAAAATTTCCATGAAAGAAAAGAACCCAGAAGATCTAACCTGGAAGTGGCGACGGGAATTCCGTCAAGGTCGATAACTTCCTCAGAGGAAGAAATCTTCTTGCGCTTGCGCCCACCTGTAGTGGCAGTACGCAAGGCATCCAGTTCAGCTTCGGAGGCTAACTCCGAGTCTGGAAATTCAGCGAACTGTTGGAAAGAAAAATCAGAGTTAGAAGCGAAAAAATCCGAGAAAAAATGTTAAAATTCTACCCAAATGACGGAAAAAATACCTTGGGAGCCGGATTGTCAGCCGTATACATCGGTCGACTCGCTTCATATTGATCGCGAGATGCGACCAACTGGTTTACGCGCCGTCGAAGATCCCTCGGGGACCAATCTTTGACGGTTGTCCGCATTGGATCCTTGTAGCCCGTGTAGTCGCAAAGAAGGCGGCCACCGTGATTGGCCAATGGCTGGATCCGCCTATCTAACCAGCAAAGGACCGTGTCCATGCCGGTTAGAGGTGGATCGGAGGAGGTGAGTTTGGCGATGCGCCGCTTGATCCTTAGAAGATCAGGCGGCAGAACCTGGACGGCTTATGTTCCCCAATTGTCTTGGGGAACGGCAGCAGTGTTGGAAAAAGGTGGAACCCCGATGGCCTTTTTCGGGAAAGGCACATCGGGATGGTAGAAGAAAGAACCCGTCCAAAATTTGACGGATTCTGATGTCTTGATCTTGGGGAACCAATCTTCCCTAAATCTCCTAAGAGTAAAGGAGATGGTTCCGCAAGTCGGGAGTGCGCCCTCCGAGGAGTTCCTCTTAACCCCGAAACAATACATCCAAAAATCTAACCTAGGTTCTAAGCCTAGGTAACCCTCGAATAAAGCCTGGAACCCGGCCATATAGATAATGGAGTTGGGTGGCAGGTTATGGGGTTGGATGTTGTAGTGGGAGAGGATTTGGAGGAAGAAGGCAGAAGGCGGAAGTCCCATACCTCTTAAGAGATGGGAGGAAAGAAGAACCCTTTCGCCTTCTTTCGGCATCGGCTTGTTCTCGTCCTCAGGGAGCCGCCATTTCTCTTTAAGAATCAGACCCTCCTTTTCCAGGTTTGGAAGGAGGGCTGGCGGAATGCTGCAGGCAATCCAATTGCCTGCAGTTTCCACCTCTTCATCCGCTCCGGCGGCGGCGGACGCAGCGGCTTCCGCAGCGGCGAGCTCGTCGCCGAGAAGCTGGATCTTCTCCTCCGCCGTCTTGGGATCAAACGGCGGGGAAGGTGCGGAGCTCGATCCCGCAGCGTTCGTGGCGGCGGAAAGATCCTCTCCGCCCGCCGCAGAGGCCGCGGTTTTTTCCGGCTCGTCGCCGGCGTGCTTTGGGGATCCAAGCTGCGGATCCAGGTCGTTGATGATGTCGTCGACGGTGAGCGCGGCGGAGCGAGTGGGGGACGACTGCGAGGATGCCATTTGGTGGCGGCGCGTTGCGTCTCCGGTGTGCTCTGGGTGCGGTGTGCGCTCGGGACGGTTCTTCGCTCGAGAGCTTGTGCGCGGCAATGGCGTGGACAGTGAGAGTGCGGAAGGTTTTTGGCGAGGACAAAGACGGCTACTTATAGCCAGAAATCCGTCAAGATACGTGCCAACGGCTATTTTGACCGTTGGATGATCAACGCGTGTCACTCGCCGAAAAATCCGGGAAATGAAACGACAGGGTAATGATGGCTATCTCCTCGTTTCCCGCGAGAATCTGTCAGAGATACGTTACTGGGTTTCCCGCGTGAAACCCAAGCGTCCCTTACGTCAGCACGTCTCAAGCGCTGACGTAGGAAGTTCCTTCTCCGCGAAGGATCGCGAGATAAAAGCCGGATTTTCAGGATTCCGAGTTTTACGTTACCATCTCTTTCAAAAGAAGAATAAGAAGAATCAAGACTAGTGATTGCGATTTCTCGGACAAAGCACGCTTGGCGAAAGACGGAGAATCAGAGTTTTAATCCTTCTTGGGGGCTACTGTCGGATATATACCGCATAGGGGTATATAAGATGGTAGTCAAAGTGCCTGGTTACCAGGGTGGCCCAAGTGGTAGTGGGCTATGGTCCATTGGGCGGCCCAGTAACTCGACGCACAGAAGCTGGATTCTAGAAGGACCCGGATCACGGCCCACGTGATCTGGTTTGGAGGAGAAGACGGATTCCTTACTTTCCAAGTTATAGTTACCGTAGTCTTCTAGGTTTCCTATTCTGTAAGCCCTAATCCGGCTATTATATAAAGCCGGACGGGAGATAAATAAAACAACCAACGAATAACAGAGAAGCCATAGGCCAACTCGCCGAGAAGTTGATCCTCTGCGAGTAGCTAGATCTAAACCTCACATTTTAATCCTGTTTCCAGGCTTTAGTCCTGATTAGTGAGAAGTGCAGGAGTAGGCACGTCGTACTGTCGCAACGTACCGAATCTGGGTAAATCCTGTGTTCACTGTCCACCACAAGATCCCGTTACCCCACGTCTCTACCGTAGTCTCATGGCACCCCCGTCTATGAAAACTACTACGATGTCTCGACAGTATGCATCTCTTCGATGCAGAGGCTAGGGTAATGCCCCCATTTTGATTTTTTTTTGGATTTTTAAAGTAGTAGATAGGCCAATGGCCTACTTCAAATATAATAAAAGGAGCAAATATACTTCTTTAGAAAAGGGGTAAATCCCTAACCTTTTTATCGATCTATGCATATTGCCTATTTATTACTAAAAAAAGAAGATATTTTAAGTATATAAAAAATAAAATAAAATAGATAAGCTATCAAAAATTCTAAATCTAACTTTCAAGATTCTTGTATTTCTTTTGTGCTATGTCAAAACAATTAATTACTGCATTCAAATATCTCCTGCATCTACAGGTTCGAAAGATTCCTATTATAAATGGAATCATTTCTGCTAGTCTAAATATTACATGCACAACCATGGTAAACCCCATGTAAAAAAGAAACACAAGACCATCATTTATAGCCTAGATGTTTTTACAAACCAAGCCTATGAAAGTCATGTCTAAACACAAATATGTACGGTACTATGTGGACGAGCTCGTGGGAGGCCTAAGAGCATCTCTATCGGTACCCCTAAAAGGGTCAGAACTGGAAAATCCCTACGCTTTTAGGGTTTGGGTTCAGTTTGCATGCCCTAGCCGAAACCGAAAACGTGATCCGACCTCAGAACGTGACGCGGGAGTCCGAAAACCCACCCACCAGCCGCTATATGAACGGTTTTCCGAGCCGTTCTCAGGTTCATCCCTCCTAGAACCCTAGACTGCTCCGCCGCAATTGCTCACCGCATAGCCTGGCTCCCGCGAGCGATTGGCTCCCCTCCATGTCACGTTTAGCCCCGCCACCGCCGCATTAGCGCGATGCAGCCGCAGAGCAACATCATTGTTGGCACCAACGGAGCGATTGGCTCCCCTCCACGCCCTGCACCCAGTGGCGGATCTAGGATTTTAGTAATGGGTATGCCGCTCCAAAAATATGACGACTATTTAGAAAAATCCATTAATTGATTCAGTAAATAATGGTATAATTTACATTGAAATATGGCATAGAAGCAATAAACATACCGTAATAGAAAGATTATCCTGGTGGTCAGAGTGTCGCGTCATCGACCGTCTAGCAAAGACGAACTAGGGTTCAACTTGACGTTGTTGCAACGAGCGTCATACCACCGACGCAGGAAGTACAAACTAGTGTTTGACCTTGCACCCTGCCGGCTGCCGGCAACCTCGCAGTGTGTCGGTATCCAGGATCCATAAATCGCATGCCTGATCAGGTGCTTGGTTTCCTCCCTGCACGCAATGCGTCGGTTTAGGATCAGTAAAGGAGGACGCGTAACATACTTCATACGAGATCGAGCTGCACTGGTTGTGATGGATAATGTTTCCCTTTTTCTTTCTAAATGCTAGGCCGCACGCATGGTAAGATCAGCTCTAAGCTAAGCGGTTTTGCATGGAATCAATCAGATCTTTTTTCCCCTTACTACTAGTACACGGAACGGCCGGGCAGCAGGGTATGCCGGGGCATACCTGGCATACCCTGTGGATCCGCCACTGCCTGCACCAGCCACGCCCACTCTAGGTGCGGCCGTGTCTCGCATGGATGAGCACGACCGCATCCACGGCCTGTTGTCCGACAAAGGAGCTGCCCCAGCACGTGGCCCTCCCAAGGACATCTCCAGTGAGGACGACAAGGGCGACGCCCTGCTGTCTTTCATTGAGACCGAGGAGGATCTCTTCCAGCTCGGCATCTAGAAGAGCATCCGCCACTAGCGCCGACAGTCAATTCGGCGCCACCGCTACCAGGGGCACTTGGACGCGGTCAACGCCAGGCAGTTGGAGCGCCGCCTTCACGCAGATGACGAGACACAGAGGAAGAAGCGAAAGTGGGACGCCATTTCCGCATCGCATGTCGAGCAGGTCGGTGGCAGCTCCAGCTGCTCCTCGTCCAGCTCCTCCTCCAACTGAAGGCGGCACAGCAGACAAGGAAGATGAAGCCCTAGCGACTCCAGCTTAAGCATTTGTGCTGGATTCTGGTCTGTATTCTGGCGATGGACTAGCTTTAATTCCCGTTTAATCTCATGTGTGCTGGATTTTTAGTTTCAGTTTACGAGGTCTGCTGCGATCCCCTGCCGCACGAACGGCAAAACTGACAAAAACGCGAACTGAAAACCAAGTTTTCAGTTTTCGGTTTTGAGTTTAGGGGTACTGCTAGAGATGCTTTAAGGGACGACCCCAATAGTTGGCTGGAGGTGACAATGCAGCAGGAGGAGGAGGGAGTAGCAGTCATGGTCAGTTCCGTTCGTGGTGATGTAGAGAGGAGAATGATGCAGGAAAGAACTTGAACAATGCGGCTACAGAGAGACGCATGATTCGTCGGTTTGTCTCCATGTGAATTTTTTTTGTAGTCCATGCTTCATAGGAAAAATATCAAATGGGCCCATATGGTAGTCACAATAGCGAACATAGACTAAGAAACCGCCCATAACATCAAATCGTAAGGCATTAATATCAATTCTATCCCATATCAGACCTAGCTTAAACTTAGAGGACTACATGAGAAGCTAGCGCATCAACCTAGCTTAAATTTAAGAGGATTACATGAGAAGTGCATTTGAGCATCAATACATTTTTCACTAAAATATATCAGCATGCAAATGTATTTTAAAAGATACCAATGCAAGGAAGCAAAGCAAACCTAGTTTGTAGTTTGGACAAACATTTCAATAGTTATTTTAGTTTAGCACTCGCTCTTCTACATAACATAAAGCAAAGAGAAACAACCTCTTCTTCTTAACCCACCTCCTCTTCCTCATCCTTTCGGGCAGCACCCCAAGACACCACGTGAATGAAGAGATGGGTTACCCTTCCCTAAACTTTGGGAAGGGTAACATTTTCAGAACAAAGACAACTACTGCTTTATCTGGCTCAACAATAATAAATTGTTGTTTTTGTACAGAAAAGGTGCTCCAACTGCATAGCTCGATTGAGGACTCGACAAAAGAAAATCGGCCAATATTGCAAGTAAGAAAATCAGCTCTTAGCCCGTAGGCTCTTGCACACACACCTCCAACCGGAGCACGGATCACGGAGACAAGAGAAGTTCAAAGGAACATGTCGAGGTATACCCAAAATACAAGAAACTCATGAAAGAGATGAGATATCATAAAGCCCATGGATCATCATCCCTGATGGAACAATATTTATCCCTCTCATGTTAAGTCTACGGGCTAAAAACGACTAAGATACCCTTGCTTATCCCTAGATGTCATTAGAGAAATATGAGGTGTGTAGGAAATAGACCATTTTACCCTTACTTTTCCTACCACTAAGGATGTTGGTGGTCTTCTTGTACAACGCTCAAAGCCTATAAAAGTGCCTCATGGGTCACATGTAACCTTCATATGTCATATAAAAAGTAGCTCTGGCATCTTATAGGTGTGGTGTACCTTCTTTGAGGTGACCCTTTTCACCGAAGAATCATCCCAAGGTTTGAGAAGAGTTGTCCTCAGGAGAAGTTTTGTGTTGTATCCTACATCCCCCTGGGAGGTATAACACTGAGTTTTGGTCTAGATCGAGGCCATTCTCCTTAATTCCCATACTTCCAGAGTCATGGTCGGACCTGGCTAAGAAATATCGGTGTTTGATTCTCGACAATGTCCGACAAACCATCACATCATTGTTGTATAACTCAATTTTGCATTGTTGTATACCTCAATTTTACATTATGATGCTTGTTGTCACTAAAGAACATGGACCTTGCTCGAATATCAATACCTAAACCTTATCCATGTTGTTTTTTACTACAACAACACTTGGCATATCCCATTTCTTTCTCGGCAAATATCTAAGAGCGGGATACCGTTGGACATCCCCCACTCACCCATGACTGCATCACCCCTCCCACATGCGCTAGGAAGTTTCATGTGGAGGGATCTCAACGGATAGTATGGGCACCTAGAGGAGGGGTGAATAGGTGCTATGACCAATTTTAATTTTTCTTCAATTTAGACTTGACACAAAGGTAAATTCTCTAGATACAAAACTAAAATGAATTTACCTATATGATAAGAACACCGATAAAAAAATATACAAACACAAAGTAAATGAGAGGGAACAAGGTAACCGATAACGGAAGCACGCGGAGACAAGGATGTAATCCCGAGTTCCTCCTTTTGATGGGAGTATGTCTTGTTGGAGGGGTGCGAGTTTCTCCACAAAGGCCTACTCAACGCCGCAAAGGCCTCACCCTATTCTCCGATGAACTTAGCCACAAAGGCCTAGTTCACCTTCCGCTATTGATTCCCTTTGAGGCGGAAATCGAATCCATTACAATGCTTGAGGCACACACCCACAACCGAATTGGGGGCTCCCAAGAATCACCAACATTCAACAAGAGTAGAAATAGGGTCTAGGTTTTCCACAAGGAAACCCTATACTAGATTCCATCAAGTGAATGAGGGGGAAATGAAAAACTACTTGGTGAAGTAGTAGATCGGGGCCTCCTCCTTCAATCCTTCGAAGATCAACAAGTTTGGGTGGGGGGATTGGGAGAAATATTGGATTTGGAGAGCTCAATAAATGTGCAATGAATGCCTTGGAAGAACTATAACTCTTGGGGAATAAGGAGGGATATGTATACCCCCTCCATAAATGTGGTCGTTGGATGCAGAAATTGGAGCCGGATATTCCGGTTGGCTTTCCTGATTTAGATCTGAGATTTCGGCTGAAGTAGACCAAACCGAAAATTCCGGTTTCTCCAAAATTTCTTGTACAAATTTCCGGCTGACTTCTATGCTGAAATTGTTCCAACCAGAGATTCCGTTTGAAATTTATGATTGACTCCAGAAAGCTCAAACTTCAAGTCCTTAGTTGTTTTTTGCGCTGGATCTCCCCCAACCGAAATATCCGGTTTGACCAGACATTTCCGGCTGAAATTTCCGGCTCACTTCTGTGCCAAATCCTGAGCAAAAAATCCAAACCGGAAATTCCGGTTTGGCCCTGAAAATTTTCGGCTACCTCAGTGGCTATTTTTCATAGAAATAATTCATAACTAGAATTTCGGGTTGATCCAGAAATATCTGGTTGCCTTCTGTGGCAGAAGTTGGCTGATCTAACTTCACCTTTTTGCGTTGTTCGATGCGAATGAAAACTTAAACACCCGCACCACTTAACACCTTGATAAATAACATAGTTAGTATTGTTAACTAACACTCGAAACACTAGGGATCAAGAAATGCACTTTTAATCTCCCCTTTTTGGTGTTAGATGACAATACTAAGATTTGCAATGAAAACCAACAATATCATGCTTGTGAAAGAAATGGAAATTTCTCCCCCCTACAAGCATGCATACTTTACTTTGCCTAGACATGCATATACAACTTTCAGATGAGAGTGATTTCCAACATAATAACAACATGATACAAACATATACGTATATAATACCAGAGCACAATATATGATAACCTCAACATAGATAGATAACCAAATAGATCCACAATCATAGTCTCACAATAAGATAAGAAACATAGTCAACACATCAAAGAAAATAGTACTTCTAGAACGAAAAAAAGAATATAAATGGACACAAGATCTCAAAGAATGATAGACAGACATGCTTGTGCCCGAACCCATGCAAATCCCCATAGGCCTAATAGACTACTTCTCCACCTTTGGCATTGAGACACCAAAAAGGAGGGAAGCAGTGATGCTAACGTCCCATGACGAGCCAAGCATCAGACTCCTCTGAGGCCTCTCCAACCAACGACTTGAAATCTCCTTCAGCAGCTCTCTCAAGGTCCTCATCAACATCCTCCTCATTATCATGAGCAACTAATGCAGTTGGATCAGTGAAGCGAAGAGCATCCTCAATTTGTGCCCAGGGAGCACTGGCACTGGAAGATGATGACCCACACATATAGGGGGGGTGTATCGTAGTACTTTCAATAAATAAGAGTGTCTACCCAACGAGGAGCAGAAGGTGTTGACAAGTAGTTTCGATGATGGAATAACTGTAAATACATGAAGATAAATTTGTAGGAGTTTTTTATATTGCAGATAAATAAAGTGCGAGTAAATAAAATTCAATAATAATAATTGCAGCAAATGGCTCAATCTTTTCTTCAGCAAAGGAAAAGCCAGTGGGTTTACTTATGATTAACAAACGTTCTCAATGACACACGGGAGGTTTCTGTCAAGTGCTTTTGTTTCATGCCGCTAAATAATATTTAGTGTTTTGATAAGTGTTGTGTGGGTGAACCTATGCTAATGTACCGTCCCATCCAAGACTAATACATACTTGTGATTATACCCCTTGCAAGCATCCGCAACTACAAGAAAATAATTAAGAAATAAATCTAACCATAGCTTTAAACTCCGGGATCCTACGATCCGTCGTGCAATGGTGTCAGACCCCAGTATTTGGAATCTTGTACAGTGTTCAAGAAGACAAAAATTAGGGCCAACAATTTTTTTCTAACAACATTATCGTTTGAACTAACATGTGTATATGATATTAATCATATATGCAATTCAAGTCTTGTTTCATTTTAGAACCAATATCAAATTTTCCTGAAAACACTTTTATAATATTTCCCCTATTGTTTTCCCTGTTGATTACTTGAGTGAATTTTATTCCAAGACTTGGATTATTCTTTTTTGCATATTAAAATAAACTTTTAACTTTGATGGATCCAAGAAAAAAATTCAAAATGATTTATGGAAGTTTTCTTTTAAATTTTCTATAGAAAACATTCCCTGAAAATATAGCCAAGTACCTGTTTTCCACCTTTGTTTTCACTAGGCTATAAAATGTTATTTTATGATTTCTTGACTTTTATTTGTTCCTTGATACAGGTACTACAAATCCATAAGCTTGGTTTTATTTTTTAATTAATAAAAAATATCTTTTGCTTGTTGTCTTTGTGGTATAAAAATAAGGCAGAAAAAGGCATTTTAGGAAAACAGAGAAAAACAGAAAGTACACCTTTTCCCACATTGTTTTCATGGCTTTAAACTATTTCATTCTTGTTTCCAAAAGATTTTTCTGAAAGTTTATAGCATGGTTAACAAGTTCCCACTTTGAAAACAAAAATTGGAATTTATTTGACCCTTGAAAACGGAAGTGAACTTTCTGATGTTTTTAACAGATTTCAACACTTAGAAAAATTCGCTAAGTCCTTAAGACTGAATTTTCTGAATTTTTCACAGACAGTTGTTTTCCAATTTTTGAGCAGATGTTTTCCTTTGGTTTTTGTTCAAGTTTGGAAACCCCACTTTGCCAAATAGATTCTTGGGTATTTAGACTTAACAGTAGGACCTTTTGTTGCTTCTAGAAGGTGGAGAGGAGGGCTTTTTCAAGAGAGAAAAGAGGTGGCAGAAAACAGTGCGGTCATGGCATGGGCACCTCTGGCTTTGACCCTTGTGGCCATGTTGTGGCCTTTCCAGCTTGCAGTGGCCACCCCTTAGCTTTCCCCTAGCTCCAAGGCAACTCCTGGGCCCTTCCCTTGCTCTGCTCTGTCGAGGGCACGAGCTAGAAGCTCACACCCGTGCCATTTCGAGTCAACCCGAGAGCGTGTCCTCGTCAACCCCCTCGACGCCGCGTATACATGTAGTTCCCCGCTCCCCCACTTCGCCACTAGCCTACCCTACCTCCTCGACCCACCCAACCACCTCGAGAAGCCTCCGGTGAGCGTCGCAGCGTGATTTTCCGTCGCCGTCCACCGAAGCTACTCGGGCAAGGTGGATATTGAACCGCACCCTCCCATCGCTCACTTCCGTCTCTAGAGCATTCCTCGTACCCTCACTCACCTCCCTGACACCCCCTGGTTCCCTCGTTTGCAGGACGCCTTCCGCCGTCGAGCTCGCCACCGTGAGCGCTCGGTGCCCACGCCACCGCCAGGAGCAGCGCCCGAGCTCGAACCTGACGCCCCTCGACGCCCCTGCCTAACTACACCACCCCCGAGCCATCGCCACCGCTCCCCGAGCCCCCTAGGTGACCCGCCGTGTGATCTCGTCGCCGGCCCCGTCGAGAGAGAGAGAGAGGAGAGCGGAGAGGAGGAAGAGAGACCGCGGGTCGTTCGATCTGCGATCGACGGCCACGCTTGAACCCGTGCCGTTCCCGCGCTTAGTTGGGCCGCGCGCTAGCAAAGCCGGCCCGATTGAATGATTTCTATTTCTTTTAATCTTTAGAAAAAACTTGTTGTTTGCTTTTGGTATGTGAAAAATGTCTAGAGTGCAAAATAAATTCAACCAAAAATCTTGAACCTAGTATTATGTTTTCTTAACCATCTAAAAATTGTAGATCTAAGTTTTGACTTGTATTTTTATCACAAGACCTGTTTTGCTACAGGGTGTCTGAAATCATGTTTTTGACATAACTTTTTGGATCTGTATCCAAATGGGTCAAAATAAATTGGTTTGGATAGCTTAGGATTAGATCTATGACTAGGACTTTGCCTCACATCAAGGTGAGTTATCAAATGGAAATTCCATTCATTTTGGTAAATGACCAGTAGGCTTTTCTAGGATTTTTAGAAGGAGTTTAAAATTGATTTTTGAAGTGAATCTAGTTGGGTGAGTTTTCTTATGATTAGATATACCTAATACTAGCTAGTATTAATTTTTGGAGCCCTAGATTAATTTTGGTGAGCAGAACTAGAAACAACAGCTTTTTTGTTTTCATTATTACTTGTGTATTTATTTGTTAAGTGATGTGTGAGTGTTTGAATCTTGTTTCCTAGCATATATAGATGTGTTGGATCTTGTTATTAGGTTGTTTTCTTGCAATATGTTACCTTATATAGTGTGTGCATCTTTGGAAAGTCAAATAGCATTTGTTATTTTCTAGTTTTATTACTTGATTATTGTGTGGACCAAATCTTGGTAGATTTGTTTTGCCTAGGTTTGTGATATGTTTGAGTGGACTCCAGTACTATTTTGGTACTGTTATCTTGGTGTTTTCATCTATGTTATCTTGCAACTTATTCTATAGCAAAGCATGTGTAATATTTGTTATTTGTTTTCACTAGTATGAATAGCTATGTGTGGATTACTTTGTTAGATTAATTTTGTCATGTGTGACCAGAGGCCTTGTTACCTCTTTTGCCTTGGTATTAGTGGGCCCATAACCCACTGGTCCCATTGCATCTTGGTTAAGGATGAAAATCCCCTACCATTGCACTAGTGTAAAAATAGCATGAATTACTATATGATTGATTGTTATTTTCCACCAAAGGGAAATAGATTGTTTGTTTCACTTATGTAAGTGAAAATTTTAGTTCTTCTTTGTGAATACTATTATGTTTGGGTGTGATTCATTTGTTAGCATAATATTCCTTAGGGGTATCATGTTAAGAAATGCTTCACTATTGTTTGCTTAAATTGAATTGTTTGCTAATAGAATAATTCCTTGTGATTGATAGATTATTTGTGAATGATTTTTATTGAGTGTTTGGATTTTGAAAGTGTTTAGTTAATATTTTGTTTAGTGCATAGCTACTGGTTGTTTAGGTTACACTTTGATGGCTTGGTATTTAATTGAGTAGAAAAGCATGTATTATTAGGATTGGTTTATGTTTGCTTGGTGGATGTTTTCATGAAATTATTTCAGTGTTTATGCTTACTAGCATGTGTAAGGTGTATGTGCTTTTAGTAGGTATTTATGTTCATTACTTGCTTGTTTATAGTTAAGCATCCTTGTAGTGATGTTTGCTTCTCTAGTGATGAATTAGTGTCACCACTAGAGGTATTGAGTTACTCTAGTGTTGTTGTCTTTCATTTTATGGGTGTATGCTTTATCCTAGCATGTTTAGCAGGTTATTACTTCTGTTATTATGACATGACTTGTTGAGTTGCTTGTTTGCTATAGTTGTATAATACAATTATTTCTTATAGCATGCTTGTGTACGATTCTCATACTAGAATGCTATTAGTGCAGTCATGTTTTTATGTAATTTGTTAAGGAGCTTTATCTTTGGTGATGATTGTGTTTTAGATTATGGTTTAGGACTTGTTATCTTTGGTAGAGATACTGGTTTGTTTGTTTATTTTCATGATTGATGGATTCCATAACTTTAAGTAGGCATAAGCATAATCTATAGCTAGCCTTTTCATCTGTGGTGTGTTGTTTGCTGTTTGGAAATTGTCTGAGTGATTGCCTTAGCATGAGGATTGTACTCATGTTATTTGTTGTGCTAGTATTGTGGTTGTGCTTAATAATATTATCTTGTTATCTATGTATTAAGTTTAGTCATGAACTAGCATGAGGATTGTACTCATGTTATTTGTTGTGCCATGGGTATTACTTTGATTGATTGTTATTATTTTAGTAGCCTCACCTTTTGTGCCCACAAGCTATATTTTTAGCTTTTTGAATATCTTATTATGAGAGTGGTACACCCACTCCATATATGGTACGTAAGATGTGGGATATGGTTTCTCAACCATATGTTTGTCTGACGACAGTTTTGTACTCGGAGAGTTATGTGAGATAGCTTTCTCGATAACGTTTGAGTGATTGCGCTAGTATAAGTTTGCTTGTTGTATGTGTTGTTTAGTTTAGTTGTTTGGTCTTTAGTTCTGAGTATGTGTCTTTTATTCCTTTACGATGCTAGAAAACGAAGAAGAAGAAGAAGAAGAAGCAGTTGTGGAGTTGTGCGTCAAGTTCAAACTATTTCAAGGCCAGGGACACTAAGAGTTTTAAGGCAAGTTATCCTGATGCTTGCTGTTACTACACTTATCATTATCTATCATGCATGTTTTACTTCTGAAAAGTTTTACAAAACTTTGATTACCAAAAACTATTTTTGAGTGACTACTACTATTAATATTATATACTACATACTATGCCAGCAGTTCATACTGGGTGTTACCAAGCCCATAGCCACCATATGGTATTTATTACCATCAAAAGTATTAGTCCCTAAGCGGACACCTTAAAATTTTGTTTTTGCAAAACAAAGGCTTTATGTGAAACCCAGTGGAAAGGTGAATCCTTATCCACCGAAGGAAATGTTGAAGTGGTCATTTTTGGGAAAAAGAAGTTTTACAAAAATGACACATAACCTAGTCTTCGCCAGACAACCTTTCCCGTACTGCCACCCTACCTCAACATGGGCATGGGGCTTAACTTGAAGTTTGTTTTTGTTAGTGTGTGTTCTATCTCAATTTTCTATAAGGGGACAGACTCCCTCGAACCGAATGTCGCCAAGTTTTGAAACGTGCGACATATAAAGTGTGGGATTAAGTTTCCCTCCGGACGCAGCAGTGGGCTTCCTGTCATGGCAGGGGTAGTCCAGGTGCCGGGGAGAACACAGAATCTCCTGTCATGGTAGGGTTTATCCAGGTATCGGGGAAATTAAACTCAACTGAAGAGATAGTCATATACTAGCTTGAACATAGTGCATGGTTAGGATCAGTTATCTGATGTTTACATACTGTTGTTACAGTCGTGGTTGTTCACGGCGGATGTACTGGATCTGGTGGATTGTGTACACCTCTGCAGAGTCAAACTATTCTGAATAGCCGTGTCCTCGGATATGGACAGTTGAATGGCCATGTAGCTAGCATTGTGCCAATGTTTTCAAAAAGGAGTTTTCAAAAAGGTGTTGGACTTATGAGGTACCGAAAGGAGGAAATCTTGTACTGTGGAGATACCGTTGATGAAAAGCCAGAAGTTGTTTGACAAGAAGTTTTGCAAAGAGAAAACCTTCTTTTACAAAATGAGTTTATAAAACCTCTTGTACATGTGATATCTACAAGAGAAAGAAAACTATACTTATTTTCTTTTGAAGTATCTTCTTCAACAAAGATACAGAGATTTTTCAAAATCAACTATGATATGTCTTTCATATATCATTGATAGTGAACCCTATGTATAGCCTACCTATTCCACTATATAAGCATACTTGCATTTTGGTAAGCTACATGATGGGTGTCTTGCTGAGTACATTCAAATGTACTCATATTGGTTTCGTCCCTGGTATTTACTTGCCAGACATCGAGAAGGAGTCTCAGAAGGAGATCTACGAAGAGGAGTACGGAGCTGATGGACTTGCGAACTAGGATCGTCTTCCGGTCAGCAGCCTGTAGGTTAAGGCGTGACTTGGGCTCTACTACGTTTGTGTGTGTTTAGTCTTCCGCTGTGTGTGTTGTGTGTTTGCCCTGCGTGGCAATTGTGTTAGACTTGGTCATGTGACCATGCCCCTTTGTAAGTGTTTTATGAAATCGTGTAATGGATATTGTATCTGTGTACCAACTTGATATGTTGCTCACGACTGGTGTGATCTGGGATCGTGAATGTATGCATATCGGAGGTGTCCTTGAACAGTGGTTCTGGGGGACCTTACAGAGTTGGTATCAGAGCTATCCTGACCTTAGGAGACCTTAGTTAGCATGGACGTTAGCTAGTACTCTGACAATAAAAGTTAATAAAACCAGGTCACTAAGATGACTATTAACCAAAATATTCTATATTCCATCCCCTCTGTGTTTTTGAAAAACTCTACTTATACTAAGTTACCTTTGAGAATCTTAAAACTTTGCACACTGTTACCCAACTTAAACTATACATAAACCTTTGGTATAGATGGCAGTTGTTTCCACCGAATCCTTTCGTTTAGGTACGCATGCACCTTGCTACCGCCGCTTTGAGGAGGATTTGATCAAGATGACTCGTTTTATCGGTCGCCCATTACCTGAGTTGAAGGGAGCTCATACTCACCATAACGGACGAGAATTGTCCTGGTTGGTGGTTTGTACCGGTCGTGCTCCTTCGCTAGCACGGTCGACCCCAGAGATCAATTGACAAGCCCCTAGATGTCATTGAAGACTTTGTGTTGCTCGTCACTTCCAGCACGTGGAGGGACAACTGTACAACACTCAGTTTTTCCCTTGATAAGCTCAGAGGAGAGTTTTACACCCAAGGAAGAGAGATAGACAGCTAGAGAAAGACCTGAGAGTTTCCTCTACTACCGAGCGTCGTCTCGTGGAACAAAGGAAGACCATGAAGTATATTGACTCCCATCTCCGTGCACAAGTGAGAATCCTTCAATTTCTGCTTGCAACCAACAAGACTAGAGTTGAAGAGTTGGAGGAATAGCTACGCGCTTCCTCGAGCACTTAGGATTGTCGGAGGATATTAGGAGTTGTATTATTTCCACCCAAGACGCTTGTTTGTGTTTGTGTTGTGTGAACTCTGCTAAGAGCTATGTGTGTGCTAGATGTGTTGTAAGCCTTATGCTTTTTCTTTGTGAAACCTAGGTTTGTATTATGCTTGTTGAGACTATGCCTCATGTGTGTGCTAGTCTTTGTTTGCGATTGTGATTGATTATTAGATGCTTGTTTGTTGTGGTGATACCTACCGTTCTCATCTCTGATATGAGTTGGTTTGTTTCACAAGCTTTTCAAAACAAAAACTACCTTTTTGTCTGCTCTCGCCTTATGCCACTTTTGTTGCCCCACAGTATTTGACTCAGCTTGGCACTGTCAATGTTGAGAATAATGTTGTCCTTGTGAGAGAACACCCGCACATGTTTGCCAGTTGAGAGTCGCAAAAGTAAGATAGTGACGCCAGGAGAAACTAGTTCTTGTGTGATTCGCAGTACCTTACCTGCGATGCCACGATCTTCAAGGAAGCGTGTGAATGTCAAGCCCAGAACCACGGGTTGCTTTACCTGTGGAAAGGAAGAACATATCCCTCGCGATTGTTTCTAGAGGAATAATGATCTAGCTTGTCCTGATGAAAACCAAGAAAACCCATGGTCCAACCAAGAAGAAACGCAAGTCTGATGAGAGGACCTCGAGACCCAGATAATATGGCAGAAGCACCTACGACTCATGCCATAGCCAATGGTACATTTTCGAACCAAACCTGTGAACCCCATAGTTGTGTTTGACTCCGTACCCTGACAAATCCGACGTAAACGGAGCACTAGAAGTGTCACGTCGGACTAGAAAAGGTATCTTTAAAATTTAACAATACTAACGTAACTTCATCTAACTTTAGCTTAACACCTAACACCAGTTTTAAAAATTTCTAACCAACTTTTCCAAAACCAAAGAGAAAGGTGCCTTAGGATGTTCTATAGCTATTTGAAAGAAAGATGAAAGGTTGGAAAAAATATTGGATTGGTGAGCTATGATTGTTACTAGACAATAAGATCTCTCGTGTATCTATTTTGGAGGAACCATATTTGAGAATATGAGATTCGTGGGGACTCATTGAGGTTTAGCTTAGGAGAGAAAGTTTGAGGATCACATGTTTTTAGTTGAGATTAATTATAGCATATACACACCGGGGATAACCTGTTGTGGACCCCAACACTTTGGAAGTTATCGGTAACTAAGATTTGTAGCCTTGAAGAAATGTTTTGAGGTTTAGAAAGATTGGTGGAAATTAATGGATTTTAGGAAGCACTTGATATATAGGGAGATTGGATTGATTAGAAATAGTATGATGAGAAGAATTTGTGAAGTTGAAATGATGGTGATAATATATTGCTTAGGTGATTCTTATATTAGATTTTAGCACAAAGGTTGATTGTAGTAAGAAGATCATGTTGGATTGGGATATGTATTCGATTCTGATTAAAGATGGATTGGAGGAATATTGGATTCGAAATAGAAAGTAATTGGTGAACGTAAAAAAGATGATTTTGCATTTTAGGAAAAATCAATATGACTTGGATTTAGTGGATGATTATTCTTGATGATATATTCTCGAAGCTTGTCACGCTCTATTGAGATTGTTTGGGGAAAATGATTTAGCATTGAATAGGAGTTTGGGGAATTTGAAAGGATTTATAAAAGTAGGACATAGTTGGTATATGATGGATGTTTTTGATGGTTTAGATTTAGCAATATGATCGTTGAGGAAATAACTTTGAGGGAGAAAAATGATTTGAGACTCGATTTCTAGGAATATATTAGATTAAGAGGAAGATAGTGGATTTTCCTAGATTGTTAGAAAATGAGCAATGGAAAGCTCATGCTTAATAAAGATTGGTCGATATCCGATTGATTGATCTATAAAGTGATGAGAGAATTTATGCCCCAAAGGAGATATAGTGGTATGATAATCTTATTAGACTGGGAACGAGTAGATCTTTGCTTGAAGAATAACCCTGGTTTGATATTATGGTTTTGAGGAAATCTAAGATCGAGGTTTAGAACATGGCACCCAGACCTTTGGAAAAAACTAACTTGCTGGTGGATTTTTTGTAAGATTAATCAAAGGGGGGAGTCACCTGTGTTTAATGTTACCAACCACCAGAACTTGTTTTTGTAAACAAATATCTAACATTGTTGTTTTGACCATACCCTCTTTTCTCTTGCCTGCGAATCTCGGGACGAGATTCTTTTAAGGAGGGAAGGTTTGTCACACCCCATTTTTTGGAATCTTGTACAGTGTTCAAGAAGACAAAAATTAGGGCCAACAATTTTTTTCTAACAACATTATTGTTTGAACTAACATGTGTATATCATCTTAATCATATATGCAATGCAAGTCTTGTTTCATTTAGAGCCAATATGAAATTTTCCTGAAAACACTTTTATAATATTTTCCCTGTTGTTTTCCCTGTTGATTACTTGAGTGAATTTTATTACAAGACTTGGATTATTCTTGTTTGCATCTTAAAATAAACTTTTAACTTTGTTGGATCCAAGAAAAAAAATTCAAAATTATTTATGGAAGTTTTCTTTTAAATTTTCTATAGAAAACATTCCCTGAAAATATAGCCAAGTACCTGTTTTCCACCTTTGTGTTCACTAGGCTATAAAATGTTATTTTATGTTTTCTTGACTTTTATTTGCCTTGATACATGTACTACAAATCCATAAGCTTGGTTTTATTTTTGAATTAATAAAAATGATCTTTTGCTTGTTGTCTTTGTGGTATAAAAATAAGGCAAAAAAAGGCATTTTAGGAAAACAGAGAAAAACAGAAAGTACACCTTTTCCCACATTGTTTTCATGGATTTAAACTATTTCATTCTTTTTTTCCAAAAGATGTTTCTGAAATTTTATAGCATGGTTAACAAGTTCCCACTTTGAAAACAAAAATTGGAATTTATTTGACCCTTGAAAACAGAGTGAACTTTCTGATGTTTTTAACAGATTTCAACACTTAGAAAAATTCTCCAATTCCTTAAGACTGCATTTTCTGAATTTTTCACAGACAATTGTTTTCTAATTTTTGAGCAGATGTTTTCCTTTGGTTTTTGTTCAAGTTTGTAAACCCCACTTTTACAAATAGATTCTTCGGTATTTAGACTTAACAGTAGGACCTTTTGTTGCTTTTAGAAGGTGGAGAGGAGGGCTTTTTCGAGAGAGAAAAGAGGTGGCAGAAAATAGTGCGGTCATGGCATGGGAACCTCTGGATTTGACCCTTGTGGCCATGATGTGGCCTTTCCATCTTGCAGTGGCCACTCCTTAGCTTTCCCCTAGCTCCAAGGCAACCCCTAGGCCCTTCCCTTGCTCTGCTCTGTCGAGGGCACGAGCTAGAAGCTCACACCCGTGCCATTTCGAGTCAACCCGAGAGCGCGTACTCGTCAACCCCCTCGGCGCCTCGTATACATGTAGTTCCTCGCTCCCCCACTTTGCCACTATCCTCCCCTCCCTCCTAGCAACCTCCTCGACCCACCCAACCACCTCGGGAAGCCTCCGGTGAGCGTCGCGGCGTGATTTTCCGTCGCCGTCCACCGCAGCTAGTCGGGCAAGGTGGAGATTGAACCGAGCCCTCCCATCGCTCACTTCCGCCTCCAGAGCATTCCCCGTACCCTCACTCACCTCCCTGACACCCCCCCCCCCGGGTTCCCTCGTTTGCAGGACGCCCGCCGCCATCGTGCTCGCCGCCGTGAGCGCTTGGTGCCCGCGCCACCGCCAGGAGCAGCACCCGAGCTCGAACCCGACGCCCCTCGACGCCCCTTCCTACCTACACCACCCCCAAGACATCACCACCGCTCCCCAAGCCCCCTAGGTGAGCGCCTGTGTGATCTCGTCGCCGGCCCCGTCGAGAGAGAGAGAGGAGAGCGGAGAGGAGGAAGAGAGACCGCAGGCCGTTCGATCTGCGATCGACGGTCATGCTTGAACCTCCACCGTTCTCGTGCTGGCCGCGCGCGAGCGCAGCGTGTGGGCTGCGATCGCCGCTTAGTTGGGCCGCGCGCTAGCAAAGCCAACCCGATTGAGTGATTTCTATTTCTTTTAATATTTAGCAGAAACTTGTTGTTTGCTTTTGGTCTGTGAAAAATATCTAGATTGCAAAATAAATTCAAGAAAAAATATTGAACCTAGTATTATGTTTTCTTAACCATCTAAAAATTGTAGATCTAAGTTTTGACTTGTATTTTTATCACAAGACCTGCTTTTCCACAGGGTGTCTGAAAGCATGTTTTTGACATAACTTTTTGGATCTGTATCCAAATGGGTCAAACTAAATTGTTTTGGATAGCTTAGGACTAGATCTATCACTATGACTTTTCCTTACATCAATGTGAGTTAACAAATGGAAATGCCATCCATTTTGGTAAATGACCAGTAGTCTTTTTTAGGATTTTTAGAAGGAGTTTAAAATTGATTTTTGAAGTGAATCTAGTTGGGTGAGTTTTCTTATGAATAGATCTACCTAATACTAGCTAGGATTAATTTTTTGAGCCCTATATTAATTTTGGTGAGCAGAACAAGAAATAGCAGCTTTTCTGTTTTCATTATTACTTGTGTATTTGTTTGTTAAGTGATGTGTGAGTGTTTGAATCTTGTTTCCTTGCATGTATAGATGTGTTGGATCTTGTTATTAGGTTTTTTGCTTGCAATATGTCTACCTTATAAAGTGTGTGCATGTTTGGAAAGTCAAATATCATTTGTTATTTTCTAGTTTTATTACTTGATTATGGTGTGGACCAAATCTTGGTAGATTTGTTTTGCCTAGGTTTGTGATATGTTTGAGTGGACTCCAGTACCATTTTGGTACTGTTATCTTGGTATTTTCATCTCTGTTATCTTGTAACTTATTCTATAGCAAAGCATGTGTAATAGTTTTATTTGTTTTCACTAGTATTGTTTTCATTAGTATGAATAGCTATGTGTGGATTGCTTTGTTAGATTAATTTTGTCATGTGTGACCAGAGGCCTTGTTACCTCTTTTGCCTTGGTATTAGTGGTCCCATAACCCACTGGTCCCATTGCATCTTGGTTAAGGATGAAAATCCCCTACCATTGCACTAGTGTAAAAATAGCATGTATTACTATATGACTGATTGTTATTTTCCACCAAGGGAAATAGATTGTTTTTTTCACTTATGTAAGTGAAAAGTTTAGTTCTTATTTGTGAATACTAGTATGTTTGGGTGTGATTCATTTTTTAGCATAATATTCCTTAGGAGTATCATGTTAAGAAATGCTTCACTATTGTTTGCTTAAATTGAATTGTTTGCTAATAGAATAATTCCTTGTGATTGATAGATTATTTATGAATGATTATTATTGAGTGTTTGGATTTTGAAAGTGTATAGTTAATATTTTTTTGAGTTCATATCTACTGGTTGTGTAGTTTACACTTTGATGGCTTGGTATTTAATTGAGTAGAAAAGCATGTATTATTAGGATTGGTTTATGTTTGCTTGGTGGATGTTTTCATGAAATTATTTCAGTGTTTATGCTTACTAGCATGTGTAAGGTGTATGTGCTGTTAGTAGGTATTTATGTTCATGACTTGCTTGTTTAGAGTTAAGCATCCTTCTAGTGATGTTTGCTTCTCTAGTGATGAATTAGTGTCACCACTAGAGGTATTGAGTTACTCTAGTGTTGATGTCTTTTATTTTATGGGTGTATGCTTTCTCCTAGCATGTTTAGCAGGTTATTACTTCTGTTATTATGACATGACTTCTTGAGTTGCGTGTTTGCTATAGTTGTAGAATACAATTATTTCTTATAGCATGCTTGTGTAGGATTCTCATACTAGAATGCTATTAGTGCAGTCCTGTTTTTATGTAATTTGTTAAGGAGCTTTATCTTTGGTGATGATTGTGTTTTAGATTATGGTTTATGACTTGTTACCTTTGGTAGAGATACTGGTTTATTTGTTTATTTTCATGATTGATGGATTCCATAACTTTAAGTAGGCATAAGCATAGTCTATAACTAGCCTTTTCATCTGTGGTGTGTTGTTTGCTGTTTGGAAATTGTCTGAGTGATTGCCTTAGCATGAGGATTGTACTCATGTTATTTGTTGTGCTAGTATTGTGGTTGTGCTTAATAATATTATCTTGTTATGTATGTATTTAGTTTAGTCATGAACTAGTTTGGTGATGATTGCTTGTGTGTTGTTAATACCCACTGCCATGGGTATTACTTTGATTGATTGTTATTATTTTAGTAGCCTCACCTTTTGTGCCCACAAGCTATATTTTTAGATTTTTGAATATCTTACTATGAGAGTGGTACACCCACTCCATATATGGTATGTAAGATGTGGGATATGGTTCCTCAACCATATGTTTGTCTGACGATAGTTTTGTACCCGGAGAGTTATGTGAGATAGCTTTCTCGATAACGTTTGAGTGATTGCGCTAATATATGTTTGCTTGCTGTATTGGTTGTTTAGTTTATTTTTTTGGTCTTTAGTTATGAGTATGTGTCTTTTATTCTTTTACGACGCTAGAAACGAAGAAGAAGAAGAAGAAGCAGTTGTGGAGCTGTGCGTCAAGTTCAAACTACTTCAAGGCCAGGGACACCAAGAGTTTTAAGGCAAGTCATCCTGATGCTTGCTGTTACTACATTTATCATTATCTATCATGCATGTTTTACTTCTGAAAAGTTTTACAAAACTTTGATTACCAAAAACTATTTTTGAGTGACTACTACTATTAATATTATATACTATATACAATGCCAGCAGTTGATAGTTGGTGTTACCAAGCCCATAGCCACCATATGGTATTTATTACCATCAAAAGTATTAGTCCCTAAGTGGACACCTTAAAAATTTGTTTTTGCAAAACAAAGGCTTTATGGAAAACCCAGTGGAAAGGTGAAGCCTTATCCACCGGAGGAAATGTTGAAGTGGTCATGTTTGGGAAAAAGATGTTTTACAAAAATGACACATAACCTAGTCTTCGCCAGAAAACCTTTACTGTTCTGCCACCCTACCTCAACATGGGCATGGGGCTTAACTTGAAGTTTGTTTTTGTTAGTCTGTGTTCTATCTCAAATTTCTATAAGGGGACAGACTCCCTCGAACCGAATGTCGCCAAGTTTTGAAACGTGCGACATATAAAGTGTGGGATTAAGTTTCCCTCCGGACGCAGCAGTGGGCTTCCTGTCATGGCAGGGGTAGACCAGGTGCCGGGGAGAACACAGAATCTCCTGTCATGGTAGGGTTTATCCAGGTATCGGGTAAATTAAACTCAACTGAAGAGATAGTCATATACTAGCTTGAACATAGTGGATGGTTAGGATCAGTTATCTGATGTTTACATACTGTTGTTACAGTTTGTGGTTGTTCACGGCGGATGTACTGGATCTGGTGGATTGTGTACACCTCTGCAGAGTCAAACTAATCTGAATAGCCGTGTCCTCGGATATGGACAGTTGAATGGCCATGTAGCTAGCATTGTGTCAATGTTTTCAACTATGATATGTATTTCATATATCATTGATAGTGAACCCTATGTATATCCTACCTATTCCACTATATAAGCATACTTGCATTTTGGTAAGCTACATGATGGGTGTCTTGCTGAGTACATTCAAATGTACTCATATTGGTTTCGTCCCTGGTATTTACTTTCCAGACATCGAGAAGGACTCTCAGAAGGAGATCTACGAAGAGGAGTACGGAGCTGATGGACTTGCGAACTAGGATCGTCTCCCGGTCAGCAGCCTGTAGGTTAAGGCGTGACTTGGGCTCTACTACGTTTGTGTGTGTTTAGTCTTCCGATGTGTGTGTTGTGTGTTTACCCTAAGTGGCAATTGTGTTAGACTTGGTCATGTGACCATGCCCCTTTGTAAGTGTTTTATGAAATCGTGTAATGGATATTGTATCTGTGTACCAACTTTATATGTTGTTCACGACTGGTGTGATCTGGGAACGTGAATGTATGCATATCGGAGGTGTCCTTGAACAGTGGTTCTGGGGGACCTTACAAATGGTTTCCTAACGCGGGTTTAGGTTTCTGTCAGTCCGGCAACCGCACAATTAGTAGCCAAATACACGATGCATTCCCCTAGGCCCATAAATGTTGAAGTATCATGTAGTCCACGTTCACATGACACCACTAGAAGAATAACACCACAACTTAAATATCAAACCATTAAATATTACTCAACATTACTTCACTACTAACAATTTGACTTCTCCCATGTCCTGAAGAACAACACGAACTACTCACAAGACATCATATGGATCATGATGGGAAGTGATATAATGGTGATTAACAATCTGGACATAAACCTAATCCAATGGTTTCACTCAATAGCATCAACTACAAGTAGTAATCAACATCGGAAAAGTTTCCCCTATGAAATAGACAAGATGCAACCCTAGATGTTACAACGGAACAGAGTGGAGCTGAGGGTGATGATGATGGAGATGATGATGATGATGATGATGACGATGATGATACCGATGAAGTCCAGCTCGATGACGGTGACAATGGCGATGATTTCCCCCCTCCGGGAAGGAATTTCCCCGGCAGATTTCTCCCTGCCGGAGAGCCTTTCTCTCTCTGTTGTTTTCGTCCCGCAGAGGCGGCGGAAAGACTCCTCGATCATCCTCTGTGTCTTAGGGTCCCCGGGGGATAAAGTACGTCGAAGGGGCAAGCCAGAGGTGGGCCAGGGCCTCCTCACCACCCCCAGGCGCGGCCAGAGGTGGGCCCGCGCCTGGGCATGGTGAGGGCCCTTGGTGGCCCTCCTACGGCTCCCCTTTTGGCTTCCTCCGTCTTCGGGTGAAATAGGAACTTTCCGATGATTTCCGGTGTGCTCTGATCTTTGCGAATATGGTATCCTGACGCTCCGTTTTCCAGCAGAATTCTGACTCCGGGGGTTCAACTCTCCAATTATTGGAAAACATGCAAAATAGGTGAAATAACATAAGTATCATGCTCCAATATGAAATATATCAATGAATAACAGCAAATTATGATATAAAATAGTGATGCAAAATGGACGTATCAACTCCCCCAAGCTTAGACCTCGCTTGTCCCCAAGCGAAACTGAACTCAGTAAACATGACCACAGGTTTATGGAGTGAAGAGTCGATAAATAAAATACGGACAAGAAGCATCACATTTATCTATGCACCAATCATTATAGACATCAACTTCCTCTCATATAACTTAACTTGAAACGAGTAATGGGAGTCACAAACAAATATGCAAAAGAGATAATCAAAATTGGTGTTGGCAAACTTCGTTCTTGGTCAGAGAACATTTAATGATATCATACTTATCTTAGGTGAAGTCTTCATAACAAGGCTTATATTGTAGAGCTTAACATGTTTAATTACAACAATCCTTTTACAGTGATTCATAGCTTTCAAAGTAATATTCATTCAGATGATAAATCATGTGCTAAACAAAGAAGGATAAAAAACATGATTGAATAAATCAACATATAGATGGTGAGATCACAACAACTGAAATGCTTGTTGGAGACAGAAAGGAATGGGTTTACTGACTCAACATAAAAGTAAAGGATAGGCCCTTCGCAGAGGGAAGCAAGGATCACTCATGTGCTAGAGCTTTTTATTTTAAATGAATCAGAGGTAATGAAAATAAAGTTTGAGAGTGGTGTATGTCTATGTAAATGAATGGCAATGAAAAACTTACCGTATCCCATATCAAGCAAGGTTGTCGGTCTTTTGAGAGCGGTTTCCATTGATACTTTTTTTCTCTTTTCCACATCATTGGCACTTCCCCCACCTTTGCTTATACAAACCATGGCTAACCGAATCCTCGGGTGCTGACCAATCAATCATCAATCCATGGGGAAGTGCCTTTCATCCATTATATTTATTTTTTCATGATATTTGGTACCATCTCTCGGCAATATTAAGACAAGCACAAATTTCATACTCATCTGGGTGAAAGGGGGGAAGAACCTTAGTTGACATAAGACATAATAAATTTAACACTACTTGTCGTGGTGGTGTCACGGCAGATGCCATGGGATGGCTAAAGATGTGGGGACGATGGACGCTGGAGGTGTCCGGGGAGGGATCACGCGACGAGTAGCCGCGTGAGGTAAGATCCACACAACACAAACAACACGATGTACCCAGGTTCAGGGCCCTCGTGAGGAGGTAAAACCCCTACTCCTGCCTTTCTCTATGTATTAGGATGTCTCTCCGAGTAGCCACAGTACAAATGATATCGCTTCCGAGTAGCCTCTCTCTCTTCTCCGAGTAGAGCTAGGTCAAGAACTTGGGGTTTCTAGGGTTCACTATGAGCCTGTGTGTACGTGCCTCGCGCAGGAGGTGGCGGGGCACCTTATATACACGGTGCCCAGCCGGATACGTCCAAATCTAGACAAGTGTCGACATAGTGTGCACATCGTCCTTTCTCCGAGTACCCGCTGACAGCTTTGGTTCCTAACCTTGGCTGCTTCTGTAAAGTCGTTGGGCAAAACTAGGGGACAGACTGGTATCACTGTACCTAGGCACAGAGTAGGCCCCCCTTATCCTGCCACGGCCTGCTTCCATGCTGTCACTGTCAGGCAGGCCGTCCCCACGTGAACAGTAGTTCGAATGCTGCCAAGTACGGACCCAGGATACGCGGGATCCTGTGTCAGAACGGCTCCTTTGACTTCCTGGCCCGAGTAGTTTCCCGCCAATGGTTCCCGCCAATTGTACTCGGGCCAAACCTTTACTCGTCAGGGTAGAACTTGATTGATATCTCCTTCTGGTCATCTTGAGGTGAGACCGAGTAGCAGTCGACCGGGTAGCGAGTACCTGGTAGTCGGCTACTCGACCAAACCTCTCTTCTGTAAGCGGCCTTTACCACCTGTCTTTACCCTACTCGGGGGTAACCCCCCGACAGCAGTCCCCGAAGCTGGTTGAGTCTTGCGAACTTGTTCACTAGGCTCTGCCAGCTTAAAACCAGCCTTTGCATCTCAGCCATCGAACCTCAAGATGCCGAGTAGGTCCTCCGAGTAGCTATCTGGAAAGCATTTTGAGTTTCCTCTTTTCCGAGTAGCACTTGCTTTCTACTCTGTAACCGAGTAAAAAGACTTAGCGGAATTTCTCAGATTGAGCCTCTGCAGCACAGAGCACAATCCAGCCCTTCGCGCAGCAACTGCACACGTGTCAAGCATCCACGACCTTGTCGTTTGGTTGCCCAGGACACGACCTGCCACGCGTCCAGTTTTCACGCGATGGGCCCACCGGCCGTCATGTCCCATCAAGTGCAGTTATAGGCCACGATTCGGTGGTGGGATCCACTGTGGCCATTACGCGCGCAACCGGCGCTTGTGTGCGTTTCTAGCCGGCCACAGGATCCGCCACACGCCACAATCGATCCCACTACCAAGACGGTAACGGTAAACTCGCGGAGGGGATATAAATACCCCCGCCGGTAACTTCCTTTTCCCCTTCCTTCGCACCATTCCTTCTCTGTCTCCTGCTCTTCTCCGCCACCGTGCTCTCCGCCGCCGCGCAAGCTCTCGCGCCGCCGCGGATTCGATTCACCAGCCAACTCCACTTGAAATCTTCCACCCTCCCAACTCGCCACGATGGCCAAGTCAGGCTGGGCTGGCTCCTGCGTCACTGCGGAGGATTGCGCCTGGCTCGTCAATACCCGGCGGGTCCCTCCCGGCGTGGAGTGCCGGGCGCCGGACGGCGAAATCGTGCCGTCCCCGCGCGAAGGGGAGCGCGTCGTCTTCCTGGCGCATTTCGAGCGCGGGTTCGGATTGCCCGCGTCCGATTTCCTGCGGAAATTCCTCAACCACTTCGGCATCCAGATGCACCATCTGCCGCCGAACGCCGTCGTCTTCCTCGCCTACCACGCCGTGGTCTGCGAGGCCTTCCTCGGCGTCCGGCCCACGTGGGAGACGTGGCTCAGGTATTTCCATCTGCGCCAGCAGTCAACCGGGAAGAAGGACTCTGCGGGCGTCGCCCGCGCCACCGACACCGGCTGCGCCATGATGGTGCAGCGGTCCGGGACGAACCACCCCCGCGTCAAGGGGCTGGACTCCGTCAAGCTATGGCAGAAGACGTTCCTCTACGTTAGGAACGTTGCCGCCGAGCCGGGAGCCCCGGTGAACGACAGAATCAACCTGCCCGTTTGGTGCAATCGCGCTCCAATCGGGATGTACTGGAAAGACAAGCCCGTCAACGACGATGACGCCATCGAGATGGAGAATCGACTCGGCTGGCTGAGGGCGGAGGGCCTCAAGAACGACGACCCGGTGGCCTGCTGGATCCAGCGCCGAGTACTGCCCTTGCAGGAGCGGTGCCATCTCATGTGTTACATGGGAGGGCCCCGCGACTGCACCAGGACCACCACCATCGAGATCGACAACATCGACGTCCCCTGGCATGCCAGGAACATCTTGACGACAAGCCTTGGCGACCACTGGCAATACGGGTTCGTCCCGTACAGCCGTACAAAACCGATTGAGCGGGTACGCCTTCCTTACTTTGCTCTCTGCATACATTTCCCGAGTAGATAGCTTCTCCTTCTTGCATCAGCTAGCAATTGCCTTGCGTTCCGAGTAGAACATCTAGCCGAGTCGCCTTAGGCTTAGTATGCTTTGTGTTTGCACGCCTTGCCGGGTAGCCTACTCGAGAATGTTTCTTAGGCTCCATGTGCTTTATGCCTGCACGCCCCTCCGAGTAATGTTCCTTCCTGGTACTCGGCTGGTTTGTGATCCTTCTCTGTTTTTCAGGTTCTCACTCGCCAGATAATTGAGAGCTGCGAGGTCTTTGAGGGCAACTGGTCTCCTGACCGTGAGGAGGATGATGTGCCCTCTTCTGATGCCGTGGAGCAGCCCAACCTCTCTCGCTCCCCCGTCCCTGACAAGCGCGATGCTCTCCGCACCTGGTCCGACGAGGATTTTGATGGTAACTGTACTTTCATTCTGTTTGCTTCCGAGAAGCACCAATCCCTCGTGTGCTGTTTCTGATTCTTTCCTCTTTTCTCTTTGATTCCTAGATGAAGTTGCCGCGGACAAGGACGACGAGGACGAAGACGAGAACGAGGGCGATGCGCCCCTAGTCGTCAAGCCCCTGGCCGTCGCCGCTCCTGAGACCCGCAAACGGGCTGGTAGCGGGGCACCAGCGCCCCCTGCCAAGAAGAGGAAGCCCGCCGAGAAGAAGGCGGTTGCGAAGAGAACCAGACGAGAGCTCAAGTGCACCACCGCGTAAGCCCTCTTCTCGGTCACCTCCTTTCTCGCGCAGTGCTGTCTTCCCAAATTCCTTCTGATTTCTAGTTTCCCTTTCTCTGCAGTCCTCCTATGGACGCGAATGCAGCTCTCGCGTCCGACCAAGCCAAGAAGAAACCAGTACCTCTGGTCAACCTGGACGATGATGATGATGACCACGACGCCAACACTGCTGCTGCCAATCCACAGGCCGCTGATGCACAAGGAGCAGCGTCTGAACCAGCAGCACAGGACACTGCCGTCCACGACGAGAGACCCCCTTCTCCTCCGGCTAGCAACGCCGAGGAGAATCAAGATCACGAGATGCAAGACAACACCGCCGCAGAGCGGCCTGAAGCAGAGCAAGAGCAGCCCGCCACAGGGGCTGCTGCACAAGAGAGCCTCGCTGTCGCGCAGCGAGTAGAAGACACCACCGCCACGGATGCCACTGCTTATCCATTGAGCAGCGTGCAACCGGGCGTGACACCGAGTAGCGCCCAGCCAGGAGCTGCACAAGACGATGGATCTGCTGCGCCACCAACTGCGCAAGGCCCTACCGCACCAACTGCGCAAGGCCCTACACCGTCAACTGCGCAGGGCCCTACGCCGCCAACTGCGCAAGGCCCTACACTGCCAACCTCCTCCTCGCCGTCGAAGACCAAGGATACATCCAGCCCTCCTGCCGGGCGAGTAACCAGGCAGCGAGCCTTGGAAGCTCTGAGGGACGAGGTTGTCAGAAGGGAATCCGAGAAGGAAGCTGCTGAGAAGGCCAAGGCCGAGAAGGAAACTGCTGACAAGGAAGCTGCTGAGAAGGCCAAGGCTGAGCAGAAGAAAACCAAGGCTGAGCAGAAGAAGGCCGAGAAGCAAGATGCCGAGAAGGCAATCGCCGAGAAGGCGCAGGCCAAGGCTGACGGGAAGAAGACTGCGGATCCCGAGAAGCAGAGGGTTGAAAAGGAGCAAACGAAGAAACGGGCCAGAGACCAGAGTACACCCTCAAGCGGAGCGCTCGCGATCCGAGAGTCCGGCCCGATTCCTGCTGCGCTCTCGGCTGATGCTCGCGCTGCTGGTCAGCCCTGCTACCCGGAGTACATGATCGAGGTTAGCCAACAGCACTCAATCGGCTTCCCTCCCAAGGACAAAGCTTTAGCTATCCAGAGGGGAAGGAAAGTTGTAGCCGTGAACTCCCCTCCTCCAGATCCAAGCCAACCCCAGTCTATCAACATTGCTTCTCGCGGAGCCCAAGACAAACCAATAACCTCCAAGGGTCTTGAACAGGTATTGGACACTGTCGGCCACATCAACGCCAGGTGGGACAGCAGGGTTCTCGGAGAGGAGAAATGGCACGGCTTGACCCTTGGCTCCATCGACCACATGCGCGTGGATTGGAACAAGGTTGATCTGGGACACAAGCCCATGTCCGTCTCCACCGAGACCGCAACCCTTGCAGCCAAAATGTTCCTGCACCGCAAGAACGCCGAGGACATCGAGCAGTCCTATGCAGTAAGTCTTTCTTGCCTTTTCCGAGTTGAATTTTCTTCTCTTCTCCTCGCCTTTCTTCTTTCTTACCATCACCCCCAGTCCCCGAGATTTGGGTCGAGTAGACGGATAGTCTCCGAGTAGCCTTCTACTCGGGTCGAATCTTCTCTGCTTTGCCTAACTCATTTTCTTCTCGGTTCTCAGGATAGCGTCCTTAAGCGGACTCACTTATACCGCATCCTTCTCTGGAACCACTCCATCGCCAGGAGGCGTATCGCCGTACTGGAGAAGGAGAAAGCAATGGCTGAGGCCGCGAGCAAAGACGCCACCACCAGCACCCAACAGCTGGCTGAAGTGCAAGGTACGCCTTTAGCTACGCGGTTTCTGCGTTTTATTTTTACGCCCGCTTTTGCTTTCTTATGCGCTAACCCTTCCTTCTCTGCAGAAAAACTAAAGGCCTTGGCAGATGAACATGAAAAATGCCGTAGCTTCGTGGAGAACGCCGAGGCCACCATAAAGAGACTTGAAGGTGAGTTTGCTGTTTACTCGGTGTGACCTTGAATTTGGTTCTTCTCTGCTTATTTACTAACCTCATCTATCTTTTCGCAGAAGATCATAAGTCATTTGCTGAGGCACACCAAGATTGCGTCAAGCCAGCGGAGGTGGAGAAACAGCTATCCGACCAGGCCATTACTCTGGTGAAGGACCACACCACCGAGATGGAGAAGCTGCAGCTCCAGCTCCAGAAGGCACTCCAAGATGCCGTCAAGATTGGCGCCGAGAGGGACAAGGCAATCGCCGAGAAGGCCAAGGCCGAGACCACTTTCAAGGCCAAGGAAAGGGCCCTCGAGTCTGAATGTGAGACCTTGAAGAAGACCAACGCTGATCTCTTCGCTCAGATGGATAGCTTGCGTCTGATCCAGGAAAAGCACATTGGCAATGAGGAGTCCTGGAAAACCAAGCTGCAGCAGCTGCGCCGCCAACTGATCGGTAAGTTTTCTCTTCATCGCATCTTTTCTTCTCGGTCTTGTTCCTTCTCGGCTTCTTCTTTCTTCTCGGTTTTTGATCTTGCCACTTGCTATTTCAGATATCTGGCCTCGTCTTGATTCTTCCTCTGCGCCTACGGTAGCCAAGGCCCGAGCAGTTCGCCTTTCGCTGGGTGAGCCGATTGACACCAGGGCTGATATCGAGGACAGCTTGCTGGTGCTCAAAGGTTACTTCGAACAGCTGGCCGGCGTCGGAACTGACTTGGTGCATGCTGGCTTTGAGCTCCACCGGCTGTTCTGGCCTCATGACCCCCAGCCAAGAAACATGCGGGATCTCGCCCTCAAGCTGGAGAGCGTGAAGGCCGAGCTGAAAAAATGGCGAGCCTCTGGAGCCCGTGCTGGTGCGGATGTGATGCTTCTCTGCATAGCATCTTGGTATGAAAACCTGGATATGCAGCGCATCCGCGGGAAGCGCAATGATTCCAAGTGGGAGACGGATGCCGAGAGCGTGGCCTTGCGCAAGCAGATTGCGTATGAGGTCGCAGAGTGCGCCGAGACGGAGGTCTACATCGAGGGCGTTCCCGAACCCGACACCGAGTACGAGGACGAAGGAGATGACGACGAAGACGATGACCTTGACGGCTTCTTCGAATCTCCCAAGGGCAAGGCCGGAAAGGGAAAGGCCACCGTCGTCGCGAGTAGCGATGAAGACGAAGGGGCGCACATCGACAGCGAGCCACTCGACTTCGGCACCTCCTCAGGTGCTGCTCTCGACGACACGGTGCCCCCTCCTGGCCATGCTTCATGCTCCTCCTCGGCTCCAGGACCCGTCTCGGTGGCCACGGCCACTTCTGACCAGGCAGCCGCCCAGCAAGATGCCGAGATGACGGAATCCGCCACCGTCCAGACGGGAGCGGATGCCACTCAAGCCGGCACCGAAGGAACAGCTGCCGCGACCGCCACTGAAGAAACTGCTGCCAAGACCGCCGCCGAGGAAACATCAGCCAAGGCCAACGCCGAGAACACTGCCTCCTCATCTTGAAGCAACCTGCACTCTCTTTTACTCGAAAACTTATCAGATCCCCGGGATGCCGGGAGCAGATGTAATAGACTACCTTTATCTTGCTTGCTACTCAGTTTTTATGCCCACTCTGTTTATGTTGACATTAATCAATTTGAACGACATTGGCTTAATGCCGAGTTGTGTTTCCATGCGAGTCCCCGAGTAGCATTTCTTATTCACCCTGTCTTTTCATCTCTGCTCTACCTGCGACTTGTCGCTTTTTTGGTATTCGAGTCACAAGAATCAAGGAGCAGGGCTGCAAATACTTAGCCGCTAGAAACAATCATGGTAACGCAGCCCACCACTTAGCCGAGAAGACGAAAACAGGGAACAAAAAGTAATCGACAATCTACTCGGTTCCTGCACTCTTTCTTCCTTAGTGATTTTCGTGTGCTCATTGACCTTTTGCTTGTTCTCTTGCTTGCCATGAAGCCGGGTTTCGGACAGCAGCAGAGTCGAAGAGTTGGCATATAGGTTTAAACACAGTACTCAATGCACTTATGAGTTCTGAAGTGGAGCAACCGAATAGACAAAGGAACAAGCCGAGTAAAACACTTAGAGCAATTTTGGACGAGGGCAGTCCCCGAGAACAATTTCAGATTGCAGAGTAGAATTTCAACTCGGATAAGAGGGTACATACACATCTTTGCTCACGAATGAAAACGACGAAGTAGAGCTACATTCCAGGGACGCTTGGTTTCCTCTCCAGCTTTATCTGCCCTGTTCGCCTGCGATGGGCGTACATCTACAAGATAGTACGCGTCATTGTGCAGCGCTTTGCTGACAATGAAAGGCCCTTCCCATGGAGGAGACAACTTGTGCATCCCGGCTGTGCGTTGCACCAGCCTAAGGACCATGTCTCCTTCTCGGAAAACCCTTGGGTTCACCTTTCGGCTATGATAACGCCGCAGGTTTTGTTGGTAGATAGCCGAACGTGACAGAGTCAGCTCTCTTGCTTCTTCAAGCAGGTCAACGTCGTCTTCTCGAGCTTCTCTCGCCTCCACCTCAGTGTAGAGGGCTACTCGGGGGGAGTCATGCTCTAAGTCTATTGGCAACACGGCCTCAGCCCCGTATACCAAGAAGAATGGCGTGTAGCCGGTTGACCGGTTAGGGGTAGTCCTTAAACTCCACAACACCGCTGGCAACTCTTCTAGCCAACACCCAGGTGTTTTCAGCAATGGCTCAATCAGCCTTGGCTTTATGCCTGCCAGCACCATCCCATTTTCTCTCTCAACTTGCCCATTGGAGGCAGGGTGCGCGACTGACGCAACGTCTAGTCGGATATGCTTATCTCTGCAGAATCGCACCATTGCCCCCTCTGCAAAGTTGGTGCCGTTGTCGGTGATGATACTGTGCGGGTAACCGTATCTCATGATTATATCCTTCACGAACTTCACGGCTGTGACCCCATCGCACTTCCGAATAGGCTTCACCTCGATCCACTTGGTGAACTTGTCCACCATGACCAAGATATGTGTCATATTGCCTTTAGCCGGCTTGAAAGGACCAACCATATCCAAGCACCAAACAGCAAATGGCCATGTGATAGGAATTGTTTTCAACTCGGAAGCTGGCATGTGAATCTTACTTGCAAACATCTGGCAGCCGGTGCACTTCCTCACAATATCTTCAGCTTGCTGCAGTGCAGTGAGCCAGTAGAAGCCATGCCGAAAAGCTTTCTTGACCAAAGCCCGAGAAGAGGCGTGATGCCCACATTCCCCTTGATGTATCTCCACCAGGATTTCTTCTCCTTCTTCTGGGCTCACACAACGTTGCAGCACGCCGGTGGCACTTCTCTTGTGCAGCACATCTCGGACTATAGTGTAGCCCTTGGACCTTCTCTGAATCTGCCTCGCAGTCACCTCATCTTCAGGTAAAGTGCCGTCCCTTAGAAAGGATAATATGGGCATTGCCCAACTCGGTGTCTCCCGCACGGGAAACACTGGTTCGTCCATTTCCATTGGGACAGGCTCTGGTGGTTGCACAGGAGGAGTAGGAGCGCTTCTCTGCAGCCCAGACCGATTGGCGAGAACTTCTTCAATGAATGCGACAGCTTCTGGGTTGAGGGCGGCAGTCCCCGAGTACGGAATGGCAGTCACCGAGTAGGGAGTGGCAGTCCCCGAGTAGGGAACGGCAGTCCCCGAGTAGGGAATGGCAGTCCCCGAGTAAGGAGTGGCAGTCCCCGAGTAAGGAATGGCAGTCCCCGAGTAGGGAATGGCAGTCCCCGGGTTCCCTGCAGCACTCTCCCAGTCAATCTCCATTGGGTCAGATTCTTCACTTGGCAGAGAAGGAACAAAGATAGACTCCGAGTTGGGGGAAGGCTTGATGGATGGCTTCCTCAAATGCTCCAAGGCAATCCCTGCCGGGATGGACTGCCGAGAAGATCCCAACTTGGACAGCTCGTCTGCTGCTTCGTTCTCTGCTCGGTGAATGTGCTGGAACTCACAGCCTTCGAAAAACCCAGTCATTGACTGCACCAGGAAGCGATACGATGCCATGTTGGCATCCAAAGCATCCCAGGTACCTGAGACTTGCTGCACCACTAGATCTGAGTCACCGTAGCATAAAATGCGCTGCACACCAACCTCCTTTGCTACTCGCAAACCATGCACCAATGCCTCGTACTCGGCTACATTGTTGGATGCCTTGAAATGAATCTGCAACACATACTTGAGCTGATCCCGCTTAGGTGATGTAAGCACAACGCCAGCACCAAGGCCTTCTTTCACCTTTGAGCCATCAAAGTGCATTTTCCAATAGTTGGAAACTGGGGCAGGAGGTTCATACTGCATCTCGGCCCAGTCCACAAGAAATTCCGCCAGTACCTGAGACTTGATTGCTTCTCTTCTCGTATACGCGGGGGCGTACGCGGCTAGCTCAATCGCCCACTTGGCTACTCTGCCACTCGCCTCCTTGTTTCCCATGATGTCCGAGATGGGAGCAGAGCTCACAACAGTGATGGGATGCTCCTGGAAGTAATGTTTCAGCTTCCTGGCGCCCAGGTACACACCATATGTCATCTTCTGGTAATGTGGATAGTTTTGCTTGGAACTGGACAGCACTTCACTGAGATAATAGACTGGGCGCTGCACACTCTTGCCTTCTTCTTCTCGCTCCACCACTATCACCACGCTGACTACTCGGTTAGTCGCCGCAATGTACAGCAGCATAGGCTCCTTGGGTAGCGGACTAGCCAAGACGGGAGCGCTAGCCAGCATTGCTTTCAGCTCATTGAATGCCACGTCCGCTTGCGGAGTCCAGACAAACTTGTCGCTTTTCTTCATCAGCTGGTATAGAGGCAGAGCCTTCTCGCCCATTCGGCCCAGAAAACGGCTCAGAGATGCCAGACAACCCGTGAACTTCTGCACATCCTTCAATGATCTCGGCAAAGACATGCTCTCAATAGCTTTTATCTTAGACGGATTGGCTTCAATGCCCCGACTAGAAACGAGAAAGCCGAGTAGCTTTCCAGCTGGTACACCAAAGGTGCACTTACTCGGATTCAGTTTCATTTTGTACCTGCGTAGGTTAGCAAAGGTTTCCTCCAGGTCGGCAAGCAGAGTATGTGTTTTATTCGTTTTGATGACAATGTCATCTACGTACACCTGCACATTCTTGCCGAGCTGGTCGTGCAAGCATTTCTGCATGCATCTCTGATAGGTTGCACCCGCATTCCTCAGGCCAAAACACATGACACGATAGCAATAAGCCCCGTACGGGGTAATGAAAGCAGTCTTTATTTGATCAGCAGGGTTGAGTGCAATCTGGTGGAAACCAGAGTAGGCATCTATGAAAGACAACAGTTCACAGCCGGCAGTGGAATCGATCACCTGATCGATGCGAGGTAGCGGGAAGGGATCCTTGGGGCATGCCTTGTTCAAGTCGGTGTAGTCGACGCACATGCGCCATGCGGTGGCAGCCTTGGGATCTTCCTTTTTCTTCTCGACCATGACCGGGTTGGCTAACCAGTCCGGGTGCAGCACTTCCATGATGAAGTTGCTGATCAGCAGCTTGGTGATTTGATCACCGATGGCCTTCCTTCTCTCATCCCCGAAACGGCGCAAAGCCTGCTTCACGGGCTTGGCGTCAGGACGCACATGCAAAGAGTGCTCAACCAACTCCCTCGGGACTCCTGGTAGATCTTCATTGGTCCAGGCGAAAACATCCCGATTCTCACGGAGGAAGTGGATGAGCGCGCTTTCCTATTTCTCCGCCAACCCGGCACCAATGATGGCCACGCGCTCCGGGAACTCGGGGTCAACCTGGACTGTCTTGGTTTCCTTGGCAGCTTGGAAAGCAGTACCATGCTGGGTACTCGGCACACCTTGTGCGCCAGCTTGTGCGGACTGAGCCATGGCCACCACCTCGTACATCTTCTTCTTCTCGGCAGCAATCACCATTGATTCCGCCAGCTGGGAGCTAGCAGAGGCACACTCCATGGACTTCTTGTAATCTCCCGAGATGGTGATGATGCCATTGGGACCGGGGATCTTCATCTTCAGATAAGCCACATGGGTAGATGCCATGAACTTGCTCAGAGCAGGCCTGCCGAGTAGAGCATGATAGGGGCTCTGATGATCCACCACTTCAAACTGCAGGCGCTCTGTGCGGCAGTTCTCCCGAGTACCGAATAGCACATCAATCCACACTCGGCCAATCGGATTGCACGAGATCCCGGGCACAATGCCATGGAAGGTGGTCTTGCTAGGCAGCATCATGTTCTCGGCCAGGCCAAGCTTCTCGAGTGTGTCCTTGTACACAATGTTGATGCTGATGCCGTTGTCGATTAGCACCTTGCTGAACCTCACATTCTTCTCGGGGCCCAGGAAGGTAGGATCCAGCACCAAGGCGTAGGTTCCCGGATTGGGCATCACCTTGGGGTGATCTGCCCGAGTCCACCTGATCTCCTGGTCGCACCAGTACATGTAGTGAGGAACAGCCGGGATCACTGCATTGACCTCCATGGCCCGCCTGTGCTGCGACTGCTTGTCGACTGCCTCAGAAGTGAAGATCATATAACTCTCATGGTGCTCTTGGTACTGGTTGGAGCCATTGCTCCCATTGTTGCCATTGTTGCCATGATAGTTGTTGTTGTTGCCTCTGTTGTTGTTGTTGCGGTTGTAGTTGTTGTTGTTGTTGCGGTATCTCTCGTTGTTGAAGTTCCGGTTGGCTCCTAAAGCCACCTGATTGACATTTTCTCTTCTCGGATAGACTGGCGGCCGAGCTGCGGGAGCGCGAGTAGGCTGAACAGTGGCATTGGCTGCTGGCAGAGGAGGTGGAGGAGGCAAGCCATCATTCTTGATCACATCCCACCATTCGCATTGCCGAGTAGTGTGGTTGGCAGGCCTCGAAGGATGATGAGTATGGAAGCTACACGGACCATCCTTCATGTCATCGAAGACAAACTTCTTCGGCTGCTCGGAGTTTCCGCTACCCGACTGCGCAGTACGGAACGGTTTCTTGTTGCCTTGGCCCTGGTTCTGGTTCTGCCCGTAGGCTCCAGCAGGTTTCTGCCTTTGGCCACCACCACCTCCGACATTCACCGCGTTCACCTCCTCAGGGTCATACCGAGTATCTACTCGGCGCTTGTTGCGGAACTCGTTGCGCTTGCTGCTGTTGAAGTTTCTTCTCGGCTCAGAGGAATCCATCAATGGCTGAGTGGGATCACCGAGTGCGTACTGATCCGCAATCTTGATGGTCTCGGCCAGGGTATTTGGCATCTCCCTCTGCAATCTCTGCCAAAGCATGCTGCCATGTCGGCAACCCTGCGCAAACCAAGTGATGGCCTGCGCTTCATTTACACCCTCACAGGTGTTCCTCAAGGTGCTCCACCGAGTAAGGTACTCGCGGTCCGTCTCGTCTTCTCGCTGCCTGCAGGCCGAGAGCTGCTGTGGCCTATTCGGCCTCTTGTAGGTGCTGGTGAAGTTGCTGACGAAGGCGTCCGAGAAGTCCAGCCAGCAGTTAATGCTGTGCTTGGGCAAGTTGTTGAGCCAAGTGCGAGCTGGACCCTCTAGCATCTGTGGCACATAGCGCACCGCCCATCTCCTGTTGCCACCCGCAATGTGGACCGCAGTGACATAGTCATTGAGCCAATCTTCAGGCTTGGTGCTACCATTGTAGCTCTTGGTGCCTCTTGCAAGCTGGAAGCCCTTCACGGAAGGCTCGTTCATGATGCGCGGGCCAAAGCACTCAGGGCCAGGAGGACCCGTGCTCTCAAGCCGCGCCGACAAGCTGAGACGGTCCAGCTGGTGCCTTGCATCTCCAGGCGCCAACACACGCTCACCAACACGGTCATGAATGTCATAACCAGCCATCTCCATAGCCGAGTAGCCATCATCATACCTATCCACCTGCATAGCTGCGGGCTGCTCCACCGGGTTGGCGACTGGTGCCACTGGGCGCGGCTGCTGCCTCTGCCGAGTAGGCTGAGCTGCGGGTTGCCGAGAAGTACCCGGACGCGCGGCTTCTCGGACACGGCTTTGAGCTTGATGGGCTTGAGAGCCTGCTCTTGCAGTGTTGTGTTCCTGCCCGGGCTGCTGCGGCACAGCAACCTGTTTCGCGGCAGCAGCTGGGTCATACACCTGCATTTGCCTGTCTCTACCCGAGCGCCCGCTGCGGCTCTTCTCGCGGCTCGGATGCGGTGACGAGGCCTGATCGTTAGATCTAGCCGCGTGCGAGTGAACTACCTGCGAGGCTCCAGCTCCCGGGTTGGCCTTCCGGAACTCCTCGTTCTGCCTGGCGGCCTCCAGCACCAACTCATTGAGCCTCTCCTGCTGCCTGAGACGCGCCTCTCCATCTAGGCGCGGCAACTCGGCAGCCACGGCCTGCGCAGCCCTGAGCGTCTTGGCGGGCGTGCTGTACCTTGGCCTTGTGAAGGTGTTCGCGGTGGCGGACTGCGCGGGCTCCTCCGCAACTGTCGCCATCTCGGCGCCCAGGTTGCGCCGCGTAGCGCCTACTCTGCTGGGCCTCCTGGCGACCGGCGTGAAGCCGTGAGCCTTGTTGTACTCGAGCTGGTCCAAACTCAGCTCGAGCCTGATCTTCTCCAACTCCGCCTGCTCGGCAAGCAGCTCCTGGCGTTGCCGCTCGAGCTGCTCCCTCGCGGCTAGGAGCTCGATGTCGGTGGGCGTGGGCATACCAGTTCGCGCAGCAGATGCGGGGATGACCGTAGACGTGGAAGGCGGCAGGTTGCTCTCCTTCTCGTAAGGCCGGTGGTTCCTGCCACCTGCGGGCGGGTCGTCAACCTCCTCGACGACGGCCGCAGCGCCAGTGGCAGCTGCGCCAGCGTTTGCCGCCAAGCCCGTCACCATCACCTCAGCGCAGCATGCAGAGCTGCGTGCGGGCCGTCCGCGAGCTGCAACCACCGCGGGAGGATCCTCCGCGTCTTGCACCAGCTCGGGGTAGGCGCCGTTGGCGACGGTGGCGACGTAGACGAGATGCGAGCCGAAGGAGATCACCGAGCCGCCCTCGGGCATGGCCATGCCGCCGAAACAGCCGGCGTTGTCGGTGACGAAGTCGAAGGAGCCGAATCTGTGGACAAGGCCACAAACTACGCGCTCCGCTGATGAAGATCCCGTCCGAACAGAAACTCCAGCCAGCGCCGCTGGTTGCCCCACGGTGGGCGCCAACTGTCGTGGTGGTGTCACGGCAGATGCCATGGGATGGCTAAAGATGTGGGGACGATGGACGCTGGAGGTGTCCGGGGAGGGATCACGCGACGAGTAGCCGCGTGAGGTAAGATCCACACAACACAAACAACACGATGTACCCAGGTTCAGGGCCCTCGTGAGGAGGTAAAACCCCTACTCCTGCCTTTCTCTATGTATTAGGATGTCTCTCCGAGTAGCCACAGTACAAATGATATCGCTTCCGAGTAGCCTCTCTCTCTTCTCCGAGTAGAGCTAGGTCAAGAACTTGGGGTTTCTAGGGTTCACTATGAGCCTGTGTGTACGTGCCTCGCGCAGGAGGTGGCGGGGCACCTTATATACACGGTGCCCAGCCGGATACGTCCAAATCTAGACAAGTGTCGACATAGTGTGCACATCGTCCTTTCTCCGAGTACCCGCTGACAGCTTTGGTTCCTAACCTTGGCTGCTTCTGTAAAGTCGTTGGGCAAAACTAGGGGACAGACTGGTATCACTGTACCTAGGCACAGAGTAGGCCCCCCTTATCCTGCCACGGCCTGCTTCCATGCTGTCACTGTCAGGCAGGCCGTCCCCACGTGAACAGTAGTTCGAATGCTGCCAAGTACGGACCCAGGATACGCGGGATCCTGTGTCAGAACGGCTCCTTTGACTTCCTGGCCCGAGTAGTTTCCCGCCAATGGTTCCCGCCAGTTGTACTCGGGCCAAACCTTTACTCGTCAGGGTAGAACTTGATTGATATCTCCTTCTGGTCATCTTGAGGTGAGACCGAGTAGCAGTCGACCGGGTAGCGAGTACCTGGTAGTCGGCTACTCGACCAAACCTCTCTTCTGTAAGCGGCCTTTACCACCTGTCTTTACCCTACTCGGGGGTAACCCCCCGACACTACTTCCTCATGAGCTAAAAAAGGAGCACAAAACAGGTTTAATTGTTTTGAAGGTAGCACACGAACAATTTACTTGGAGTGGCGGTGACATACCACGTATAGGTAGGTATGGTGGACACAAATGGCAAGTTTTTGGTTCAGGGTTTGGATGCACGAGTAGAGCTCATACTCAGTACAGGGTTTTTGGCTAGCAAGGCTGGGTAGAAAGCATAAGAGTTGAGGGAAAACAAACAAATATACATATGATGAAACCTATCAAGCAATCTTCGTTGAAATCCCAAGCGATCTTAACTTGTGAATACTAAGTTTATGAGCTAATAGGCAAATTCCTCTTTCTTATACTAGCATCACAAAATATTATTTCTACTGACCCAAGCTAAGTTTGCCAAAACCAACTAGATTAACTTGATGATCTCAAGAGTGACACCAAATACTAACAACAAGCTCAACCATATGACAGAAATTGAAAACTAAAATAAGGTGTGCAGAAAGTAAATGATGAAACTTCTCATTAATATTTCAAAGCTGCAACTCACACTAACGGATACAACGATAATAAACTAAGGAGAGATACTTCCATAATGCATACCATCCTATATGATAACTTCTCTACTCATGATATGACTCTACTGAAAAAGTAAAAGATGAATGATAGTGATGTGAAACCGCGACACTCCCCCCAAGCTTAGAACAAGCCGAGGGGATGCCAAAACCAATGACGAATTATTTCTTCGGTGGTGGTGATGAATCCTCTTCATCATCAGACTTCCAAGGTAAAGCCTCTCCTTCAACAAACGATGACGTGGTCTCCAATATCATGAGACTTACAACAGAGCGTATGCGTTTAAACCTGGCCTCATACTCGCAGTTTTGATTATGCACGTCATGGAGTTGTGCTTGCAGATTGTGGGTGGTCTTGTGGAGCGAGAAAATTTCATCCAAAAGCTTGGCGGTCTCCTTCTTGTGCTCGGCAATCAGCTCTACATTCATCCAATAGATTATGTCCACTTCACGCTCCGCCATCTTCTTGTACCTAAAAACTTCTTGTTCTAGCTCTTCCATCCTTACTTTCAGGCTGCCTTCTCCCTTATGACCTTGAACATCCTCTTGTTGCACCTTCCCGTCCTTGAGCAGCAACTCTTTGAGATGCATCTTCAACTCCTTCGGGTATGGGTTGACGACGTTCTCAAAGAAATTGTCCTTGTAGGGTTCAGAGGAAGACATCGTGGCCCTAGATCTGAAAATAATTCTGGCAAAAACAACTCGAAACAAAAACACGACGAGAAAACGATATACGGACCTCGGGGTGTCCGGGGGATTATATAGCAAAAAGTTTTACAATGAAAGGAAGGTACTGGGTGAAAACGGGTCGGAGACGGACTCCAAGGCGTCCTCACCATAGCCAGGCGCGGCCAAGGTGGGCCCGCGCCTGGGCATGGTGAGGAGCCTCCCGGGCTCCGTCTCCACCTAGTTTCCGGCTCATAATTTTTCACATTTTCCAAAAACAGTAAAAATAAAAGTTGGAAGATGATTCGCAAACGTTCTCTTACCAAAACTGATACCTATTCGAAAACCGACTCTGCAGTTTCTGAAATATGCTTCTTAATAAATTCCTCCGAGATCATGGCTTGAATACAATCAACATTTTCATTATAAGGATCTCTAGAAATATAATGCTTGAGTCTTTGGCCGTTCACCACTTGTGAAGTGTTGTCTTCAAGGGAAACAATTTTAATTGCCCCCGAACGATATACCTCTTTGATAACAAAAGGTCCTTCCCATCTCGAGACTAATTTTCCTGCAAAAAATCTGAGACGAGACCTATACAATAACACTTTCTCACCAACATGAAATTATCTTTTAATAATTCTCTTATCGTGCCACCTTTTAACTTTCTCTTTAAAGAGCTTAGCATTTTTTATATGCTTCACTTCTCCATTCATCTAAAGAACTTAAGTCAAGCAACCGTTTCTCACCAGCAAGTTTAAAATCTCTATTAAGGTCTCTCACTGCCCAATAAGCTTTGTGTTCTAATTCTAAAGGAAAGTGACAAGCTTTTCCATAAACCATTTTATAAGGAGACATGCCCATGGGATTTTTATAAGCAGTTCTATAAGCCCACAGAGCATCATTTAATTTACTAGCCCATTTTTTTCTAGATTTGTTAACAGTCTTTTGCAAGATAGATTTGATTTCTCTATTTGATAATTCTACTTGCCCACTAGTTTGAGGATGATAGGGTGAGGCAATTCTATTATTAACATCATATTTAGCAAGAGTCATTCTAAAACCACCATGAATAAAAGGAGAACCCCCATCAGTCATAAGATATCTAGGCACACCAAACCTAGGGAAAATAATGTCTTTAAGCATTTTTAATAAGGTTTCACCATCAGCACTTTTAGTAGGTATAGCTTCTACCCATTTAGTAACATAATCAACAGCAACAAGAATATGAGTGTAGCCTTGTGAAGGAGGGAAAGGACCCATAAAATCAAAACCCCAACAATCAAACGATTCAATAACAAGAGAATAATTCATAGGCATTTCATTATGTCTAGAAATATTTCCAACCCTTTGACATTTATCACAAGATAAAATAAACTTTCTAGCATTTTTATAGAGAGTAGGCCAATAAAAACCTGATTGTAGAACCTTATGTGAAGTTCTATCTCCAGCGTGATGTCCTCCATAAGCACTACTATGACATTTTCTCAATATCTCTCGTTGTTCATTTTCAGGAACACATCTTCGCATAATACCATCAACACCTTATTTATGTAAGTGTGGGTTATCCCAAAAATAATGCCTCAAATCATAGAAGTATTTTCTTCTTTGCTGAGCTGTAAAGGTAGGCAGCAAATACTTGGAAACAATAAAGTTAGAATAATCAGCATACCATGGACTCTCTTGAGAGCTCACCTTTTATTGCAGCCAACTGTTCATTAGGAAAACTATCATTAACAGGAATAGGATCATCAGAGATATTTTCTAATCTAGACAAATTATTAGCAACAGGATTTTCAGCACCCTTCCTATCCACAATATGTAAATCAAACTCCTGTAAGAGAAGCACCCATCTAATAAGCCTAGGCTTAGCATCTTTCTTTTCCATAAGGTACTTAATAGCAGCATGATCAGTATGAATAGTAACTTTAGAATCAACAATATACTGCCTAAATTTATCACAAGCAAAAACTACAGCTAGGAACTCTTTCTTAGTGGTAGCATAATTCTTTTGAGCAGCATCAAGAGTTTTACTAGCATAATGAATAACATTTAACTTCTTATCTACCCGCTGTCCAAGAACATCACCTTCAACATAATCACTAGCATCACACATAATTTCAAACGGTAAATTCCAATCGGGGGGGTGAACAATAGGGGCAGATATTAAAGCCTTCTTTAAAATTTCAAAAGCTTCTTTACAATCTTCATAAAACAAAAGGTGCATCCTTTTGAAGAAGATTAGTAAGAGGCTTTGATATTTAAGAGAAATCTTTAATAAACCTTCTATAGAGACCAGCATGACCAAGAATACTACGAATACCTTTGACATCCCTGGGACAGGGCATTTTCTCAATGGCTTCAACTTTAGCTCTATCAACTTTAATACCTCTTTCAGAAATTTTATGTACAAGAACAATTCCTTCATTAACCATAAAATGGCATTTCTCCCAATTAAGAACAAGATTAGTCTCCTCACATCTCTGCAAAACTTTATCAAGATTGTGCAAACAATTATCAAAAGAAGTTCCATAGATGGAGAAATCGTCCATGAAGACTTACACAATTTCTTCACAAAAACCATGAAAGATAGCAGACATGCATCTTTCAAAAGTAACAGGAGAATTACATAAACCAAAAGGCATACGTCTATAAGCATAAGTTCCACAAGGGCAAGTGAAAGTTGTTTTCTCTTGATCAGGCTTCCTAACAGCAATTTGAGAGAACCCATAATAACCATCAAGAAAGCAAAAGTGAGTTTTCTTAGACAACCTTTCTAACATTTGATCAATAAAAGGCAAAGGATAATGATCTTTCTTAGTAACTTTGTTAACCTTCCTAAAATCAATGAACATCCTATAACCAACAACTACTCTTTGAGGAATAAGTTCATTATTTTCATTTGGCACAACAGTCATACCTCCTTTATTGGGGACACAATGCATAGGACTAACCCATCTACTATCAGCAATATGATAAATAATACCAGCGTCAAGGATTTTCAATACCTCATTTCGTACCACATCCTTCATCTTAGGATTTCAACGACGTTGATGTTCAACAACTGGCTTTGCATCAGGTTCAATATTAATAGCATGCTGACATATAGTAGGAGAAATCCCCTTCAAATCATCAAGAGTATAACCAATAGCACCTCTGTGTTTCCTCAATATTCCCAATAATCTCTCCTCTTATTTACCAGAAAGTTTAGAACTAATAATAACATGATATAATTTCTTATCATCAATATGAGAATATTTAAGATTGTCAGGCAAAGGCTTTAAATCAAAAACAAGATCCTCCTTGGGTGGTAATGTGGTACCCAAGTCTTCCACTGGTAAATTATGTTTCAGCATCGCTGGCTGATGTAGGAAAATCTCGTCAATTTCATTTCTTTCTTCCATAAAGACATCACTTTTGTGGTCTTCCATGTATAGCTGCAAAGGATTGTTAGGAGCAAGAGCAATAGCAACCAATTGTTCAACTCTATAATTCTCATTAGGTAATTCAGCTTCATAAGGTTCTTTAGCAAATTTGGAGAAATTAAATTCATAAGACTCTCCATCAAACTTTGTAAGGATTCTATCCTTTTTACAATCTATAACAGCACCACAAGTGTTTAAGAAAGGTCTACCAAATATAATAGGACAAATATCACTAGCAGAAGTGCCTAGTACTAGATTATCAGGAAGATATTTAGTTTTATCACATAATACCTCCACATCTCTAACAATACCAATCGGAGAAATAGTGTCCCTATTAGCAAGTTGAATAATAACATCAATGTCTTCAAGTTCACAAGAACCAATTTCATGCATGATTTCTGTATAAAGCTCAGAAGGAATAGCACTAGAACTAGCACCAATATCACACAAACCATAATAGCAATGATCACCTATCCTAACATATAGCACAGGAACACTAGGTTTCCTAGATTTACTAGGATGAGAGACAATATTAAAAGCATCTTCACAAAATATAATGTGTCCCTCTTCTACATTTTCAAAAACAAGGTCCTTTACTATTGCTACTGTAGGTTTTACAGTTATTTGTTCCTCGGGTTCTACAGGTTTGCTTGCACTTTTATTAACCACACTAGCTAACATAGAAAGTTCTTTTACCTTAGCAGGGAAATGCATTTTCTCAATATAAGGTTCAGGCACAATAGAATCAACGGTATGAACTTCTATATCTCTAGCAGGAACACAATTAACAGTATCTTTATAAGGTGTATGGTACTTATCCCATTCCTTTTTGGGAATATCAATATAATAAGCAAAAGCCTTATATAAGTTTTCAACAACTTGAGAATCAAGACCATAAACAAAACTAACATTATGAAAATCATCGGATGACATAAAGTTTTAATGCATTCATAATCATAATTTATACCTGACTTACTACCTTTGTCATTCTCCCATCCTTCAGTGTTTTCTTGAATACAGTCAAGAAGATCCCATTTAGCTTCATCCTTCATATGTGTAAATGATCCAGAACAAGAAGCATCCAATAAATCCTTATCATGAAGAGAAAGCCTTGCATAGAAATTATTAATAACAATATTACTGGGGAGCTCATGAATGGGGCATTTGAGCATTAGTAACTTCAATCTCCCCCATGCTTGGGAAATACTCTCTCCGTCATAAGGCCGCAAATTATATATATAATTCCGATCTCTATGAATTTCACTAGGAGGATAGAATTTAGAATAAAAGAGAGGCACAATTTCCTCCCATCCAATAGTCTGGCTATTTTTCAGCAGTTTGAACCATTCAGCCGCTCGTCCTGTCAATGATATAGAGAATAATTTCCTCTTCACTTGGCCCATTGTAATACCTGCACACTTGAACAACTCGCATAATTCATGTAAAAATGGCAAATGATCACCAGGATGGACAGTTCCATCACCTGAATAGCAGTTATTCATAACATGTTTAACAATCTTTATAGGTATTTTATAAGGATCCAAATCATCAGGCGGTGGGTCACTTACTACCCTAGCAGAGGCAACAGTGCCTGCAAATAAGGACTCAAAAGGAGATCCAAACATAGTGTAATAAGCAGTAGACAGTAATAAAAACAGCACTTACAGTAGAAGCTTCCTTTATCAATTCCACTTCCCAATAGCGCTTAGCTCCCCGGCAACGGCACCAGAAAATAGTCTTGATGACCCACAAGTATAGGGGGTGTATGGTAGTACTTTTTATAAATAAGAGTGTCGAACCCAACAAGGAGCGGAAGGTTTTGACAAGCAGTTTCGATGAAGGAATAACTGTAAATACTTAAAGACAAATTTGTAGGGTTTTTTTTATATTGCAGATAAATAAAGTGCGAGTAAATAAAATGCAGTAATAATAATTGCAGAAAGTGTCCCAATCCTTTCTTCAGCAAAGGACAAGCTGGTGGGTTTACTTATGATTAGCAAACGTTCTCGAGGACACACGGGAGGTTTCTGTCAAGTGCTTTTGCTTCATGCGCTGAATAATCTTTAGTGTTTTGATAAGTGTCGTGTGTGTGAACCTATGATAATGTACCGTCCCATCCAAGAATAATACATACCTGTGATTATACCCCTTGCAAGCATCCGCAACTACAACAAAGTAATTAAGAAATAAATCTAACCACAGCTTTAAACTCCGGGATCCTATGCTCCCTCGTGCAATGGTTTCCTAACAGGGTTTTAGGTTTCTGTCACTCTGGCAACCCCACATAGTAGCCAAATACACGATGCATTCCCCTAGGCCCATAAATGGTGAAGTATCATGTAGTCGACGTTCACATGACACCACTAGAAGAATAACACCACAACTTAAATATCAAACCATTAAATATTACTCAACATTACTTCACTACTAACAACTTGACTTCTCCCATGTCCTCCAGAACAACACGAACTACTCACAAGACATCATATGGATCATGATCAGAGGTGATATAATGGTGATTAACAATCTGGACATAAACCTAATCCAATGGTTTCACTCAATAGCATTAACTACAAGTAGTAATCAACACCGGGAAAGTTTCCCCTATGAAATAGACAAGATGCAACCCTAGATGTTACAACGGAATGGAGTGGATATGAGGGTGATGATGGTGGAGATGATGATGACGACGACGATGATGATCCCGTTGAAGTCCAGCTCGATGACGGTGAAGATGGCGATGATTTCACCCCTCCGGAAGGAATTTCCCCGACAGATTTCTCCTTGCAGGAGAGCTTTTCTCTCTCTGTTTTTTCTGTCCCGCAGAGGCAGCAGAAAGACTCCTCAATCGTCCTCTGTGTCTTAGGGTTCCCGGGGGATGAAGTACGTCGAAGGGGAAATCCAGAGGTGGGCCAGGGCCTCCTCACCATCCCAGGCGCGGCCAGAGGTGGGCCCGCGCCTGGGCATGGTGAGGTCCCTTGGTGGACCTCCTCCGACTCCCCTTTTGGCTTCCTCCATGTTCGGGTGAAATAGGAACTTTCCTATGATTTCAGGGGTGCTCTGATCTTCGCGAATATGGTATCCTCACGCTCCGTTTTCCAGCAGAATTCTGACTCGGGGGTTCAACTCTCCAATTATTGGAAAACAAGCAAAATAGGTGAAATAACATAAGTATCATGATCCAATATGAAATATATAAATGAATAACTGCAAGTTATGATATAAAATAGTGATGCAAAACGGACGTATCAGAAGACCACTGAGTGTAGGAGTCAGGAACCAAGACAGAGGGAGGAGCCCCAGAAGCACCGCTCACGTGGTGAAGGATCCGCTGCTGGGAGGAGGACATAGCAATATCCCAATAGTATGACTGATATTGTTCCTTGTGGATGTCCACCTTCATGCAGAGAATGTTGTGCTGAAACATGAAAACTTCGTGATGTTGCACACAATAGAGGAATCAGCCTTAGGAGCACGAGAGGTAGCAGGAGCACTAGTACGAGCATCCCTCATAAAGGAACCACTCTCACGGGCAGAAGCAACAGCAGGAGTAGACTTCCTCTTTATGTACAGCTTCTTGAAGTGGTGATCTTCCATGGGCAACTCACTGAAATTGTTCTTCATGGTATGCTTGATAAGCATCATGATATACGGTTTATATGGGATAGTGTTCCCACCAAGCATAGCATTGTTGAGCTCATTGAAGATAAAGTTCATGACATCCACTTCATAGGACTTTGAGGTGTCGGGACCCTCAATGCACTTCTTTAATAGAACCAACAAGTTGACAAGAGAGATCGTGAGTGCATAATTGTTTCCTCCACTAGGTGCAATGAAGGATCTGAAAATATAGACCAACTGGTCATAGAAAGGAAGAAGTACTTCCACCTTTCCAACAACATGTCTAGGAGCATACATATCATCCATGATGTCCTCACGGTGTGGCCTCTCCACCTCATGCACACGATGTCCAAGGGGAGGATGAAGGACCACTTGTACCCAAGGAGCCTAGCAAACTTGAAGAACTGAGCTTCACAATAGGTTGATCTAGTCATCCACTTCAAGGTGAAATTAATATCCTTCCCAATCTCCAATGTGGACATGAACTAGACCACAAGATCAATGTTATAGGGGTAGCGGGTTTCCATGAGCTTCACAAGATTGAACCGCTCCACCACACTAGCACCTATACAAACACTTGCTTGCCTTTGAGGAGTTGGAACTTGGTAGGATTCATTGAACAAACATGGTACTTGTAGTCAAGACAGATGTTTACATGAATGTAAGACTGCTCCAAGCACCAAAAACGGGTATCCTCCATCTCACCACCCCTAGCATAAGAGTACCAATCACCTTGGCGAATCTGAGTATACTTAGGAGCAGAGGTGTCATACTTGTAGTTTTTCCTTGTATCCTTCTCATTCTTCCTCTTGGACACAGTCTTCTTCTATGCAGTGGACTTAGCTTTGCCTTTGCTCATAGCTTCCCTAGGAGGCCTAGAGTCACTGGGGTCCTCATCACTTGTCTCCTTATAGGAGGGACCCTTGCGAGAACTCAACTTGTCAACATGGGAACCACCTATGAAAATAGCATATAGGGCGATACAAAAAGGTAAGTGCACACAAGCCAAAGTATAGGAATCATACATAGAAATAATAGAAAAGCATCCACAACACGATCATGTAACAATCCTAGCAAAAATCACTAAAGTTTTGAATTTTGGAAAATTGAGACAAAACTCAACCGGAATTTCCAGTTCAGTTCTGAACCGGATATTCCGGTTCCACGAAAACAGAACTGGATTGATTTTCCAACTAGGTCTAAAACTAGATTGGGTAATCGGGGTGCTATCCTATTGTTTATAGAATTCAATGGGATACCCTAGGAACATCTACCACCAAGCAATTTCGATAAAAACAAGTCTCCAAAAGGGGGCAAGGGATAAACACCCAATGTTCAAAAAGAGAGAGTTACCCGCTTCCATCGAGACAAATGCTTAGAGGAGAAGATTCCCGGGGAGGAGGAGCAACGGATCCAGCCAAAACCTTGAGAATCCAATGGAGGAAGTAGCCGGGAGGGCTAGGGTTCAAAGGGGCGGCGGCTATGGAGGAGGAGGAGGTTGGGGTGGAAGAAGTGCAGGAAACTGCCCTTCACCCCGACCTCCTCGTATCTTCAAGGAGATTCGCCTGATCGTATATTCAATTCAAGTTTGAACCAAATATTCCGGGTCGAACTGGAAATTTAGGTACAGAACTGTATCGAAATTTCCATCTGCCATCTGAACCGAAAACTTCCAAGTTTAAAAAACAAGACTTGTGTGCTAGAAGGTTGTTGGTTTTAGATAAGAAAGATTAGGTTTAGAATGCCAATCTGAAGATGATACTTCTCTCTCGATCTGGCAAGAATCAAGCAAGGAAATGCCAAGAAAGATGAAGTTTCCCATGAAAACACTTAGCTAGGAAAACGAAGGAAAAGTGATGAAATCCAAATAAAATCCCAACTAAGATCCAACTCTTCACAAGAAAGATGTTGGTGGCCTAAGTCATCATGTAATAGATTATGGTATGACGATGCGAAGATATATCTTGGGTGAATTGCCAATTCTCAACATTTTAGCTCACAATCCAACATTCGAAATAGAGATATAACAATGAATTTTTGCTTTGGCAATAATGGTAGGGGAAGGAGAACCCAGTGTGTTAGGATAACACTCCCCTATGTCCATGCCTACACCTAAACCCAAACACATAGTCGACTATAGGAATGTGTGCAAGATCCTCAAGTCAAACTCCTTGAATCAATGATATTTAGCTCATTCCTCAAATACATGAGTCTTGAATCATCTAGAGGCTTTGTGAATATGTCTGTGAGATTATCCTTGGTTGGGACATAAGCTAGCTCAGTATCACCTCTTTCCACATGATATCGGATGAAATGATGACGAATCTCAATATGCTTTGTCCTTGTGTGTTGCACAAGGTTCTAGACGATCTTTATGGCACTCTCATTGTCACATAAAAGTGGCATCTTCTCCAAGTGAACATCATACTCTTTGAGGGTTTGCCTCATCCATAGCAATTGGGTGAAAGCACTAGCGGCCACCACATACTCGGCTTCGGCGGTGGATAGAGATATAAATTTTGCTCCTTAGAAGACCAACTCACCAAAGACCTACCAAGGAATTGGCAAGCCCGGGAAGTTTATTTCCTATCATCTTGATCACCGGACCAATCGAGTCTGTGTACCCCTTGAGAGAAAATTGTGCCCCCTTTGGGTACCACAAACCAAATCTTTAGGTATGAACCAAATACCAAAAGATCTATGGACCGCCACTAAGTGACTTTCCTTAGGAGCCACTTGGTACGTTGCACACACTCCTACACTCAACACAATATAGGGACTAGATGAACACAAGTAAAGCAAAGAACCAATCATAGAACGATACAATTTTTGGTACACATATTTACCATTCGGATTGCGCTTGAGATGACACTTGGTTTGCAATGGAGACACCTTCTCTTTAGCATCTTGAAAGTTGAACCTCTTAAGCATATCTTGGGTATACTTGGCTTGAGAAATGAAAGTCCCACGAGCCAATTGCTTGATCTTAAATCCAAGGAAGAATTTGAGCTCTCCCATTAGAGACATCTCAAACCTGTCACTCATAAGCTTTGAGAATTCATCATTGAAAGCTTTGTTAGTTGAGCCAAATATAATATCATCCACGTAGAGTTGGCATATGAAAAGCTCTCCTTTTACCCTCTTTGTGAAAATGGTGGGGTCAATTTGCCCAACTTCAAACACACGGTCTTGTAACAACTCTCTAAGGTGCTGAGACCACGCACGTGGAGCTTGTTTAAATCCATAGAGTGCCTTAGAGAGCTTGTAGACATGGTTAGGGAAGTTGGGGTTCTCAAACCCCGGAGGTTGCTTAACATATACCTCCTCTTTAAATGGACCATTTAGAAAAACACTTTTGACATCCATTTGTTGAAATTTAAAGTTATTTAAAGATGCATATGCAAGGAGGATATGGATGGACTCAAGACGAGCTACATGAGCATAGGTTTCATCAAATTCAATGTCTTCCACTTGAGTGTAGCCTTGAGCCACCAATGTTGCCTTGTTCCTCACAACCATACCATGCTCATCTTGCTTGTTCTTGAATATCCACTTGGTTCCAATAACATTGTGGCAATCTTTTGGCTTCTCAACTAGCTTCCAAACTTTATTGCGCTCAAAGTTATTTAGCTCATCAGGCATAGCTTCGAACAAATCCGAATCCTCAATAGCCTCAAACACTTTCTTTGGTTCCACCGTGTATATGTGAGCTTGATGCTCACTAAAGCTTGCCAATTGAGCTCTTGTGGACCTCTTGTTTTGCACATCACTCAACACCTTATCATCGGAAGCATAAATTTGCTTCAAGGATCTAGCAATCCTTTTAGAACAAAGGGTTTCGATCACCTCATTATTTAGAGGAGGAATCACTCGATCATCTTGATCATTTGCGTCCCCGTCTTGACCGGAATGTTGGCCTTGATCATCATCTTGATTTGCTTCAACAATAGGAGAAGATGCATAAGCTTGATCTTGGCCATGACCTTGGCTATCTTGAATGATAGGAGTGCTTGGTTTTTGCGTAGCAACTCGGTCAACAATAGGAGGATCTTGAACTTGTTCTTGGGTTGGTTCACTTGCTCCCTTGGCAGATCTTCCAATATAGAGGAGGGCTCCACTTGAGTAGAGCATAGTCCTTATCGAGTCGCCACAAGGTGTCCCTCAATGGGGTGGAAAAATGCCACGCCCATTCTTCCTATGGCTTATTGAGTAATTTCAACATCTACATTGGAACACACGAAATTGCCCAACTTTGGAGACATCATTTTCTTCGAACACCACACTACTAGATTCAATGATAATCCGTGCGGCCTTGTGAAAGACTCTATAAGTGTGGGATTCAACACCGTAACCAACAAATCTACCCTCGATAGTTTTAGCTTGGAATTTAGACAAAAGAACACCTTTTTTCAAATAGAATCACTTACAATTGAAGACACGGAAGTAGGAGATGTTGGGCTTGTTGCTGATGAGAATCTCATGTGGAGTCTTCATTAAGCCCTTGCGAATGTAGATTCGGTTAGATGAGTGACAAGCGGTGGAGATTGCTTCAGCCCAAATATATTGGGGAGAATTAAACTCCGCCAACATGGTCCTAGACATATCCAAGAGTGTCCGGTTCTTCCTCTCGTCTACACCATTTTGTTGAAGGGTATATGCAACGAAATATTGATGATGAATACATCTTCACTTAGGAACTCATTAAGGGTGTAGTTCTTGAACTCGGAGCCATTATCACTCCGAATAGCTAAGATAGGAAGATTGTGTTGACGTTGCACTTGATTGGAGAAGTCAATGACATTTTGTTGAGTCTCACTCTTCAACTTGAAGAAATAGACCCATGTGTATCTTGAATAATCATCCACAATGACCAAGCAATACTTCTTGCCTTCAAGACTTTCCTCGGCCACGACACCAAAGAGATCAACATGGAGAAGCTCCAAGATCCTCTTTGGTGAAACAATTGTCTTACTTGGATGCGAAGAATCATGCATCTTGCCTTCGACACAATCCATAAACACATGGTCTTTGGAAAAGGAAACATTTTCTTTTAGCTCGAGGATGTGGCCACCCTTGTGAAGACTTTGCAAAGTTCTCATGTTGACATGGGATAAGCGGCAATGCCACAACCACCCCACGTCGGCCTTACCGAAGATACACATCGTTTGAGTGTTGGTTGACTCCTAAAAGTCTACCACATACAACTCATTTTCGACATGCCCAATGTAAGCAACATCGAGAGACTTGCTCCACATAATGACCACCTTGTTAGGATCAAAGAAGATGGAAAATCCCATCTTCTCTAAAGCACGAACTGAAATCAAATTTAAACCAAGGGATTTGAAAAGCATGCCATTTTCAAGGGTGATATTAGGAGCAACAACCACCTTGCTGAACCCTTTACCTCAGATTTGTACTTATCTCCATAAGTGACGGTTTCTAGATTTATATTTGGTTTCAACTTCGTCATAAGTTCCTTTCTTTCGGTCATATGACTTGTACACCCAGTATCAAGTATCCATTTTTATCCACCGGAAGCATAGCCTTACAAGAAATCATTGACTTGAGTTAGGACCCGAGGAGGGTTCTCTCATGTTAGCAACAAGGGTTTTTGGAATCCAAATAGAGTAATCAATGAAACCCTCAATATGACCAACATATTTATCTTGTACAACACCATAATAATCAAAAAATAAGAAATGGTGTGGATTGTTAGTTCCCGCGGAGTTGCTACGAGTAGTGTTGTCCCTAATGACAATACCACTCGCACCAACATTCTTATTTGCTTGTGCGGTCTTGGCCTTGACATTGTTCTTCTTCTTGTTGTTGTTATTGCTCTTGGAAACATAGCCAAGATCTTGCTTGCCATTTTGTGGTCTAGGAGCAACCACTTGTGGCTTAGGAGCCACAACCTTCTCAATACTAGGTCCCTTGCCCTTGATTCTTGCTAGCTCTTCCTTTAACCTAGAATTCTCATCAAGAACATTTGCATAATCACAAGAAGAATTAGAAGTACTACGCACATTGAATTGGTCTAGTTGATTTTGAATTTGCTCACAAGTCTTGTTGAGGGTAGAGTGTTCATTCTCCAAGGCCTTGTGAGCCTTGGTGAGCTTCTCTAGCTCCTCGGTTAGATTTTCATGACCAACACCAAACTCAACCTTCTTCTTTTTAGCCCTTTTATATTTAGCAATTGCATGGTCACATTCTTTAGTGAGCTTAGAAATTAACTCATTATGTGACTCTTCAATAGTTTCAAGTTTCTCCTCAAGAGATACTCAAAGCTCATGTTCCTCCTCAAGAGCATTTGAAAGGGAACCCTTTTCAATGCAATCTTCCCTCTCGGTTTCACATTTCTTCTCAAGAGCCTCTTGGGCCTCTCCCAATTGACTCATGAGAAGATCAAAGTACCTCTTGGTCTCAACTTGCAAGTTAGTCATAAATAGACTCAAAGAGGTAATTTCATCTTCAACACTAGGACTAGCAAGTTTATTCAATTCACTTTGAGTCTTAGTGGTGGAGGAAGATGATACCTCGGTGGCCTTTCCATGAAGCACTTTACGGAGGGTTGAGGAATATTCTCATTGGGGGACTCAAAGAGTGATAGAGATGCAATAGCAATAGCGGCCACTTCACTTGTGGTTTCTTCTTTCTCTTCATCACCAGAATCATATTCGCAGATATCTTTATGATGGTTTCTTGTTAAAGGGTTTCTTATTGAAGTGAGGCTTCTTGTTGGGGAGCTTTGACTTATCCTTGAGGACAATATTTCCTCCATGGATTTCCCTATTCTCAAAGGGGCACTCGAAAACAAAGTGATACTTGTCTTGACAATTCAAACAAGCCCTCACTTTTTGAGTCCCTCCTTTGCCATAGCTTGACTTGGTCTTATCCTCAATATATGCCTCGACCTTGGGGGGGGGGGTTCTTCCAAAACTGTTGCACCAAAAGAGAAATGTAATCCTTAAGCACGAGATCATACTCTTGATCATTTAGCGGAGACAAGTTTTCTGCCAAAGCAACCTATTTTTGTGGATCCACCACCTTGGTCACAACCCTGGCCTTCAAGGAAACAGAGGTTCCTTTGTGCATTCCAATAGCACGAGCATGAGTGTCATGAGCAAGATTTGTTTGAACTTGTAATGAGGCCATCTCTTGCATCACCTAGGTTGAGGTCATGAGGTGATAGTTGTGTCTTCCTTGAAGGCTCTTCAAGTCCACAGGCTCAAAAGGCATGAGAGCACTCACGTACTTTCTCTTGATTCAAGCATCATTCACATAACTTGAACCAAGACCACTAAAGGCGGTGGAAAAGGTCTTGAGTCTCCGGTACATGTCCTCATGGCTCTCACCATCAAGCATATAGAACCCTTCGGCCTCATTGCTCAATATATCATATCTGTTCCTCTTCATGCTTTCATTTCCATTGAACATGGTAACAAGAGCATCCCATGTTTCTTTGGTGGTGGAGTATTATTGAAGATGAGGCATGTGGTTTGGACCCACGGCTTGTTGAATCATCGACAAGGCGGTGTAGTTGAGTTGGCAATCTACTACTTCTCTTCTTGTCAAGTTCTTGGGGTCATGAGGCTTGTATCCATCTTGAGTGACCCTCCAAAGCTCAATGCAAGAGGAGTTCAAGTGAGTTTTCATATAATATTGCCATTGACTAAAAGAATATGCATCAATTTTAGGAGGTTCACCTCTAGGATTAATATGAGGATGTGGGATAGGAGGATCGGGAGAGTATCGTCCTTCGACATTGTGGTACTCTTCCTTGTCATCCTTTCCCTTAGAAGTTTTGTTATTAGAGGATTCAATTTTATATTCTCCACCTTTATCCCCATACTCCATCTCTTCAGAATTTCTTCCAAAAGAGTTGAAGTAGAAGTTTCCGGACCCTTGGCTTTCAAGAGTTGTGTCATGAGATCACGCAACTCCATCACTTTGGCATCCATGGATGAGGTCAAGGAATCTTTCAATTTCTTGAGATCATCCTTAGTGACATGTGCCGAGGGCTCGGCGGCATCCTCTCCGTTGACCATACTATAACTCTTAGGCGGTTAAGCCCAAAATAATAGTCGGGGCTCTGATACCAATAGAACGGATAGTATAAGCACCTGAAGCGGGGGGGGGGGGTGAATAGGTGCTACGACTAATTTTATTTTTTCTTCAATTTAGGCTTGACACAAAGGTGAATTCTCTAGGTATGCAACTATGCTGAATTTACCTATATGATAAGAACAATAATAAACAAGATACAGACACAAAGTAAAGGAGAGCGAACGAGGTAACCGATAACGGAAGCACGCAGAGACAAGGATGTAATCTCGAGTTTCTCCTTTTGAGGGGAGTACATCTTGTTGGAGGGGTGTGAGTTTCGCCACAAAGGCCTACTCAATGCCACAAAGGCCTCACCCTATTCTCTTATGAACTTTTCCACAAAGGCCTAGTTCATCTTCCACTATTGATTCCCTTTGAGGCGGAAATAAAATCCTTTACAATGCTTGAGGCACACACCCACAACTGAATTGGGGGCTCCCAAGAATCACCAACAATCAACAAGAGTAGTAATAGGGTCTAGGTTTTCCACAAGGAAACCCTAGACTAGATCCCCTCATGTGAATGGGGGGGATGAAGAATGGCTTGGTGACGTAGTAGATCGGGGCCTTCTCCTTAAATCTTTCGAAGATCCACAAGTTTGGGTGGGGATTAGGAGAAATATTGGATTCGGAGAGCTCAATAAATGTGCAATGAATGCCTTGGGAGAACTAGAGCTCTTGGGGAAGAATGAGGGGTATTTATACCCCCTCCATATATGTGTCCGTTAGATGTAGAAATTGGAGTCGGACATTCCGGTTCAAGCTTGAACCGGAAATTATGGTTGGCTTTCCTGCCTTAGATTTGAGATTTCGACTGTAGTTGAGTAAACTAGAAATTACAGTTTCTCCAAAATTTTAGGTACAAATTTCTGGCTGACTTCTATGTTGAAATTGTTCCAGCCGGAAATTCCGGTTGAATTGAATTTTTTTGGTTGACTCTAGAGAGCTCAGACTTCAAGTCCTTAGTCGTTTTTCGCGCTGGATCTTCCCCAACCGGAATATCCGGTTTGACCAGGAAATTTCCAGCTCACTTTTGTGCCAAATCCCAAGCAAAACATCCAAACCGGAAAATTCCGATTTGGCCCTGGAAATTTCCGGCTACCTCCAGTGGCTATTTTCCGAAGAAATCCTTCACGACCTGAATTTACGGTTCATCCAGAAATATCCGGTTGCCTTCTGTGGCAAATTTGGCTGATCTAACTTCACCTTTTTTTCGGTGTTCGATGCGAATGAAAACTTAAACACCTGCACCACTTAACACCTTGATAAATAACATTCATTAGTATTGTTAACTAACACTGAAAACACTAGGGATCAAGAAATGCACTTTCAGGATCATCCCGCGCCATTGTCACTATGTAACATCGCTGATCCACGAGGATGAGCACACAACTCAGGACACTATTCAATGTTTTTTGTCCTCTCCAGTACACACAGCCACCTTGCCAGCCGTGCTCTCTAGGGAGAGAGGAGGCCTTTAGGGAGGAGAGAGAGGGAGAGAAAGGGAGCAGTGGCTGGGAGGGGGGTTTGGTGGTGGCGACACCATAAATTAGAGCTAGAGGAGGGAGGATGTCGACTAGAGGTGGCTTGGTAAGAGATGGTGCCCCACTAGAGGAGTTAGAGGTTGTCCGCTAGAGGAGGGAGGAGGTGGTTATTGGTGTACATAGCAGAATTTAACATTTTCCATCCTATGTAGCACAGAGGATCTACTATGCAGGTAAAGGCGTGGATATATTTGATTCGTTACCGACACGAAGCACGGAAGTGGTGTCGATGACAATGTCGATGAAGCCTGATGAAGATTCCCACGGTTAAGCCTAGCGGTGGGTGATACGTCTCCAACATATCTATAATTTATGATGTTCCATGTTGATATTATGACATTTGCTACATGTTTTCTATACACTTTATATCATTTTTATGGATTTCCTAGGACTAACCTATTAACAATATGCCATAGTGCTAATTCCAGTTTTCTGCTGTTTTTGGTTTCAGAAAAGTTGTCTGGAAATATTCTCGGAATTGAACGAAACAAAATCTCAGGGGTCCTATTTTTCTGTCACGTACCCGGAGTCCGGAGGAGACCCGGAAGGGGGCTCCGAGGCGGACCATAGGGTGGCGCGCCCCCTGTCCGCGCCACCAGGTGGTGTGGGCCCCTCAAGCGCCCACCGACATCGCCCTTTCGCCTATAAATTGATATTCTCGGGAAAACCCTAAATACTCGAGACTTCATCCACGAAAAGATCCGTAGCTGCCGTCATCGTCAACCCTAGTTCGGGAGGGTTCTGAAGCTCTCCCCGACACCCCGCCGGGAGGGGAAATCATCACTGGAGGCCTCTACATCACCATGTCTGCCTCCGGAGTGATGCGTGAGTAGTTCATCCTTGGACTACGGGTCCATAGCAGTTGCTAGATGGTTGTATTCTACTTCTTTTGTGTCATCATGTTTAGATCTTGTGAGCTGCCTAACATGATCAAGATCATCTTATTGTAACGCTACATGTTGTGTTTGCTGGGATCTGATGAATATTGAATGCTATGTCAAGTTGGCTATAGATATATCTTTTATATGTTATTTCTGATCTTGCATGCTCTCCGTTACTAGTAGATTCTGTCTCCAAGTTGATGCTTGTAACTCCAAGAGGGAGTATTTATGCTTGATAGTGGGTTCATGCCTCAAGTTATCTGGGAGAGTGACAATAACTTGTAAGATTGTGGATGTGCTGTTGCCACTAGGGATAAAACGATAATGCTTTGTCTAAGGATAATTCTATTGTTTACATTACGCACTTTACTTAATGCAATTATCTGTTGCTTGCAACTTAATACCCAAAGTCTTCTTGGATTATGTTATGAGGGTGGATTATTGGTCATAGATGTAGTTGGATTACGGTCTATGTATCATGTTGTAATGTCCAAATAAATCTCATAGTAATCATCTTGTCTTGCATATGCACTACGGTGCAGTTTCTATCTCTGTCAATTGCCCAGCTGTAATTTGTTTACCTAGCATGTTATCTATCTATTTTGGACAGACACCACTAATGAACTATGGACCCCAGTCCATTCTTTTACATTGATAATACAACCTACTACAAACACTCTTCTCTTTTACTGCAAACACTGTTCTCTTTTCATTCACTGCAAACATACATAATTTTCCACACTATACGTCTAATCCTTTGTGTTCAACAAAACCGGTGAGATTGACAACCTCACTATTTCGTTGGGGCAAAATATCTTGGTTGTGTTGTGCGCAGATTCCACGTTGCTGCTGAACCTGGTAGTGCACCCTGCCAACATTAGCTGTCATCAACCATCAGAAGTGATTTCTTTATCCTACTGATCCGATTAAACATTGGTTTCTTTTTGAGGGAAAACTCGCTATTGTAATCTTCATACCTTCCTCTTGGGGTCTCCCAACGAACGTGTGTCTACACGCCATCGGTGGGACTGTTGACGATTCCCTGTATCCCACCTTCTAGATCCGACAGTGTGAGGGTATCACGTATTACCCCTCTGAGAGCTCGCACACATACGTCCATCAAAGTCCTGCAGCGCTTCATCGTCCAGGACTAGGCACCACAGGTTTGCAATTGAGGTGGGAAAGTTGCCAACACATGGGAGAGAGATTAGAGCTAGGTCTAATCGGGAGAGGATCACCTCAGCCTAATTAGAAGAATCTCTAATTCTTTTAGAGAAAGCTCTAATCTAATTAGAGGAGGTTCTAATCCAATTAGAAGATCTATAAACCAATTAGAATGGCTCTAATTATATTGCTCTAATTATTCTTCTAATTATCAGAGAGGTTCTAATTCCTATTAGAAGTGCTCCAATTAGAAGCTCTAATTATTTCTTCTAATTATTAGAGATGTCTATAATCAATCAGAAGTGCTCTATTTAGTCCTCTAATTCTTCCAGAGAAAGAGTGAGGACAAAATCTCAATTTTATGTCTCAAAGAGAGGAGGGGTAGGGATTATATAATGGGTCAAGGGAGGAGACTTGCCAAAGGGAGGGGGTCGGTTTCCCCCTCCTTTACTTGGCCGCACCAATCCTCATATGAGGATTCGGATTGGACTCCAATCCCACTTCCCTCCTATTTTCTCCTTTTTTCTTCTTTTTTCCCCTCTCATTATTTATCCAATAAATTCAGGAAAAATACTTATGGGAACATTGTGCACTTTGTGATACCATGGGTCCCACCCGGCATTCCCTAAAATAAGGTTTTGTCTATAGGGGGAAATCTACCCCTCCAGCACTGCTTCCATATAGGAAACCGCCGCGACGTCACCCTGAAAAATAGGAAACCGCCGTGACGTGGGCCGTCTGCACACCGATCCCTTAACTGACGCAGTCAGCCATAGAAGATCCCCAACAGGGGAACCGAGGCATCGCCGCCTGACAGTGGGCGGCGCAGAGCGATGTGACGCGGCTGACGTCGGCCACAACCCGCGCTGTGACCTCATCATTCCAGCTTGCCGAAGCGGAGAAGCCGAGGCAAGCGCAGCCGTGAAGTTCCAGTAGGCCATAGAAGAAGAAGATTATGCCAAGTTCACGGGGGAGAACATGCAGAAGGCTTCTTCACCGTGCCGGCTATAAATCTCCAACGTGTTTGGGGGCTACTGTCGGGGGATTATCCCTGGATAAGTTAATTGACACAGAAGATCTGCAGATTAAAGAAGAATACAAGGTTGGCCGGCTAGTTTCTTGAATCCCAGGCGGGGAGCGGCCGACTTATCACGACCGGCTCGATCTTTCGAGCCGACTTGGCTCTGTCACACAAGGACGGCGTGGGCAAACGGAGACATGGAAAAAAGGAAGACAAGATCTTACCTCCAATGTCAAGTTAGCTTTATTCAGAGGTAGCAGGCGGCCGTATGCTTAAACTTTGGCCGCCTACATCACGAGTTGTGGCGGATCGCCTTGTAACACCGTGTACAATCCTAACGCACCTAGAAGGAAAACTCATGTGGGGACCGTTTATTGGGCCCTAGCCGGCTGGCTATACAGCCGACCCCATCTGTCAGCCGGATTGTCATACTCTATATGAGGCAATCTGGGCCTCACTTAGAAGGGGCGAATTCACTTAGTAAGAACAACTCTCGGAGCATCTTGTAACACCGATAATACCACCATATAGTTCATCCTTGCAAGAGTAAGGACCTCACAAGGCTGAGGTCCCGAAACTGGGTACATCGTGTTTCTTTCATGCTTGTTACCCAATTCCGCACAGACGTCGACGCTTGCAACATATGTCCCTTAGTAAACTCTATTGCTAACACAATGGTGCTGCAGTGCATGATACCACTACAATCACTGTTCCCTGATATCACATTCTTATTATTGTGAAACAATGATATTGTGATTTACTTGGTTCAGTCACTAAGCTCGATCGAAGTTTTACAACTCATGTAAGAACTTCCGTATCATTCATGATGGCAATCACCAAAATTACATTTAGTGCTGCGTCACTCTGACATGATTACAAAGATCTAAACTCGTTTCAATGTGTAGATTCACTTATTTTGTTCTGTTTTATAGTCCATAATAAAACATCTAAAACATCTTATAGTTATGAACAGTGGAATTATTATCCTCTAGAGGCATATGAGATAGCGAGTTAAAAGTAAAGAAACATTGACACGTTAGACTTACTCTTTGCTGAGATTAAGGAAAGTTCTTCGCAACTTTGAGTTTCAAAGCAATATGGGTGAGTATAAGCGCTTGTATATTGTAGCCCGTATTCCGTAAAGAAATTCTAAATGGGCTTCTTCAGTATGGAAACTCAGTCCAGCACCATACAGACCCACTTCTAACGTATCTATACTTCTTATAAGATAAAACCCCATTAAAAATATATTTATGATTTTTCTATCTCAACATGTAAGCTATCTACATCATCCACAATTTTAGCCAATCAATTAGCCATGTCATGTGCACTAATAATTGTGATATTACATATTTTCATGCCACATAACCATGCCATCTTTTTTGAACCATATAATTATCCATGTCACCAATATTTATTTCTTAAAATATACAACAATTTCACGCGAATTAAATTTAGTATATCGATTATATGATCAACTGAATCTTGATAATGAAATATTTCACACACCTTATACCCATTTCGTTTATAGAATTTTTTTAAAAAGATACCCGCTGCAACACACGGGGGTATTCTTCTAGTTTCCAGAGATGGAAACGGCCTGCTACCTATTTCTCTAAAAAAAACTTATTTCTCTCAAAAAAAAAATACTCCCTTCGTATCATAATCTAAGATGTTTTAGCATTTTCTAGACAAAGCGTACCTAGACATGATTTAGTGTAAGATGCATATGAATCTACACACTAAAACATGTCTAGATACGTTTTGTCTAGAAAATGCTAAAACATCTTATATTTTGATACACAGAGGGAGTACCTATTTCTCTCAAAAAAAAAACTTGCTTCCTACTCCCTCTATTCCTAAATATAAGATGTTCTAGCTATGATTCATGTTGTCTACGTGCGGAACATGTATGAACGTGGAAAAGAGGTTAAACACCTTAGAGCATCTCCAGTGGATCCTCTAAATTTGGTCCTCTATATTTCCATATAGAGGATTATCTAAAAAGGAGAGGTTCCTAGTTTTCCAGCGGAACGTCTATATTCAGAACGTCTATATTCTCTCTCATATTTTTTAATAATATCTTATAACTACCGTTGAACATTTTTTTTTCAACGGCTCTACTTTTACAGAGAATTTTTCAACGGCTTTATTTTCACTGCGAATTTTTCAACGGCTCTATTTCTAACGGCTATATTCCCAACGGCTATATTTCAAACGGCTATATTCCCAACGGCTCTATTTGCAACGGCTATATTCTAGGTCTATATATAACAGCACCTCCCACCTCTCTCACATCATTCCTGGCTGTGCCTTCTGTGATCTCTTCCAAATTTTCCTATCACCACTCTCTCAACATACAATGAGCACATCTTGGGATATGATCAGGAATTCGTCGTCGTCTTCCTCTGGCGACGATGAGCTCATTCAGGTTGCATTCGCCGAGCGCGACGATGAAGATCTGAGAAATGCTCGACGCCATGGCAGTTCCAAGCCTGGACGTCAAACAATCAACAGAGGGCGAGATGCCGGATTTGTTCTTCTCTGGGATGACTACTTCAGAGAAATTCCTCGCTACCCCGAGAGCTATTTCCGGCGAAGGTTCGTCATTATCAAACTACTTGGTGTTTGCCTCTTTTTCACCTCCCTGTCTCATTTACTTTTTATGAACAGATTTAGGATGTCCCGTGTTTTGTTTAACCGCATAGTTGCTGGTGTACTTGAGCATGACTATGATGGCTATTTTACTCAAAAAAGAAGTGCTTCTGGAGTTCTTGGGTTGCATCCAGTGCAGAAGATGACCGCGGCAATGCGGATGCTAAGTTATGGAATAGCTGCCGATTTTGCGGATGAGTACATCCGGTCTGCAGAATCAACTAATTTAGAGTCTTGCAAGAAATTTGTGATCAAAATTTGTGAAGTCTTTGGGGACCAGTACCCGAGATCACCAAATGAACAAGATACTGCAAGATTGCTTGCAATAGGAGAGCAAAGAGGATTTCCTGGTATGTTAGGGAGTATAGATTGCATGCATTGGGCTTGGAAAAATTGCCCAAAAAAATGGCATGGGATGTTTAAAGGCCATGCGAAAGAGCCCACCATGGTCTTGGAAGCAGTTGCTTCACAGGATCTTTGGATTTGGCATGCTTTCTTTGGTGTACCGGGGTGCAACAATGATATAAATGTTCTTCAACGTTCTCCTGTGTTTGCCAAGTTAGCCGAAGGTAAAGCTCCAGAGGTGAATTATAGTATCAATGGTCATCAATACAATGGTCATCAATACAGCATGTATCAGTGCAAATAACATCTAAAGAAAATTTAGCTAGCTACTACATCTAGCACATTCGGTGCAAATTGAGCTAGCTACTGCATCTAGACATTCGGTATATACACATTCAACTACCTAGATCGGGTTATGTCCAACTAAATCACAATCATCTGCAACCCAAGCTAGATGCATCATGGACAAGTACTACATCCTGGACAAATTAAAGAAACCAGCGCAGAAGGCATCGAGCTCCCCAGGCCCCAACCTGCGCCGCACCATCCGCCGAGCTCCCGCACCATCCGCCGAGCTCCCGATGCATCCGCACCATCCGCCGCCTCACAAGCCGAGCTCCCGCACCATTCGCACCAACCGCCGCCTCACAAGCCGAGCTCCCGCACCATCCGCCGCCGCCTCACAAGCCGATCTCCCACCCTCAGATCCGCCGCCGCCGGCCGCATCCCAGCCCAAGCTGGCCATCGAGCGGGGGCAGGGCCATCGAGCGAAGGGCATGGCCGCTGCGCCACCTCCTGCACCAACCGCCGCCAGCCGCCCTCCCAACCCCGAGCTGCACCATCCGCCGCCGCCTCACAACACGAGCTCCCACCCTCAGATCCGCCGCCGCCGGCCGCATCCCAGCCCAAGCTCGACCGCCGCCGGCCGCCACCACGTTCCCACCCCTTCCGGCCGCCTCCCACCACCACGTTCCCACGCCCGAGCTCGTTCTGGCGACCAAAACGACGCGGCGGCGGCCGGATGCCCCACTGGCCACGGTGCCCCCCGACCAAATCCCCATTCCGACTCGCGCGATTTCTCTCGGGAGGTGCACGTACCTTGCAGCGCGGGGAGGAGGACGCGGGAGAAAGGTCCGGGCGGGCGCGGGAGCGAATCCTTCGCGAGAAGTTGGGCGCGGGAGCTATGGAGGATCGTCTATTGGTCCTCCAGGGATGGAGGAGGCGAGCTCGGACTCTCGGGCGTCCAAATTTTCGACGCCCCTTTGGAGGAGCCGCTGCGAGCCGTTTTTGGCTCCAGCATCCTCTATATCGCTGTGGACGACCCGATAGAGGATCCACTGGAGTTGCTCTTACGAGGGAGTACTATCCTAACAAAGGCAGCGGCACAATTCTCAAAAAACAAAAAAACAAAGGCAGCGGCACGTATAAAAACGGCAGGGCCCTAGCTGGGCCGGGCCAAGCAGAATTCCCCACAATTTCTGTAAACAAATCCAGCAACGCCATTCTTCCTCTGCTCGGTTGCGCGTACCCACCTGTCTATCTTCGACCTTGCCGCGGCGATCGCGCCGCCGGGACACCGGCCCATACGAGAGCTCGTGCGTGACGCGCCTCGTCCCATCTGCTTGTTCTCTGGCCTCCGATTGTTCGCTGGTATGCTCGGGAGGTGGAGAAAAGGGGGTGAGGTGGCCGCGGAAAGGTCCGCGCCTGTCGATGGCATATCGATCAGGTCAGCTCGCACGCTCGAAGCTACATTTTTTGTACACTCAAACTTTTAGTTCTGGGAGATACGGTCAAATTATGTACTGTACTAGCTTTGGCGAATAATTGTTTTGGGCATATCCAAGTTAATATATGTACGCTAAGTCAAATTGCGTGGCTTAATTTATAAAGTGGGGTCAAAGCCTCTTTCAGTGAGGAGGATTAGTTCTGAAGAATAAGGATTAGTTCTTTAGACAATCAGTAAGTCCCTAGAGATAATACCTTGCTTTTTTTTCAGGAGTACCGCAAAGTCCTGCTTTATATCAGGAGTACTGCAAGCACCAGATTCAAGCAGAAACAGGGGATGAATGAATTAGAACTGTCCCGAACAGTAGTTGCACTCCTTGTCGCCCCTGCCCATCTAGTCGTCACTATCTGGCCTCTTTCAATCATGGTCAAACTAAATGCTTAACACAAGGTGATACAGCACAATTTGGGCGCTTTGTTAGTTGTGCGAGCTTATCGGCTAGGATACTCTGCTTACTTTTCACAATTTGATCCTAAAATGTCGACAGCTGTCTGATGTCACAAACCAGTCGTCCTGAATGAGAAACAGAAGACGTTATCTCTATCCATCCAGGTTAGAAAATAATTCCCTAATATATTGTCCATTTAAAGAGCCATCCTAAGCATCATGATTAGTAGGTAAGCCTTACAAGATAATCATCACATCCCCATAGATTGGCTAAATAAGAGTGTGACCTTGTCCAAAAATAACTTCTGAAACAGCAATCTTATGCTTGATCCGCTGTATCATATTTAGGCTCTACTTAATTTCAGCAAATACTATCGAGCTACATGCCAAATTTTTGTCCTTATACAAGTTGGAACACATTCTGTAAGCAGGGGCATAATGTATAGAGGGGGTCCTTTCAGGGGTTTACCATATCCTGTCCACTCATTATGCTTTTGCTCTTAAGCCACATATTCATCTTTAGTCATCTGTTCTGTGGGATTCCTTATTTTTTCAGCAAGTCGACACCCATCTCACAGCACCGACCATTCTATCAGGACTTTGATGATTCTTGTAGTTTTAGTGACATCATATACACAATGATGTAATTCGTGAATTATGACATATGATACTTAAGGGATAGAGAGTGTAGGAAAAGGGGGGAGAGAGAGAGAGGGGGGAAGAGGGCATCAGAATATTGTGAAAATCAGCATCTTCCCGTTCTCCCCAAAGAGGAATCCTACACAACTCCTTTTTGAACTGTTCATCAGGCTTAAGGGCATTAGGGCATAGATTCTGTACCGACACAAAACTCAGTGATGTCTCATAGTGCGCTAATTGGTGTCGTTGCTGGTTAGTTTCACTCGATAAAAACAAATTCAGTCCATTCAAACATAGGAGAACACTGTTCTCCTTTCTGCACACCTTTCGGTGGCTATCGTATATCATTGAAGTTCTATTCAGATAAAATTCTTTTCCAGATGGATGAGACCAAGGTCACAAGCAGGGCTCAACCACGCGTCTACCACCACATTCTCGCAGCCGCACAATCTTTCAGATATGTAGATTCCAAGGGAACAACTTCTACTGAATATCGCGTTTATAACGTAACAGTACCCACACTTATTTTGAATAACCCCATTTGGCCACACCATCATCGGTTCCATAGCAAAAGAGCGCCGTCGCACCGACACTATTGGAGTATGTGAGTGGCGAAGTTTCCATGTCAGTGCATCAGCTTGGCGCATTTTCTAGGCAGTGATCTTTGTATGGCGAAAATAAGTCTAAACATAATTATCCACATCACAAAGTATGGTGTGGAATACAGGTTCATTTTTAGAAAAAAGAAAAGATAGATAATTTTTAAAAATATTTGTAAGAGAAAGTTTTCTTGGTAAATTCATTCATCTAAAGGCTGTCATGGCTATGTGAACTGTTACTTGTACAAATGACAAAGAAACTGAAAGGGGAGAAAACAATAGAAAATACATGGCTGTGCCGTTGTGTGATATAGGCTGTGATATTACGAAAATCCAAATTAACGTTTTATCAAGAATTCCTCTCAGAAAAGATTGAAATTTCGAACAAATATTCCTTGTTGGCGACAGTTGAGAATGCGTTACTATCAAATCTGGACCTTTATCCTCCAATGATGAGGGTATAAGTCCAAGTTGGATCCAAAATTTGAGCAACTTGTGCAGAGCTGCCACCAATTCAAATCTGTGCACCTCTGGATAGCGAGCCACTTTGAAGTGTGTCACGTGGGAGATTCGCATGAGCATGGATATGAAACTTTTCCAGATGTGTATACGGTATCTTTAAGTGCAAAAATCTACTTCTGTCTCTTCTTGTTGTTATAAAAACAGGACGTCAGAACCTTCTTTCCTCGTTGGAAGTCTCTCTTATCAAAACCTTCCAATTGTTGTCAAAATCAATACCGTGCATCAGGACCACAGCCTGTGAAAGACAGTTCTGTGGTGTTAGTTAGAAACAAGTAGTTCAGCTTTAGAACATATATTGGCTTGAGGATGAAAGAAGAACACATAGGCAAGAAGGTGACTGGAAAGTGGAGAAGCATATTGTCAAGTTCTTACACAGTACTAACCTCTTAAATCTTAGGGTTTGAAATATACCCCGATATTTGTTGTATCACTGTGTACCATTAGAAGTAATGTTGTGTTTCACCCAATTTTTAAGCCTCTTACATGTTTCACTATACAACAACTGCCTCAAAAGTTGCAAAAAAAAAGCATGACTTTCTATTTTTGGTTGCATCATGAAAAATCCAGAAGTATGAAAATATCATGTAATTTTTTTTATTTGGATCATAAAACTAATGGCGGTGGCTCAAAAGTTTCACTATAAGAAGCCTTGCATAATTCCATAATTACCTATATTTAATGAAACTCAATTTATGTATGTTGGTATCATCAATGGTCATCATGCCTTCCTTTTGTTATGGTTTTTATGTGCTACTTTCTATGTATCAAACTCCATAGAGTTGTTGGTCAATAGGCTACGTTCTGACTTTGAATCTCGAATACCGCAGGAGTTGGTGTCAAGCTTTTTTTTCTGTACTTGGAATATGACTAAAGCTGGAGCCACTTGAAAGAGGGGTGCAGCTTTGCAAGGAAAGTATGCCACTTGAAAGAGGGGTGCAGCTTTGCAAGGAAAGTATGCCACTTCTTGACTGACGCAGACTATTGAGGAGGTTCTGTTTAATCTACTTTATGCATCTCGAGCATACAAAGTAATTTCTACATTCTGTGGACAACACTATATACTGTTGATGTGAATTTCTTCTTGTGAGTGCCAGCTTTGTTATATAGCAAAATTGAACATTTCCACAAGTACACTTTATATTCAGTTTGATCTAGAAAAAAAATTAGTAAAATTTATCGTACAATATATCACAAGAATATTTAGGGCTAAGTCAAACTTGTAGCCGGTGCTCCTAATCTTAGCATGGTGTATTCCTACTTATCAAGTATGTAATATAACAGCTAGGAGAAATGTTGTTAGGATGCTTATCTAGTTCTAGGATTATGTTAAAAAAATGTGCCTGCATGATTAGTAAATTTTCCGCATCTTAGAGACTAGAGTTTGAATTAGAACTATTCTAAAATAAGGACTCGGGAAGTTACACAGTAATACATTTCATTCATTCTGCCTTGTACCTGCGTTTTTTTGTGAAAATGCGGTTGGTAAATATAACAATAAATTTAGGAATGAAACTTACAATTTTATTCTGTTGGTTATTTTTGTAAAGTTGGTCATATTGCTGCATTATTGGAGTTACAGTTTTGAGGCCACATTGGATTCACCTACTTTAGTTAATTATGCATAGATATGCTTGCAAATTTACTTGAACACGAAATATGCTAGATATTCTTTGGTTGTACCAATGCACTTCTCCCATAATCCAAATTTCAAAGGCAGAAGATGTATAAGCCATGTTTAGAATTGCTCGTGGATCGGTCACATGTGGACAACTAGTTCACAACTACCCACCTGCAGGCTTGCTTGAATACATACAAACTAATCCCTTCAGATGGACTCAGTTTCTCAGTCTATCTGAATAGATTTCCGCTAATTACTATCCATCAAAATAAGTCTTTGAGGATTACTGGTTACAAGGATCCTTGCAAAGGGGTTGTCAACTTCTGTATATTTTTTGTTAATTAAATTTCTCAGTTTGCGTAATTGAGGTGTTAAAGCCTTCTGTATATGAAAAGGAAGAATTGAAAGACAGTTACATGCATGGGAGAGGGAGACATATACATATGATAGTGAATCTCTGTAAGTAGTTTTTTTAGATGAATTCCTCAGTAGTTGTTATCCTTTTTAGTATATTTGGTGAGAAATAAGTTGTGTCCTTCTGTATATAATATACGCTTGAAGTGTTGAAGTTTATAAGTGGATTGTCTAGCCCTTTCAATCAGATTGGTATTTTGGAATAGTTGGTTAGCACATAAAGTTTGACATGGTATCAAATCTGAGGTCTCGAGTTCAAGTCCTGTGTGGTGCAATTTTTCCTCCCTCCGTCCATGTATTGGCATGTTGAAGTGTATAAGTGGATTGTCTAGCTCTTTCCATGTCTTTTGCAATAGTTGATTAGCACGTGAAGCTTGATCCTGCAAAAAAAAAAAGACACATAAAACTTGACATGAAGAATTACTTATTTGCATAATTTTATTCGTAACCGCTTTTCTGACTTTAACTTGAAATCTACTAGAGACAGTGCATGCATTCGACCAATATAAATGAAATATTAAAAATAGTTCTCTCCACGTTACAAGTAAATAGACCTTGAATATCTTCAAGGTGTAAGACTATAAAAAATGGAGATACAAGCACAATATTGTGTGACATTATATATTGCTCGCTGTTCGAAAATATCTGATTGCGTGCATTACTATTAAATTTGTACTTGATTAACATTTTCCTAATAACGAAATAGCACATGCGCAACAAAATTTGAAACACAAGAAACAACAATTTTCACGCATGGAAATTTAAATCAGGAAGTAGTTAAAGGAAGTAGGTCTAATTAGGAGGCGAGACCCGATCAGCAGAGAGTCTAATCTTTCTCCACATCCGTCGGATGCTGAATTATAAAATCGAATTAAAGACTTCATATTGCTATGGTGAAAACTATCCCATCCTAACTCATACCTTTTTATTATTAGTGTAGATATTTTAATTATTTCTTTGTTTGACTTGATTTCAGTTTTATTTATAGGATTACTCTAATATATTGAAAATTATAAAATTAGCATCCTTAGGGCATCTCCGGTCGTTGCGCCCTCAGGGCCCAAAACGACGCCGTTTTGGGGCCGCCGCGGCGCCAAATGGCGCTAATCTGGAATCTGGGGGCAGACTTCCCAGTCGCTCCCCGAGCCCAAGTTTCGGCCCAAAAAAACTCGATTTGAAACTAGGCGCATTTTATTGATTTCAGATAAAGTTCGTACAATTTCGACGCAAATTTAAACTAAAACGCAAATTTAAACCTAAACTACTTAAGGCCCAGGCGCTCCGCGATGGCCTGGCTGTAGTCGCCGTCGTCGTCGTCGTCGTCGTCGGGGCCGTCGCCGGCGCGCCTGCTCGTTCGCTGTCCGGGGTCGCCGCAGCCGGAGTTGCCCCACCTGCTCGCCGCGAGGGCTCGCTGGTACTCGACCTCCTCGTCGGAGTCGGGGTCGAGCACGACGTAGACGGGGTCCTTCGTAGGCGGCGGGCCGCGTTGGCGGCGGCCTCCTGGTCACGAGCCGCCTTGCGCTGCTCGGCCTCAGCGAGCAGGCGGCGCTGGAGCTCCAGCTCCTCGGCGTTGCTCTCCCGCAGGCTCCAGTCCGCGGCGGCGTCGTCGGCGAGGGGCTGGAGCGTGTTGCGGGACAGCTCCAGCGCGGCCTTCTGGCTAGGCCACTCCTCGTCGTCGTCGTCCTCGGTCGGCTCCGCGCTCGAATCCGGCGTCCTGTCGCTGGCGTGGCTCGCCAATGCGCAGGGCGCCGCCGCCGCGCCTGTGGACAGGCTCGCCGGAGTTCAGAATAGGGGGGGTGAGGGAGCTCGAGTGGGCGCCGGAGGAGCTCGAGGTGGCCATCCGCCGCGCATCCCACGCGGAGTTCTGCCGGGGTGGCATCTCCAGTCGCGGCGCGTTGCCGCCGTGGATGTAGTCCAGCACCCACTCGAGAGTGCGGTGCTGGCCTCCCCACCAGCGGCGGCGCCCGTGGCCATTGGAGCGGCCCTCGACGGGGCCGTTGCCGCCCAAGGAGGCGAGCTCCCTGTCGCGGCGCCGCGTGAGTTCGTCCCACCAGAACTCGTCGTGGCCCTCCGCCGGTAGGCCTTCGTCCGGCGCTAGGCCTGCGCGCGCCTCGGCGATGGCCCGCCGGAACTCCGCGTCCGTTGACGGGAGCGGAGGCATGGGCACCCCGCCCGCGCTGAGGGCCCAACGCGGCTGCCCACCTCTAGAGCTCGGGAGGCGCATGTCCGGCGGACACGGGTAGCCCGCGCGTTACAGCGCCATCGCCTCGCTCCGGCGAAGGTGGCCGCGGGAAGGAGAGCTCGGGGGAGAGAGGAGAGCGCCGAGGAAGGAGAGAACAACGAGAATGGGGCGGGGCGGCGAGCGGCGGGGCCTTTTGTAGCCTGCCGCGCATTTACTGCGCGCGCGTCCCCTCGCTGCCGCCCGCCACGCCATTACGCCGGCAGCCTTTGAACGGGCGCATGCACTGGGCGGCCGTCACGCCATAAACGCCGGCAGCCTTTGACCGACGCGGGCGCCGAGAAGATGATCACGGGGGGGGGGGGGGGTTCTGTTCCCGCGTTTATTCGGCGCGTCACTGACAGAGCTGGCCCGCGCGCGCTGCAGCACAGTTTCGCCCCCCATGCCGAACCCATCGGGCTGGGCTTGGCCTGGGTGCCGCGGCGCGAAATAGCGCCGAAACGGCGCTATTTGGGCTTCTGGGGGAGCCGACTGGTGAGGAAACGGCGATATTCGCCGCTTCCGGCGCTAAAAAGGCCGCCTGGGGGCTCTGGGGGGCGACTAGAGATGCCCTTAGTCACTTGGATAACTTTGTATTTAATGTTAAGTAGGGTTTGCTTATTTTCTAATGCTGTTGTGGAAAAGTATTGACGCCCTAGGAGCATCCCTAAGAGACACCGTAAAAGGGGAACCTTAAAAACGAAGATAAAGGCTGCTGCAAACCTGTTTTAAGGTGTGGAATCGCTTCGGTGCAGAACAGAAACCACAGATCTAACTCCACAATTTAAAATTAAGTTTCGCAAGAGATGGATACAGAGTAGTTTGACGAGTTAATCACTCCGATAGCTAGCCACACACGACATTTTGCTAAAATTAAACTACGTTAATATAAAATAACGACGACCTAACCCTAATTGACGACCTAAAATGGCTAAGATGCCCTTCTGCTTCTTCTCACAGTCCCACTCGGCCGTACTCTCCCTGAAAGCGCGCTCGCCGTCGAGGCCCTACTCTAACAGCAGGTCGTCGAGGTCACCGGCGAGGCATAGGCGCTTCGCTTTTTCTTCTTGCTCCTGCCCGCTGCGCGCCAGCATGAGGGCGGTGATGCTCTCCATGGACTCCTCGGGGAGGTAGTCCTCGGGCCCAATGGCGTCGGAGAAGGCGGCCGGTTCATACTCCTCGAACTCGCTGTCGTCATCCATCTTCGGCGGAGGCCACAGCGTGCATGGCGCGCTTGAAGAGCTGCCCGCGCCGGAGGAGCCGATTGCCTCGAAGCGTGGCGCGCGTGGCGGCGGCGTGCGGAGCCCATGGCGGAGGTCTAACTCCTCCACCTTGCGGCAGAGGAGGGACGGGGCGGGTCGAGGCTGTGGTTGGTCCACCGGTGCGCGCTGCGCTTCCATGCCGCGTCGGCGAGGACGCAGCAGCGGCGCTCCTCCTGCAGATCCGCTCCGAGGTGGTTCGTCGTGCTCCTCTGGCACGGGATTGGCTGGAGGTGAGAAATGGGATGGCCTGCGGCGAGAAATTGGGGGCAATTTCACGAGGGGGCGGCGGCGGAGGTAAAGGGTTGGAACCTTTATCCAGGGTTCCAACCGCCTAAAATAGAGGGCGAGGGTGTGGATTTGATGCGCCCTGAAAAACGTTTACGGGCCGGACCGCAGTTACAGAGTCCGCTCTAGCCACAAAATTGTCCACGGCCCATATAGTCGCCGGAACTATGCAGATGCTCTAATATCTCCAGTTTCAACTTTGTTTTTTATAAATCAGTTAACTGAACGCGAAGATGTCTGGAAGCAGTTTTACATAAACCACCACATTATCATAGATGTCGGGTTAACAACAGTCGAGTGCACCTTGGAACTTAGAAGACATATATTATGTGTAGCTTCATACTTATGTTCTGCATATTTAACTTCATATAACTTATAATGGAAATGAAATTATTAAAAAAACAATCAAAGAGAAGACACTGGAGCGTGGATAGGAAAACTAGGATATAGTGGAAATGCATACAAAATTCAATAGATTAGGGCAGATATTGTTTTTATTGTTATCAGATATATAGCATTTCCCTGTGCAAGTATAGAGTCCCTTCACTTTTGGTCGTTTTGATTCAAGATTTGGATCAGATCTGGCTGTCCCACTTGAGCACACCTCTGACCCAATTAACAATTCATGATTGTAAACAAACCTTGCAGCATAACAGTACCATGTTAGATCTGTCCACCATACAGTTTCTACAAAAGGAACTAGGTTAGCTCTGCATCCAATTTGTCTGGCATTCCAAAAGGAACAGACAAATTTTCAGGGTGGGTATGTATTTTATACATCACTTATCCATCACCTGGAATCCATAAGTCCTCGTGGGTTGATAAATCAGATGAATTAAAATATGGAAGGGGAGATGAACCTACTCTGCCATCTTTCGCTGCGGGTTGACGATGTGAGAAGGGCCAGCCTCCTTGTTGTTCGCCGCCGGGTAGGGTGAATGTCAACACAACTAGTCTAGTTCTTTAGCTAGTAGCATTAGAGCATCTCCAGTTCTCCACCGGCACCCCGTAAATTTAGTCCGGCACACCCCAATTTTTGTTAGCTTTGGGGTGGTGCCGGACACATGTCCGGTCATTTGGAGAAGGGTGCTCCCAGCGGCACCCCGGCCCAAACCAAATGTTGGATCAAATAATTGTTTGCAAAATTTTAACAAAAGGGACGATTTCATTTCAAACTAGACACATTCCAACGAAACTTAAATTTAAATTAAACATAATCTAAGCAGCAAACAGACATGCTAGGGCCAGCCTCGTCGTTCGGCGCCGGGACGAAGACATGAGAGGGGCCAGACTCGCCATCTTTCGCTGCGAGTCGACGATGTGAGAAGGGCCAGCCTCCTCGTCGTTCGCCGCCGGGTCGACAAAGAACCCCGGGACGAAGCCAGCCTCCTTGTTGAGCATGCGCCACTCCGCCCTTGCTTCGAGCATCCGGCGGTGAGGCTCCAACACTTCTGTGTGCGTGTGCATGCGTGCGCGGACGCGCCTCTCCTGACGGTGTGCGCTCTAGGCCAGGCGAACCTGCCTCTATGCCGCCTCCGCCTCATCTGTCCTCTCCTTCAGCTCCACTGCCTCGCGGGCCCTGCCAAAAGTCGCTTCCACCTGCGACGGTGATCCGCCAGCATGTCCCGACGGGTGGAGCCTCTGCACAAGCAGCTGCATTTTGGCCTGCTGCTCGGCCTCGATGAACCGGCGGGCAGCCTCCGCCCTCGCTGCTTCATTGAGGGACGACTTGATGCCGGCCTCGAGGATGGAGTCTTCATCTCCACCTCCGGCACCGCTCTCAGCTGGCGCTCCTCCCCCTCCTGGCGCACGCTCTCGTGGGTGGGGGGGGGGGGGGGGGGGCAAGCGGTGGCGCCCGGGAAACCGACTAGTGGGTGTTGAGGCATTGCTTTGGTTTAATGTCGGTGGCACGTCTCTGCCGTGTTCGCTTGGCGAGCGGCGCTTGGGATGATGGTAAGGCTGATCTGCCATTAAAACCGACGTGAGGCATCTGCGGATGCCAAGTCGGGCCCGCCTACCTGAGGTTGCACGCGGACATGTCCGATCGTTGTCCGGCACCTCCAAGCAGTACCCCAAGTTTGGAGGGTGGCTCGGGTGCATCGGACAAAAACGGGTTCGGCCCACTTGGGGGTGACGCCGGGAGCGATTTTTGCGTTAGGGCCCTTATTGGGTCTTTGGGGGTGCCGGTGAAGATGCTCTTAAAGGTACAACAGTGTCAGCCAATGTATTACAAAAATGGTCCTGCTCGTACAAACTGGAATCATAGTACATACAATTCATGCTAATGATCTGCAACTGATGGTGCATATTGTTTGTTCCTAGTGTCTACAACAGACATTCAATTAGTGTACTTTTGCTTTCTAAGAAAGAAAGATATCAGTGTACCGTCGAAATTCCAAGTGCTGCAGCTTTTTATTTTGCTAAATATTCTTTGATGGAAGTTTGGGACATATTAATTAGTAGTAAGGATGTCATTGCTTCAGTTTGAAGGCTTGAAAGCCCTGTATATATGTAGGAGAGGTCCATGTGTGAACATTATTCAATTACAGTGTCAGGTATGTTTGATCTATGGTGATTAATTACTTAGCACACTCCCTTGAAGGTTAAGAGTCCAACCAAGAGGTACCACTCATTTAGGCATCATTTATATAAATTATTTTAGGAATAATTTTCTGTGATAAGCGGTGATAATTTATAATAATTTGTGCGCCCTAAAGCATGAACAGTGCAACAAAGAATCACGTTGCCGTATGCGTTGTTCAGCTGGTGCTTTAGGTATATTTAGTCTATGGTAATTACTAATCGCAGTAGTCATTAGCCTCCTTAAAGTATTAGAGGCCTCCCCCAATGAACAAAAGAACGGAATAGTCTCAAATGAAGATAGGGAGACAAGAACAGATGAAAGGGGCCTCCCCTTCCCCCGGCAGCTAGCCCTGAGGTAATCCTGATTCTTCCCAGCATTTCATTTCGTGTACACCCTAAAGTAATGGAAATTAATATGGAAATGAGAACCTCTTTCTTTCTTTTTGTGGCTCCTATGCAAGCTTGTCGTTCATTCGCCCACAGGTACTACCAACACCTCCATTCCTCCTCCCCACCATTCCCAAGCATTATTCTCCAACTAGCCTCTCCTCCCCACTATATAAGCTGCTCCATTGCCCTCACCATTGTTGCATACAAACACACGCCAAGCAGGCCAGTGATCTAGTAGCTGTAGTAGTACTAGTATCAGTAGCCATTACAAATCACCTTACCTTTTCTTCTTCTTGAGCCATTCCTCGAGAAGCTAGTAAGCATGGGTGAAGAATGGACGAAAGCCCAGAACCAGCTGTTCGAGGATGCGCTGGCCATTTATGACCAGGGCACGCCAAACCGTTGGCAGAACGTGGCGCAGTATGTGGGCGGCGGCAGGTCGGCCGAGGAGGTGAGAAGGCACTATGAGGAGCTGGAACGAGACCTGTACCGCATTGAGAGAACAGGCCCTACCCGCCAGGACAGCGGCAGCGGCAGCGGCAGGGGAGAATCCAGCCGCGGCAGCAGCAGCCGCGAGGGGCAGAGGTAGTTAAGTAGTCTGAATCCTTCTCAGTTACCGACTGTTCCATCCATGCATGCATATCATTACATAGTGAGAACACCCTCTGCTGTATACTAGTCATGTGGTGTGTGCAAACGGCGGTGTTGCTTTCGGCTTGGCTTTCCGGGTGCAGTCACTTGCGCTGGAAGCTTTTGCTTGTTTCATGGCCATATATTTCCTTTCATGCATTTTCCTCGCCTAATATATATGGTTTTTTCTGCTGTCCCCCCGTGAGAAACGACTTATTTGTGCCCTTTCTACGTACTGTCCATGTCCACCTTTCAAATGCTATATAATGTGCTTCAGTCATTGACACACAGTATCTCTAGAAATTCTCTACCGTCAGCAAGCCCCGCGGTCATTGACCCGATCGGTGAGTTTAGCGTGGTTTATTATATGCATGTAAGAGTTCCCTGCCGGTCAGGAGTCGGGACGCAGGTCCTAGCTAGTCTTATTTCGTTATCTTGACCTTCTAGAAAAACTTACATTCTCCTAACTGACCCCTTTATTTGTATTTATGAGGTAATCTACGTAGAACTAAAGATATAATTGGCTTCTTTACCATCTTGATAAAGAATAAAAGAAACAATCATGACTGAGCTACTTTTGTTTCTAACGATATATCTTATGCATGACTGTCTTCCCTCTTCATTTGAAATGAAGCTTTCTTGGCAAATTTCTATGGATAAAGATATCTAACAAGTGATGCATATTTCCTAAATTTCTACAATTATGTCTTCCGTATTAGGATTGAATTCATGAAAATATGTGCTTCTTGTCCCTTTATTTGTTATATGTAATCCATATAGTCCTAAGTCCCTAAGTATATCTCAAATTAGCTGTATAAAACCTCACTTAGGTTTTAATACTTCCTTATCTTATGATGATCGGTATATACTAGAACATGGCATGCCTTACTAATTGTATGCGAAACAAAAAACAGATCTATGTGAGATCATTTCACTAGTCGAATGATGGTTAGAATGGCATACATAGTACATGCTAGCTAGCATTTTCTTTGTACGACATATTCACTACTTATGCAAGCGAACAAGTGTTGTTTCCTTTCTGATCTAGCTTGCTGTGGCATCGTACTCCCTAGAGCTATACAGAAACTCCTAACTCAAGCCGTGCAGAATCTAGTGGTAATCGTTTGAGAAGTATTTCCCATTTTAGTTAAACAATTTTCATGAGAATAAGTTGTACGTACGTACTATGCAGTCATAACTGGTCATGGGAGTATGTTTTATCATCTAAAACAAAAGTAGCTGACTAATCTTAGAAGCAGCGCATCTTTGTTAGGCTGATAGGCTGGGTTTTTAAGCACATCATACGTACCCTTAAATGGAAAAAAAGTAGTGCAGACGCGAGGCTAATTTGTGCGGAATACCAAGAAAAGTAGGCGTCCCTTTTGCATATCGGTAGTTAGTAGCAGGTATAGAGCATGCTTTCGCTGAAGATTTGCATGTAAAGCAGGCAGCACAGTCCCTTAAAGCTCGCTGTCTTTTCGACGGGGATAAAGTGCTGCCCCTCTTAACAGGCGATGTTTTGTTCTCTCGCATATGGACGTACAGGACAAATGCCAATCGTACATTTCTTTCTCTTGTCACTAGATCCTCCTATGTATTATTTCCAAATTAATGTCCTTTAGGAAAAGACCATTCTCTTTGTGCCCGTCGGCATCTCTCTCTCTCTCTCTAGGGAACATTCAAGCTCTTTCTCTCTCTCTACAGAGAACATTCAAGCTTATTATACTTTTAGCTAGGAATTTTCTTGTGAATTTCAATTTCAATTGTTCGATCATGCCCATGTATCTCACCTCGGGAGAGAATATATATATGTATATAACCTGACTAACTCTGGATTTATTTTCTCCTTTTTCCAGGCGAGGGCGTCTCAGGACCCAGTGATGGCTGGGCTGGTGCAAGATCGAGCTCGAGCACAGCTAGCCTTCTCCCTTTCCAGCATGAAACCAGTACTCTATCTACAATAGACACATATGACCCACCCCCATGGTGATGGTGATCCTGTCCTGTAGCTCTGCTACCTAGCGCTCTCCGATGATGATGATGAAGACGAGATAAAAGTCCTAGACATAATCGAGTCCCGCATCGGAGCTGTATCTTTCGTATATTTTGTCCACGTGTGTATGCCCCACCACGAGCCTTGTCCCCAGCAATGGGCTTAGCGCTGGTACTGCCGGAGGTATCAGACACGACGGGCGTTTGTATCCTGGTGTAGTGGTCTGCCCCTCTATCTAATCTGTTACCCCATGTTGCCAGATGTTGTCTCGCTCAAATTCAAGTCTATCGGCTACTTATTGCAGGGGCTGCCGACTCCTGCCCTGCCATATGTTTTTGGACTCGTATGGAGCAGGGAATTCCACATCGATTTCTCTCTTTCGCAACATGGTGAAGAACGGTTTTGGTTGCTTTCTTTCACCCCTGGATGGCACGGCTAGATGTTGAGACGTCTAGAATAAATGTCAGACAGCGTCATCACAGGCCACGCTAAGCTGTCTTGGATAATAGATTTCTTGTACAGAGAAAGCATGCATAGACGCAACTTTAGGAATCCATGAGAGCTAGCTAGGAACCAATAGTATACCACGAAACCAAAAGTTGGGTTATTATGCCAAGCGACAAAACAAAAAGGAATTCGAGAACCATCGCAGGGCAAAGAAATATAAATTCAATTACAAATATGTTCCTTGGATGGATAGATCAAGGGCCATTAAGACATTACTGAGAGAGCAACTACCAGTCTTGGATAGTTTCTTATCTTGGAGGGCTCTCATGAAGACAAAGTCTAGAATGTCGTAGAGACAGCCTTGAGAACACAACCATATGTGAAATGCTTGCATGTCCGTTTTCTCTTAGATTTATTCTCCTCGAAACAGCCTTTCGTCCCGTTTTATAAATAAAGCCACATGGCCCAACCGATACAAAGTGGTGAGGAAATCCCAATACAAAGCAGATCAAAGATGAAACAGAAAGAAAAGGAGTAGTCACACCCTGAAGACGCACCCAAGACAACTAACTAGAGGTGCGAACGCACCTCCTTGTGAAGCCGTCGGACATTGCCACACCGCACCCATCAAGACTTCACCGGAGAAGGCCGTCTGCCTTCTTGCTCGGGACCGTGGAGCACCGATCCTGCCAGCGGACATCGAGGATAGAGAGTGGTGATAACAACATCACATGTAAGTGATAGGAGGTAGTCGAGAACGTCCCACACCAGCGCAAAAGGAGCCTCGAGAAAGGATCTGAATTGCCCACCGATGACAGCAGAACATGACCCAACGGTACCGGATCTCCATGGCGACGCCCCCCAAGAGGGTCACGCCGCAGCGCATCGCCGTCGTCGAGACCAAGACGGTCAAGGGTTTTCACCCAGAGCTCCGATACAGGGAAGGTGACCACACCGACGCCCGCAAGAGGGTCACGACACTCGTAGGCACCGCTGCCGCTGGCGTGGAAGCACTGAGCTTTCACCCGAAGAAACCTTCGCACCATATCCCGGTACTGAACGGACAATGATGTCGCCTAGGGGGGTAAATAGGCGATTAATTTTTTTTCCGGTTAAGGCTTGCTAAATGCGGAAATAAATTAGGTGTTTAAAATAACAAGTACACAACCTAAATATTCTAGGCTCACTTATGTGCACCAACAAATTATGCTAAGCAAGATAAGTAACAAGGTAATAGCAAGATATATAACTTCAAGCATGAAGGCTATCACAATATAAATTGCATAAGTAAATAGCTCGGGTATAGAAATAACCGAAGCACACGGAGATGATGATGTATTTTTGAGTTCCTCCCTTTGAGAGGAGTACGTCTCATTGGAGGGGTGTGAGCTTGCCACAAGAGGCCTACTCAACGCCACAAAGGTCTCACCCCATTCTCCGATGAATCTCACCACAAAGGCTAGTTCATATTCCACTATTGGCAACCTTCAAACTCGAGGCACGCATCCACAACTTAATTGGAGGCTCTCGATCTCACCACAATCTTGGGTCACGCATCCACAACTCAATTGGAAGCTCCCAAGAACACCACAAGTCGTCTAGGGTCCAAGACCCAAGAGTAACAAGTTCACAAACTTTCACTTCCACGAATCCTCGTGAACGGGAGCAAACCGATGCAACCAATACAAATGGCAAGAGCACAAGTGCTCAGATCCTTCACTCTCAAATTCCAACAAAGCAACAAATACTTATGGGGGAATAAGAGAGGAAGAACAAAGGAGGAGAAACACCAAGATCAAGATCTACTAGGTTCTCTTCACTTAGAAGAGAGATGGTGTCGAGGATGTGAACTCAACAATCCCCATGGTGAGGGACCGGGGGTTCGTAAGGGAGAAGAAGGTGTTGGTGGACTACTCGGCTTGGGCATGACTCGAGGCGAGATTTACCCAGGTTCAGGGCCCTTCATGGAAGGTAAAACCCCTACTCATGCCTGTCTGATTGCATTCCGGTGAGATTGTACAGATTACAGAGTCGTGGCGCAGATTAGATCTGGCGCTGGTGTTGCTGTCTAGTTGTGGCCTCTCTATTATGATCTCTAGTTGTCCTCTTTCTCTCCACCCTCCTGGCTTTATATAGGTAGCCAAGCAAGGTTTACACGAGTCCTAGTCGACTATGTATTCGAGTCCTTGTCTTGTACTCCAAGATATTGCTAGCAGCTTCTGTGGGCTTCATGATTATTGATAGGCCGCCGAGTGGGTCTTCGGTTGCGCCGAACCCGGTATACCAATGGTGGGTACCCGAAAGGGTTTTACTCACAACACTAGCCCCCGAGTGCCTAGTTGAGTCGTAGACTCGGCTAGGGACTCAAACCTGAATTGTTCAAGTCATTTTCTTGAATCATTCGAGTTCTCTTCTTGAATCCTTGGAGTCCTCTTATTGAATCATTTGAGTCTTCACAGTTCGGAAGTGCATCGAGTTGACTCGTTCTACGGGGTCACGTGGAGCCGCTTCATAAAGTCCGTCTTCTTGTCGGGTGCGCGATCAACGCTCATCGGGTGCGAGGCTAGCGCTCGTCCGGTAATGTATGTCTTATTGTTCGGTTCGCGACCAGCGCTCTCGATGGGAGTAGCCCCCTAGACTATGTTCGACTCGTAGAGTCGAGCATAGGATCAAGTTTTTCTGAAACTAATCCCATGTATTTTATCTTCTGTTGACTCCCGGAGGATGAATCTATCGACTGCTGAAGGGGCAGCCGGTGATGTGTTTCCTATATTGAAGCCATATAAAAGGTTGTGGTTAAATAATGTAATAAGAGCGATGTGTATAGCAAAATATATGGAATAAGATGTTGCTTGGATTAATTTTTATTGTGAACCAACGGTCTGTCGACTCGCAGAGTCGGGCATGGCCTGTTGGTAGGCAGTAGTTCGACTCTACGCGACACTTTTGCAACGTATGATGCGCCTTTTCGTTAGCCTGACAGCCATTGTCTCTGCATCTTGCCGACCTGTCAGTTGGTGCTGCAACCGGGTCAGGGTCAAGGGTCGATGTCAGACAGTATAGGCTACTCGGGCTGTCGCGTGTAATACGGTAGTGTAACGCGTGGCATGATGGGTGTCGAGAACACATGTAATTTAAGAGGCGCATCCCCCGGGTATCAGGTGTAACCGAAGCAGGTTAAAAACATGAATAAGGGAAATTTTCGACTCGTATCAGAGGAACTTATCTTTGTGTGATTCTAGCGTAGACGTAGTTGTCAATTTGGAGTCGAGTGACGAGGCGGAGCCGACTGCGGCGAAGAACAGCCCCGAGTATTGAGTGCTATTGTTTCGCGGTACAACCCCCGAGTGTCGAGTGCGACTGTTTTGTCGCACGGCCCCCGAGTGTCGGATGTGGTTGTGGTGAAGGATATCACCCACATGTCGAGTGCGTCTGGTTCGTGGTACATCCCCCGAGTGTCGGGTGCGACTGATTCGCGACACAACCCCAAGTGTCGAGTGTGACTGCTTTGCGGCACAGCCCCCAGGTGTCGGTGTGGCTGTAGCAAAAGACAGCCCCCGAGTCGTTTAGCGGGCAGTGGTCGATGCAGCGGACGGAGTGGAAGCGGCGGAGTCACGGTGTTTTGGCCGAAAAGACTCGACGCAGCAGGCGGAGTCGACGCGGTGGAGTCGTAGTGTTTAGCCGAAGGGACTCGACGCGGCGGACGGGGTCGACACATCGTAGTAGAGTTGTTTAGCCGAAAGCACTCGAAGCGGCGGAAAGAGTCGACGCGGCGGAGTCGAGTTGTTTAGCCGAAACCACTCGACGCGGCGGACGGAGTCGACGCGGCGGAGTCGTGTTTGTCATGTGTACGCGAAGGGCGATGTCGATGTCGAGCCCCCGGACGCTAGTACGGTGACTCTCCCACGTTGTAGTCGATGTTGCAGCCGATGTCGGAGATGTTAAGGTTGACCTTAATGTTTGTGTTGACTCGCAACTTCGATGAAATAGGTTTTGAGTCCAGATCCACGATTTGAATTCGTGGACTCACAGAGATCTAAAAACGTGTCGAAGTGCACGAGCCGCTGATGGAGATCTAACCGTTGGAATTGGCTCAAAAAAGAGGTGCTGGTGCGAGATTGTATTCCGCATGTATTCAATGATGGGATCTTCGAATTGATTTCCGAGTCAATCTCGATAACTGTTTTACCAAAGTCATGCGGTGTTCCGTCAGATTCTGATAGGCCTTCGGTGTTCGAGTCATTCACGGAGATCTAACCGTCGGAATTCGCCGAATCTTTTTGGATCCGATAGATAATTTGATTTCGTATCTTTCCACTGAAGGAATCTTTAAGATGAGTCCCGAGTCACCGTAGGTGATGTCCGCAATACAGACGTTGCTGTTGTCATGTAGTCTGTGCATGAAAAACGATGTTGATGTAGATGATGGCGCCGACGAAAGTTATCTACACTCAAGTCGACAGTGTCGAACGCCGTGTGCGATGCTGGCGAGTGTTTGGTAAAGTAGAAGGACCCGATTCGAATCGAGGCTGCCCGGATCGGCGAAGTGCGGTTTGTCGGTGAAGATGTCGAAGAAGCCTCGATTCCAACGCCCCAGTTCCTCACAGACGGCGCCAATGTCGAGGATGTTAACTCAACAAACCCCATGGTGAGGGACCCGGGATTGGTAAGGGAGAAGAAGGCGTTGGTAGACTACTCGGCTTGGGCAAGACTCGAGGCGAGATTAACCCAGGTTCAGGGCCCTTCATGGAAGGTAAAACCCCTACTCATGTCTATGTGATTGTATCGCAGCGAGATTGTACAGATTACAGAGTCGCGGCGCAGATTAGATCTGGCACGGGTGTTGCTATCTAGTTGTGGCCTATCTATTATGATCTCTAGTTGTCCCGTTTCTCTCCACCCTCCTGGCTTTATATAGGTAGCCAAGCAAGGTTTACAAAAGTCCTAGTCGACTACGTATTCGAGTCCTTGTCTTGTACTCCAAGATATTGCTAGCAGCTTCTTTGGGCTTCATGATTATTGATGGGCCACCGAGTGGGTCTTCGGTTGCGCCGCACACGGTATACCAATGGTGGGTACCCGAAAGGGTATGCCCACGACAGATGGATTGGTGGAAATGTAGATCTAGATCTCCTCTCTAGAATCTCTCAAAGATATGCAAGAATCAATGGAGGAATTAAGAGAGGGACAAGCTTTCCAAGGTCAACAATGATGAAGAGAGAGGAGAAAAACGTGATTGGCAAAGCTTAGGTCTTTAGGGAAGAAGGGGACCTTTTATAGGTCCCCACAAAATAGAGTTGTTGCCTGAAAACTTGGAGCGGAATATCCGCCCCTCGTGGGGGCGGAATATATGGCCCCTTAGGACCAATACTCTGGCCAGCATCTGCGAGCCCCGCACTTTTCCTTAGCGAAAATGACTTTCAGGGCCGGAATATCAGCCCTCCCGAGGGCCTGAATATCCTGCCCCCGGATATTCCGCCCCATTTTGGGACAGAATATCCGCCCCCACCAGACAAACTCTATAGTAATACAAAAATTGCAAAACCTTTTGCATACAGACTCCATTTTTGATGTTCTTGGACTCGTTGAAATCACAATGACGAGCACTACAAGAAATGTAGAGAAACATCATTGTCCAACAATGGAACTTAAAACCAAATGGGGAAAGGTTTAACCTCTCTAAAGAGAACAACCGGTAAAACCTCCAACACCAAAAATGCAACAAGTTTTTCTTACGAAAAACGTTTTCAGTAAACCTTGGGTTGTCATGTAGATCACAACAAGCACCAAAACCTCACATAGAGAAAGGACAACTAAGAACCAATAAAGATGATATGCCAAGTATGCAAATGTTTGAGCTCCTCACAAGGATCCGATCAAGTTACTCACTTGAGAGCCCCTCTTGATAGTACGACTATCGATCTTATAACCCGGTCTGCCATGAGACCGGTAAAATATAAAACCTATCAAGATCATATCTTTGCCTTGAGCATTCCACTTGAGCTAGATGATAGCGATATTGTCTCTCTCAAGTTGGAACCTCTTTCTTGATTTCACATTTCTCGGTAAAGACACATAGATTGCTCCCCCATACGCCACTATGGGAGAGGATCTCTTTAGTCCATCTTCACTTGGCCATAAACTCTAAAAGGGTAGCAAGATAAAAGGTATGTGATCTCATCGATATGCACCTCTTGAACTTGCACTTCACAACCTTGATGACGATCAACACTTGACGTGATCCACCATGGACTATATGAGATCTTCCTTTTGATGCAAGCCCATGGAAAGATACCTAACCACAAATAGAAATGCCACACACACATATCACGAGTTAGTTCATAAAGCTATATGGACAATTTCTTACCATACCACGAGATACATAATCCCACTTCGTACATCTTGTGGCTTTGTGTGTTAATCACAAGCTTGATCAACCTTGTATGTTTTTTCTTTCTTCATTTGATGATGTCTTGAACATAATCATGAAAGTCCACCTAATCCTTTTCTTCAAGACATACTTGCAATATGCACAACTCTATATACGACCATTCTTCATATAAATCCTTGAATATGAGAATAGTCATCATAAAACCTTCTAGAGTCCAACACATGAACTCCACTATTTTCCCGTGGACAAGATCTATGAGGATATCTCAATAGAAACATTTGTCCATAAGAATTATAACTAATTACCAAAATGGGCAAAACCACACATGGGGGCACCATGTAGTTTCAATCTTCCCCATTTTGGTAATTGATGACAATCCATTTTACGAGGGTTTATATATTGAATTTAAGCAACCATGCAAAGTTATGAGCAAGGATGCAAGAGCATGGAAGGAAAATTCTTAAGAACAAAACTAAAGCAAAGACCAAATTCCCTTAAACCCTCTAAACTTCTCCCCATTGGCATCCATTGCCGAAATGGGAGGAAAAACTTAGAAGGTCAATATAATATGAGCTTCCCCATAGTGTATCCATTCCTCATGATATGAGTAAAATCAAGTGCATATATCCAACGGCGAATAGATGTACGGAGATCAAACTATATTAAGGATCCAAAGATGGAAAAACAATATGAAATAGAAGGATACTTCGACAAAGGAGCAACCAACCAAAGGATCCGAAAAACCAAATGACCACAAAAACAATATGATAAGATCAACCAAGTGTTCTAGAAAATCAAGAGGGAACTCCCCAAGGTACATGCACAATGTAGGATTTGTATTGCTATATAGTGTGCACAACATGGAATCATCACTCCCTTCTAGATAATTTTGAACACAAACAAGTGCAATATAATAGATGGGAAATGAAGCAATGCAACTTGAAACAAAAAAATTTGATCAATTAAAATCAAAGAGCGGCAAATAAAGACTTACTCAACCGCAAGAGATTGGTGTGACAAGGAAAAACGTTTTTTTTGGTGACTAATTGGACGAGCAACGCATCAACATAGTCTTTCAATATATGAGGCATATAGTGCATATCATGTCTTTCCCATACACAAAAACCAAAGAGTATAAAACAAATATGTACACAAACTTATTAAGATGAAAGAAAGAGTAGCAAATGAAAAAAAGCTTATGCCTTTTAGGAACCACCAAAGAATATAAAGCAATAAAAGGTGGTCACTGAAGAATTGGAATATCGATTAAAGATGTAGCTACACTCATGTGTATAAGTTTCTAAGTGGGAACAAATCACGAAGATATAATCCACGAAGAAATATGGACACACAAAATAGGTACTAAGGTGAATAACATGGTATCCAAGAGACGGACATAAATACAACAATAAGATTTTTTGCTAAAAAGTATAGCACAAAGCTAAACTTTTATCTTAAAGAGATAAAGATGATCAACCAACAAACTCATCAAATCATCACAAATATCCACAAGGGAAAAGTGATAGTTGGGATGCTTCGGGAAAGTTAACACGTATCACAAAAGGCAAATGGGTTTTGAGAATTCATCAATATTGCACATGAGATACTTTGAGTAGAATTTGCTAGATTAACATATTTGGGATTGGTGAATCATGAAAATGATTATAAAGATCCCCTTGATATGTAATCATCCCGGCTTACTCACATTTGCAATAAGGATGTTTTTTGAGAAGATATTTGCAAGAACCACATGAAATTGCAACAAATAGGATTCATGCCAAGATACAACCTACACAAGGTTTAAAGGTAGAAATGTATGCATGAGGTAGATACTTGTTACTGCGATAGCATAGGTGATGAGAAAGATGTGGGTTCGTTAATCATTGTAGCTTGACTCCTATAATCCCATGGTGAGAACACCTTCCTTATGAATGAGGCAATCAACCAATGGATCTCCAATGTACCTAAAACAAAATTCAAGTACAAAATGGTACCCAAACTTATTGGGTCCAAAGTAGTTAGAGCAACTACAATACATAGGACAAACTCCACATAAATATTTGCATATTAATATGAATTTTAATTTCATGCACATCTTAGACATTTAGTATTTGATGGAGTTTATCCTATATATTGGATCAACGAAAGTAAGCATGCCAAAAGATATACATATAGTGAATATTCATGCACAAAACTTTTAAGAACAAAACAAGATAAAAATTGGAAAACACGTCAATTAAACCAAGAAAGGCACTCACAAGAGTGACAAGCAAAAGAATTGTACAAATTATATCAAAAACCCAAATCAATACATGATTGAGAGAACCAATATGAGAAGATATCAAAATTAAATATGATAAAATAATAAACCAAATCCTCTACACTTTTCATGATGGGAGACAAAGTACCAAGATGAAAATTTTTTGTCTTCCAAAAGGACACGTCATCAAGGAAAATACCATTTGAAGACAACAAGTGTTCAAAAAAAATACGAGATAGCTCCCCCAGTATTGGTGCATTATTTATGATATTGTATTGAATACAAAATGCACACAATGGGATCGTTACTCTCCATATATATTATTCAAACACTAGTCATGTTCAGGAAAGGCAATAAGATGCAATACCAATTTAAAGAATGGTGTTCTACTCAATGTAGGATAGCTTTCCCAAGAATAGTGCAACATATAGAAGTATGACTTTGAATGTAAGTGCCCAAGAATGGGATCATTGCTTTTCCTAACTCAAGAAAGGCATAAACTAAATTTTGAGTAGAGCAAAAGGATCCAAAAGGTACAAGGAAGACGCAGGGGAGTTAAACCAAAACAAAACCTTGGCAAGAAACAGGGAAACTTACAAGAAAAAGGCAGTGTAAATATGATCAGTAAATTTACCACAAATATGATTATCACTTGTCAAAGACAAGAAATGCATGGATATATTTCTCGGTGGTAGATTATTTATTCACAATCATATTCACAAGACATAAGCATGTGGCCAAAGATAGGAGTTAAAAAATATGCTTAAAAAGAGATTCTTGAAAGCTTCAATCAAAAAACGAATATGCAAAACACCAGGAAAACTCTCTCGCAAACAAGATACCAAAAGAATATATACACAACACATTTAATAAAATATGAAACTTGTTTGAGCAACACGCCACATAGGAATAAGATAATTGACAATATCAACTCTAGGTGGAAATACCTCACATGTTCACATTTTCTAGGCTTGTAATATGCACATAGCTTATTAATACCCCATAATGTGATAATCCATTTGTTTTCAACAAGAGGCATGTAAAAAATCCAACTAGGGAAAGTTAATGGAAATTGTAGAATTTGAAATTCTCATGAAAATGACATACCACATAGAGACTAGATAATATTGAAATATGAACACTAAGTGGTATTCCTCATGTATACACACATTTTTAGGATAGTAAAGTGCCAAGAGCATATTACTCCCCCAAAATGGCATAGTCCATTAATCTCCAAAAGAGCCAACTAAAATAAACAAGAGTTGCAAAGACGGCTTAACACAAAGCACACAAGTACATGAAGTGCAAACCAACAAACACATACTATATTACTTAAGATAAGTAAGTATTAAGCACAACATATACAAACACATGCTAGAAACAAAACCAGCACATGCAAGGGAGCAAGCAACTTTGAATGTATGTATGATTTAAATACAAGTTACCACAAGGAGGAACATTGGATATAAGATAGACATATGATAATACAATTGACTTGGCTTGAGAGAATAAGTTGACGAAGATCCCTTAATTCTTCACAAGGTAGCCAAGTCTCCAATGCCTTGCATCAACACCTATTGATCAAGTTTGAGCTTGTTGGTACCCAACCAAGCTGGGTCCTAACACTGCCAAATTCCGTGCGAGCAGGGACGTTTTGAGCGCAACGTTTTGATAATGTCGCGTTTTTCCATCGCGGATGGCTGAAAAGTGGAGTTTTCTCTCGACGTTTTGGTTTGGTCCGTCGCAGACTGGTTTTGCTCGACTTTTTGCTAATTTTACGTCGCGGATTTTTTTGTTCGGCCCAGTAGCCCACTAAGAGCCTAGTTGCCTTCAACGAAACTGGCTTGGTCACGTAGAACGTCGCAAATTTTTGTCGGACCACATATTCTGTCCTGTTTGACTGCTTTGACCGGCAACGACCGCGCTCTCTCACGGTTGTTCCTAACATTTTTTTGCTCGGGCTCAGCTATCAGTCTAGTTTGAGCCTTTTGTGGGATAATATGCCACTTCCTCCAAATATAAGCATGCACATAATCTTCCAAATCATCACAACAAATAACAAGCCTTTTTTGAAACAAATCACAAGTCACCACAATCAATGATTAATAGTTGTACTTAGAAGAGAGACAACGGGGAGATTTATAATAACTAGAATTAACACCAGTTCACATCAGCATCACAAAGGTTCCACGCCATCATCACAACAGACTCACATCTGGTGCACCTCAGCATCTAAACAGGTGCACCTCATCAACTAAATAGTTTCATATCATCGATAGGGTTCACGTCACTTTTCCTATTGATCTGTGCATTCTGAAGCCACATCCATAGGTTCCACGTTACTTTTTCCTACTGATCCATCCATTCCGAAGCCACAACCACAGGTTCACAAACCCTACAAAAAAGGCATCATACATGTTTAGCACATCATCAACTACAAGGCCAACCATTAGCACAGTCTAATCATCAGCACATGCAACGAAACAGATAAAATAGTAATAGTGAGCCCCATTTCCAACCATGGTACATACAAATGACACGAAATAATTCTAACAAATGTACCTATTATAGTAAAATGAGGCACAACTGAACTTGTTCTGCATGCTATTTGCTATAGTACCAAACTGCTAGACACATTGCTGCATATTAATCATCGGCAGAGACAGTTTAATCATTGGCACACGTATAAAGCACACATGTTTAGAAATGGAAAACAAGAAAAGTAGCCTCATACTAATAAGCTCCAAACAAAATCAACGATATTATCGACTATTTACCAAGGAAGATGCAGAGCCAATATGGTTGTACACAACACTGGGTAAATGCTAATAATCTCATCAAGATCGAGTGCACAGTTTAATCATTGGCACATGTATCAAGCATAAATGTTTAGCAATGGAAAACAAGAAAACTAGCCTTATACTAATAAGCACAAAACAAAATTAATGAGATCATCGAACATTTACCAAGGAAGATGCAGAACCAATGTGGTTGTACACAACACTAGGTAAATGCTAATGATCTCATCAAGATCGAGTGCACAGTTTAATCATTGGCACATGTATCAAGCAAAGATGTTTAGCAATGGAAAACAAGAAAAGTAGCCTGATACTAATAAGCATAAAAAAATGAGATCATCGAACATTTACCAAGGAAGATGCACAACCAATGTGGTTGTACATAACACTAGGTAAATGCTAATGATCTCATCAAGATGGAGTGCACAGTTTAATCATTGGCACATGTATCAAGCACATATTTTTAGCAATGGAAAACAAGAAAAGTAGCCTCATACTAATAAGAACAAAAAAAATCAACGAGATCATCGAACATTTATCAAGGAAGATGCAGAACCAATATGGTTGTACACAACACTAGGTAAATGCTAATGATCTCATCAAGATCGAGTGCACAGTTTAATCATTGGCACATGTATCAAGCAAAGATGTTTATCAATAGAAAACAAGAAAAGTAGCCTCATACTAATAATCACAAAACAAAATCAACGAGATTATTAAACATTTACCAAGGAAGATGCAAAACCAATATGGTTGTACACAACACTAGGTAAATGCTAATAATCTCATCAACATCGAGTGCACAGTTTAATCATTGGCACATGTATCAAGCACAGACACATAAAACAATAACAGTGAGCCTCATTGGCAAGTGTACTAGGTTGACATCATCTAATTAAAGAGAAAAGTTATTTACCCTAGTTGAGGCAAACAACAGAAGAAATAAAGCCATATCTTCCATTGTAGGAGGTGAAGACACACATAGCACCCTCCTTGATTCCAGTTAAATTGACGACCTTTGACCAGGTCGTTGTCATGTCGGCACCTTTTGTCTTGCCCTTGATGAACATAACATCTTGAGCATCGGAATTGTTGATGCATATGACAGGAAGTCGATCCATTGGCGTAAACCCGTTGAGGTAGGCCTGGCTGAAATTAATTGAGAAGTAGTGGACAAGAAGTATATAGTTAGTTGTTGACTAAGATTAATGTGCATAGGAAGAGTAAAATAATAAGATGTTTACCATCTTGGCCTTCCCAGGGAAGATGTTAGACTTTGTCATCCTACATATGTAGTGCGGTATAGATGGTTGTGGTCCAGCAACTTGGCTTCGGAGATGCACGACTTGGTCTTCAGTCATTTCCACCTCGTTTGCAAAAAACAGTTCTCGTCATAGTCTTGAGTTCCTTGGATTTTGGGACCTAGAATGCAAGAAATAAATTAATCCTGACTAATCTGTAGGTGCATAAGAGAGTAATAAAACATTTTGTTAGACATGTCACCTCTACGAGGGATCTTTCCTTCACCGACGAGATCCTTCTGAGTTGGACTTTTACCAACTCCATCAACCAGAATTCCACGGGACTCCAGAAAGAGACGATATTTTGGATCTATTTCATGCCTCCATCCAGTTACGAGTTTCATAAGACGACATGGTGCAGAAGTTGCAGCCTCGACTGTAGTGCTACAGCCAAATGCGAAAAGAAGAAAAATCAAACAAGTAGCTACGAAGGCGAAAGAAGAGACTAATTTATATGCTTGTATTTACCTTGGTTGTCTGAAGAACAGGGGACCTTGCGAGCTCCGAGGCCTTGTTCAGGTGGATCTCCATCTGGGTGGGGGAAGCGATCTTCGAGATACTTGTGACGGTAGCGTGAGCTAAATCCATGGCTGGTGGTGACCTAAACCACGTCAACGACAGTGGCCGCCGACATCTAACCTAGATCCACCGACATCTAACCTAGATCCACCGCCATCTAACCTAGATCGAATCATTTGGTTGAGGATGGGGAAGCGAGGAAACCAGCACTTACCAGTCATTGGTTGAGGACGTCTGTGAGGATGGGGAAGCTAGGGAGGGCGCCGCCATGATAGCCGTCGCCCAGTGGGCGAAGTGGAGGCACAGGGTTTTTGGGGGGGGGGCAGAGTGATCCCTTTCAGTGGGTAAGTAGCCGAGTGGGTGTGGGAGCACGGTGGCCTGTGACGCTGACGAGTGGGACCCCGTGTGAGGCTGTTTCAGTGGAGATTTAGCGCGTGCGGCTGTTAGTGGTCGTAATTTAGGCACGCAGATGTTAGGTTTAGATGTGAATTTTTGAAAATTGAGGGTCTATGTGTTAATTAGGGTACAAATGGCTATAGCTGCTAATTGTGGCATGTTGTCCCAGATATGGGGTTGGCTGGCTAATAAAATGGAAGGTTTTTCAAATGTAAATCTTTACCTCATTTCTTTATTTTCTTACAATTAGTTCTTTATTTTCTACTAATTAATTGAAGAATTAAAAACCATTGATTATACTACTTGGCCAAACCAGAACATTAGCTACTAGTACAAGTATTCTAATAAAGTTCATCAGGACACCATTGCAGCATTCGACACAAGCAACATCGTTACTGCCTCCTCCAAGGATTCCTATCCTGGTGATTGGGGTTCAGATGAGGATGCGCGAGCCCTAAGAGGATATTGCACGCGAGCAACTCCTTTAGGAACACACCGTAGGCAGCGTGCTTGGCCCTAACAGTGGGCCCGCAGTTTTTCGAGCCACGTCCAACACCGCTAGCATGCTGGATCATGCTGGCGATGCTCGTGTCAATGTTCCTGCTGCAGAAGGGGTAGAACAGCATGCCGGCGCGATGACGGTACCTAATCTTCCCATTCTGCAACTTCCTAAGAACATGTCTGCTCTTAGCATCGCGGTACTCCTTGTCAGATGATACGCCATCATCGGATTGCTTCAAATTAGCAATGGAACAAAAGTCAGCACCACACTCTAATTATAGGTCATTTTTAAAATGCATGACTAACACTAGTTTAAATCAAATAACCATGCCATTGATAAACTAATGACATCAATCTTTGTTTAAATAACATACAAAAATTTAAGAAAAACATAAATGGTACCACATATATGCAGTTAGTTAATGGACTGAATATGTAACAAGCCTAGAATTTAAGCCCACATTCGAATGTGACAATAGAACTTGTAGATGGACAAAATGCCATCAAAATCATGTACAACTAATTCCTAACTTGCATACACAATCGCTCTATTCTACAAGCTCTAGAATCTAGGACCTAAAATCATTAGCGGACCCGGGAATAGATTAAAGCCCGAGCAAACAGTCAGTTACAAGGCTTAATGTGTATTTTTCTATTAAATAAACTTCAAACTACACTGTTCCGGCGGCTAGAAGCCCGGGCGACCGCTGGTTAATAGGGGCGCTGGTTTTGTAGTTGCAACTGTAGAATCCCCATCTATAGATCCAACTACAAATCCGAGAATCCCTAACTTGCTTGCATGTCTCTACAAACCATTGGGTATTAATACTAAACTAGGGCTAGATACATCTGTTTGGGAAGCACCTCAGTGTCCTCGTCAGAGACGACCTCCTCGAACGCCGGTACCTCCCCCATGGGGTCCCCCAGATCGGACAGGAGAGGGAGTCCTGACGCTTTTCCACCGCCGGAGGAGGCGATGACGGCGAACCGCCATGGCCGGCCGCACTTGCGACGACGACAGCAGATGCCGCGACTGTAACATCCCAGTGTTTGGGAAGTTATAAGATCTAAATATAATATGTGCATTTGCAAAGCATGCATCTAAAAGTGCGGGAAATTTTGGCGCGAAAGTTTAAACAAACCAAAGTGACCAATGTTTCACTTGACATGATGAAATAGGTTTAGATCATCTGGTTAGGAGTACATTTGGAGTGACCTTTATGACATTGTATCTCTATAAACTAAATCATTTGATAAGACAAACCATAATTGGTTATGATCAAACAAAAATTCTCAACAACCTTAACCACAAGTCTTTAAGTGACTTGGGATATTTCATTAGATATCTACAACCCAAAGAGGGGTGAGTATCCAAATCACACAATTGATACTCATACTTCCACCAATGAGTAATACACAATTGAACCATCTCATCAATAGAGGTGTTATGTCCTCTCAAACAATAACTCTTTAAGTTATCAACCACTCACACCACATCTTCCCAAATTATTTAGTAACTACTAAGTTAAATTTCGTAAGAAAATAATAAAGGATTGATAGAACACAAATGATACCCACAAGTCTTAACCAAGATCTTTCTACTTTGATTAGAGTATCTTGTTTTCAAATCTTCTCTAAATCATTCTGCAAGAGAAGAAATCCACAAGAAAGGAGGAACTACCACAAGAAGATCTATAGAAGGATTTTTTAGGTTGTCTCAGAAGTGCTAAATCAATCTATCCTGAAGAATTTGGAAAATCATACATCAAGATCAATTCTTATTAAACTATCTAGAAACAATGTGGTATTCTAATGTTGGTGTTATATAGAAGTAGTTTGGTAACAAGTTGCAACCTTGTTAACAAATCACTTTTGTAGGCTCTAACAATTGAGTGTCATATACAAATAAACATAAGGTTGATAACCTTGTATCAATCAGCCATTTGTATATGAAAAGTAATTTGAGGGCAAGCCTTGCAAACTTCTCAACAAATTCTTCTTATATGCATAAGGAAAACTGATATTATAAAATACACCTACATTCTGTTATATACAAAATCATGATCCATAATAGGAAAAGTATAACAAGAAGAAAATAATAAACCACATTATAACTTGAACCACTTATAAGTAAGGAAGAAGCCAAGATAAGGAAGAAAACAAGCAACATGTTGAAATCCAAGTGTTTGATGTTATATAACAATAGTTTGATCACAAGGTCAGATCAACCTTGTGAACAGAATATTCATGTAAGCATTGGAACAACTGAGTTTCAATAAGTTAATCTTCATCATAATTGAATACACCACAAGAATGAAATGGTTATGGAATCAAATGAATTAATTTCATCAGGAGCTACAAATTACTACTGAAGGTAGTACCTGGGAACCACTCCATATATCCTATCAGCTCTAGTGGTGAATTTCTTAAGTCAAGAGACCATCAAGGGATGATATTACTTGTAGAGGATCAAGGCAATGTGTCAATACTAGTGAGAATTAGAGACAAGAATATCAAGCAACAGAAGTCAACAAGGAGCAACACTGTCTCAGTAAGAAATTATTCAGTGAAGCATTAGGTAATATAAGAAATATAACTTCTATGCCTTGTCAAGCCCATCAGGAATGAGGAATTCATAGTAATATCTTAAATGGAAACAATTATCAAGTATGAAATAATAGCAAGTCATTGCATCCACATGTCTTGATATGTGGAGGTATATGAAAACAAGCTTAATACCTTGTTTTCCAAATCCTTTTCATACACAAGACTACCAGATAACAACAAAGATTCATCTGCACATAACCATGTAAAGGATTACATGTTCTTAGACAAACATGAGATAATATCCACATTTATAACCTGGTGGAAAACAAACAAATAAGATTTCAAATCCACACATGTTTCCACTTGACCATGTACCTAAAATCACAAACATGAATTATACACACCTAATAAGATAGTGAACAAAAATGGCTAAGAGTAGGAATTGTGAGGATAACAAAATTACATAATAGAAAACAAGTCTTTTCATCAATCAAAATCATATGGCATGATTTGGTATAATAACCAATGGTTGGTGATTTATCTATAAAACATAAAAAACATTACTAAGTAGATGTATAAGTTGTTTTCTATAAGACTTGTATCAAAATTATTTAATTTTGAAACACATACTAGGTTATCCACATAATTGGAGTATGTACTTTTATTAAACATGCTTTAGCATATATTTAAAGCCATTAAATAAATCAAAAGAAGAGAAAACAACAAACCCACTTAATCTAGCACCCTAAATAAAAAATACAAATATTCTTCAAATCCACCAAAATAAAACATGCTGAGATGTAAAATTTGATGAGGAATTCAAATATATTTTTTATTAAATTTTCTGTTTACAAGAAGACCCTGAAAACAAGATTTTATTCTCAGTTTTAAAGCCAAAAGGACCTCCTGGTAAAACTTAAATCTTCTCAGGGGGGTTATGGGAAAAAATTCCCTTTTGTCTTCCTCCAGGCCGGCACCGTGCGTGTCACCGCCGCCGACGCCTCCATGCCACATTTTGCTAGCCGCCTTCGAGAGTAGAAGTCCATATCGTCGATGCCCACACTCTCCTCTACCCACTCAACCACTTTCCCCTCTCTCTCTCTCGCTCTCTAGCACTCGAAAACCGAAACCCTAGCCCATACGGCCACCAGTCACCGCCGACTATTCCGGCCACCTCTGGGTGAGCTGAGGCCACCGGAAGACGCGCTATGCTTGCATCTACCTCCTATATGAACCTCGTTTGCCGGCGTGGTCTAAATCGGTCGGGTCACCTCGTCTTCTCCGCGGCCGATGAGAAGCTCCGTCGTCGATTCGCCGTCGTGACTCTTTGCAGTGCTTCCTCAACCCTACCACGAGACTCACGGTGAGATGGGGAACCCCTGGGTGCCCTTCGTTTGCTCTCTAGTCGCCGGGAGCCTCGTCTCCATATGAGCCCGTGAGCGCTGCCGCGCCTGTGCATGCCGTCGATCCGCCGGTGACCATTTGGTCACCGCGCCGCTGCCTTGCGACTCGTCGTGGCCTCCTTTACCAAATGGAGGCAATCAATTAAGCTAGGTTGCAGCTAATCGATGGATTGAAATCCATCTGTGAGAAATCGAGTCCATGTGATGTCATCATGACATCGAAGTGATGTCATTAGTCCATTTTCTTTTATTTTTGAATAAAAACTGATTCTGACAGGTGGGACCCACTTGTCAATTTAAAATTGCAGAAAATCAAATTAAATTAATAAACCAATAACTTTAATTCTATTAATCAGAAAAATATAACTAATATACTAAATTGATTAGAAAAATATAATCTAAATGATTATCAACTTTTCAAAAATATTTAATAAAACTTAAAATTTAAAATTTTCTTTAATTAAATTAAATCATTTAAAAATTGAGAAAAATAATAAATAATTCATAAAATCAGAAAAATACAAGTTATATACCAAAATGCTCCAAATGACAAATGCAAGTCATCTATGATGTCTACAAAGTCATTTTACCAAGTTTTCATGTGTGCAATATTTTGCCTAATCATTTAATTCATTTAAAATTCATAAATTAATATCTTATTCAAATATTTTCAGAATATTTCAAATGGGATACCAAATTAAAGAGAAAAACATTTTAAACTCATATATGTCAAACACAAAATATTTTGTTTAACTTTTAACCTTGTTTCTAAAGGTATAATGGAAATCTATAATATTCCATTATAACCAGAAATTATTGCCACAACATTAATTCTCCTTATTAATAAAACTCTAGTGTTTTCACACCTACTAAAACTATCATCACAAAGTCATTAGCTAGTATGTGATGATAGAGTTAGTTGTATTTGTTCCTCATTTTCAAATAAACTTGATGTCATTAGCCCTACACTTTTGAACATAAAATCAAACATCTTTATTATCTTTTTAATAGTTGTTTTCCATATGATATTGTTCTCTCGTTCAATCATGTGATAGCAATTTATAACCTAAACATGATAACAGTTGTTTGCCAAGTAAAAGTGAAACACATGTAAATCTAAAAGAATTAATAACCACATCACCACAAGTAATGAAACCATTTTACCCAAAACCTGGGTGAAAACATTATCGTATCAAACGTGGCTTGCACTTGTAAGCTGGGGTTTTTTCCAGGGTAATTCACGATACATCTCATTACTATGCATGTATCATCTTGCCATTGTTTTCTGTAGTCCTTACCGGGACTACTTTGCCATCTTTCCGATGTTGGGATTTTCTACGTGACCCTCGAACCCCGAAGACATTGATTATTATGGTTATTTCAATCTCAGGGAAGTTCATCACTTGCTCATATAATTTGCAGTACTTCATAACAAACTAATTGCAAAAACTCTATCATATTACCACCTAGTCTCAAAAGAATGCATGATCCTATTTTTTATAATAATATTACTACTTGAATGACTACCCGAGTGGTAGTGTTCTGTTTGGTGGGCGGATGGGACCATGGTAAGATGAATAGGTCAAAGGAAGGTTCCATTTGCATGGGAAAGAATTACCTAGGATTTAACCACAACTGCCGTCAGGATTCTTGCACCGTAAATAATGCATTGACCATGGGTCTTCCATGGGGGGAGTAAGTCGGCTGTGATCTTCTCTCGTTCACATGTCAATGGACGGCCAGAGACGTACGCTGCAGGTCTTGCGGGACTACATGCACATGGGTGGGAGCCCTTACGTCCCACGGACTCTGCGGGTCTATGAGTGTCTTCCAGGGGCACGTAGATCTCCATCATGAGGGGTGGAATCAGGCATTCAACCTGCTGGCAGAAATGGGTGGGCATGCGTTGTGCGGAGAAGCACAGTTTGGCTTGGACGAACAACCGAGCCCCACACCTGAGTGGGAGTGGACAGGATCTCGAGCCTGGTTGTGCAACATGGTCTTGGTCGCCCATGGGTAAAGTAACGCACCTCTGCAGAGTGTAAAAAGATGTGGCATGTTACCCCATGTTCCGGGAAGGAGCCGCGAACGCCGCAGGAAAGGAAACTCCATGAAGTTTTAGTCCTGTGAAGATCTGGCGGGCATAGTTTTCAGAATTAAAAGCAACCTCTTGAAGAAAGTTTTACAAAATCTTGCATTAGCTTATAACTCTTTTGAGTCTAAAGCTGTAGTTAGTGCATCAAACTACCCTCTATATATCATGAACTTTCTGCGTAACGCTCGTTACTCATTCGTTCCCGTTTGACCCCCCCCTTCTTAGAGTTGAAGCCTGATGGAAGTTGTAATGTTGAAGCATCGTCATCAACAACGCTGATGGAGGAGAAGCTATCAAGGTGTAGGTGGAGTCCATTCTCGGACTTAGTTGTTCAAGCCATAGATTATGGCTGGCATCAGCCGTAGTAGATTTAGTTCTGAGCTAAAGTTCTTCTCCAGCTTGGATATTCGAACTGCTTCTTCTGATATTTCATTTATAAGAGATCTTCTTTGATTCTTCAAAGAGATTCTCGATATTTTGTAATGAAGTTTGTATCCTGTAGTTTTGCCTGGACTCGCTGTGCTTCTGTTGTACTACTATGAGGATTGTAATATTCACGGATAAGTCCTTCTGTGAGTATTATGTCATCGACTTGCGCACTACACATGAAGTGGTGTGCTGGGTCATCACAGATGGTATCATAGCAAAGCGACCTTAGGTTTAAAACCTTTTAGGATATCTGTAGGTTGGTAAATACTATAGAAGCCATCTTATCTAAACCATATTTCCTACAATTATGATGATCATTCACTTGAGAATGATATAAGCATACTTGTATAGAATGTTCTTACTCAACTTGAGTAAATGTACTTATCTATTTTCTTTGCACCTAGGTATAATAAGTGAGAAGTCTACTATGTATTAGTCTTATTGAGGAAAAGAATTCTTACATAGTCAGAGATGGTTAAGTCACACATATGATTACCCCATTCTATGAATTAATAGGATGGAGTAGAACATGGTATAGAGTAAGTATAGGAGTTATCAAGAAGGGATGTTTGATAATCATGGAGAGTCATTAGCCATGGTAACTACGGTGTATATACCATATCCTTAGTTATCAAGTCTAGAGGTGAATCACTATAGTATAGTATAGAATTAGGAGAATGCATAAGCATTGATGGAAGCTACATTACTATTCCTACGACGTGATCAACAACATGAAGGATTAAGATATGCCATGATAAGCTTATCATAATCAAGATGAAGTGATTCAATTAACATGGTACTTAGACCTATATGGAAACAAGTTAGACAACAACTACTATAGGATCATTTTGTCTTGGAGTATTCCATTGCAGTAAGGCATGTAATTGGAGTAGTTACCGAGGCAAAGAGTGGTTGTGTAGAATATGATTACAAGGTACTATATACCTAATTGTAGTGTATAGCATTTAAGAGCCTTGGTACTTGAGATGTTTTACTCTAAGTACTTCTATTTCACAGGCTTTTGATGCATGAGTGATAACTGCATTTGGGATTTATTGCTTCTTATTTGGATCTTTGATTGACTAGATCTGTACATAAAGATTGAACTTGATGTGCAAATGCATGTTCAAACACTGAGTTCTATCTTGATGTTACTAGTCTAGAGGGTATAGGATTAAAATGAGAGAGGTCTGAGTTATCAGCAGATGAAAGTATCTACCAAAGCTCTGGAAGTCCATGAAGTCAAGAAGGAAGAAATCAATAAAGCCACTGATGGGAATGGACCACATTCACATCTTGTTTGGATCTGCTGAGATACTTCATCAACACATGGTGAACTACCACTAGTGTTGCCAAGAAAATAACATAAGTAGTTATATCCTAGAAGGAAATATGTAGAAGTTCGATAAGTTAACTTATAGAGTCACCCTTTAGAAGTTAAAACCCAAAGATATAGAAGGACCATAGGAAGGAACTAGTGTAATAGGTTATAGTCACCTGTAGGAAAAGGTTAAAACTCGAGAAAACTCGAAGGTATTTCTACTAAATAGATAAGTCTAAGTCAATGTACACTACGTTGTACAAGTTTCTTTGAGCAGTATTCCTCTTGAGACCATTAGATTGAACCAAATGGAGTCCTAAACATAGACAATATCCAGTGTACCGAAAGAATCTTAATGGTTATTCATCACCTGGTGGATGTACCAAATGTTCTTCAGAAAGTTATGAGAGATAGGAAACCACACATATTCATCGGAGGACGAAACCTGGTATCCACTATGTGGTGGAAATACCACGTGTTCTTCGTAAGACCATTAGGAAGGTATAGTAACACAAAAGAGTTTTCATGATAACATGCATAGTATTTGATCTACATGCAAGACAGCTGAAGGTAAACAATCAAGACAAGAGGCTACACATGACAAGGTCAACACAATGAAATAGCTGTGAAGAATCAACGGTCTGCAGAAGTTTTCTCTACCTACCTTTACGTAAGAGAGGTTGAACTTCGGGACGAAGTTCTTGTTAAGGGGAAGATATTGTAACATCCCAGTGTTTGGGAAGTTATAAGGATCTGAATATAATATGTGCATTTGCAAAGCATGCATCTAAAAGTACGGGAAATTTTGGCGCGAAAGTTTAAACAAACGAAAATGACCAATGTTTCACTTGACATGATGAAACAGGTTTAGATCATCTGGTCAGGAGTACATTTGGAGTGATCTTTATGACATTGCATCTCTACAAACTAAATCATTTGATAAGACAAACCATAATTGGTTATGATCAGACAAAAATTCTCAACAACCTTAACCACAAGTCTTTAAGTGACTTGGGATAATTCATTAGATATCTACAACCCAAAGAGGGGTGAGTATCCAAATCACACAATTGATACTCATAGCTCCACCAGCGAGTAATACACAATTGAACCATTGCATCAATAGAGGTGTTATGTCCTCTCAAACAAAAACTCTTTAAGTTATCAACCACTCACACCACATCTTTCCAAATTATTTAGTAACTAATAAGTTAACTTTCATAAGAAAATAATAAAGGATTGATAGAACACAAATGATACCCACAAGTCTTAACCAAGATCTTTCTACTTTGATTAGAGTATCTTGTTTTCAAATCTTCTCTAAATCATTCTGCAAGAGAAGAAATCCACAAGAAAGGAGGAACTACCACAAGAAGATCTACAGAAGGATTCTTTAGGTTGTCTCAGAAGCGCTAAATCAATCTATCCTGAAAAATTTGGAAAATCATACACCAAGATCAATTCTTATTAAACTATCTAGAAACAATGTGGTATTCTAATGTTGGTGTTATATAGAAGTAGTTTGGTAACAAGTTGTAACCTTGTTAACAAATCACTTTTGTAGGTTCTAACAATTGAGTGTAATATACAAATAAACATAAGGTTGATAACCTTGTATCAATCAAGCATTTGTATATGAAAAGTAATTTGAGGGCAAGCCTTCAAACTTGTCAACAAATTCTTCTTATATGCATAAGGAAAACTGATATTATAAACTACACCTACATTCTGTTATATACAAAATCATGATCCATAGAAGGAAAAGTATAACAAGGAGAAAATAATAAACCACATTATAACTTGAACCACTTATTAGTAAGGAAGAAACCAAGATAAGGAAGAAAACAAGCAACATGTTGAAATCCAAGTGTTTGATGTTATATAAGAATAGTTTGATCACAAGGTCAGATCAACCTTGTGAACAGAATATTCATGTAAGCATTGAAACAACTGAGTTTCGATAAGTTAATCTTCATCATAATTGAATACACCACAAGAATGAAATGGTTATGGAATCAAATGAATTCATTTCATCAGGAGCTACAAATTACTACTGAAGTTAGTACCTGGGAACCACTCCATATATCCTATCAGCTCTAGTGGTGAATTTCTTAAGTCAAGAGACCATCAAGGGATGATATTACTTGTAGAGGATCAAGGCAATGTCTTAATACTAGTGACAACTAGAGACAAGAATATCAAGCAACAGAAGTCGAAAAGGAGCAACACTGTCTCAGTAAGAAATTATTCAGTGAAGCATTAGGTAATATAAGAAATATAACTTCTATGCCTTGTCAAGCCCATCAGGAATGAGGTATTCATAGTAATATCTTAAATGGAAACAATTATCAAGTATGAAATAATAGCAAGTCATTGCATCCACATGTCCTGATATGTGGAGGTATACGAAAACAAGCTTAATACCTTGTTTTCCAAATCCTTTTCATACACAAGACTACTAGATAACAACAAAGATTCATCTGCACATAACCATGTAAAGGATTACATGTTCTTAGACAAACATGAGATAATATCCCCATTTGTAACCTGGTGGAAAATAAACAAATAAGATTTCAAAGCCACACATGTTTTTCACTTGACCATGTACCTAAAATCACAAATATGAATTATACAAACCTAATAAGATAGTGAACAAAAATGGCTAAGAGTAGGAATTGTGAGGATAACAAAATTACATAATAGAAAACAAGTCTTTTCATCAATCAAAATCATATGGCATGATTTGGTATAATAACCAATGGTTGGTGATTTATCTATAAAACATAAAAAACATTACTAAGTAGATGTATAAGTTGTATTCTGTAAGAATTGTATCAAAATTATTTAATTTTGAAACACACACTAGGTTATCCACATAATTGGAGTGTGTACTTTTATTAAACATGCTTTAGCATAATTTTAAATCCATTAAATAAATCAAAAGAAGAGAAAACAACAAAACCACTTAATCTAGCACCCTAAATAAAAAATACAAATATTATTAAAATTCACCAATATAAAACATGGTGAGATGTAAAATTTGATGAGGAATTCAAATATATGTTTTACTAAATTTTCTGTTTTCAAGAAGACCCTAAAAACAAGATTTTATTCTCAGTTTTAAAGCCAAAAGGACCTCCTGGTAAAACTTAAATCTTCTCAGGGGGTTATGGGAAAAAAATCCATTTTGTCTTCCTCCAGGCCGGCACCGTGCGTGTCATCGCCGCTGACGCCTCCATGCCACCTTTTGCTAGCCTCCCTCGAGAGTAGAAGTCCATATCGTCGATGCCCACACTCTCCTCTACCCCCTCAACCACTTCCCCTCTCTCTCTTGCTCTCTAGCACTCGAAAACCGTAACCCTAGCCCATACGGCCGCCGGTCACCGCCGACGATTCCGGCCACCTCTGGGCGAGCTGAGGCCACCGGAAGACGCGCCATGCTTGCATCTACCTCCTATATGAACCTCGTTTGCCGGCGTGTTATAAATCGGTCGGTTCACCGTCGTCTTCTCCGCGGCCGATGAGAAGCTCCACCGTCGATTCGCCGTCGTGGCTCTTCGTCGTGTTTCCTCAACCCTACCACGAGACTCACGGTGAGATTGGGAACCGCTGGGTGCCCTTCGTTTGCTCTCTAGTTGCCAGGAGCCTCGTCTCCATATGATCCCGTGAGCGCTGCCGCGCCTGTGCACGTCGGCGAGCCGTCGGTGACCATTTGGTCACCGCGCCGCTGCCTTGCGACTCGTCGTGGCCTCCTCTACCAAATGGAGGCAATCAATTAAGCTAGTTTGCAGCTAATCGATGGATAGAAATCCATCTGTGAGAAATCGAGTTCATGTGATGTCATCATCACATCACAGTGATGTCATTAGTCCTTTTTCTTTTATATTTTAATAAAAACTGATTATGACAGGTGGGACCCACCATTCAATTTAGAATTGCAGAAAATAAATTAAATTAATAAACCAATAACTTTAATTCTATTAATCAGAAAAATATAACTAATATACTAAATTGATTAGAAAAATATAATCTAAATGATTATCAACTTTTCAAAAATATTTAATAAAATTTAAAATTTAAAATTTTCTTTAATTAAATGAAATCATTTAAAATTTGAGAAAAATAATAAATAATTCCTAAAATCAGAAAAATACAAGTTATATACCAAAATGCTTCAAATGAAAAATGCAACTCATATATGATGTCTACAAAGTCATTTGAACAAGTTTTCATGTGTGCAATATTTTTGCTAATCATTTAATTCATTTAAAATTAATAAATTAATATCTTATTCAAATATTTTCAGAAATGGGATACCAAATTAAAGAGAAAAATATTTTCAACTCAAATATTTCAAACATAAAACATTTTTTTAACTTATAACCTTGTTTCTAAAGGTATAATGGAAATCTATAATATTCCATTATTACCAGAAATTATTGCCACAACATTAATTCTCCTTATTAATAAAACTCTAGTGTTTTCACACCTACTAAACCTATCATCACAAAGTCATTAGCTAGTATGTGATGATAGAGTTAGTTGTATTTGTTCCTCATTTTCAAATAAACTTGATGTCATTAGACCTACACTTTTGAACATAAAATCAAACATCTTTATTATCTTTTTAATAGTTGTTTTCCATATGATATTGTTCTCTCGTTTAATCATGTGATAGAAATTTATAACCTAAACATGATAAAAGTTGTTTGCCAAGTAAAAGTGAAACACATGTAAATCTACAAGAATTAATAACCACATCACCACAAGTAATGAAACCATTTTACCCAAAACCTGGGTGAAAACATTATCGTATCAAACGTGGCTTACACTTGTAAGCTGGGGTGTTTTCTAGGGTAATTCACGATGCATCTCATTACTATGCATGTATCATCTTGCCATTGTTTTCTGTAGTCCTTACCGGGACTACTTTGCCATCTTTCCGATGTCGGGATTTTCTACGTGACCCTCAAACCCCGAAGACATTGATTATTATGGTTATTTCAATCTCATGCAAGTTCATCACTTGCTCATATCATTTGCAGTACTACATAACACACTAATTGCAAAAACTCTATCGTATTACCACCTAGTCTCAAAAGAATGCATGATCCTATTTTTATAATAATATGACTACTTGAATGACTACCCGAGTGGTAGTGTTCTGTTTGGTGGGCGGATGGGACCATGGTAAGATGAATAGGTCAAAGGAAGGTTCCATCTACATGGGAAAGTATTACCTAGGATTTAACCACAATTGCTGTCAGGATTCTTGCGCCGTAAATACCACGTTGACCATGGGTCCTCTATGGGGGGAGTAAGTCGGTTGTGATCTTCTCTCATTCGCATGTCAAAGGACTGCCAGAGACGTACGCTGTAGGTCTTGCGGGACTACATGGACATGGGTGGGAGCCCTTACGTCCCACGAACTCTGCGGGTCTATGAGTGTCTACCAGCGGCGCGTAGATCTCCATCGTAAGGGGTGGAATCAGGCGTTCGACCTGCTGGCAGACATGGGTGGGCATGCGTTGTGCGGAGAAGCACGGTTTGGCTTGGACCAACAACCGGGCCCCACACCTGAGTGGGAGTGGACAGGATCTCGAGCCTGGTTGTGCAACATGGTCTTGGTCGCCCATGGGTAAAGTAACGCACCTCTGCAGAGTGTAAAAGGATGTGTCATGTTACCCCTGTTCCGGGAAGGAGCTGCGAACGCCGCAAGAAAGGCAACTCCATGAAGTTCTAGTCCTGTGAAGATCTGGCGGGCATAGTTTTCAGAATTAAAAGCAACCTCTTGAAGAAAGTTTTACAAAACCTTGCATTAGCTTATGACTCTTTTGAGTCTAAAGCTGCAGTTAGTGCATCAAACTACCCTCTATATATTATGAACTTGCTGCGTAACGCTCGTTACTCATTCGTTCCCGTTTGACCCCCCCTGCTTAGAGTTGAAGCCTGATGGAAGTCGTCATCGTGAAGCATCGTGATCAACAAAGCTGATGGAGGAGAATCTATCAAGGTGTAGGTGGAGTCCATTCTCGGACTTAGTTGTTCAAGCCATAGATTAGGGCTGACATCAGCCGTAGTAGATTTAGTTCTGAGCTAGAGTTCTTCTCCAGCTTTGATCTTCGAACTGCTTCTTCTGATATTTCATTTGTAAGAGATCTTCTTTGATTCTTCAAAGAGATTATCGAGATTTTGTAATGAAGTTTGTATCCTATAGTTTTTCGTGGACCCGCTGTGTTTCTGTTGTACTACTCTGACGAATGTAATATTCACGGATAAGTCCTTCTATGAGTATTATGTCATCGACTTGCGCACTACACATGCAGTGATGTGTTCGGTCATCACAACGACGCCGTTATTCCCCTGCATCGGATCCGGCGATGGGGTCCAACCGACATGGTGGGCCGCACCTTCGACGCCGGCAGCAGATGTTGCGATGACGTCTTCCATTCCTCGCGAAACCGCCTAAAGGTTGTGTGCTCGGCAGTTGGGAGAGAAGGAGGGAGGCGTTGGGGCCGAAGCAAAGTGTTTTTTTTTGCTAAATTTGGGTCTGGAATGGCAGGGGAGGGAGACGATCCAAGCAGGAGGGGCATTTATACTGACTGCCATTTTGAGGGAGGTTAGGCCTGCTGACGTGTGCACATGCATGTCTCTGCATGGCTCTCCCATGGTATGACGTTGTCAAACAGAGAGTGATGTGAGATTTAGTCACTGTCAAACGGGGCATAACGAGTTAGGGCCACCTATCAGTGGAACAAATTCAGCCAAACCGAGCCAACGGATTGCTCTCTTCACGTGTACGTGAGCTGTGTACGTAGCCATGTGTGTACGTCCTACCAATACAACTATCATGTGTTGTGTACGCAGCCACGGTGTGAGTGCAATTGTGAGTGCATGCAGTTGCAGTTTAATTATGGTCATTTGCGAGGGAGGTCAAGCGGCCACCCACGGTGACGAACATGTATGCACTCTGCCTCGTTTTCAGTTGCAATTTGGTTTCCCGCTCGTTCATCTACTCGCCTGGGTTCACACGCCTTCGTTCCACACGCGCCTTAGATCCGTGTATATTTAGGCAGTTGCCATTTGCGCTCCTTTCGTTCATCATCTTCTGCGGCTCTTCTTCCTAGCCCATCGAACCCATGAGCCCACGACGGAGACTTGCCATGGACGATTGCCTACCAACCATGGAGGTTTTCACCCTCCCTGTCGGCGGCGGCACCGTGCTACGGGTGATCTACACCAACGTGGAACGTGCCTTGGAGAGTGCCCTAGCCAATTTCGAGCAATGGCTGGGCCTGAAAACCACAAGTTCTTGGGCCTCGACCTTGAGTACACACGTAGCCATTCTCACAAACCCCATGCCGTCGCCGTTGTGCAAATCGCCATGCGCAAAGACGTCCTCGTGTACCATTGGTGCAGGTCGCCGCAGACAGATCATGGACGCAAGTTGCTGCAAGATTTGTTTTCAACAAAGAAGATCACGTTCGCAAGCGTGGACATGAGATGCGACAAGAAGGATCTTGTCCAATCAGGCTTCTTTCTGCCACCACAGTACTACCATGACATCCTGATGGAATTCGGGGAAAGCAGAATTGGAATGGATACTCTAGTAGGAAATATCATAGACAGTTCGTACCTCAAGATTGTCTGAATTCACATCACACCTGCATGATTATTGGGAATGGACGATGGATCGAGCAAGCCTCAACTATGCAGGAGTGGACGGATATGTCAGCTATGAGCTATACAGAAGGATCCGAGACATGAAAAATAGTTTAGGTCTAACATGGCTGGAGATGATCCTCCCCTGGTGCAAGAGCAAAGATAGAGCTTCATGCCGCCGCCGCGGCAACAAGGGCACGAACAGAAGGATATGCAGGAACTAGTTGTTTAATTATTTTTAGCGCTTGATAATAAGTGTTCTTATTTGTGCTCTGGTTTGTGTGTGCGAATAATATGTTAGTTTTCCATACTAATGTAATTTTGTGGAATATGTAGCACCTGGAATTTGTTTCCATGATTTATAGATGAATTACATTGCTGCTGTTTTTTTTCTTTTTTGGCATGAATTAACATTAATTTGTCAAACATTAGCAGCCCTAGATTCAACTCAAATTCAACAACAAACACAAACATTTTCAAACTGACTAGAGATCAAACTAACATATTACAACGGATAACAGTCGCAACATAAGTCAAATATTTTCAAACTGACTAGAGATGCACGATACAACACACAATTCAGACTCCCAACAGGTAGCAGCTGCAACATAAGCCAAATGATCTCTTCAGATAGCAGTTCAAACAACAACTCAATCTTCTTCAGTCAGCAGATCATTCTCCTCCGGCAGATCCGTTGCCGTTGTGCCCATCGAAACAGTGACCACCGTGCCTCAGCTGAGGAGGGCCACTGCCATCCACACACCGGCCGAAGAATGGGAACTGGTGCGTGCGTGTTGTATCGACCTCGTCGTCGTCCCACAGTGGAGTGTTCGAGATGACTAGGCCATGGTTCACGACCTCCAAGACATGGACGAGGATAGTGTGCTCCAATGTCCTCTTCAAGGTCGGGGTGCACACTCTGGCCGGCACGTATGGCTCTGGCACCTCCACAATGTAGTTCTTCGGGACTGCACTCGGCTGCTTCATCCAGGCCTGCACCAACAGGAACCAGCTGTCCACTGGGACATGCATCTGCACCAGATCACCGCCAAGATGGTTGACGAACTGCCCCACCGCAACGGACTCCCATGCCTCCCGCGGGAACCGCTCGAAGGTGAGCTTCGTCAGATACGGTAGCTCAGATCGCTTGGCTCCGCTACCATGGAACCCGCGACTAAATATGAGCGGCGCTCCATCGGCGAGAACATGCCGGGACAGATGTAACACGACGGTGCAGTCCTCCTCGGAACAAAATCAAATGAGAAAATCCACCAGCGGCGCGCTAACATCCACCTTCACCTGCCTGCGGGTGACTGCGCTTTGCGCTACCAGCGCAGCCAGAACTTCGCCACGAGACAAAGGAGGGCGACGCCCTCCCACGGTGACCTCGAGCACGTGACCGTGCCACTTCGCCTTGAGCTTCTCCATTGTACACGTGCGGGCGAGCATGCAACAACCTTGAGTCGGCCGTAGTGCGGGCTCCCAGTACGGAACATCTCCTCCGGGAAAATGTGGCGGGCATCCATCAATGACGAAGACAGCGAATAGCCACGCGCGATCCATGGATTCAGTGGGGAAGAATGGGGAATTTGGGGTTCAATCCTGTTTCAGTCTGCGAGATAGGGAGATGAGGAAATGGGGAATTTGGGGTTCAATCATGTTTTAGTCTCAGTTTGACCCTTTTTTCAACACAAAATCTGCACTAAGGGATCCAATTCTTGTTGTAACATGTGCTAGATTTTGGTTTTCTATGTACGTACGTTATGCCCCAACAAAGTGAGGAAATAAATCCATTGGTCTACCCCCTTCTGATGCCGGGGGAATGGGTAAACGAAAAAGTTTTGGCCAACACATGCCAGAGTTTTGTTGAAGAGGGGGCTCCGGAGTAGGAATCCTTCCTAAGCCTATATGGAGTAAAATCATGTCCATACAAGTGTGCTGGGAGGTGATGAGAGCCAAGATCCCAACCAGACGTGTGACCGGTTTCACCCTCATCGCTTGCTATATATGATGGAAGGATCTACACGTACACCTCAACCCCCCCTTCGGACGATCCCGAGGGAATACTATGACAACTCAGGAGTGTCTGAATCCCACCCAAAACTAGGGTTTATCTTACCATGTATGTTAGAGTGTGGCATGGGCCTTGGATGCCCAAGATTCCCTCACTCTTTGTGTTAGGGCTCACCGGCGTCGGTTTTTATCTAATGGGTTCTGTGACTACTCGGAGCCCGAAACTTCAGGATCTGAAGGAACGGGGGGGGGGGGGATGTTGCCAAGAGGTGGGTGATGGGAGACTGCTTGCTCTCGATGGTAAACCCCAAGAGAAAGGTTGTGAAGAGTGCAGCGGAAAGTTTTCCCCTCAGAAAAGAAACCAAGGTTGAATCGACCAGTAGGAGGACAAGCAATCTCTGAAGGTTGATGCAGCGGAGGTGGCAGGGCTTGCTACCGGTTCAGCAGCAACGTGGAACTGACACAACACAATCAAATCACATAGCCCCAATGAAGCAGTGAGGTTGTCAATATCACCGGGTTTGCTGAACACGAAGAGGTTAAACGTATGGTGTGGAAAACAGTATGAAAGCAGTAGTAACAGTATGAAAGCAGTAGGTGTTTTATCAGTATGAGGAAAAAGGACCGGGGTCCATAGTTCACTAGTGGTGTCTCTCCGTGAAAGATAAATAACATGTGTGGTGAACAAATTACAGCTGGGCAATTGACAGAAATGGAGGCTGCACCGTAGTCCATATGCAAGACATAAAAATTACTATGTGATTCATGCAGGCATTACAACAAAATACATAGACCGTCATCCAACTGCATCTATGTCTAATAATCCACCCTCCGAATATTATCTGAACAAACGTTGGGTATTAAGTTGCTAGCAGCAGATTATCGCCGTAAGAAAAGTGTGTAATGTAAAAAATGCAAACTAGGTAAACACCGTTGTTTTCTCCCTAATGGCAACATCACATCCTCCATCCGTCACGTTTCTGTCACTCGAGCACAGATGCAAAGGAGGCATGAACCCACTATCGAGCATAAATACTCCCTCTTGGATTTACTAGCATCTACTTGGCCAAAGTATCTACTAATAACAGAGAGCATGCAAGATCATAAATAACATAAGCATGAATATAACATAATATATTGATAATCAAAAGACATAGCATTCAACATTCATCAGATCACAACAAACACAACATGTAGCATTACATAAAGATGATCTCAATCATGTGAGGCAGCTCACGAGATCTAAACATGAGGTACAAAGTGGAGAGAACAACCATCTAGCTACTGCTATGGACCCGTAGTCCAGGGATGAACTACTCACACATCACTTCGGAGGAGGGCATGGTGGTGTAGACCCCTCCGGTGATGAATTCCACTCCCGGCAGAGTGCCGGGGGGAGCTCCAGAGCCCTCCCGATCTCGGGATGACGATGACGACGGCCTTGGGTGTTTTTTAGGACAAAGTGGTATATCTTTAGGGTTTACGCCTCGGGAGGTATAAATAGGCGAAAGGGCAAAGGCGGTGGAGGCCTGGGGGGCCCACACCACCCTATGGCGCGGCCGGGGGGCACACCGCCCTATGGTGTGGCCCCCCTATGGCCTCCCTCCGGGTCTCTTCAGGACTCTGTGGAACCTTGGGGGATTCTAGGACCTCCGTGCTTCGAATTTTCCAATTCCGAGAATATTTCCAGAACAACTTTTCTGAAAATAAAAACAACAGAAAAAAGGGAACTGGCTCTGTGGCATCTTGTCAATAGGTTAGTCCGGAAAATAGATAAAAATGACATAAAGTGTATAGCAAACATGTGGGAAACAACATGAAAACAACATGGAACATCAGAAATTAAGGATACGTTTATGACGTATCAACATCCCCAAGCTTAGTTCCTACTCGTCCTCGAGTAGGTAAACGATAAAACACAAAATTTCTGAGGGAACATGCTACCAACATAAAATTGATCATCAATAATGTAAAACCATAAGGAAGCTGAGATAGTAGAACTTAAACAGAAGCAAGATAAATAGAATTTTATTCATAAAGCATAGCAATCACCTTGCATCATGAGAAGTAACACAAATAAAAGATCATGAATAACAATGCAACAAAAGATATACGTTTGTTTCAAGTATAGAGAAAACATGGCAAAGTGATATTTAGCTAGTCCTTAAGAGTGGGGCAAAACATAAATGCAGGACACCTTCAAAGTTCATGAGGAAGACTAGAACAAATAATTAGAGAAGAAGCAATAACACATCATGAATCAATTAATATTGTTTCTCATACAAATGCACATAAAACTCAGAATGGCAACTATGCTCTCTCAACCGTGCATAAAGTTAGAAGATGGAGACTCAACATAAAAGTAAAATAAAGGCCCTTCGCAGAGGGAAGCATGGATCACTCATGTGATAGATCTTATATTTTATTAAACAGAGGTATAAAAGCTTGACACTCCTCCCAACCATCTTACACAAAAAATGGCTAACCGAATCCTCGGGTGCCTGCCAACAACCACATACCGTGGAGGAGTGTCTATATTTTAAGAGAGGTGTATGCTTATGTCAAAGAATTGTAAACATAAAATACAGTATGTCACAAGACAACTAGACTTCACAAGAGCGGCTCCCATAGAAGGACGCATCTGGGTAGAAGGTCATCCCTCTTTATCTCTTGTTTACACAATCATTCTTTGACTGGTAAATCAGGGGCAAAAATAGAGAAGAGAATTTGTTGTTAATAATTTGGGATTGGGCACCCCGCTGCCAGCTCTTCTATCATTGGATAAGCGGATGAAGACACTAGTCCAGGGTGTGAAAGTCCAATCAACAAGGGAGATAAAGATTCTCTATTTACGTCCTCATGAGCTAAAACAGGTGCACAAAACAGGAGTAATTTTGATAGTTTTAAAGGTAATACATGAGCAATTTACTTTGGAGTGGAGGTTAAATACAACATGTAGGTAGGTATGGTGGACACAATGGGAAACCTTTGATTTTGGAGAGTTGGATGCACGAGTAGAGCTCAAACTCAGTACAGGTGGAGGCTAGCAAAAGACTGGGAGCGACAAATCAAGAGAGCATAAGAGTCATAATCATGCATAGCGACATAAACATAATTAATCAAATCATAAGGGGTAGCACAAGTTCAAAAACTAAATGATCATGGAGTCTATAAATGACTGGTTCATAGTCATAAACATGGTGTGAGCATGCCCTAAGTCAACCAAATAAAACATTCAAAGGAGAACACCACAAATTTATGCTTCAATATGACAAGAACAACTCATGATTCTTTCAATGGCACATTAAACACTCTCAGCTATTTGAGGATAATCATGCTACTAAATAACAATAAGGCTTTAGAATTAAAATAACATCTAGCATGATATGAAAATGTCTAGCCACAGTCTATACAAGTTTCTACTTGCACCTTTATAAATTCTACTACAAGTAGAAGTTTCTTTTCCCAACAAGCACCATACAAAACATGCTTTAATAAAAACTCGCTAAATTCTACAGCAAGAAAACATGAGAGTACTCACATAACACTACTAAAACTAATAGCTCTGAAGAATAGATGCAATGAAAAAAAGAGCTAAACAGGAATTTTTGCAGCAGCTAGAAGAAAAACTAAGAATACTAGCATAACAAGTATTCAAACGAAAAAGCGGAGCGTATCTCTCCCAAACAAGGAATGATAGGGTCCAACTATATTATTGCAGCAAGGAAAAAAAATAAAACAAAGTAAAACAAAAGAAAACAAAAGAAAACAAACAGACTTTCCAAGTAAACTTTATATGATGTGACCGAATAAAAATATAGTTTCACTAGAAGTGACCTGATAGATTGTTACTGAAGAAGTGGATGCCTTGGGCATCCCCAAGATTAGATGATTGAGTCTTATAAAAAACTATGCTTGTATGAACCACGGGGGCATCCTCAAGCTTTGACCTTGCACTCTTCTTGATCACATATATCACCCTCTTTTCTTGACCCTTGAAAACTTCCTTCACACCACACTCAGAGAGTAATCCGCATTAGAGGGTTAGTGCAACAATAAAAAAATCCATGGGTTATGTAAGGGTACAAGTGCTATTGATACTTTTAAACATTAGCTACAGCCACTGATGTTTCATGAAGCAAAGAAATACACTTGACATCGTAAAAGACCAAATGCAAGAAAAATAGAAGAATCTGTCAAAACCAGAACAGTCTGTAAAGACAAAAACTTTAGGGGCAGTTACGTTGCCCAGATCGAAAAACTTAAAGAACAAAAAAGTTGTGTAATTAGCCAAGGATAAGAACAAGAAATTTCTGGTCATTCTTTTTTTCATGTGATTTATACGATTTTTTACGGTGGACAATAGAAATCTGTTTCCTGCGCAGAAATCCAAAACCAACTCCAACTCTCGTCAGAAAATTTACTTGGCACAACTAAAAGATGAGAAGAAAGATACAAAGGAGTTGATATAGAAGTATAAAACCCCTTGACTTAAAGAAAACAGAGAAAAACAGAGCAAAAATAAAACCATGGGTTATCTCCCAAGAAGTGCTTTTCTTTAACGCCTTTTAGCTAGGCCCAGAAAAGTGGAATCAAGTGTTTTCAAGTGAAGAATATGCTTAGATGAGAAATATGAATTAAAAAAAGGAGCATCAAAAATCAAGTATAAAACAAATTTAAGTCTAACCCACTTCCTATGCATAGGAATCTTGTAAAGAAATAAATTAAAGAAGCTCAAACTAGAAATCATGGGAAGGTAGAACAAGAGAAACTTCAAAACTTTCAATAAAAAGAGAGGTGTTTTAGTAACATGAAAATTCCTAGAACCATATTTTCCTCTCTCATAATAATTTCCGGTAGCATCATGAACAAATTCAACAACATAATTGTCACATAAAGCATGTTTGTGATGGCCTAAAAGCACACAATTCATATCAAGCTAAAAATCTGTGGGATCAAAATTTAAAATCAGCTCGTCTTTTTCCCCACTTTTAGCAATATCAAAACGAGATGATTGATCACTCATAAAAGGTATGGGACATATTATAGCAATCATATTTTTAGTAGAATTATAATTCATAACATAAAGTTACATAGGACCATCATCTAGAGCATTATCATATAAATTTTCTAAACAAACTTCCTCATTATCATGCATATCAATAGTTGGAATAAATAGAGGATTACCATATGATTTATCAAAATAGCATGGCTTATCATAAATAGAAGTATCAATATCATTCTCACAAGTTTCATTCATATTAGTATCAAGGTCACAAGTATTGCAAGTATCAACTTCATTAAAAAGTGATATTTCAAAAGAATCAATAGGATCATCGCAATTATGAGTTAAAGAGTTACTCTCATTTGGAGGTAGAAATGTGTAGCTCCGTTCTTCCTCATATTGATCATCACTCTCCTCCTCTTTTTCATCCAATGAGCTTCCAATTTCAGCAATTTCTTCTTCCATAGGTCCCTGCAAGGCATTAGTCTCTTCCTTAGGTTGAGAGCATTTATTAAGATAATCCATTATGTTGTAATTACAATCCTTGTAATTATCTAAAAAATATTAAATTATAGCATAAATATCGTATTTATAAGGTGCATCATCAATACTTTCTAGTAAATAAGCAATTTCGAATTCACCCTTCCAAGCAATAAATTCTTCAATTTGTCCCACATCATATAATTCATAATTTCCCTTAACATAAGAAGATATGGTGACATCATCATTATACTCCCATTGAAAAGGGAGGTGTTTATACCTCCTATAGCATCAAGATTTATCAAAGCAATAAGTAACATTAAAAGTATAGCACAAGTTTTTAGCATAGTCATGCAATTTATTAATTTTCTCCCATAAGTGTATTCCTTTTTATGACAGGCGGTGTTCCTTATAATATTTTTGTTGTTCATCTATGAACCCACGTTGCCTATAAGATCTAGTTTCAAAGGCATCAAACATTGCTAGCAAGCATGATAAAGCAAGAATAACAACTAGAATAAGAACTAATTTTTTTATGTTTTTATAAAGAGAAACAAACAAGACAGAATCAAATAAACTGAGCAAAATAAAAACAAAGTAAAGAGATTGGAAGTGAGAGACTCCCCTTGCAGAAATTCTCTTCCTCCCCGACAACGGCGCTAGAAAAATTGATGGGAGACTGCTTGCTCTCGTTGGTAAACCCCAAGAGAAAGGTTGTGAAGAGTGCAGCGGAAAGTTTTCCCTCGTAAAAGAAATCAAGGTTGAATCGACCAGTAGGAGGACAAGCAATCTCTGAAGGTTGATGCAGCAGAGGTGGCAGGGCGCACTACCGGTTCAGCAGCAACGTGGAACCTAGACACCACAATGAAATAACTTTGACCCAACGAAGCAGTGAGGTTGTCAATCTCACCGGTTTTGCTGAACACAAAGAGGTTAAACATATGGTGTGGAAAACAGTATGAAATCAGTAGTAACAGTATGAAAGTAGTAGGTGTTTTATCAGTATGAGGAAAAAGGACCGGGGTCCATAGTTCACTAGTGTTCTCTCTCCGTGAAAGATAAATAACATGTGTGGTGAAATAATTACAGCTGGGCAATTGATAGAAATAAAGGCTGCACTGTAGTGCATATGCAAGACATAAACATTACTATGTGCTTCATGCGGGCATTACAAAAAAATACATAGACCGTCATCCAACTGCATCTATGTCTAATAATCCACCCTCCGAATATCATCCGAACAAACGTTGGGTATTAAGTTGCTAGCAATAGATTATCGCCGTAAGAAAAGTGTGTAATGTAAACAATGTAAACTAGGTAAACACCGTTGTTTTCTCCCTAATGCCAACAGCACATCCTCCATCCGTCACGTTTCTGTCACTCGAGCACAGATGCAAAGGAGGCATGAACCCACTATCGAGAATAAATACTCCCTCTTGGAGTTACTAGCATATACTTGGCCAGAGCATCTACTAATAATGGAGAGCATGCAAGATCATAAATAACATAAGCATGAAGATAACATGATACATTGATAATCATAAGACATAGCATTGAAGAGTCATCAGATCCCAACAAACACAACATGTAGCATTACATAAATATGATCTCAGTCATGTGAGGCAGCTCACGTGATCTAAACATGAGGTACAAAGTGGAGAGAACAACCATCTAGCTACTGCTATGGACCTGTAGTCCAGGGATGAACTACTCACGCATCAATTCGGAGGAGGGTATGGTTGATGGAGGGATGATAAACCGGTAGGCTAACGCCAAGGTGTAACCTGGCCCAAAAGGAACCGCGCAAGACCCAGCTCAAGGAAAAGGAGTTTCTAGAAGGCCTCGTAACCCGGCTTTTGGGGTTACTATTAGGAAACTTAGGGTTTGCATGCGGTTAATGGGTAGGATTCCGGGTATGCCTTGGATAGGAAGCCAGGGGAGCCGGGTAAGATATAAACCGGCTCCTAGGGTTAGAGAAACAGAACTTCATCAGATATTCGAGTAACCTTGTAACACGAGAGTTGATATTTTAACCCTAGATCGGAGACTCGGAGACTTGATTGCCAGAGCTGCCAGATCGATTGATAGCATGATTTCCCCTGAGCTAAACCCTCTCCCAAACACCAGAGTCGAATTACCCCAAGATAAGTTACCTCTGGTAACGTCTGCCGTGATTATCCCACGACAATGGTGGTGTAGACCCCTCCGGTGATGAATTCCACTCCCGGCAGGGTGCCGGGGAGAGCTCCAGAACCCTCCCGATCTGGGGATGACGATGACGGCGGCCTCGGGTGTTTTTCGGGATGGAGTGGTATATATTTAGGGTTTACGCCTCGGGAGGGGGGGTATAAATAGGCAAAATGGAAAATACGGTGGAGTACTGGGGCCCACACCGTCCCATGGAGCGCCCAGGGAGCGCGCCGTCCTACGGTGTGGGCCCCTTGTGGACCCCCTCCGGGTCTCTTCGGGACTCCGTGGAACCTTCGGGAATTCTAGGACCTCCAGACTTTGAATTTTCCAATTCCGAGAATATTTCTAGAACAACTTTTATAAAACTAAAAACAGCAGAAAACAGGGAATTCGCTCTGTGGCACCTTGTCAATATTTTAGTCCGGAAAATCGATAAAAATGACATAAAGTGTACAACAAACATGTGGGAAACAACATGAAAACAACATGGAACATCAGAAATTAAGGATACGTTAATAACGTATCAGTGGGCCCTACCATTGTCTTTGGTGTTCATTGGGCCTAATAGAACACAACCGAGCAATTATTTCGACTTTGCTACCCCCTTCGACTCACGTAGAGGGGCCAGAACGGCAGTTTCGTCCTTTTCTCCAGCGGGCGTAGGGTTTCTCCGGAGAGAGAGGCTCCGGAGCATCTTAATCCCACCCAAGCCTGGGGTTTTCCATATCATGTGTGTTAGAGTGTGTAATGGATTTTCGATGCCCAAGATTCCCTCACTCTTTGTGTTATGTCTTCACCAGCGTCGGATTCTTTCTCGTGGGTTCTAGGACTAGTCAGAGCTCGAAACTCCCACATCTGGGAGAACGGGAGGAATCTTGCCAATAGGTGGGCCCTACCATTGTCTTGGGTGTTCCTTGGTCATAACGTAACACAACCAAGCATTTATTTCCACTTTACTACCCCCTTGTGGCTCACATAGAGGGGCCAGATCGACAGTTCCGTCCTGTTCTCCAACGGGCCTAGGGTTTCTCTAGAGAGGGGCTCCGGAGCGTCTGAATCCCACCCAAGCCTAGAGTATGACATAAAATATGTGTTACAATTTGGCATGGTTCTTTCATTCCTAAGATTCCCTCACTCTTTGTGTTAGGGCTTCACCGGCGTCGGATTCTCTCTAGTGGGTTCCAGGACTACTCATAGCCCGAAACTCCTGGATCTGACGAAACGGGGGGAATCTTGCCAACAGGTGGACCCTACCATTGTCTTGGGTGTTCCTTGGGTCTAACCTAACACAACCAAGTAATTAGTTCTACTTTTCACCCCTTTCATGCTCACGTAGAGGGTCCAGAACGGCAGGAGCGTCATTTTTCTCTAGCAAGCCTAGGGTTTCTCCGAAGAGGATATCCGGAGCATCTTCATCCCACCCAAGCCTATGGTATGCCATACCATGTGTGTTAGAGTGTTGAATGTGTCTTGGATTTCCACAATTCCCTCACTCTTTGTGTTATGGCTTCATCAGCGTTAGATTCTCTCTCGCGGGTTCTAGGACTATTCAGAGCCCGAAACTCCCGGGTCTGACTGAACGAGAGGTATTTTACCAAGAGGTGGTCCCTAGCATTGTCTTGGGTGTTCCTTGGTCCTAACCTAACACATCCAAACAATTAGTTTCACTTTGCTACCCCTTTTTGGCTCACGTATAGGGTCCAGAATGGTAGTTCCGTCATTTTTCTCCAGCGGGCCTAGGGTTTCTCCGGAGAGGATCCCCGGAGCATATGAATCCCACCCAAGCCTAGGGTATTCCAAACCATGTGTTTTATTGTGTGGCATGGGTCTTCGATGCCATAGATTCCCTCACTATTTCTGTTATGGCTTCACCGGCGTCGGATTCTTTCTCGTGGGTTCCAGGACTACGCAGGGCACGAAACTTTCGGATCTGACGGAAAGGGGGGGATCTTGCTAAGGGGTCGGCCCTACCACTGTCTTGGGTGTTCCTTCGGCATGAACTAACACAACCAAGCAATTAGTTCCACTTTGCTACCCCTTTCGGCTCACGTAGATGGGCCAGAACGGTAGTTCCGTCCTTTTCTCCAGCGGGCCTAGGGCTTCTCCGGAGAGGGGCTCCGTAGCGTATGAATCCCACCCAAGCCTGGGGTATTCCATACCATGTGTGTTAGAGTGTTTCATGGGTCTAAGAAGCCCAAGATTCCCTCACTCTCTATGTTATGGCTTCACCAGGATCAGATTCACTCTCTTGGGGTTCCACGACTAGTCAGAGCCCGAATCTCCCGGATCTGACGGAACGGGAGGAATCTTGCCAAGAGGTGGGACCTACCATTGTATTGGGTATTACTTGGGCATAACCTAACACAACCAGGCAATTAGTTCCACTTTTCTACCCCCTTCCAGCTCACGTAGAGGGGCCAGATCGGCAGTTCCGTCCTTTTATTCAACGGGCCTACGGTTTCTCCAGAGAGGGGCTCTGGAGCGTCTGAATCGCACCCAAGCCTAGGTTTCTACATACATCTGGGCTAGAGTGTTTCATGGGTCTTCGATTCCCAAGATTCCCTCACTCTTTGTGTTAGGGCTACACCACCGTCGGATTCTCTCTAGTGGGTTCCACGACTACTCAAAGCTCGAAACTCTAAGATCTGGAAGAACAAGAGGAATCTTGCCAATAAGTGGGCCCTGACACTGTCTAGGGTGTTTCTTGGGCCTAGACTAACTCAACCAAGCAATTAGTTCCACTTTTCTACACCTTTCCAGCTCCCGTACAGGGTCTAGAATGATAGTTCCGTCCTTTTTCTCCAGCGGGCCTAGGGTTTCTCCGGACAGGAGCTCCAGAGCATCTTAATCCCACCCAATCCTAGGGTATGCCATACCATGTGTGTTAGAGTGTGGCATGGATATTTGATGCCAAATATTCCCTCACTCTATGTGTTATGGCTTCACCAGCGTTGGATTCTCTCTCGCGGGTTCCATGACTACTTAGAGCCCGGAACTCCCAGACCTGACTGAACGGGGGGAATCTTACCAAGAGGTGAGCCCTACCATTGTCTTGGGTGTTCCTTGGGCTTAACCTAACACATCCAAGCAACTAGTTCCACTTTTCTACCCCTTTCCGGCTCACATAGAGGGTTTAGAACGACAATTTCGTCCTTTTTCTCAAACGGGCCTAGGGTTTCTCCGGAGAGGGGGGGCACGAGAGCGTCTGAATCCCGACCAAGCCTAGGGTATGACATACCATGTGTGTTAGAGTGTGGCATGGGTCTTAGATGCCTAATATTCCCTCACTCTTTGTGGTATGGCTTCACCAGCGTCGGATTCTCTTTCGTGCGTTCCAGAACTACTCATGGCCAAAAACTCCCAGATGTGACAAAACGGGGGGAATATTTCCAAGAAGTGGGCCCTACCATTGTCTTGGGTGTTTCTTGGGCCTAAACTAACACAACCAAGCAATTAGTTCCACTTTGCTACCCCCTTCCGGCTCACGTAGAGGGGCCATATCGGCAATTCCATCCTTTTCTCCAACAGACCTAGGGTTTCTCCGGAGAGGGGCTCCGGAGTGTGTGAATCGCACCCAAGCCTAGGTTATGACATACCACGTGTGTTAGAGTGTGGAATGGATCTTTGATAGTCATAAACATATCCTTAATTTCTGATGTTCCATATTGTTTTCTTATTGTTTCCCACATGTTTGCTATACACTTTTTGTAAATTTTCCAGACTAACCTATTGACAAGATGCCACAGAGCCAGTTACCTATTTTCTGCTGTTTTTAGTTTCAGAAAAGTTGTTTTGGAAATATTTCCGGAATTGGAAAATTAGAAGCCCGGAAGTCTCAGAAACCCCAGAGGTTCCACGGAGTCCCGAGAGACCCAGAGGGGGGCCTCATGGGGCCCACACCATAGGTTGGTGCCCCCCTTGGCCGCGCCAGGGGTGGTGTGGGGCCCCTGAGCCTCCACCGCCTCTGCCCTTTATCCTATATAAACCCCCCAAGACGTAAACCCTAAACATATCCCACTTTTACCCGAGAAACACCCGAGGCCACCGTCACCGTCATCCCGAGATCGTGAGGGTTCTGGAGCTCTCCCCGGTAGCCTGTCGGAGGGGAGAATCATCACCGAAGGTGTCTACACCACCATGCCCTCCTCCGAAGTTAAACGTGAGTAGTTCATCCCTATACTATGGGTCCATAATAGTAGCTAGATGGTTGTTCTCTCCACTTTGTACCTCATGTTTAGATCTTGTGAGCTGCCTAACATGTTCAAGATCATCTTTATGTAATGCTACATGTTGTGTTTGCTGGGATCTGATGAATGTTGAATGCCATGTCTTCTGATTATCAATCTATCATGTTATCTTCATTCTTATGTTATTTCTGATATTGCATGATCTCCGTTGTTAGTAGATGCTCTTGCCAAGTAGATGCTAGTATCTCCAAGAGGGAGTATTTATGCTCGATAGTGGGTTCATGCCACCTTTTCATCTGTGCTCGAGTGACAGAAACGTGACGGATGGAGGATGTGATGTTGCCATTAGGGAGAAAACAACAATTCTTTGTCTAAGTATGATGTTATTGTTTACATTACACACTTTTCTTACCGTGATTATCTGTTGCTTGCAACTTAATACCCAACATTTGTTCGGATGATATTCGAAGGGTGGATTTTTAGTCATAGATGCAGGTGGATAACGATCTATGTATATTGTTGTAATGCCCGCATGAATCACATAGTAATCTTTATGTCTTGCATATGCACTACGGTGCAGCCTTCATTTCTGTCAATTGCCTAGCTGTAATTTGTTCACCACACATGTTATTTATCTTTCACGGAGAGACACCACTAGTGAACTGTGGACCCCGGTCTTTTTTTCTCATACTGATAAAACACCTACTGCTTGCATACTGCTTTCATACTACTCTAATGCTGTTCCTACTGTCTTCCACACCATACGTTTAACCTCTTTATGTCCAGAAAAACCGGTGAGATTGACAACCTCACTGCTTTGTTGGGACATAGTGATTTGATTGTGTTGTGTAGGTTCCATGTTGCTGCTGAACCGGTAGTGCGCCCTGCCATCTCAGCTGCTTCAACCTTCAAAGATTGCTTGTCCTACTACTGGTCGATTCAACCTTGGTTTCTTTTCTGAGGGAAAACTTGCTGCTACACTCTTCACAACCTTTCTCTTGGGGTTTACCAATGAGGGCGTCAAGGCTCCCGGCAAGTTTTCTGGCGCTGTTGCCGGGGAGGAAGAGAATTTCTGCAAGGGGAGTCTCTCACTTCCAATCTCTTTACTCTTTTTTTTTTGCTTAGTTTATTTTATTTTTCTTGTTTGCTTCTCTTTATCAAAAAACACAAAAAATGTTCTTATACTAAATTAGTTTTATTTCTGTTTTTAGTCTTGTTAAAATGACTACTCCTGAGAACACTAAGTTGTGTGACTTTACTAGCACCAACAACAATGATTTTATTAGCACACCTATTGCTCCACCTGCTCCTACTTCTGATTTTTATGAGATTAAACCTGCCCTATTAAACCTTGTTATGAGAGAGCAATTTTCTGGTGTTAGTACTAATGATGTTGGTGCCCATCTTAATAATCTTGTTGAACTATATGAGACGCAAAAATATAAAGATGTTGATGGAGATATTATTAAACTGAAATTGTTTCATTTCTCTTTGAGAGGAAGAGCTAAAGAATGGTTGCTATCTTTGCCTAGAAATAGTATTGATTCTTGGACTAAGTGTAAAGATGCTGTCATTGGAAAATATTATCCTCCTGCTAAGATTATTTCTTTAAGAAGTAGCATCATGAATTTTAAGCAACTTGATAATGAGCATGTTGCTAAAGCTTGGGAAAGAATGAAATCTTTGGTAAAGAATTGTCCCACTCATGGGCTGACTACTTGGATGATCGTCCCAACTTTTTATGCAGGTCTGAATTTTTCTTCAAGAAACCTTCTGGATTCAGCTGCTGGAGGAACCTTTATGTCCATGACCTTGGGGTTAGCGAAAAAGATTCTTGATGATATGATGGTAAATTATTCTGAGTGGCACACTGAGAGAGTTACAACTGGTAAGAAGGTAAATTATGTTGAAGAAACCTCCTCTTTGAATGAGAGACTTGATGCTATTATGTCTATACTTGTGAATGGCCATGCTCCTATTGATCCAAATAATGTTCCTTTAGCCTCTTTGGTTTCTCAAGAAGAGCATGTTGATGTGAACTTCATTAAAAGTAATAATTTCAACACCAATGCTTATAGGAATAATTTTGGTAGCAACAATTATAGGACATATCCTCCTAATAATAGCAATGCTTATGGTAATTCTTATGGTAACTCTTATAAGAGAAACAAAAGTGTACCCTCTGATCTTGAGAACATGCTTAAGAATTTTATTAGTACACAAACTGCTTTTAATAAATCTGTTGAGGAAAAGTTTGGTAAAATTGATGTTCTTGCTTCTAAAGTTGATAGCCTTGCTCTCGATGTTGATTTTCTGAAACCAAAGGTTATGCCTCATGATGTTAAAGAAAGTAAAACTTTTAATGCTATCCAAATTCGAATTGATGACAATGTTAGAATGTTAGCTGAATTGCATGCTAGATGGGAAAGAGAAGATGAAATAGCTAGAAAGAATAATATAGATAATGTTTGCACCATTACCACCACTAGTAAAACTGAAGCTTCTCATTCTAGAAACCTTCTACTATCAATGGTAAAGTAATTGGTGTTGGAAACACTCCCACTTCACCTAGTAAAATTGCAAAATTGCCTGAAACTGCTAAAAATGCTCGTGATAAAAGTGTTGAAATTTTAAGAAACATGGGAGACAATGGTCCCATTATCTTTGATAAAAATGATCTTGAATTTGATGATTGCAACATAAATGAAGTGATTAAGTTCTTACAAAATCTTATTAGTTGTCCTAATGCTAGTGTTATGAATATGGCTTTCACAAAACATATTACAAATGCTCTCATGCAAATTAGAGAGGATGAATTAAGATGTGAAGCCTCTATCCCTAGGAAGCTAGATGATGGTTGGGAACCTATTATTTAAATGAAAGTGAAATATTTTGATTGCAATTCTCTATGTGATATTGGTGCTAGTATCTCTGTTATGCCCAAGAAACTCTATGATATTTTTGATTTACCACCATTGGAACCTTATTATTTGGATATCCGTCTTATTGATAATGTTAAAAGAAACCTTTGGGGAGAGTTGATGATGTTCTTATAATGGTTAATAATAATCTTTTCCCCATTGATTTTGTTGTCTTGAATATTGAATGCAATGCTTCTTGTCCAATTGTTTTGGGAAGACCTTTTCTTAGAACTGTTGGTTCTGTTATTGATATGAAAGAAGGGAACATTAAATTTCAGTTCCCACTCAAGAAAGGTATATAACACTTTCCTAGAAAGAGAATAATGTTTTATTTTTATTCCGTTATTTGAACAAGTTACAATTTGGATTCTTCTTCACTTGAAAATACTTGATTCCAATTTTCTGGGCTTAGCTAAAAGGCGTTAAAGAAAAGAAATTCTTGGGAGATAACCCATGGTTCTATTTTTTTGCTTTGTTTTTATCTGTTTTATTTGAGTCAAGGGGTTTTATACTTCTATAGAAACTCCTTTGTATCTTTCTTTTCATGTTTTAGTAGTGCCAAGTAAGGTTTTAGACGAGAGTTGGAGTTGGTTTTCGGATTTCTGCGCAGGAAACAGATTTCTGTTGTTCACCGTAAAAACTCGTATAAAATCCTGGAAGCTTAGAATAATCTGAAATTGTTTGTGATTATTCCTCAGCTAATTACACAACTTTTTTGTTGTTTAAGTTTTTAGATCTGAGCAACGTAAGTGCCCTGAAAAAATTCGTCTTTACAGACTGTTCTGGTATTGACAGATTCTACCATTTTTCTTGCATTTGCTTTTTTGCGATGTCAAGTGGATTTCTTTGCTTCACAAAACATCAGTGGCTTTAGCTAATGGTTAAAAGTATCAGTAGAAATTGTTCCATACAGAACCCATGGATTTTTATTTGTTGCACTAACCCTCTAATGTGAATTACTGTTTGACTGTGGTGTGAAGGAAGTTTTCAAGTGTTAAGAGAAGAGGTGATATATGTGATCAAGAAGAGTGCAAGGTCAAAGCTTGGGGATGCCCATGTGGTTCATCCAAGAACATTTTTAGAAGAATCAAGCATCTAAGCTTGGGGATGCCCAAGGCATCCCCTTCTTCATCAACTATCTATCAGGTCACTTCTCGTGAAACTATATTTTTATTCTGTCACATCATATGAAGTTTACTTGGAGCGTATGTTCATTTTTCTTTTGTTTTCTTTTAATTTCCTTTGTTTTCTTTCGTTTTCCTTGCTGCAATAATATAGTTGGATCCTAGCATTCTTTTTTTTGGGAGAGAGACACGCTCTGCTTTTTCGTTTGAATACCTGCTATGCTAGTATTCTTAGTTTTTCTTCTAGCTGCTGCAAAAATTCCTGTTTAGCTCTCGTTTTCATTGCATCTCTTATTCAGAGCTGTTAGTTTTAGTAGTGTTATGTGAGTACTCTCGTGTTTTATTTCTTTAGAATTTAGAGGGTTTTTGTTAAAGAATGATTTGTATGGTGCTTGTTGGGAAAAGAAACTGCTATGTGTGGTAGATGGTATAACAAGAAAGGCTTGCATATTCTTGTAGATCATTAAACTATTTCACTTGATTATTTGCTGTTGTTTTGAGATATTAATATGCCTGATGGTAAAATTTCTGGTCTAGTAAAGTAAAAATAATTAATGGTTGGTCTAGAAGCTTGAAACTGTGCCACACTCAAATAACCAGTTGATAGGATAATGGTATATGATTTCCTTTGCTGATAGCAATCGTGATGGATTTCTGTTACGCGCTACGGTCAGGGTAGCTAAGAGTGACTTTTTTCACTGCCACGGACCCTCTTTGAGTGATTTTCATTATGCGTTGTGATATCATGATTTTATTTGGAATCTTTTAACTTGTGAGTTCTATGTTGCAGTGTTCTGGCACTTCCACCATCCATATTTTCTAGTCTCTTCGGTACTATGCATTGCTCATTCTCACATTGAGAGTTGGTGCGAACTTCGCCAGTACATCCAAACCCCGTGGGAGAACTTTGTTCTTCTACACATAAGCCAAAATTTATCTTCCTCAAAACAGCCACCATACCTACCTACCATGGCATTTCCATAGCCATTCCGAGATATATTGTCATACAACATCCATCATCATTATGTTACTTGTCATGCTTCATTGTTATTTTTCATACTGCTACACTGACAGCAACATTTAGTTTTATTTACATCAGAGATATTTCATTTTGAGTTATGAGTACTAAAAGTGTGATGATTCATTGTAAAATAGATTGTTGCCCCTACCAGTGAGGTTATAAATAAAAAAGAGAGAGAAAAAGCCAAAAATAAAAAAAGAGAGGCAAAAAGAGAGAAAATAAAGAGAGAGGGTGCATCACTACTATCATTTATTCCACACTTGTGCTTGGTTGGCATCATTACTTCAGTGTGGAGAGAGTTTTCATATTATGACTTACATAACTATGTGGGGAACTTACATTATAGAACTTGGCTTGTATATTCCAATGATGAGCATCCTCAAAAGAGCTCTAGGTCTTCGTGAGCAAGCGAGTTAGATGCACCCCCACTAGTTCCATTTGAGAGATTTCATACACTTATAGCTCTATGTGGATCCGTTGTGTGGAAATCACTACTCCTTGCATAACTTCGATTATAAGTCTTCCTCTTGTCTACTGATCACTTTCAGTTGTGTGAGATTTTATTCCATTGACCATCGAAACCCCCCATAATGTTCTTTTAGCCATAACATCCTGGTGCTAGGAAGCAATACAGAACGCTTGCTTGTTTTGAGTGCACAATTAATTGAATGATTTTCCTACGTGCATATTGTTGTCACTTGACTTGATCCTAACAAGGGTTGTTGTGAGAGTTTGATGCCTTGGATGATTATATTGTTGTTCTTGAAGCTTAAATTATCTTTAATATACTTTGCAAAGTGGATTGTCTTTTAGTATTGATTCATTGAAATATTTTGCTTTGTTTTTCCTAATGGTTTATACATTACTCTTTGATATCAACTATAAACCACAACCTTTATTCATTTGATTCTAGTTTACATGCTTTACATTATTATGATGATCAAGTTTATGTTAGTAGATGTCACCTCTAAATTTATCGTTTACCTACTCGAGGACGAGTAGGAACTAAGCTTGGGGATGTTGATACGTCATAAACGTATCCTTAATTTCTGATTTTTCCCACATGTTTGCTATACACTTTATGTCATTTTTTATCGATTTTCCGGACTAACCTATTGACAAGATGCCACAGAACCAGTTCCCTGTTTTCTGTTGTTTTTTGTTTCAGAAAAGTTGTTCTGGAAATATTTCTCGGAAATGGAAAATACGAAGCCCGAAGTCTTACAAATCCCATAGGTTCCACGGAGTCCCGAAGAGACCCAGAGGGGGGGGGGGGCTCAGGAGGCCCACACGATAGTGTCGCGCGCCCCCCCTTGGCCGCAGCAGGGGGTGGTGTGGGGCCCATGAGAGTCCACCGCCTCTGCCCTTTAGCCTATATAATCCCCCCGAGACGTAAACCCTAAACATATCCCACTTTTACCCGAGAAACACCCGAGTCCGCCGTCACCTTCATCCCGAGATCGGGAGGGTTCTGGAGCTCTCCCCGGCACCCTGCCAGAGGGGGAAATCATCACCGGAGGGGTCTATACCACCATGCCCTCTTCCGAAGTGATGCGTGAGTAGTTCATCTCTGGACTACGGGTCCATAGCAGTAGCTAGATGGTTGTTCTCTCCACTTTGTACCTCATGTTTAGATCTTGTGAGCTGCCTAACATGATCAAGATCATATTTATGTAATGCTACATGTTGTGTTTGCTGGGATCTGATGAATGTTGAATGCTATGTCTTCTGATTTTCAATCTATCATGTTATATTCCTGCTTATGTTATTTATGATATTGCATGGTCTCCGTTGTTAGTAGATGCTCTGGCCAAGTAGATGCTAGTAACTCCAAGAGGGAGTATTTATGCACGATAGTGGGTTCATGCCTGCTATTCATCTGTGCTCGAGTGACAGAAACATGACAGATGGAGGATGTGTTGTTGCCATTAGGGAGAAAACAACAATGCTTTGTTTAAGGATGATGTTATTGTTTACATTATACACTTTGCTTACTGCGATTATCTGTTTCATGCAACTTAATACCCAACGTTCGTTCGGATGATATTCAAAGGGTGGATTTTTAGTCATAGATTCAGGTGGATAACGGTCTATGTATCCTGTTGTAATGCCCGCATGAATCACATAGTAATCTTTATGTCTTGCATATGCACTACTTTGCCACCTTCATTTGTGTCAATTTCCCAGCTGTAATTTGTTCACCACACATGTTATTTATCTTTCACGGAGAGACACCACTAGTGAACTGTGCACCCCGGTCCTTTTTCCTCATACTGATAAAACACCTACTGCTTGCATACTGCTCTCATACTATTCCTACTATTTTCCACACCATACATTTAACCTTTTTGTGTTCAGCAAAACCGGTGAGATCTGCTTCATTGGGATAAAGTGATGTTATTGTGTTGTGTAGGTTCCACGTTGCTTCTAAACCAGTAGTGCGCCCTACCACCTTAGCTGCATCAACCTTCAGAGATTTCTTGTCCTCCTACTGGTTGATTCAACCTTGGTTTCTTTTTTGAGGGAAAACTTGCTGCTACACTCTTCACAACCTTTATCTTGGGGTTTACCAACGAGGGCGTCAAGGCTCCCATCAGTCTTGGATGCCTAAGATTCACTCACTCTTTGTGTTAGGGCTTAATCGGCGTCGGATTTTCTCTCGTGGGTTCCAGGACTACTCAGAGCCCAAAACTCCTGGATCTGACGGAACGGGGGGAAAAATATCTTGCCAAGAGGTGGCCCCTACCATTGTCCTTGGTGTTCCTTATGCCTAAACTAACACAACCAGGAAATTAGTTCCACTTTGCTACCCATTTCCGACTAACGTAGATGGTCCATAACGGCAGTTCCGTCCTTTTTCTCCAGCGGGCCTAGGGTTTCTCCGGAGAGGAGCTCGAGAGCGTCTTGGATGCCATACAATGTGTGTTAGACTGTGTGGAATGGGTCTTGGATGCCCAAGATCCCCTCACTCATTGTTTTATGGCTTCACCGGCGTCGGATTCTCTCTCGTGGGTTCGAGGACTACTCAAAGCCCAAAACTCATGGATCTGATGGAACCGGGGGAATATTTCCAATAGGTGGGCCCTACCATTGTACTGGGTGTTCCTTGGGCCTAACCTAACACGACTAAGAAATTAGTTCCACTTTGCTACCTCTTTCCGGCTCACATGAACGTCAGTTCCGTCCTTTTCTCCAGCTTGCGGGCCTAGGGTTTCTCCGGAGAGGAGCTCCAGAGCGTCTGAATCCCACCCAAGCCTAGTTTATGCCATACCATGTGTGTTAGAGTGTGGCATGGGTCTTTTATGATCAAAATTCCCTCACTCTCGGTGCTATGGCTTCACCGGTGTCGGATTCTCTCTCGCAAGTTCCAGGACTACTAAGATCCCGAATCTCCCAGATCTGTCGGATCGGAGGGAATCTTGCCAAGAGGTGGGCCCTACCATTGTCTTGGGTGTTCCTTGGGCCCAAACTAACACAACCAAGCAATTAGTTCCACTTTGCTACCCCTTTTCGGCTCACGTAGAGGGTCCAGAACGACAATTCTGTCCTTTTTTTCCAAGGGACCTAGGGTTTCTCCGGAGAGGAGCTCCGGAGCGTCTGAATCCTATCCATGCCTAGGGTATGCCACAACATGTGTGTTAGAGTGTCTCATGGGTCTTCGATGCCCAAAATTCCCTCACTCTGTGTGTTATGGCTTCACCGGCGTCGGATTCTCTCTCACGGATTCCAGGTCTAGTCAGAGCCCGAAACTCCCGGATCTGACGGAAACGGGGGGAATATTTCCAAGAGGTGGACCCTAAAATTGCCTTGGGTGTTACTTGGTCCTAAACTAACACAACCAAGGAATTAGTTCCACTTTTCTACCCCCTTCTGGCTCAAGTAGAGCGGCCAAAATGACAGTTCCGCCATTTTCTCCAGCGGGCCTAGGGTTTCTCCGGAGAGGAGTTCCGGGGCGTCTGAATCCCACCCAATCCTAGGGTATGACATAACATGTGTGTTATAGTGTGGAATGGCACTTGGATTCACAATATTCCATCACTCTTTGTGTTAGGGCTTCACCGGTGTCAGATTCTCTCTCGTGGGTTCCAGGACTACTCACAGCCCGAAACTCCCGGATTTGACGGAACTGGGGGAATATTTCTAAGAGGTGGGCTCTACCATTGTGTTGGGTATTCCTTTTTACTAACCTAACACAACCAATTAATTAGTTCCACTTTACTACCCGCTTTCTGGCTCACGTAGAGGGGCCAAAATGACAGTTCCGTCCTTTTCTCCAAGTGGGCCTAGTTAGGGTTTCTCCGAGAGGGGCTCCGGAGCGTCTTAATCCCACCCAATACTTGGGAATACCATAAAATGTGTGTTAGAGTGTGTGTCATGGGTCTTGGATTCCAAATATTCTCTCACTCTTTGTGTTATGGCTTCACCGGCGTCGGATTCTCTCTCGTGGGTTGGAGGACTACTCAGAGCCCAAAACTCCCGGATCAGACGGAACAGGGGGAATCTTGCCAAGAGGTGGGCCCTGAAATTGTCTTGGGTGTTACTTGGGACTAACCTAACACAACAAAGCAATTAGTTCCACTTTTCTACCCCCTCCGTCTCACGTAGAAGGGCCATATCGGCAGTTCTGTGCTTTTCTCCAACGGGGCCAGGGTTTCTCCGGAGAGGGGCTAGCTCCAGAGAGTCTGAATCCCACCAAAGCCTAGGGTATCACACAACATGTTTTTTAGAGTGCGGCATGGGTATTGGATTCTCAAGATTCCCTCACTCTTTGTGTTAATGCTTCAGTGACGTCGGATTCTCTCTAGTGGTTCCAGGACTACTAAGAGCCCGAAACTACCGGATCTGACGGAACGAGGGTAATCTTGCCAAGAGGTGGGATCTACCATTGTATTGGGAGTTCCTTGGGCCTAACATAACACAAACAACCAATTATTTCCACTTTGATACCCCTTTCCGTCTCTTCTAGAGGGTTCAGAACGGCAGTTCCGTCCTTTTTTCTCCAACGGGCCTAGGGTTTCCCCGGAGACGAGCTCGAGAGCTTATTAATCCCACCCAAGCCTAGGGTTTGTCATACAGTGTGTTTGATAGTGTGAAATGGGTCTTGGATTCCCAATATTCCCTCACTCTGTGTGTTATGGCTTCACCGGCATCGGATTCTCTCTAGCGGGTTCTAGGACTACTTAGAGCCCGAAACTCCCGGATCTGACTGGACGGGGGGATATTGCCAAGATGTGGGCCCTACCATTGTCTTGGGTGTTCCTTGGTCCTAACCTAAAACAAAAAAGCAATTAGTTCCACTTTGCTACCCCTTTCCGGATCACGTAGAGGGTCCATAACGACAGTTCCGTCCTTTTTTAACGGGCCTAGGGTTTCTCCGGAGAGGAGCTTCAGAGCGTCTGAATCCCACCCAAGCCTAGGGTATGCCATAACATGTGTCTTATAGTGTGTCATGGGTCTTCGATGCCCAATATTTCCTCACTCTTTGTGTTATGGCTTCACCGGCGTCGGATTCTCTCTCGCGGGTTCCAGGGCTACTCGTAGCCCGAAACTCCTGGATCTGACGGAACGGGGGGAATCTTGTCAAGAGGTGGGACCTACCAATGTCTTGGGTGTTACTTGGGCCTAACCTACCACAACAAAGCAATTAGTTCCACTTTTCTACCCCCTTCCGGCTCACGTAGAGGGGCTAGATCGGCAGTTCTGTCCTTTTCTCCAACTGGTCTAGGGTTTCTCCGGAGAGGAGCTCCAGAGCGTCTTAATCCCACCCAATCCTAGGATATCACATAACTTGTTTTTTTACAGTATGGCAGTGGTCTTGGATGCCCAAGATTCCCTCACTCTTTCTGTTAGGGCTTCACCGGCATCAGATTCTCTCTAGTTGTTGCAGGACTACTCAGGGACCAAAACTCCCGGATCTGACGGAACGGGGGGTTCTTGCCAAGAGGTGGGCGATACCATTGTATTGGGTGTTCCTTTGGCCTAACCTAACACAACCAAGGAATTAGTTCCACTTTGCTACCCCTTCAGGCTTACATAGAGGGTCCAAAACGACAGTTTCATCCTTTTTTTCCAGCGGGCCTAGGGTTTCTTCGGAGAGGAGCTCCGGAGCGTATGAATCCCACCCAAGCCTAGGTTATTCCATACCATGTTTTTTATAGTGTGGCGTGGGTCTTGGATGCCCAATATTTCCTCATTCTCTGTGTTATGGCTTCACCGACGTCGGATTCTCTCTCGTGGGTTCCAGGACTACTCAGAGCCTGAAACTCCCGGATCTGACGGAACGGGAGGAATCTTGCCAAGAGGTGGGCCCTAACATTATATGGGTTGTTCCTTGGTTCTAACCTAACAAAACTAAGCAATTAGTACCACTTTTCTACCCCCTTTCGGCTCACGTAGTGGGGCTAGAATGACAGTTCTGTCTTTTTCTCTAGCGGGCCTAGGATTTCTTCGGAAAGGGGCTCCGGAGCGTCTCAATCCCACCCAAGCCTAGGGTATGCCATACCATGTGTGTTAGATTGTGGGGCATTGGTCTTGGATGCCCAAGACCCCCTCACTCTCTGTGGTATGGCTTCACCGACGTCAGATTCTCTCTCTCGGGTTCTAGGACTACTCAGAGCCCGAAACTCCTGGATCTGATGGAATGGAGGGAATCTTGCCAAGAGGTGGGCCCTACAACTTTTTTGGGTGTTACTTGGGACTAACCTAACACAACCAAGCAATAAGTTCCACTTTTCTACCCCCTTCCGGCTCACTTAGAGGGGCCAGAATGGCAGTTTCGTCTTTTTCTCCAGCGGGCCTAGGGTTTCTCCGAAGAGGGGTTCCGGAGCATCTGAATCCCACCAAAACCAAGGGTTTGCGATACCATGTGTGTTAGAGTGTGGCATGGGACTGGGATGCCCAAGATTCCCTCACTCTTTGTGTTAAGTCTTGACCGGCGTCAGGTTCTCTCTCGCGGGTTCCAGGACTACTTAGAGCTTGAAACTCCCCCTTCGAACGAACCCGATTTAATACTATGATAACATGTCTTAGATATTAGTTTTCCATCTACCTATATCCTACCGTAACACAACCAAAGAAAATAATCCATTAGGACACCCCCTTCCGACACCGGTGGAAGGGGTAGACGAAAAAGTTTACTTTTCGGTCAACATGCCAGAGTTTCGCTGAAGCGGGGGCTCCGGATCATAGGAATCCCTACAAAACCTAGATGGGGTCCAATCATGTCTGTACAAGTGTGTTTGGAGGTGGAGAGAGATCCAAGATCCTAATAAGAGGTGTGACCGGTTTCACTGACGTCACTTGTACAGAGGAAGGTTCTTCTACTACTTCTCGAAACTCCCCCTTCAGACAAACCTAAGCGAATCTCTTATCAGAACTAGTGGTAGATATTAGTTCTCCATGTACCTATGTCCTATCCTAACACAAACAAAAAAAATATCCCATTGGTACACCCCTTCCAACGCCGGTGTAAGGGGTAGATGAAAAAGTTGACTTTGAGCATGAGAAGCCTACCACAACGAAAGTAAATATACAATTGGGACACCCCCTTCAGAGCTGAAATTTAGGGAGTTTCAATCAAACTTGAGTCAAAATAAAGATAATATATTCACACTCAAGGGAACTTAATTAACGTAATAATTATTACAGTCAATAAAGCCTAAACTAGGTGGTGGCACTCCTCGAACCCGCAGTCCGGGCAGGTTCCCGGCTGTGCAAGTGCCCAACTGCAAATGGGGAAGTTACATGGGAGGAAGAAGGCGTTTTCTGGTGGGGCGGCAGGTTCCAGCGGTGCCAAGGAGGGCCACTCTGTCTCGGGCGAGTCCTCTTCCTCCTCCTCCTCGTCGGAACACACTGTGTCGCTGGAGTGCACACTGCTATCGATGCAGTGGGAGTGGAGCCGTCCTACGTACTCTAGCTCCACTTGCTGGTCCCATTACATCAAAGACATGGCGTCCTAGGGTGATGATGCCTCGTCTGCAACAGCATGTTCTCTTAGCACTGGTTGATGTAGTCGACCCGTTCCTTGCCGAAGAGACGCGGCGCCACCGGGACAAAGACGGTGTTGGTCTTCCAACCTTCCGGGAGGCGTAAAGCAGACGACACGGGAGTGTTCGTGCGGATAAGTGCGCATGCGTCTTCCTCCGTCAGCAGATTCTCATCAGATGGAAGCACGTGGGCACCCGTAGGGTTACGGGGAACTCGTTGGCGGGTCGCGTCGCGTCGGCGTTGGTGCATAGTGGAGGCCGAGAGAAGCTAATGTATGATTGGACTTTAGGAGTGGAGGAGGAGAGAAACTAATGGAGGAGTGGACTTTAGGAGTGGAGGAGGAGAGATGCTCGACCCCTTAAAATTTAACTCCGGTCAAAATAGCTCTCCACGGTTGATATGTCCAAAACGTATCTCCTTTTCCGAACACATTTGTTATTTTTTTCCTCTAAACTTGTGAGTTTTGGATACCACTAACACGGACTAACGTTGTTTTCAGCAAAATTACCTTGGTGTCTCGTTTTTGTGCAGAAAAATCAACTTTGAGGAAAATGCCCAGAAAAGATCCCATTGGTCCTAAAACACCAGAAGACCCCGGGAGTCAGAAGGGGGCCAGGAGAGGAGCCAGGAGGGGGCCACACCACCCCCCGGTGCGCCCCCTTGGCCGCGCCTCCAGGTGGTGTGGGCCCCTCCCTCACCCCCTCGGACTCCCCTTTTGACTACATATGCCCCGTAACCTAAAAACTGAGGGGGGTTCATCATATTCCACATAAACACAACAGAGCGCCGCCGCCACAACGAACCTCAATTCGGGGATCAGAAGTTTCTGTTTTGGCGCCCTGCCGGGACGGGGATTCGAAGGAGATCATCGCCATCAACACCGTCACCTATTCTCCATCAACCATCCATGATTCCCCCGTCCATGTGTTAATAAACATTGTTGTAGGCTGATACGTTATAAACGTATCCCTAATTTCTAATGCTCCATGATCATATTATGCCAATTGCTACATGTTTTCTCCCTTATTTATGGCATTTTTATATGTTTTCCGGGACTAACCTATTAACAAGATGCCAAGTGCCAGTTACCTGTTTTCTGTTGTTTTTGGTTTCAGAAAAGTTGTTCTGGAAATATTCTCGGAATCGGACCCCACAAATCCCGAAGTTCCTATTTTCCCCGGAAGCATCCAGAAGACCGAAGAGGACCCACACCATAGGCTAGCGGGGCTCCCCCTGGCCACGCCAGCTAGGGGTATGGGCCCCTCGGGCGCCCACCGATGTTGCCCTTTCGCCTATATATTCCCCCCGAGGCATAAACCCTAGATAAATTGACCTTTTCTGCAAAATACATCTTTACCTCTGCCCCCGCCACCGACAAGTTTCGGGGGACAGATCTCTGTTTTGGCACCCTGCCGGGGCGAGGAAGTGCCCCCTAAAGTCATCTCCATTGACTCCACCGCCATCTCCATTGCCGTTGATGTCTCCTATGATGAGGAGGGAGTAGTTCTCCCCCGGGGCTGAGGGCTCTACTGGTAGCTATGTGGTTCATCTCTCTCTCCCATGGTGTGATCTTTATGTGATCACGAGCTTTGTAATCTAGTTGAATATGTAGATTTATCTTCATTTGTTATGATACTCAAGTGGTTTTGTTATCTCTGTAAACTATTTAAGCACGAGGTAAAGGTGACAGTGTGTGCACCGTGTGGTTTCGCATGATATTTATATCTTGTGTTGGATGATGAACCTATGAAATTGTTGGCGTTTGTTTACTAATCTATAACGCTCGTAGTGACATTGGGGTTCCATAGAGAGGGAATATAGACTTGAGGAGTGTTGTTAAAGCCCCACACAATGATTAGTGTTCGTTATTAGACCGGAGAGTGGTTCGGAGTAGCATAGTGAAGAAATGATATTTATTAATTCAATTATGTGAGCATTGTTGAGAGTGTCCTCTAGTGAAAGTAGGAGCCCTAGGACTTATTTCCAAGCATTGAAACACCTTTTTCCGCATGTTCTACTACATGTTTGCTTACTGCGATTTTTATTATCACTTATAATCATCCATATTACTTGCATTTTACTCTCTCTTCGCCGAACTAGTGCACCTATATACCTAACAAGTATATTGGGTGTGTTTGGGACACAAGAGACTTCTTGTATCTTAATTGCAGGGTTGCTTGAGAGGGATATCTTTGACCTCTACCTCCCTGAGTTCGATAAACCTTGGGTGATCCACTTAAGGGAAACTTGCTGCTGTTCTACAAACCTCTGCACTTGGAGGCCCAACACTGTCTACAAGAATATTAGCGTGTGTAGACATCAAGCTCTTTCCTGGCGCCGTTGCCGGGGAGGTAAGGTAAAAGTCACTCACATCCTCGGGTGTGAGTGCTCGAAGTTATTTCCTTTAGATTCTGCAATTATATCTTTTTGTTTCTTGTTTTCACTAGTTAGGCTTATTTTTACTCGCTTCTTGTTTTTATTTTTACTAGTAGTCTTAATGGAAAACAACAAAAATATGATAGAACTTTATAATATTTATCTTCAATTAGGACATTATGCTTTTGAAGAGAAAATTCAAAAACCTATGGAAGTTTGTTTGCATAATAGTGATGGCAATGTTATTAGCATTAATTATTTGGATACCATTATTTCTAGTAATATGGAAAATTCTAAGCTTGGGGAAGCTAGTTTTTATAAACTTTTTAGTTTTCCAGCTTTAGAGGAGAAAATTTGCTCTGATGAAACTTTATCTCCCATATGTGATAAACCTAATGATTCTTGTGATATTTTAAATCCTCCTACTAAAAGCATTCCTTTTAAAATACCCAAGAAAATTGTTGAACTTGTCATGGATAACCGTTATTTTGGACATGGAAATGTCCATCCTCGTGATCATTTACTCTTTATACATGAATTATGCGGGTTGTTCAAGTGTGCAGGTATTTAATGGACCAAGTTATGAAGAGGTTACTCTCTTTGTCTCTTAAGGACAAAGCAAGGGAGTGGTATAAACTACTAGATGATCCTCATCATTTGGAGTGGAAGGAACTTGAATCTCTCTTTTACTCTAAATTTTATCCTTCTCATGAACTGCATTTAGATAGGAATTACATTTATAATTTTTGGCCTTGTGATGGAGAAAGCATTGCTCAATCTTGGGGAAGACTGAAAACATTAATACTTAAATGTCCTAACCATGAGCTTTCTAAGGAAATAATTGTTACTAATTTTTATGCAAGGCTTTCAGGACATTATAGGGATCTTCTTGAAACAATTGAAACCAATAGTGAAGGTTGGAATAATCACAAAGGTAAAGAATCAGGTATAAACTATGAGTATAACTGCATTAAGTCTTTCGCTAAAACTGTTGATTTTAAAGAGCTTAGTGCTAAATATGGTCTTGTTCCTCAAATGATTATTGGTTGGTATATATCCTTTGCTTCTTATATTAATGTTCCTAAATCAAATGGGGACATATATCATGAACCTTTTAAAGACACTTGCATGAAAAATGAAACTGTTATTAATGATTGCAATGGAAATGCTCAAACTTCTGAAAGTACTATTTATTATAAGCATGTTAATTTTTGTGGAGCACTTAGACCTTGTGAAAATAATAAACTATAGAAGAATATTGCATCCATCACATGAATGAAAAAACTAGAAAGTGGGATAGGGCTCTAAATGAGCTTGGTGAAAAAGTATGTGCCCTCTATCCTTTTATTTGTGAACTTTGCTGTAAAGTGGGTCATTTTAATTTTCAATGCTCAAGCCATGATAGTAGACTTCAAATTTTTATTGTGATGAAATGATCACCCCCAATGAGCATGATGAACTTACATTATTTTTGGGGTGTGAAAAGTTATTAAGAAAAACTTCTTTGATTGATATGAGTGCTTTTGATATGAATAGTGTCTTGAATGAATGCCATCTTATTGTGTTAAAAATTGCCATGGAAATACTTACATACAAAATATTCTAAAAGATGACACTTTAACAAAATATTGCAGGGCTAATATTTGTTTTCATCTTATTAATGAAGAGGAGGAATCCTCCAAGGTTTGTTCTATTGTTTTTGACAATAAACCAGAGTATGTGGAGAAGCTTCCTTTCAAGCCTCTCCCTCCTATAGAGAGTAAGAAGAAGAAGAAGAATAAGAAGAAGAGGAGTAAAAGGAGAGAGGTAACGGTATCTCCTCCTAATCATGTGGCTCCTATTATAGTTTTTGATGAGTCTGAACTCGATGATCTTCCTATGCCTGTTATTTATGAGAGTGATCATGATTGGGGGAAACACACTACTTTAGATATTGAAAATCTCTTTGGTACCAATTCTAAAAATGATAATAATTTATGTACTATTAGTACCATCCATGTTCCTTCCAATGATGATAAAGAAAGCTCTGAGCTTGTGGATGATGTGTTTAAAAATCCTTTTGCTACTGATGATTATATGCTTGATACATCTCTTTCTAGTAAAAATGATGATATTGATTATGATGATACTATGCCTCTAGTCTTTGATAACTATTATAAAAGATTCTATAACATACGATATGATTACAATTATCCTTATGAAACTTGTCACAGTTATGGAGGGATTACCCAAAACCATCTCCCTAATATACAACTTGTCTATCATGTTGGAGTTCTTTATGATGATTGCATTGATAAATATGATATTTTCAGTCCACCTACTATTGAGGAGAAAATTAGTAATGATTACAATAATACTCCTATGTTTGATGATTATGGTGATGATAATGATAATAATAGCTATTTCTTTGAATTTGCTCCCACTACTATTAATAAGAATGACTATGCTTATGTGGAGAGTATTAATTCTTTTATGCATGTGGCTCATGATAAGAATGTTTCTTGTGATAGTTATAATGTTAATTTTATTCATGATGCTACTGAAAGTTATGATGAGAGAGGGAAACATGGTTTTATGCATCTCAACAATATTAAGTTTCCCCTCTTTATGTTGAAATTTTTGAAGTTGCACTTATTTTGTCTTCCTATGCTAGTCACTTTGTGCTTCGTTGACTTGTTTTTCTACAAGATTCTTTTTCATAGAAAGTGGGTTAGACTTAAATGTATTTTATATTTGATTTTTTGATTATATCTTATTGTGCTTCAACTCATATTTCTCATGTGAGCATCTTCTCAAATTATCATGCCTAGGTGAAAGGCGTTAAAGAAAAGCGCTACCGGGAGACAACCCGTTTTATTTCTCTGTTTTTAACATGTTTTACTTTGTTTTCTTTTGTGTGCTTTGCAACTGGGTGTTTTCTATTTCCTTATAAACCCCTCTGTATATTTTATTTTGTGTTTTTGTTGAGGCAAGTAAAATCTCTAGTGGAAAGTTGAGACTATATTTGGGATTTCTACGCAGGAAACAGATTTCTGCTGTCCACCGTTAATTCCGTTAAAAATCACAGAAAATTCAGAATGACCTGAGATTTTTTGTGCTTAATCCTGAGTTATATACGCAACTTTTATTAGATGACAATTTTCTGATTTGAGCAACATAAGATGTTTTTAAAAATCGATATTTACCTGCTGTTCTGTTTTGATAGATTTCTGCCATTTATCGCATTTGCATCTTAATCTCTTTCTTTTGGTGTTCTTTTAAGAAAGAGAGTTTTGAAATAAGTTGTGACAGTAGATAATGTGTTTTTTAGTGTTAGACTTGTGTTGAAACTGAACCATGTGAATTTATTATTTTGATTGCACTAACGTTGCTAATGAAGATTGTGAGAAGTTTGGTGTGAAGGAAGTTTTCAAGGGTCAAGAGAAGAGGATGATATGATGTGATCAAGAAGAGTGAAAATCCTAAGCTTGGGGATGCCCCGGAGTTACATCCCAGAAAATTCCAAGAAGACTCAAGCGTCTAAACTTGGGGATGCCCAAGGCATCCCCTTCTTCATCAACAAATTATCAGGTCACTTCTAGTGAAAATATATTTTTATTCAGTCCCATCTTATGTGCTTTACTTGGAGCGTCTTTTATTTTTGTTTTCAGTTTGTTTGGTTTTCTTTGTTGTAATAAATGGTTGTATCTTATCATACTTGTGTGGGAGAGAGACACGCTTTGTTTTTATTGCTTAGAACACTCTAGTTTTCATTCTTATTGTTCTGTGAGTGTTCACTTTTTGCTAGTACTGCGTGTAGTCTTTGTTTTCATGCATCTCTTATTCAGAGCTGTTAGTTTTAATAGTGTTATGTGAGTACTCTCATGTTTTCTTTCTGTAGCATGTAGAGAATTTTTGTTAAAGCATGTTTTGTATGGTGCTTGTTGGGAGAAAGAAAACTGCTGCTTGAAGTATAATTTATAACAGTAATAGTAGAAGCTTGTATAAACTGTGGCCATGCTAAATGTTATTTTATTTTTAAAGCCTTGTGGTTATTGAGTAGCATGAATAGCCTCAAATATCTGAGAGTGTTTAATATGTATTGAAATATTCATGAGTTGTTCTTGTCATAGTAAAGCATCAATATATGGTATTCTCTTTCGAATGATTTATTTTGTTGACTTGGCGCATGCTCAAATCATGTTTATGACTACAAACCAGTCATGAATAGCCTCCATGACCACTTAGTTTTTTAACTTGTGATGATACTTATGTTTTAATTAATGATGCTTATGTCCCTATGCATGATTATGGCTCTTATGCTCTCTTGATTTGTCGCTCCGAGTCTTTTGCTAGCCTCCACCTGTACTGAGTATGAGCTCTACTCGTGCATCCAAACTTCCTTAAACCAAAGTTTTTCCCATTGTGTCCACCATACCTACCTACATGTGGTATTTAAGTGCCATTCCAAAGTAAATTGCTCATGCGTTACCTTTAAAACCTTCAAAATTACTCCTACTTTATGTTCCTATTTTTGCTCATGAGGACGTAAATAGAGAATCTTTATCTCACTTGTTGATTGGATTTCACACCCTGGACTAGTGGCTTCATCCGCTTATCCAAATGATAGAAGAGCTGGCAGCGGGGTGTCCAGCCCCAAATTAATGCAAACAAAATCATAATTATGTAAACAAAAGAGCAAGAGGGATGACCTTCTACACCAGTTGCGTCCTTCACCATGGGAGCCGCTCTTGTGAATCCAGTTAACTTGTGACATACTGTCTTTTCTGTTTACCATTTGGTGACATTAGCATACATCTCCCAAAATATAGACACTCCTCCACGGCATGTGATTGTTGGCAGGCACCCGAGGATTCAGTTAGCCATGGTTTGTGAAAGATGGATGGGAGGAGTGTCAAACTTTTAATACCTCTGTTTAATAAAATAAAAGCTCTAGCACATGAGTGATCCCTGCTTCCCTCTGCGAAGGGCCTTTCTTTTACTTTTATGTTGAGTCTCCATCTTCTAACTTTATGCACAGTTGAGAGAGCATTTTTGCCATTCTGAGTTCTATGTGCATTTGTCCCATAAGAATCAATAATTACTTCATGATGTGATATTATTTGTTCTTAAATTATTTGGTCTAGTCTTCCTCTTGAACTTTGAAGGTGTCCTGGCATTTATGTTTTGCCTCAATCTTAAGGATTATCGAAACATCACTTTGCCATGCTTTCGCTATACCTGAAACAAACATTTACCTTTCTTTGCATTATTATTCATCATCCTTTATTTGAGTTACTCTTCGTGATGCAAAGTAATTGCTATGCTTTATTATTAAATTTTTATTTATCATGCATGTGTTTAAGGTTTATGTTAGTAGCATGTCACCTCAGAAATTATTGTTTTATCGTTTACCTACTCGAGGACGAGTAGGAACTAATCTTTGGGATGCTTGATACGTCATAAACGTATCCCTAATTTTTGATGCTCCATGATCATATTATGCCAATTTCTATATGTTTTCTCCCTTATTTATAGCATTTTTATACGTTTTCCGGGACTAACCTATTAGCAAGATGCCAAGTGCCAGTTCCCTGTTTTCTGCTGTTTTTGGTTCCAGAATAGTTGTTCTGGAAATATTCTCGGAATTGGACCCCACAAATCCCGAAGTTCCTATTTTCTCCGGAAGCATCCAGAAGACCGAGGAGGACCCGGAGGGGGGCCCTAGATCCCCCACACCATATGCCCGCGCGGGTTCCCCTCTAGCCACGCCAGCTAGGGGTGTGGGTCCCTCGGGCGCCCACTGACTTTTCCCTTTCGACTATATATCCCCCCCCCCCGAGGCATAAGCCCTAGATAAATCAACCTTTTCCGAAAAAATACATCTGTAGCTCCGCCGCCGCCACCGACAAGTTTCGGGGGGACAAATCTCGGTTCTGGCACCCTGCCGGATAGGGAAGTGCCCCCGGAAGTCATCTCCATCGACTCCACCGCCATTTCCATCGCCGTTGTTGTCTCCTATGATGAGGAGGGAGTAGTTCTCCCTCGAGGCTGAGGGCTCTACTGGTAGCTATGTGGTTCATCTCTCTCTCCCATGGTGTGATCTTTATGTGATCATGAGCTTTGTAATCTAGTTGAATATGTAGATTGATTTTCATCTGTTATGCTACTCAAGTGATTTTGTTATCTCTGTAAACTATTTAAGCACGGGGTAAAGGTGACAATGTGTGCATCGTGTGGTTTAGCATGCTATTTATATCTTGTGTTGGAAGATGAACCTATGAAATTGTTGGCGTTTGTTTACTAATGTATGACACTCGTAGTGACATTGGGGTTCCATAGAGAGGGAATATAAACTTGAGGAGTGCTTTTAAAGCCCTACGCAATGATTAGTGTTCGTTATTCGACCGGAGAGTGGTTCGCAGTAGCATAGTGAAGAAATGATATTTATTAATTCAATTATGTGAGCATTGTTGAGAGTGTCCTCTAGTGAAAGTAGGAGCCCTAGGCCTTATTTCCAAGCATTGAAACACCATTTTCCGCCAGTTCTACTACATGTTTGCTTGCTGCCATTTTTATTTCAGATTGTTATTATCACTTATAATCATCCATATTACTTGCATTTTACTCTCCCTCTCTCTCTTCGCCGAACTAGTGCACCTATATACATGACAAGTATATTGGGTATGTTGGGGACACAAGATACTTCTTGTATCTTAATTGCAGGGTTTCTTGAGAGGGATACCTTTGACCTCTACCTCCCTGAGTTCGATAAACCTTGGGTGATCCACTTAAGGGAAACTTCCTGCTGTTCTACAAATCTGTGCACTTGGAGGCCCAACACTTTCTACAAGAATAGAAGAGTACGTAGACATCATAGGATGAGAGGGATGGAAGGGATTGGATGAGATCGATCATGCAATATTGCCAGATTATTAGGGCATAGTGCCTAGTATCCATTATTACTGTTTTCCACTGTTGTTGCAACTTGTTATGCTTAATGCTCGTCACTAGTGCCCGAGTGCCATGATCTCATATCTGAACATGTTATTGTTTCATGAGTATAATTATGTTTCTTGATCATATCTGCAAGTTGTGTACACATATTATTTTCCGGAACCCGAGGCCCCAAAGTGACAGAAATTGGGACAACCGGAGGGGATGGCTGTGATGTGAGGATCACATGTGTTCATGGAGTGTTAATGCTTGGCTCTGGTGCTTTATTAAAAGGAGCTCCTTAATTACCTGTAGTTTCCCTAGAAGCACCGCTGCCACGGGCTGGTAGGAGAAAAGATGTTGTGCAAGTTTCTCATTGCGAGCATGTATGACTATATTTGAACACATGCCTATGGTTTGCCTAAATGTTTGATGTTTTATTATTATTATCTGCAATGCCCATGTTAGATTATTACATGACCTATGTTATCCATGCAACGCCCGTCCATCCATCCCTCTATTCCTACGGTACTTCCCATCGTGGTGTTTTCTGCAATTGCTACTTCTTTTACTATTTGACTACTGCTGTTATTTTATTTCTACTGCTGCTATAATACTGTTACCACTGATAAATTGTTCCAAGCAAGTCTACTTTCAGGTGCAGCTGAATTGACAACTCAGTTGTTAAGGATAATATATATTCTTTGGCTCCCCTTGTGTCGAATCAATAAATTTGGTTTTACTTCCCTCGAAGATTGTTGCAATCCCCTATACTTGTGGGTCATCAAGACTATTTTCTGGCGTCGTTGCTGGGGAGCATAGCTTTATTTATTTGCTCACTTGATCTTGATATTGTTTTCTGCAAGACATTCATCATGGTCAAGACTCGTGATGGAAAAGTTCCTATATTACCATCCACTACAAGAAGAGGTACAACTCTGAACACCTCTGTTGCTCTTGATTCACCGTCTGTTATGAGTAAGCTTCTTACTCCACCACATGTTACACTACTGTTACTTCTGCTGAGTCTAAAACTGCTTTTGATACTTTTGATGATGCTTCTACTATGTGTCGCACCCGGACTTCTAGAGGATACACACCGTACAAACTGAACGGTATTTTGATTGGATTACGGGGCTTACCGGCACCCGCATCTCTTACGAGTAGGCCAACACTTATGTGTGACAACCAATCGTTACTATTCACCGTCGATGTAAACTATCCCATAGAAATCAGGACACTACCATTGACGTACTTCATACCATATACACATGGTACGTCAACGGCTTTGAACAAGATGATAACACAACATATCTCTAAGACACAAAAGATGGAAATAAGTTGCAACTGGCCCTCACTAGGGCAGAGAATAGCAACTACAATCATCCAGAGGACACATGTCCCAACATAACATCATTACAACTCAGCGGAAGCATTCAAAGGGGTCTGAGTACAGACAAATCCAAATAGGCTTAAGAAGCCGGGAATGAAAAGAAAACGGAGCCCATCCACGATGTCTCGGATCCTGCCCGGGTCCGCTACCTACTCGTCAGCAGCCTCGTCAAACTCCACGTAGTAGCCGTCACGGGGATCCTCGTAAGCGTAGTCTGCGGAAACCACAGCCCCAAAGGGGTCAGTACATAAACATACTGGCAAGAAAGACTCACAGTTCACCACAGTGTAGCCCGTCAACACCAAGCACAGATGCCTTGGGTTCAACGGAAGAAAAGGATAAAAAGATGCTGCAACTGGCTGCACTAACAACTACAGAACATACCACAACTTCCGGCTATCAGATAGGGGATAAGATAGCGTATCGTAACCAACTACCACTAACCACCATATCAAACCCATCCTGGATCTCGCCCCTTATCCAAAGAAGCAATCCGAGGATAACTCACACAGTTGGATTAATGATGGATCAAGTTGTTGTGTCAATAAGTCTATTACTAGTCAAGTTTATCATTAGTTAGGTGTAAGTTGTTCTGAGTACTTGTTAGCCAGTACTTTCACCAAGTCAACCATAACCGCGGAAAACACGGCTTCTCGAGAAGATTTATCCCTGCAGGGGTGCACCAATTTGGCCGTACACGTAAGAATATCCCGCCAGGATGGAAATGCACTTCCACCAAGCGGGGCACTCTACACAACTCAACTCTTCTTCGCACCAAGCCCAAAGCACCACGTGTTGTGCGTGCGCGGCTAATCGAGCCCCACGAAGAAAAGGGGACCCTCATAGCACTGGAAGACCACGCCGCCCTATATGCCGACTACAAAAGTTCCACCCTGGCCTCGGGTTCGTACCTGCATATGCGTGCATAAAATGGAAAGCCCGAACTAAGTGTGGCGATTTGGACGAGATGCGAATCGAATCAAATTGAGGGGGGCGCCCATACACGCTTCCCACATGCGGATAGTACGCTCATCATGGATCAGTAGACAAGACCCTTTTCCTATTAGGGTCGACACTAGCAGGCCTCAAAACCACGCCGGGCCTCCTGCCGGTGCCTTATCAGCAATTTATTATTACCTCAAATAAACAGGTTGTTGTTTAACAGCAAGCCCCAGAATATAAACAGATATGATAACAGAAAGTAACTGATAACAGACTCGAGCAAAACAACCCTAAGCATGCTAGTAAGACACGGGCCCAAGCAAAGGGGTTTTAGGACTGGAGGTGAGGCAATATCAGGGTTCAGGGTATCATGTGATAGGTTCGTAACAGAAGCAACGATACATATGGCTAGCAGAAATAGACAACGGAAAGTATCGGTAACCAATGTTGAAAGGAACACAATGGTTCATGTGAGTGATAACTTGCCTGCAAACTCAGTAGCCTGGTACTGGGCTAGATCCTCAGAAGGGGTGTCGTAAAGATCGTCGGTCTCAACGTCGTCGTCTATCCGAGAAGAAGCAAACAAACAATACAGAAAAATAAACAATCAATATCATGGCATAGTGCACAATCATGGGATGATGCATGTCAAGTTAATAGATGCATCAAAATAAGCTAGTTGACATGGCAACACAATTTAAATGGACACATATGCAATTTTGAGTTGCATATGAAAAGCCCATGAATTTTGGTTAGATTATTTGTTTTCCCACTAATCAACAGGTGAAGGTGGATTAGTATGATGCATGCATGAGGAAAACAACAAAATAACAACATTAGAACCAATTTGAAATGAGGTTTAGCAATTTAGAATTTTATTTATTAAGTTAAAGAATTTTTTGGTTCCTTAAGGTGACACACACAAGTAGTTGTTGTTTTCACCAATTTAAATTGTGCAGAATAAATAACAAAATTCATATTTGAAAAGATCATGAAATTTTGGGTGGATTACATGTTTCAAATATTGAAAAAGGAATTAGGATGAATTTATTATGACTTAAACAAAATTAAACAAGTTTTAAATGAATTTAAAACAAGCATGACTTTTATTTGAATTTTATTTGCTCAAAACATAATTTCAAACTCATATTTGAAAAGTTTATACTTTGGTGGTTTGAAAACATATTTTGCATGTTCAAAATAATTTAAATTGAGCAAGTTATGATTTTAGCAATTTTTAAATGATTTAAATAAGGTTTAAATTAATTAAGCAATTTAAATTATTCAAACCATGAAACAAAATTTATATTTGAATAGGTTATTTGAAATAGCATTGAAAACATATTTTATTTGCATGATTTGGATTTATTATGATTTAGTTATGGAATTTAGAAAATTGCATTTGAATTATTTGAATTTGAAATTTAAATGCATTTGGAAATTTCAAAACAGTACACAAATGGATTATTTGGATAGACAATTTAATTTAGAACAATAAACATATTTTACTTTTGTTATTTAGAGTTATAGATTAAAAGTTATTAACAAATTAAAATTGAGGACCAAACTGTAATTAAAAAGGTTCTATTTTTGAAACAGAAACGTGCAGAAACTTTCGTTACAGCACTGTGGCCTAGCCACAGCCACTGCGCGTGGGCCTGAGGGGCCAGCGTGGCGTGTGCGTGCTTGCGTGGCCACCAGGGTCACTGCCTGGTGGACCCTGCCTATCAGCCACAGAGGAAAAAAAGGTGGGATTATTCGCAGCGCGAGGGATCGATCCCTGCACCTCACGCTGCGCGCACACTGCACTGAACCACTGCGGTGTCTTCGCTTCGTTGTCAGTAACAGCGACGCGGAGAGGATAACCTTCATATCTAGCAGTTAACTGAACTTAACACGCGCGCGCAACTGAACCTGAACTCTGACAGAGAACAAGCGATGCTCGCCGGCGGGGAGCGGTGGCCGTGTTCGATCTGGATGCAGCTGTGGTGCAGGGGTGATGGAAGCGTGCGTGTGCAAGCAACAGAGAGGAGGGGACGGTGAGCTCACCACCGTTCGTCGTGGTTGCAGAGGCCTGATGACGACGGCTGACGGCGACCGCGGCGGGGACGAGGACGGTGGCGCGGCTGTAGTTGATCTCCGGGGCTGCTGCAGTGTGCAAACGGAAGAGGAAGTGGTGGTGGATCGTTTACAGTAGCTAGGTAGGGGAGTGGGTGGCTGCTGCGTTGGCGATCATGGCGGATACAGAGGCGTGCTTCTCCGGTGGGTTGCAGCGGTGAGGAATTCAGAGAAGGAAACGGACAGGGAGGTGGCGATCGGCGGCGGAGACGAGGGGAACAGGGACCTAGTGGCTAGGGTTGGCGTCTAGGGTTCCGTAGGGGTCTATATAGAGCACGGGGTTCGATGTTGGCCGTCGGTGGCGATCTCCTGCCGCCGTGGCGTGCTCCGATGCACGGCCGTACAGGAATAGACGACGGGGGCGGCCAGCGAAGAGGTACCGGGCCAGGTGGGCTGCTGCGCGCGAGGAAAAGAAGTGGGCTGCGCGCAGCCCACTGCCCCTGGCTCCTTTTCCTTTTCTTTTTAAATTTTCCTTTTCTGTTTTTTTTTGTAGGTTTTGGATTTGGAAGAAAACGATGAGATTTAAGTTAGTGAAAATTTTATAAAAATTAGGTTAAGCTATTTAGAACAATAGCAAACAAATGCCAAGATTTGTTTTAAAAAATTTTGAGATTTGCTTGCTGTTTGTATTTGAACCAAATTTGAATGAATTTTAATATTAAGTAACATTAATGAAAACAAACCATGTTAATAGGGTGACCCCTATGGTTTAGCTTGACTAAATGAGTATAATTGTTTGGTGATTTTCAAAACTCAAGTTGGGTGCTGATTTGAAGATTTGATTTGAATTTGAAATGATTTGGATTTAATTGATTGAATTAAAACCATCCTTTTAATAAGTGAGCATTATGGAATAAAAGGAAAACAAATTGGTTGTTTTTGTTTGAGGATTTTATTTAAAAGGTTGTAACAGAGCAAGTATGAAATAATTGTTTGAATAAAGTTTAAATTTGAATTGTGAAAACAGGGAAAAACAGATGCAACAATTAAGAAACAAATGCAAACAACATGAAAACAAATGGAAACAAAATGATGACATGATGCAATACTTTAATAAACATGAAACAAACATTCTAAGGGATATTTTCATACTTGGGATGTTACACTATGCTTGATGATACTGGTTCTCTAGGTCCTTTCCTAGATGCTACTATTTCTAAATCCAAACAAATTAAAAATGATGAAATTTCTTTTGAAAATATTGGTACACATGTTAATTCAACTGAGCATATTGATGATCTTGATGAAACCTAAATTGAACTTAATGATGATTTTATTGAAGAAGCTCGTGCTACTACTGGTGCAACTGCTCTTAAGAGTCTTCTTGCAAGACATTCTGTGAAATATAAATCTTCTCTTGATGCTAAGTTTGCCACATCTTCCATACACATTATAGACAAGGATTATGATTTGTGTTAAGATTTATCTTATATATCTATTGTTGAGAAGGAACCTTTTTGTGGAACTGAAAGTAAAAGTGATATGGAACACATGAATGAGCTTTCATCTTTGAGTAGTTTATTTTCTGGTGATACTAAACTGTGTACTTATTTTGTTACCAAGATCTTCCCTTTCTCATTGAAAGATGAAGCTTAAATTTGGTTTATCAATTTGTCACCTGGGTCTATTATTGATTCTATGGATTTGGTTAATGCTTTCTTTCAAAAATATTTTCCTGCTAGTTCCCAACATGCTGTTGTGCAGGATATCTTTAACTTTGATCAAATTGAAGGATAAAAATTGTCTGAATCTTGGACAAGGTTTTGTTCTTTGATAAGAGCTAGCCCTAGATATCTACTACCTAAAAATGAGCTCCTAGATATATTTTATAATTGACTAACTGTTGAATCTAGGACATACCTGGATGGTTGTGCTGGTTTTGTTTTCGGGAAAATAACTCCAAAAGAAGCTGAGGAATTAATGGCTAAAATAGCCAATATAACGATGATTGGAATATACCTAAGCCTACACCTATACCTGATCCTACACCTACACCAGAGCCAACACCAATACCAACACCCAAGAAGAGAGGGATGATTGAATTAAATGATGAAGTGATGAAGGAAGCCAAGAAATCTCTTAAAGAGAGGGGTATTAAATCTGAAGATGTGAAGAATTTACCTCCTATAGAAGAGTTATGTAAGCCTATTCATCATCCATCAACTGTTGAGCTACTCTCTCTCTCCAATACTTTAATAATAGAGATATTCCCTACTATAAAGCACCTGATCAATGCTTAGATGAATTTGATAATTATGTTGTTAAGCAAGACAACTTTAATAGGAGAGTGCAAAATCACCTTATGGAAAACTCTAGACCTATTGGTAATTTGCATGGTATTATTGAAAGAACCTCTAATGATGTTAAAATGCTTGTTAAACATTTTCAAATGGTTCAAACTCAAATTGATCAACTTACTAAAGTGCAAAAAGTCATGCTAGCTAATTCTTCTAGAGATAAACATGTATGTGAAATAATTACTAGAAGTGGTGTTTCTACTCAGGTCCCCTTGTATCATGAAGGACATCCTAAAAGAATTGAACAAGATTCTCAGCAACCTAAAAACAATAGTTCTCCTTCTAAGGAAAAGAAGAACAGACATAAAAATGTTGTAGAATCTCCTCAACCTGCTAAAGATCCTACTAGTATATGTATTTATCATGCTGAAACTGAAAGCGGTAATGATAGAACTGATGCTTCTGATAAAGAAGAACCTGTAGCTGAACCTGAAAAGCAAACTAAAACTGCAAAGTATACTAAGGAGGATTTCATTGCTAATAAACATGGTAATGAAAGAGAGCCTTGGGTACAAAAAGCAATGCCTTTTCCTAATAGGAAACACAAATCAAAGGAATTAGAACATTATAACAAGTTTTGTGAATGGGTGAAACCTATGTTTTTGCAAGTCCCTTTGACTGATGCTACTAAACTGCCTCCTTATTCAAAATATACGAAAGATATTGTCTCAAACAAAAGGAAAATTCCTAATGAGGAAATTTCCCCTATGCTTGCTAATTACTCTTTTAATGGTAAGGTTCCAAACAATCTTGGAGATCCTCATATTCCTACTATCTCTTATTCTATTAAAAACAATTATGTTAGACTTTCTTTATGTGACTTGGGAGCTGGATTTAGTGTTATGCCTTTTTCTCTCTATGAGAGACTCTCTCTTGAAAAATTGATACACACTGATATATCTTTGCAAATGGCTGATAAATCTACTGCTATTCCTGTTGGTATATGTGAGAATGTTCCTGTTCAAGTTGCTACTAATTGTTTGATATTAACTGACTTTGTTGTGTTGGAAATGCCTGAAGAAGATAATATGTCTATTATTCTTGGGAGACCTTTTCTTAACACTACAGGGATTGTTATTGATTGCAATCAAGGAAAAGTAACTTTTAATGTTAATAATAAAGAGCATACTATTTATTTTCCCAAGAAGCCTGATAGAAGATATGGTATATATTGAATTGAAAATATTGAGACCATCAACATTGGAGAATTTCATTGTCCCATTTTAGTACCGCCAAAAGAATATGAAATTGTTATGATTGGTACTATGTCCATCAAGGTTGAGGTAACATAATTATTTAGTGTTGAGCAAAGTTTTGCTTCGTATGAAAATTGTTCTGGTAACAAGACTTGATCACCCTTGTTAACAAAATGATTTTGAATGAAGAGGACAATGTTTTCACTATGTTTTCACCTTCCCCATTATGTTTTCACCATATTTACTTCTGTTATCACCTTGCTAATTTAGTACAATCATGTTTCCATATCCATACTTTTTTTTTCATAGTGATTCATCTTGTTTTCACCATGTTATGTTTGTTTCCACCAACCATAATTTTTTTCACCACTTCCACCTTTGTTTTTACTGGGTATTTACACATTAGAATGTTTTGGAACCTCTGTAGTTCTGGTTTTGGTTTCATTTTCCACCTTTCCATAATTGTTTTTGAGGTTTATAATTAATTATTAAATTCTGAACAAAACTCGAAAATAAAGTTTCTCGAAAAATTTCAGAAAAAAGTATAATAACTTTTTACGTCAAAAATGAGGCAGAGAGCCACCTGGGAGGCCCCAGAGGGACCCACCAGTCAGGCACACCATGGGGTGGCGCGGCCAGGCCCCTGGTGGCGCCAGCAAATGGTGTAGGACCCCTTCCCCTCCCACTAACTCTCTCCCAACCAGAGTTACCTCTCCCACCTCCCAAACTCAACACATTTCTTGGAACCCGAGTTCTTGTTGTTCTTCCTCAGAATTTTTCGATCTTTTTGCTCAGCCCATCATTTGTGCTGAAATTTGGTGCATTTGCTCTTCGGTATGTGACTCCGCTGATTATCCAAGTAGAATTTTGTTTAGTGGAGTATTTCTTGAGTATTTTGGTACTGTAGCTAACAGCTTATGTGAGTTTGCATGCTTGATTTGAGTAGAAATAATGTAGTTTTGATGCATGTTTAGCTCTCCTATAAGTCCCTATGGTAGTTTCTACCTTATAGTTGTTTGAAATTATTTTTTGTAATGATTGTTGAAAAATTTCAGAGATGGAGCACAATGTTCATCAACTAAACCAGCATGAGTTGGAATTGCATGAGGTCATGTTCGTTCACTATGAAGAAAGAGTGTTCCCATCGATTTATCCATGTTAGGCTTCATGCGGATTATAGGAATTCTGCAGGATTTCAATACCCTTGTGCATAATGCAGGCTTGGACTGTTTCATTGAGGATGAACCTATCCAACATGTGAAACTAACTATGTCTGTGGTGCATGATTTTCACTGAGATGGTCCTCAACTAACCCTATGGTCCACTATAAAATTTACAATAAAGTTATAGACTTGCCTTTCAGAGATTTTTGTACAGCTATCAAGGTACCAGAGTGGGGTTCTTGCGATAAGATAAGAGGGCAGCCTAAATCACTGATGGAATCATATGAGGAGATTTTCCAAGGCAGAAGCTTCACAGGGGAAAGTAGAAAGGATGGATGCTTTCTGAGAGTGAGCTGGACACATACATTGACCACCACCCCCAGCAAGGGGAGGATGACGGAGACGGGGACGATAATGAATTCGTCCAGCCCTTCGACACCACGGGGATTCCATACCAGCACCCCGGTTATGACTATGCGCCCTATGCTTCATCTTCCTCTTGGGCGCCCGAGTACAACCATGCGAGGGACGACCCACCACAGTGGGGATACTTCTCGCATCGTGATTGATCTCCATTTAGGCCAAAATCCTAAGCTTGGGGGGAGGTATACCGACATCACACTCATGTTTATACCATGTTCGGTCGGTTCTTTGTATATCCATATTTTCTCTTCTTTCGGTTGTTGTTTTCTTTCGCTTCTTTTGTTTCTCTTTGTTTAATTGGGTTGTTCTTGTTTTTCAAAACACAAAAATACCAAAAATATTTCTGTTGTTTCTCTTTGCTTCTTCTTTAGTTTGTTTTATTGGTTTGCTTTCTTTTATCGTTTCGGTTTATTATTCAAAAATCCAAAAATATTTTGCTTTGTTTGCTTGCTTCTTTCTGTTCTTGTTTTAATTCGAAAACCCCAAAAAAATTGTTGTTCTTCTTTGGTTTTGTAAAGTCTGTTGCAGAGTTCACCAGACTTCCGTGTCTCCATTGGAGCTTGATTATCATTCTATATTATTCAATCCACTAGTGAAGAGCAGTAGTGACGATTTACGATAATCCCAGTTGTGGTGAGAGGCTTATATGAACCCTATTTGTTTTATTTTTGTACATATACTCATCGTGTGAACATGCTTAGTCCGCTCATGTAAGGTGTATGTTATTTAATTGATGCTTGGTAGTTCTTTTTCTCACGTGTTAGTTCCAACTTATTAATATAAGAGCATGTCGTAGGAATGTTTTCTTGCATTGTTTTATTCATAGAAGGGTATAACATTGTGGTATCTCCCTCTGATTGTTTCGCTTGAATTCACGTGGCACATGCTCATGCATGCTATGACTGAAAACAAAAAGTCACTTAAGCCTCGATGATTTATTTTGCCTCAGAGTATTTGTATCATTTTAATGCCCCTGTTAATTTTGTTTTGTCGCAAGCATGATCATGACAGTTGTTGCTCTCTTGATTGCCGCTCCCCATCTATTGCTAACCTTCACCTGTACTGAGTATGAGCTCTACTTGTGCATCCAACTCCCAAAATAACCAAAGTTTTCCAAATGTGTCCACTATACCTACCTATTTATGTGGTATTTAACCGCCACTCCAAGTAAATTTCTCGTGTGCTACCTTTAAAACCTACTAAAAATCATTCCTGTTTTGTGCCCCTGTTTTAGCTCATGAGGACGTAAATAGAGAATCTTTATCTCACTTGTTGATTGGATTTCACACCCTAGACTAGTGGATTCATCCGCTTGTCCAATGATAGAAGAGTCGACAGCGGGGTGCCCAGCCCCAAACTAATACAACAAATTCTCTTCACTATTTTTGCCCTTGATTTATCACTCAAAGCATAATTGTGTAAACAAAAGAGAAAGAGGGATGACCTTCTACCCAGATGCTTCCTTCTATAGGAGACGCTCCTGTGAAGTCTAGTTGGATTGTGACGTACTGTATTGTCTGTTTACCATTCGTTGACATAAACATACACCTCTCTCAAAAACGTTTTAAATATCTCTTTTTAATAAAATAAAAAGCTCCAGCACATGAGTTAATCCCTGCTTCCCTCTGCGAAGGGCCTTTCTTTTATTTTTATGTTGAGTATTCACCTTCTCACTTTATGCACCTTCTTGAGAGCATGGATGTTATTCTTAGTGTAATGTGCTTGTCCCAAAAAAAACGGTTGATAGTGGTATAACTTTGATGCTTACATCTTTGATATCTTTATTTCTAGTCTTCATTTGAACTTCAGAGGTGCCCTGGCATTTATGTTTTGCTCCACTATTAAGGGAAAGCGAGTACACTTTATCATACCCTATTATGAGCATTGCAATCTTGTATATTGAAATACTTCATGTTGTCTAATATTAGTTTGTTGGCATCTCTTCATGGTTTGCATAACTGCTGGGTAACTTTTATTTTCCATACATCTTATTATGAATTGCTTCAGCACTTGATCATGTAGTGAGTATATTTACATCATATGAAACAAATGTGTTTGTAAAAGTTTTTTATCGCACTCAATTGTCACTGAATTGCTTGAGGACAAGCAATAAGCCAAGCTTGGGGGGGAGTTGATACGTCCAAAACGTATCTCCTTTTCCGAACAATTTTCTTATTCTTTTCCTGTAAACTTGTGAGTTTTGGATAGCACTAACACGGACTAACGTTGTTTTCAGCAGAATTACCTTGGTGTCTTATTTTTTTGCAGAAAAAACATCTTTCGGGAAAATGCCCAGAAAAGATCCCATTGGTCCTAAAACACCAGAAGACCCCGGGAGCCAGAAGGGGGCCAGAAGAGGAGCCAGGAGGGGCCACATGACCCCCCGCCCCCCCCTTGGCTGCACCGCCAGGTGTTGGCGGCCACTCCCTCCCCCCCGGGGACTCCCCTTTCGACTACATATGCCCCGTAACCTAAAAACCGAGGGGGTTCGTCATATTCCACAGAAACATAACAGAGCGCCGCCGCCACCCCGAACCTCGATTTGGGGATCAGAAGTTCCTGTTTAGCGCCCTGTCGGGACGGGGATTCGAAGGAGATCATCGCCATCGACACCGCAACCTCTTCTCCATCAACCATCCATGATTCCCCCTTCCATGTGTGAGTAAACACCGATTTAGGCTGAGAGGGATGGAAGGGATCGAACATGTAATAATGCCAGATTGTTAGGGCATAGTGCCTAGTATCCATTGTTAGTGTTTTCTAAGGATGGCAATTTGAACGGTGGGTACGTGTATTCGCGGGTATTCGACCAATATGGGCAGGGTATGGGTACACTTTTATACCCATGGGTAGTACTCGTACCCTACCCGTCAAGTCATGGGTAGGTCATGGGTATCATATTGTACCCATGGGTATTACCCTTACCCTACCCATTTATACGGACATGTGGGTCACTTTGGCCATATGTAGCTCAGTAGGAAGCAACCCACAAGGTCACAACTCGAGGGTCCAGCGATGAGGTGAAGGGCCGGTCAAAGCGTCCTCGTAATCCCCTCGTCTCCCGAATCTCCTCAAACGCAATCACTCCTTATTCCTCTCATCTTCCAAATACTCAAATTAAGGAGATAAATTCCCAGCGATGAGGCATACAATTGATCGAACCGATATTTTTGTCAAATATGCTATCAATGCATATAATAACTTATGTGTTGGGTATCCAATGGGTACAGGTATCCGCCGGGTATGGGTGTGGGTACATTTTCATACCCATGGGTACGGGTATGGGTAGAGTTTTCTACCCGTTGACTATATGGGTATGGGTATGGTATTGCTCTACCCGCCCCATAACCTACCCATTGCCATCCTTAGTGTTTTCTACCGTTGTTGCAACTTGTTATGCTTAATGCTTGTCATTAGGGCCCGAGTGCCATGATCTTAGATCTGAACATGTTATCGTTTCATGAGTATAATTATGTTTCTTGATCAAATCTGCGAGTTGTTTACACATATTATCGTCCGGAGCCCGAGGCCCCAAAGTGACAGAAATTGGGACAACCGGAGGGGATGGCTGTGATGTGAGGATCACATGTGTTCACAGAGTGTTAATGCTTTGCTCCGGTGCTTTATTAAAAGGATCACCTTAATTACCAGTAGTTTCCCTAGAGGCCACGCTGCCACGGGCTGGTAGGACAAAAGATGTTGTGCAAGTTTCTCATTGCGAGCACGTATGACTATATTGGAACACATGACTATGGTTTGTCTAAATGTTTGATGCTTTATTATTATTATCTGCAATACCCATGTTAGATTATTACATGACCTATGTTATCCATGCAACGCCCGTCCATCCATTCGCTCTATGCCTACGGTACTTCCCATCCTATTATTTTCCGCGATTGCTACTGTTGTTACTATTTTACTACTGCTGTTATTTTATTTCTATTGTTCCTATAAAACTGTTACCACTGATAAATTTTTGCAAGCAAGTCTACTTTCAGGTGCAGCTGAATTGACAACTCAGTTGTTAAGGCTAATAAATATTCTTTGGCTCCCCTTGTGTCGAATCAATAAATTTTGGTTTTAGTTCCCTCGAAGACTGTTGTGATCCCCTATACTTGTAGGTCATCAATGGTACGTGCATTAACGACTCAGTGGGAAAGACGGGACGTCGCCACAGTTCTGCCTACATGCGTCCTGAGCCAGCTTTGGGACTAGCTAGCTGTTGCACGCCATGCTCGCAAACTTTAGGCACGAGACGTACACTTTTTGCCTCCGTGCGTGTCGCCCCCGGACTTCTAAAGGATACTCGCCGTTCCGTTGAACAGTAGTAGATTGGATTACGGGGCTTACCGGCACCCGCGTCCTCTTACGAGTAGGCCAACACACGTATGTGTGACAACCAACCCCTATCTGTTCAGCGTCGACGTAAGCTATCCCATAGAAATCAGGACACTTCCATTGACGTACTTCAAACCATACACACATGGTACGTCAACGGCGTTGAACAACTGATATCACAACAGATCTCTACGACACAAAAGATTGAAATAAGTTGCAAATGGCTCTCATTAGAGCAGAGATAGCAAATACAATCATCCAGAGGACACATGTCCCAACAATTCATCATTACATCACAGCGGAAGCATTCAACATGTCTGAGTACAGACAAGAACCAAATAGGCCTGAGAGGCCGGAAACGAACAGACGGAGCCCATCCACGAAGTCTCGGATCCTGCCCGGGTCCGCTATCTACTCGTCAGCAGTCTTGTCATATTCCACGTAGTAGCCACCATGTAGATCCTCGAAAACGTCGTCTGCGGAAACCACAGCCCCAAAGGGGTCAGTACATAAACGTACTGGCAAGCAAGACTCACAGTTCACCAAAGTGTAACCCGTCAACACCAAGCACAGATGCTTTGGGTCAACGGAAGAAAGGGGATATAAAGGATGCTGCAACTGGCTGCTCTAAATAACTACAGAGTTTCTACCACTTCCGGCTACCAGAAAGTAGATAAGATCGTGTATCGTAACCAACTATAGCTAACCATCAAACAAACCCATCCTGGATCTCGCCCCTTATCCAAAGAAGCAATCCGAGGATAACTCACACAGTTGAATTAAAGATGGTTCAGATTATTGTGTCAATAAGCCTATTACTAGTCATGTTGTTAATCATTGGGTGTAAGGTTGTTAATCATTAGGTTTAAGTTTTCCTGAGTACTTGTTAGCCAGTACTTTCACGAAGTAGTCCATAACCGCGGAAAACACGGCTTCTCGAGAAGATTATCCCTGCAGGGTTGCACCAATTTGGCCGTACACGTATGAATAACCCGCCAGATGGGATGCCTCCCACCAAGCGGGGCACTCAACACAACTCAACTCTTCTTCGCATCAAGCCCAAAGCACCTTGGGCGCACGGCTAATCGAGCCCAGAAGAAAATGGACCCTCATAGCACTCTAAGAACGTGTCCCCCTATATGGCGACTACGAAAGTTCCACCCGGGTACCAAGGGCTCGCAAGATCATGCATGCAGCAAATGGAAAACCCGAACTAAATGAGGCGATTTGGACGAGATGCGAATCGAATCAAATTGAGGGGGGCGCCCATACTCGCTTCCCACATGCGGGTAGTGCGCTCATCATGGATCAGTAGACAAGACCCTTTTCCTATTAGGGTCGACACTAGCAGGCCTCAAAACCACAAAGGGCCTCCTGCCGGTGCCTTATCATCAAATTTATTATTGATAATAACATTAGCATGATTGATTGATTAAACATCGAGCCCCCAGAACATAATGGAATATAGTAACAGAAAGTAACGGGTAACAGACTCGAGCAAAACAACCTAAGCATGCTAGTAAGACACGGGCTCAAACAAAAGGTTATAGGTATGGAGGTGAGGCAATATCAGGGTTAAAGGATACATGTGATAGGTCCGTAACAGAAGCAACTAATCATAGGGCTAGCAGAATAGACAACGGAAAGTATCGGTAACCAATGTTGAAAGGAACACGATGGTTCATGTGAGTGATAACTTGCCTGCAAACCCAGTAGCCTGGTACTGAGCTAACACCTTAGAAGGGGTGTCGTAAAGATCGTCTGTCTCAACGTCGTCGTGTATCCGAGAAGAAGCAAACAAACAATGCAGAAAGATAAACAATCAATATCATGGAATAATGCGCAAACATGGGATGATGCATGACCATTTAATTGATGCATAGAAATAACTAGTTGACAAGATAGAAACAGGATTAAATGGACCCATATGCAATTGGATTGCATATGGAAAGCCCATGATTTATGGTTGAATTAATTGTTTTACAACTAAGAAACATGTGAAAGTGGATTAGCATGATGCATGGATGATGAAAACAGCAAAATAACAACAATAGAACCAAATGGAAATAAGGTTTAACAAGTTTGGAAAATCATTTATTAAGTTAAGAAATTTTGGTTTCTTAAAGGGGTCACACAAGCATTTGTTGTTTTCATCATGTTAAATTGTTCAAAACAGATAACAAAGTTCATATTTGATAAGAACACACAATTTTAGGTGGAATACATGTTTCACTTGTTGAAAAAGGATTTCAAATAAATTATTTATGAATTAAACAAGTTTAAGCAAGAATTAAATGAATTTAATTCAAACATGAACTTATTTGAATTTTTATTTGTGCAAAACATTAAGTGAGATTCATATTTGAAAAGTTTATACTTTGATGGTTTGAAAACATATTTTATATGTCCCAAAAGAATTTGATTTGATCAAGTTATAAATTCAGCAATATTAAATGATTTAAACAAGGTTTAAATCATTTAACCAATTTTAATTATTCAAAACATGGAACAAAGTTTATATTTGAAAAGGTGGTTTAATTTTGCATGGAAAACATATTTCATTTGTTGAAGTTGGATTTAAAATGAGCAAGTTATTATTTTGGCAATTTTAAATGCAATAAACAAGAAACAGTTGTTTTCAGCAATTTAAATTACTCAAAACAGCAAAAAAAATTTATATTTGGAAAGTACATGAAAAGTTGATTGGAAAACATATTTAGTTTGTGGAATTTGGAATTTTTATGCCCAAGTTATGAATTTTGCAAGTTTAAGTGAATTAAACAAGAATTCAAATATTGCACCAATTTAAAATATTCAAAACAGTAAACAAATTTTATATTTGGATAGGACATTTAATTTGGTATTGAAAACATATTAAAAAAGTTAAAATTGGAGATGAGATGATTTTCTTATGCAATTTACAAGATTTAGTGCAAATCTGCCATTTTTAATTCATTAGGGGCTTGGAAAATATTTTTCAGGGGCCTAGATTTAATTTGCAAGTGCCTATGTGTGATACTGAGAAGTTCCTGTGGCCAAACAAAATGCAAAAATAAAAGTTTATTTTATTTGGGAGAGGGGGGACTCGAACCCGAGAGCTGGGCTTGTGCGCAAAGGGGTGCTGCCAGTAGGGTGTCTGCTGGATTGGTGATAGAGAGGGGAACTTGATGGGGTTATGGTTTAGGCTGCACTGTAAAACAATTTGGAAGGAAATAACAGAAAAGGTGGGGAGATGGGGATTTGATCCCGGGACCTGGGGCTTGCGCGCGGTGCGCTGTTACCAGTGGGGTGGATCGGCTGGTTGTGATAGGGAGGGGGGTTTCGGGGGGTATGTGCTGTGGTGCGCGGTGGTTTTTCTCTGAACCCAACACTGTACGTAACTGAACCTCGCGGACAGAAACGGGGCTGGTCGCCGGCGATGGATCGCTGGCCGCTGCTGCTCGCGTGTGGCTGTGCGGGCGGTGTGGGGTGCAGGAGATGGAGGAGAGAGAGAAGTGGGGTCGGGCTCACCTCGATTGGAGAAGAGCAGAGGAGGCGGACGGGTTCAGGTCGGGGCAGCAGGTGCAGCGAGCAGAGGCGACGGGCGGCGATGGGGAGGACGGCGGCGGTGACTCAGGCCCTCCCGGCCCGTGCCGAGGGGGGGAGGAGGAAGAGGGCGGCCGTGGGGTTCCATTCCCGCGGTCGCCCGGGCCGGAGGGAGCCCGGAGCTCCGACGATCACCAGAGGTATGGAGTTTCGGGTGGAGGTGGTACAGTTACAGAAGGGAAAGGAGACAGAGAGAGGAGCGATGGAGGAAGGAGAAGAAATTGGAGGCGGGGAGAGGGAAGAGGAAGGAGAGGGGAAGGGCATAGGGAACCCTAGGGCTGGGCTTAGGTCTTATGGAGAAGGGGAAGGTGCTCCACCGTTGGTGCTCGGTTCTCTGAATACGTGGTGTGCCTGGATGTGCAGCCGTACGCACGAGGAAGAAGACAAGCAGCGAAAGGGTATGGGCCAGAGGGAAAGTGGGCTGGGGGAAAAGATGGGCTGAGGAAAAGGGAAAAAGGCCTGCTGGTTGCTCTCTCTCTCCCTCTAGCTTTTATTTTTTTGTTCTAGTTATTTTTTTTTGCAGGAATAGAAATAGGAAGAAAGGAAGGAGTTTTAGGGTTAGGAATTTTAGGGCAAAAATTTGATAATGCTTATTTAAGTGATAGCAACAAATTGCAAGGTTTTGTTTTTCAAAAGTCAAAAATTAAATTGCTGTTATTGGTTTGATTCAAATTTGAATGCGTTTGAGTTTAAGGGATTTATTGAAAACAATAATTTAAATAGGGTGAACAAATGATTTTATTTGGAAACAAATGATTAATAATTGTGTTGCAATTTTTATAAGATCAACATGGTTGCTGTTTTGGACAATGTGATTTAGATTTGAATGTGAATTGATTCAAATGAGTTATTAAATAGAAATAACAAGTTAATTGTTCTATTTAAAGAGAAACAACTAGTTGTTTTAATTGAAACTTTTATTTGGAAATTGGTAACATAACAAGTATGAAACAAGGCATTTGGAAATTGGTTTGGAGTTTCAAATGGAAAACAAATTGAATTTGAAAAGGGTTTGATATTAAATGAATTTTTGATAGAAACAAAACAATAGTTTTGGAATCACACTTTAATGGAAACAAACAATTGTTTTATTTTGAAATATCATTTTAGAAATTGTAACATCACAAGGATGAAACAAAAGGTTTGAATTTTGGTTTGAAATTCAAATAGAAAACAAAGGAAAACAAATGAAAACAGTTGGAAAACAAATGGAAACAAGCAAAACAATTGCAATCAACATGATGCCATGATGCAAAACATAAAATAACAGGGAGCAAAACATTCCAATGGATATTTTTCATACTTGGGATGTTACAAAACGCCCCCCCTTGAAGGAATCGCTCCCCGAGATTCCTACTGAGAAAGAAAAGGTCCGGATACTTCTTGGGAAGATCCTCTTGAGCTGTGACACGTGAAACACATCGTGCACCTTGGATAGTTTTTCCGGAATTTCAAGACGATAGGTAATCCTGGCAACTCTTCTGGAAAGACGTCAGGGAATTTGCAAACCACCGGAACATTTTCAAGTAAAGGGAGAGGTTTTGTATCGAGGGTGTAAAGCTGAATAGAATTTGATTCATTTGTAGAATAGATTATCTGATCCGAAGGGTGAAACAGCGTTATTGATTAGACGCCGGTAGCAGAACTGAAGTGGAAAGCAACAACAAGGTTTGAACGGACGAAAAGGATGTTGAGAAGAACAGGATAACAAAGCAACACCGGGAAAACGAGAACAAAACTCTTGAGGTACTACGGAAAACCCATTCGGGCTTCTAAAGGATCAATATCTACTGCTTAAGGAATAGAGGATCTGCTTCCGGGGCTTACACGCCTCCGTTCTCAATCGTGAGTAGGCAACATGATAAATCATGTCACAACCACCTCCATTCCTATGGTCTAGTAGATATAACCATCCTAGAGAAACCAGAATTCGTGAAATCCTAACTTGAAAGTTTAGATGAGAAGGGAAAACAACGTTGCACTTCCTTACCAGAAAAGGTAGGGTGGGTGGGGAAAGAAGGAAAAGAACAGAATTCCTACTCTCACGTTTCATTTTTCCTATATAGCTACAAAATAGTTTCTAGACTCAACTGCGACCAGTAAAAAGGGATCCTACAGGCAGACAGGCTCTGATACCATTTGTCGCCCCCGGACTTCTAAAGGATACTCGCCGTTCCGTTGAACAGTAGTAGATTGGATTACGGGGCTTACCGGCACCCGCGTCCTCTTACGAGTAGGCCAACACACGTATGTGTGACAACCAACCCCTATCTGTTCAGCGTCGACGTAAGCTATCCCATAGAAATCAGGACACTTCCATTGACGCACTTCAAACCATACACACATGGTACGTCAACGGCGTTGAACAACTGATATCACAACAGATCTCTACGACACAAAATATTGAAATAAGTTGCAAATGGCTCTCATTAGAGCAGAGATAGCAAATACAATCATCCAGAGGACACATGTCCCAACAATTCATCATTACATCACAGCGGAAGCATTCAACATGTCTGAGTACAGACAAGAACCAAATAGGCCTGAGAGGCCGGAAACGAACAGACGGAGCCCATCCACGAAGTCTCGGATCCTGCCCGGGTCCGCTATCTACTCGTCAGCAGTCTTGTCATATTCCACGTAGTAGCCACCATGTAGATCCTCGAAAACGTCGTCTGCGGAAACCACAGCCCCAAAGGGGTCAGTACATAAACGTACTGGCAAGCAAGACTCACAGTTCACCAAAGTGTAACCCGTCAACACCAAGCACAAATGCTTTGGGTCAACGGAAGAAAGGGGATATAAAGGATGCTGCAACTGGCTGCTCTAAATAACTACAGAGTTTCTACCACTTCCGGCTACCAGAAAGGAGATAAGATCGTGTATCGTAACCAACTATAGCTAACCATCAAACAAACCCATCCTGGATCTCGCCCCTTATCCAAAGAAGCAATCCGAGGATAATCACACAGTTGAATTAATGATGGTTCAGATTATTGTGTCAATAAGCCTATTACTAGTCAAGTTGTTAATCATTGGGTGTAAGGTTGTTAATCATTAGGTTTAAGTTGTCCTGAGTACTTGTTAGCCAGTACTTTCACGAAGTAGTCCATAACCGCGGAAAACACGGCTTCTCGAGAAGATTATCCCTGCAGGGTTGCACCAATTTGGCCGTACACGTATGAATAACCCGCCAGATGGGATGCCTCCCACCAAGCGGGGCACTCAACACAACTCAACTCTTCTTCGCATCAAGCCCAAAGCACCTTGGGCGCACGGCTAATCGAGCCCAGAAGAAAATGGACCCTCATAGCACTCTAAGAACGTGTCCCCCTATATGCCGACTACGAAAGTTCCACCCGGGTACCAAGGGCTCGCAAGATCATGCATGCAGCAAATGGAAAACCCGAACAAAATGAGGCGATTTGGACGAGATGCGAATCGAATCAAATTGAGGGGGGCGCCCATACTCGCTTCCCACATGCGGGTAGTGCGCTCATCATGGATCAGTAGACAAGACCCTTTTCCTATTAGGGTCGACACTAGCAGGCCTCAAAACCACAAAGGGCCTTCTGCCGGTGCCTTATCATCAAATTTATTATTGATAATAACATTAGCATGATTGATTGATTAAACATCGAGCCCCCAGAACATAATGGAATATAGTAACAGAAAGTAACGGGTAACAGACTCGAGCAAAACAACCTAAGCATGCTAGTAAGACACGGGCTCAAACAAAAGGTTATAGGTATGGAGGTGAGGCAATATCAGGGTTAAAGGATACATGTGATAGGTTCGTAACAGAAGCAACTAATCATAGGGCTAGCAGAATAGACAACGGAAAGTATCGGTAACCAATGTTGAAAGGAACACGATGGTTCATGTGAGTGATAACTTGCCTGCAAACCCAGTAGCCTGGTACTGAGCTAACGCCTTAGAAGGGGTGTCGTAAAGATCGTCTGTCTCAACGTCGTCGTGTATCCGAGAAGAAGCAAACAAACAATGCAGAAATATAAACAATCAATATCATGGCATAATGCGCAAACATGGGATGATGCATGACCATTTAATTGATGCATAGAAATAACTAGTTGACAAGATAGAAACAGGATTAAATGGACCCATATGCAATTGGATTGCATATGGAAAGCCCATGATTTATGGTTGAATTAATTGTTTTACAACAAAGCAACATGTGAAAGTGGATTAGCATGATGCATGGATGATGAAAACAGCAAAATAACAACAATAGAACCAAATGGAAATAAGGTTTAACAAGTTTGGAAAATCATTTATTAAGTTAAGAAATTTTGGTTTCTTAAAGGGGTCACACAAGCATTTGTTGTTTTCATCATGTTAAATTGTTCAAAACAGATAACAAAGTTCATATTTGATAAGAACACACAATTTTAGGTGGAATACATGTTTCACTTGTTGAAAAAGGATTTCAAATAAATTATTTATGAATTAAACAAGTTTAAGCAAGAATTAAATGAATTTAATTCAAACATGAACTTATTTGAATTTTTATTTGTGCAAAACATTAAGTGAGATTCATATTTGAAAAGTTTATACTTTGATGGTTTGAAAACATATTTTATATGTCCCAAAAGAATTTGATTTGATCAAGTTATAAATTCAGCAATATTAAATGATTTAAACAAGGTTTAAATCATTTAACCAATTTTAATTATTCAAAACATGGAACAAAGTTTATATTTGAAAAGGTGGTTTAATTTTGCATGGAAAACATATTTCATTTGTTGAAATTGGATTTAAAATGAGCAAGTTATTATTTTGGCAATTTTAAATGCAATAAACAAGAAACAGTTGTTTTCAGCAATTTAAATTATTCAAAACAGCAAACAAAATTTATATTTGGAAAGTACATGAAAAGTTGATTGGAAAACATATTTAGTTTGTGGAATTTGGAATTTTTATGCCCAAGTTATGAATTTTGCAAGTTTAAGTGAATTAAACAAGAATTCAAATATTGCACCAATTTAAAATATTCAAAACAGTAAACAAATTTTATATTTGGATAGGACATTTAGTTTGGTATTGAAAACATATTAAAAAAGTTAAAATTGGAGATGAGATGATTTTCTTATGCAATTTACAAGATTTAGTGCAAATCTGCCATTTTTAATTCATTAGGGGCTTGGAAAATATTTTTCAGGGGCCTAGATTTAATTTGCAAGGGCCTATGTGTGATACTGAGAAGTTCCTGTGGCCAAACACAATGCAAAAATAAAAGTTTGGTTTATTTGGGAGAGGGGGGACTCGAACCCGAGAGTTGGGCTTGTGCGCAAAGGGGTGCTGCCAGTAGGGTGTCTGCTGGATTGGTGATAGAGAGGGGAACTTGATGGGGTTATGGTTTAGGCTGCACTGTAAAACAATTTGGAAGGAAATAACAGAAAAGGTGGGGAGATGGGGATTTGATCCCGGGACCTGGGGCTTGCGCGCGGTGCGCTGTTACCAGTGGGGTGGATCGGCTGGTTGTGATAGGGAGGGGGGTTTCGGGGGGTATGTGCTGTGGTGCGCGGTGGTTTTTCTCTGAACCCAACACTGTACGTGTAAGGACCCCAGACCGGCAGTCTGAAACCCTACGTATGCATACATTCACGATCCCAGAAAGATCAGTCGTGAACAACATACACAGTTGGCACACAGAAATACATCATCCATTACACGAATACATAAAGGTATTACACAAATGATCACATGATCAAGTTTAAGCAACTGCCACAAAGGACAGGCAACTTAACAAACACAGCGGAAGACAATCAAAACACAACGTAGTTGAGCCCAAGTCACGCCTTAACCTACAGGCTGCTGACCCGGAGACGATCCTAGTTCGCAAAGCCGTCAACTCCGTACTTCTCTTCATAGATCTCCTTTGGAGGCTCCTTCTCCAAATCTGATAAGTAGATACCAGGGGCGAAACCATAATGAGTACATTTGAATGTACTTAGCAAGACATCCATCATGTCACTTACCAAACATGCAAATATGCTTATATGGTGGAATAGGTAGGCTATAAATATGGTTCACTACCAATGGGGTTCATATATGATGACACCACAGTTGCAGTCAAGTTTATCTGTATCTTCGTTGAAGAAGATACTTCAGAATAAAATAATATAGTTTTATTTCTCTTGTAGATATCACATGTACAAGAGGTTTTGTAAAACTTTGTTAAAGAATATTTTCTCTTTGCAAAACTTCTTGGAATCAGTTTCCAGAATTCTTGCTTAGAGTAGAAAAGGTTTTCTTTGCAAAACACTTTGTTTTGTATAACAACATCTGGCTTTTCATCATCTACGATACCTCCACGGTATACGTTTTCCTTCCTTCCCGAACTTCACAAGTTCAACACTTCCTGTCAAAAATTCCCTTTTCAAAAACTTCCTTTTTTTGAAAACATTGACACAATGCTAGCTACATGGCCATTCAACTGTCCATATCCGAGGACGCGTCTTCTTCGAAAAAGTTATACTCTGCAGAGGTGTACACATCCACCAGATCCAGTACACCTCCCGTGAACAATCACGGACTGTAACAACAGTATGTAAACATCAGGTATCTGATCATAACCATCCACTATGTTCAAGCTAGAATATGCCTATCTCTCAGTTGAGTTTTGCCACATCCCCGGCACCGAGCTAATCCTCGCCAAGCCAGGATGCCTCAACTGATGCATCCGGAGGGAAAATTAATCCCACACTTTATATGTCTCCACGACATTCGGTTCAGAGGATCGCATCCCCTATAGCACATTGAGATAGCACACACTAATAAGAACAAACTTCAAGTTAAGCCCCTTGCCCATGTTGGGGTAGGGTGGCAGTACGGTAAAGGTTGTCCGGCGAAGACTAGGTTATGTGTCATTTTTGAAAACACCACTTTCTCAAAAATGACCACTTCCACATTCCTCCGGAGAACAAGGATCCGCCTTTTCTCCGGGTTTTTCCGTAAAGCCTTTGTTTTGTAGAATCACAATTTTAGGGTGTCCACTTAGCGACTAGTATATTTGATGGTAATGAATACCATGTGGTGGCTTATGGGCTTGGTATTACCAAGTTTAACTACTGGCATGATAGTAACCTATAATATAGTATAGTAGTAAATTCCACATCAAAAATAGTTTTGATAATCAAGTTTTTGTAAAACTTCAGAGGTAAAACATGCATGATAGATAATGATAAGTATTGTATCAGCAAGCATCAGGATGGCTTGCCTGGTATCTCCTTGTGTCCCTGGTTTTTGGAGTGACTGGAACTTGAAACAGATCTTCACGACACTTCCTTCCTCTTCGTTTTCTAACGTCGTAAAAGGAATAAAGGACACACATTCAGAACCAATCAAGGCAAGCAACCATACATAACAATACATCCAGCAAGGAAATCTAATAATAACAAAATCACTCAATTATTAATTGAGGCAAACAATCAAACAATCCTACTTGACAGAAATGCCATTTAATAAGACAGCTCAAGGTTGGAGGAACATATCTCACAACCTTAATATCATGGATTCAGTGGGTGTGCCACTATCATACCAAGATATTAATAAACCCAAAATATACTTAGTTTCACAAGGGTGAGACTACTAAAAGTATATAAAACATGCACCACATTAATCATGGCAATGGGTCTATCAACCAAACAACAAAAATAAAAAGGTAGCTATCTTACTAAGTCTAAATTCACATCAAGAATAAATAAGACACATGATTTGCAAAAGTTACTTTTACAAATCAGTGAGCCTACACAAGTGCAACAAGGCAATAGACTCATCACAAAACACACAATTTCTCATAGTGAGAACAATAGAAACAATGACTAAAAAGGAGGAATCCTATAGACATGTTTCTACTAAAAGTTTGCTATGCAGGCAAACATAACAAGTAAAATACTAAAATGCAAACAAGGAACCATGTTATCATAATGAGAATGAAAACATGTCCTCATGCATGGATACACAAATTTCTACCAAACACAAGTTGGCAGGAAAAATAATTCAATACAAAAATTGCTAAGGAAACTAGTACTACTCACACATGAAGAATCAATGAATGTATTTCAATCAAGTAATTGAAATACAACCAGAGGGTCCATGTCATAAAAACAGGAGTGAAAAACATCTATACTTGCTATAACAAAAATATCCCATTGGATAAAACAAGGTATCATTTGGCAGGGCAACTCCTATATACTAGTGGTAATAAAAAGGGCATTACTAGAGGAATCAAACAACACTCCAAGAATGTATTTTTCCTAGCAAGCCACACATTATTATAACCACTTACAAACAGAGGCATACACATTTTCATTTAGCACTAAAAATCCAAAGCAAAAATACTAGGCACTTATTAGTTATAGAACTATATAAAAGAAATGCATCTAGTTTGGGGAAATAATGTTTCCACCAAAAATGCAATGAAACCAGTGGGTGTTCCACTAGCATAACAAAGCATTAAGAGGTCACAAAGCCTCTGGTCACACTTGACAACAATTAGCAAAAACCTAAACTAGCACCTAGTGCAATAACAATACTAGCAGAAAATAATAGGGTGCTTAAATAAGCAAGGCAATGCTACTCATGCTATTATTTTCACACAAGTGAAAACTTTAGGGGTCAAGTACTCATAAGAACATTATAAAAATGCTACTGGTCCTATGAATATAACACAAAAATAAGAGGCTACACCACCACAAATGTCTATGCCAAAAATTCCACACATGAGGGAATTTTTCCAACATTTTCATAGTCATGACAAAGCTACTCATGCTTTTCTACCAACTCAAGTGCAATCTAGCAGAGGTGATACTAACAAAATATAAGTATCAACATGGTGCTGTATCTAATATATCAACACAACAATTCAATTCCTTGCACACAAATTAATCAATCAAAAATTATATGCAAGTAATAAACTAGAGATAAAACATATGCTACTAATATAAATCCTATTTCTTCTCAACTCAAGTCCACACATTCTAACATGATAAAATAGCTAAGTAATACTTAGAAAGCAAGTTCACACAACTTATACATGCTAGAAAACAATATTGCAACACAAAAATATCATCACACAAATTAATTACCTAAAATGCCAAAATGGCAGAATCATGCAAAACAAAGATCTGTCCACCAAATTTTCTAGGATGCTCTAAAAATCAAACCCTTCTAGGTTTGGATAGCCCTAAACATATACAAGACCATACAATTGAGTTTGCATCAAAAATCATTTTTAATAATTTTATAAAAATCACCAAAGTGCTCTCTGGTGTTTTACCAAATTGCATGCCATTTCAAAACTACAATGAATTTGGAAGCAAGGTTAATTGCTGATGTTAGGTAATTTCAAGTGCTTTCCAATGCAATTGGCCTCACTTCATTATGAGTTGTGAAATAACAATGGTCCTCATTTTGGTGTTTCTGGTACCTGTTGCCAAATCATTTTTCATTTCAAATCTATTCATCCAAAAGTAGATCTACAAGTTGGAGATGGTTGAGATTTAGTTTTTTTACATCTGTGATTTTTGGTTTGGTCAAAATCATCTTTTAGGTTGCCTTTTAGAGCCAAAAGTAAACAGGTACTTTCTCTGTAAAAATAAAATGGAAAAAGAACTAGACTGGGCTAGATCTGCCAAATGGGCCGGCCAGATCCAGATCCCACCGCGGGGGAGGCTAGCCCCTGGTCGTTGACTCGCGGGCCAGCCGCCACGCGGCAGCCACGCGGGCGAGCGCCAGGCCCACGGGCCAGTTTGACTAGCAGTGCGCGCGGTCAAGGGGATGAGGTCAGCACGACGTCACCCTGACGCCATCCGCCGACGGGAATGTCTCCGGCGAGCTCGCAATCGACGCATCTGTGCACGGTTTCGCAAAACAAGGGCATCTACGCGTTGCTAGAGACGAGGGGAACTACGTGAACCCAAACTCGCTTCCCGGGAAGGCCGGAGAAGCGGCGGCGACGACGACGCGGCGGCGGCCGGACGCGAGGAAGGCTCGGGCATGATTTAGAGCGAGAGGGAGAGGGGAAATTGGTCGGGGAGAACCGCGTGCTCACCGTGAACTCAAGGGTCGACTCGGATGAGGAGGAGGGAGCTCGAGGCGGCGGCAATTCGTCGCCGGAGTGCGCCGGGGTCGGAGAAGAAACGGGGACGGCGCGGGCACTACGGGTCGTCCCACCTCGATTCCCTTGGCACCCAGAACCACCACGACGAGGCGGAGCTTCTGGTACCAACGGCTAGCGGCGGCGAGCTCGGGAACGTCCGAATCGACGGCGAGTTGGAAGCTAGGGTTCCGATTTGGGGTTCCTTGAAGAGAGAGAGAGGGAGAGCTCTAGGGGAGAGAGAGGGGGGGCATGTGGGCAGACAAGCACATGGGGGGCCTCTTATCATCAAGGTTTCCTTCTACTCGAAGCAATGGAGTAGGGGTGCTGTTTGCTACAGAGAGCTAGAGGTTGAAGAAGGTGGTGACTCGGATTTCATTTTGGTCCCTGGGTATTTACAACTAGGTCCCTGTCCTCTCTGAAAAATATGATTTTCACCAAGCAAACAAAGTCAAAAAGTAATTTCCTTTTGCCCAAAATTCTTATTAGTTGAGATGTACAACATATATGAAAATTGGCTCAATTAGATAAACTTTATAATTCAAAGTTGTTCAAATTTGAATCCTTACATAAATGGACATTGAATTTATTTGACTACTTAGGAGCTTCCAAAAATGATAATTTTTGGCACACATTCCTTATTTTATGTTTTCCTTATGTGGTAGAAAATTCAAGTCATTTTGAGTTACTTCATAGAACAAACTTGTTCAAATTTCAAAAAGGTGCTGTCAAGAAAACAGGGGTTTTTGGCAACTTAAATTATTCAAAAACTTGTGCCCTTTTGGTTTTCATCCTCGTTTATGATATAGAGCATGTGGTATTTATTTCATGGCATTTGGAAAAAGTTTGTAGAACAAACTTGTTCAAAATCCCAATTGTTGCTGTGGAGAAAAACCATGTTTTCAGGACTTTAATGGATTCAATTTTTGGTCTCCTCTTGTGTGTGTTCCTTATTTGATATAAGGAAGCAATGGTATGAATTTAAAATCATTTTAAGAAAGTTTCCAAATGTAACTTGTTTTAGTTTTCTGTTTCTGGAAATATTGGAATTTCTATTTAATAAGGCACTTGGCTTTTCTTTAGCAATGCTTTGCCAAAATATTTATGTGACTAGAGATAGCAAGTCAATGCTCTCCAATACCTTTGTTTTTAATCTTGCAAGGTTGGAAAAACATTTGATAATATTTTGGTGAAGCATTTAAGAATGCCTCTTTTTCTGATAATCTTTTTAGGGAAATTTATTAAGTGTTTCCTCTTTCTTAATTTAGGTCTTGGAATAATATTCAACAAGTATGAGATTCATAAGATGTTTTTGGAAAACTCTTTGATCAATATTTACTTTAGAAAATATTGTCAAAGTCATTGGAACAAATATGTTGAATATTTTTATCCCTGGAACAATATGTTGAATATTTTTAGTTCACTGCTTTGCTATCCTTTTAAGTTTGCAAGTTTATATAATTAGTTTGTTTGGTTGCACTTAAACAACCACAAACAAACACAACCAAGGTTTATTAGTAAAGCAATTAGCAAAACAACTGTGTTAACAGGTATTCCAAAATTGGGATGTGACAGGTCTTCCCCCCTTAAAAAGAATCTCGTCCCCGAGATTCACAAGCGAGGACTAAGGGAGGGCCAACAAACACAATGTTAGTGTTGGAGTGCAGGTGCTTTCCCCCTTTGACTTTTCTTGGGAGGTGGGGTACATCCCTTAAATTATCAAATTCTTTTTAAAAATTACATCAGCACTGTGTTAGGTCCAAAACTTTTGTTTCCTAGTTTTGACGAGACCTGAACAACCAACATTAAGGTTAGTGCAGGACTACCTGGAAACGTACCGTCAATTATTTACCTGAGTTCCTAGCTATATCCCACATATTACATACCACATATGGAGTGGTGTACCACTCTCATAGAAAGGTATATAAGAAGCTAAAAATATAGCTTGTGGGTGCAAAGGTTAGGTTGCTAAGGTAAAATAAACAGACAGAATAATAGCCATGGCAGTGGGTGTTACTCACCACCAGCAACTATCACTTAATAAGGTCATGATTTTAGTTGGATGTTTTTAGTTTCCTAAGATACTATTTAGCAAAATCATAACACAAGTATAAACTCATGCTAAGGTAAAACATTTAAACAAAAACCAATAAGCAAGCAAACAACACCACAGATGAATAGACTATTTATTCACTAGGTTATTGTTTATTAGAGGTTTTGGAATCCATCCATCATGAACAATTAGAAAACAACCAGTAGCTAAAAACCAATGAATACAATCATAAAGATACTCTAAAATACCATCTTCACACAAGATAAAAACTCCTATTACACAGGCATAAAAAAAAACAGGACTGCACAAATAACACACTAGTATGAAAAATCTACACCAGCATGCTATAAGAGATAATCATATCCTATAACCATAGAACATGCAACTAAATAATTCATGGCATGATAACAGAAGTAATAACTTCCTAAACATGCTATATCAACACATATACTCATAAAATAAAAAGAGGGTAATACTAGAGCAAAAATCACCATTTTCTAGTGGTGAACTAGTTTCACTCTAGAGAAGCAAACAATGCTATCATGATGTTTAAACTTAAACAAGCAAGTCATTAATATAAGTGTACCTAATAACAGTACACAAAACTTACTCATGTTAGTAAGCACAACATCAAAACAATCCCATGAAACAACTATTAAACATGCATAAATTAATTCTAGCAATTTATGTTTTTCTTAAACAATTACTAGCAAGCAAGCAAGGTATAACTTACACAACCAGTAGCTATGAAATTAATGAAAAGTTATCTAAACCTTTTCAAAAATCCATACACTCAATTTGAAATTATTCACAAACAATCTACCAATCAAGAGGAATTTATTTTATTTGCGAACAATTTAATTTTAGCACACGATAGTGAAACATTTCTTAACATGATACCCCTAAGGAATATTATGCTAACAAAAGGATCACACCTAAACATATTAGTATTTACTAATAAGAAATAAACTTCTCACTTTCATAGGTGAAAAGAAACAATTATATTTTCCATGGTGGAAAATAGAAATCAATCACATAGTGAAACATGCTATTTTCACACATGTGTATGGTTGGGGATTTTCATCCTCAAGCCAAAATACAATGGGACCAGTGGGCTATGGCCTACTAATACCAAGGCAAAAATAGGTACTAAGCCTCTGGTTACTCATGAAAAACTTTGCATACCAGATAAAAATATAAGGCTATTTAATCTAGTGAAGCATACTAGTGCATATTGATAGCAATGCTTATACATGCTTTACTATTAAAAGACATGCAAGCTAACATAGGTACAAGCATCAAAATAACAGTACCTAAATGGTACTGGACTCAAGGAAAAACATAGCACAAAATCTACTAAGAAAGTATACACAGATCTAGCTCTCACAATACTTCCAGATAATAAACTAGAAGGTGACAAATGCCATTTCATTTTTATTCGAGTTTTCAATCATGCACACACTTTCAAGGGTAGATTTATTGTAATAAAACAACATATTAACAAGTCCTAACAACTCCATATATGTTAGGAAGCAAGATTTAACAAAGCACAAATTTATTTCAATCAAGAGCACACAAAGAGACAACAACAGGAAAACTGATGTTTTCTAGATCTATCATAATCATTCCATCGTTCCCTTAATTTCTAAACCCCGAATCTCATAGTACCTACAACGTCTACTAAGATTTGGTTTCCAAAGTAGATACACATGATATCCTATTGACTAGTAAACGACTAGGTTATCATCTTATTTTCTCGTGACTTCTCCTTTTTACCAACTAGATTAAAAGGTGTCTTAAGTCACTTAATTCTTTGGTTTAGAAAGAGTTGTCTGTAGTTTGCATGCTTTGGTTAGGTGTCAACCTAAGATTAGGCAAAACATGTTAGTCTTGTTAGTTTCCAATTTAATTATGTTTGTCCGACAAGATACGACTAGCGTCATCGTACGTCGAATATTGAATTGTGCTCTTTGGATTGGCTTTTGAGGGGGTTGCGTATCATGGCATGTGAAGACTTCTTTTGCACCTTTCTCCAGAGGAGGGAGGTATATAACTTTTAAAAGGGGATTTCTCTTGTTTGGTCTTTTAAAAGGGAACATAAAGAAAATGTGCAACATTTAGCCAACAGGGTAAAAAGAGTCTTTTGCAAACAGACAAAACACAGAGGTTTTGGTCAGTAGTGGTTGGTGCATTCACGCCTTTTCTTCTTTCAAGGTTGTCGTTGTTGGAGCTTTATCTATTGGAGTGCATCACTGGTAGCAATGCTATCAGCTCGTGTGGCTTGATGGTCCTCTATTATTAGGCCCAATGGTGCTTTTATTGATGGTGGGGGTTCACGACGGTGGCATTATGAAGCGAAAACAAGTATAAGTCTAAGCAACAAATTCTTGATTTTGAATGCTATAAAAACATTTTTGCTTGCAAAAATTTAACAGGAGGCGATTCAAAAACAAGAGCGGGGCAAGCACAAATCTGCAAATTTTGAGCACCCCACAAACATATAGAAGCTTAGATGAACCAAATTCTACACCACACAATAGCACAAAGTCCTACGGACACACATAAGCAAGCCATAACACCCAGGAAAGGTTCCATTGGAGCTACGTCGGGGAATGATCCAAAATCCTAGAAGTGGCTGAAGAACTATATCTACTTCTGACCATCATCACTGTAGAGCTATGCAATTATTTTGGTCTTCTCGGGGCATCGGCAAGTATAAAAGTTTTTTGTATGGAAACAAGATAATAGAAGTAAAGTTTTGGATAAACCTTTTTAACTGAGAGAGGTAATAATATGCAACAATCTGTTTTTGAAACCCCAACTATTTTCTGGACAGAAAACTTCAAATACGAGAGATGTTTCAAAAACAGAGCGGAGCAGTTGCAAACAAGGAAGAAATAAACTCTTAACCGAGAGAGATGCCAATTCTGTAAGGCCCGCCCTTCGAACCACTGTTCAAGGACGCCCTTGATATGTATTTAGAATCTTTTGAAAAGATCAGAAGGAGGGAAAATATACTAAAATTCCCTTAGATAAAAATAATGTAGATAGTAAATAGGCTTTTACTCCAAAATACTTTTCTTTCCTATCTGACGTCCATGCTAACTAAGGTCTCCTAAGGTCAGGATGGCTCTGATACCAACTCTGTAAGGACCCCAGACCGGCAGTCTGAAACCCTACGTATGCATACATTCACGATCCCAGAAAGATCAGTCGTGAACAACATACACAGTTGGCACACAGAAATACATCATCCATTACACGAATACATAAAGGTATTACACAAATGATCACATGATCAAGTTTAAGCAACTGCCACAAAGGACAGGCAACTTAACAAACACAGCGGAATACAATCAAAACACAACGTAGTTGAGCTGTAACATCCCTGATTTTTGGAAAGTCCAAAAATCACTAAAATTTGAAACTTTTTGTTTTCATGTTTAGTAAGTCACCAAAAACCAAATGAGATGTAAGAAACAAAAGAAAACAATGCATGTTCTAATGTTTTGGAAATGAAAATCCAATATACCTCTATTCCATAAACCCTAAAGTCATTTCAAAATAAATATTCCTACATAAATAAAATAATTCTTCTTAAGCAAACCCTTACACCAAACATGTTTTCAACCCAATTATGATCTTGAAAATATTTTTGATATATAAAAACTAGAGAATTGTTATCTCTAATATTTTTTCTTCTTATCTCTAAAAAGGGTTTCACTATTATTGAAAACCCCAAAATAGATATAAGTTGGATCCTTGTTTTCCAAGTGTTATGTCAATCAACAAAATAATATAGTGCTATAGAAATAAATTGTTTATGAAAACAAGTAATATTACTTTGAAAATAGTTTATGGCAACATTACTCAATTATTTATAACCCTTAATAAAGTTCTAGGCCTTAAAAGTATTTGAAGAGAATAAAATTATTAATAATAACCTTTAGATTGTTATTTCAAGTTTTAAGCATAAAGGTGTAAAAAATAAAATGCCTTGCTTGATAATAACATAAAAGAGGGTTTTGGAAAACAATCACATGACTTGTGGTTTTATTCTAAAATTTATTGATCAACAATATTAATAAATTGATATGAACCAATTAAATAACATTAAGTTACTATTAGTAAATCCTTCATATTCTAAAATTATAAAATGTGAAAATGGTTTTAAATGTATTTACAAAAATAATATATGACATGTAAAATGCCCTAGAAATTTTATTTAGATAATAACATTCAATTAATTATTTTAAAATGGCCTTAAAGTATTATTAGTGTTTTATTTATTTTCCAAAATATAAATTTGTGAAAACAAGATGAAATGACTTCAAAAATATGTTTTCAACATTTAGAATGTCACTAAAATTTTAATTGACCAATAACCATGTTTTATAAATTTTTGAATTAAAAATCACATTAAATGACTATTAAAGAATTATTCAAATTTCCAAAATTTCAAAAATAAATATGTTGAATTGTTTTCCAAAAATGATATTGATGGAAAGAAATTGAAATTTTAAGAATTTAGAAATTTAGTTCATGTCATTTGGATAATTAAAACAGGAGATATAATTGAAACAAATAAACAGGAAAAAAAAAGAAAAATCATTGATGACGTCATCAATGACGTCATCATCTTCTTCCTCAGAAGAAACCCACGGCTGTTTCTTCCCGATTCTTCGCCGCACGATTTAGGGGCCATTAAGGCCATAATTCCTTGCCATCCTTGCGCCTACAAATAGCCACATGCCCCCTCCACATTTCCCCTCTCATTCCTCTCCTATTCGTGCCTCGAGGCCGAAGAAATTTGCCGCCGGAGTTCGAACCCTAGCCGTCGTATCTCGTCGATCCCCGCCGGTACAGGAGGTCTCTGCCGCCCATTCTTGTCCCCCTCTCTTTCCCGCGTCGTGGCGCATCCCCCCTGACCCATCGTTCTCTTTTCTATGCAGCAAGCAACGGTGCCAATCGCTTCCGAGGATCTCCGGCGTCCCGAGCTCATCGTCTGCACCATGCCGGCGAACGAGGAAGCGAGGAGCCCTCCCACTGCCCTCATCGCCTCCGTCTTGTCGAACTGATCGCTGTAGTCACCTACCCGAGCCCGGAGAGCCACTGGATCGTCGCCTTCATCAAAATTCCGGCGCCCCGCGCCACCACACCGCCATCTCCGACGAGATCTCTCCGGTGAGCCCCCTACCTCACTCTCTGCCGTAGGATTCGATCAACGGCCCAGATTAGATCCCCCACGAAGGGGTATGCCACTGTTGGATCTGGATCTGACGGCCCAGATCCAGTGACTTATCCACGTCACCCTAGTCCAGTCAGCGCCCAGTCAGCATAGCCCAGCCAATCAGAGACTGCCGCGTGGCCAACCTTATCCACAGAGTTTCTGTTTATTTTTCCGAATAGAAATTAATTGGCAGATTTGCAGAATAGTCCCTGTAACTTGCAACCATCATATCTTTTCAACCACTTGGTCAAATTTAGCACTCTTGGACTTTTTGGAAAGCCCTTGACATATAGAAACTTTTGGCACTTGCCAAATTCAAATTTGACAAACTTAAATTTGTTCAAATTCAAATATGCTTGTTTGATGAAATTTGACATAATTCAAATTCTACAAATCCAAAAATTGCAAATAAAATATATTTGGAAACCTTAGAATGTGTACTTTCACACCCTCTGTCCCAAAATAATATTTGAACAAATTAAAATTGAATTTAGAATTAATTAGAATATTTGAGTAATTTTGACATAGATTTAATTCTGTAAATAATTTCAATATAGTTCCTTTTGCAAAATTGCTCCATTTGATAACCTTGGACCATAAACAACCTTGCCCAACCATTTTGGACACCCTTGGACCATGACCATGTATTTTAGCCAAAAATCCATCATAGTGAACCACTAGTTTATCATGTCTTAGATTCTGTTTGTATTCTTTCTACCATTGTTTGTTATGTCCATTTGGAGCCAAGCCATGTCCTTAGAATGTGCAAATCACATATAGTACCAAGTAGTAAAATTTAGTTTGATATCTACTTCTCCACTCCCCTTTCATGCTTCAAGATTTCATCAAGTTGGGATTTGTGAGAACCATGAAGTGCAATGAAGGACTTAACCATCTAGAGATTTTTCAACATGAAGATAGAAGACCATTGAAGGACTTGGAAAATAAAACAAACTTCATAAGCATCTCCAAGAAGTGGAGGCACTAGAAGAAAACCAGAGAAACATCTAGAGGACTAACACCCTTTCTCTCTAAGTCTTTTTCCTTCCCCTTTTCTATTCTTCTCCTTTCAACTTGGTGGCAACATGAAGAGCTACATGGAAGATCAATGAAGAAGTTTTGAAGAAAGGACTTGTACTCCACACCTAGAAGAAAACTCAAGAAGTACAAGTGTGAAGAAATTTAGAAGAAAACATCTCCCCCTCTCTTTCTATCCTTCTTCTTAAATTTTTTTTCAAATTAACTTAGTGGTATTTGTGCCCATCCCATACCCAAACCAATTAGTGAAGTGAAAGCCCTGAAGAATTTATCAAGACCAAGAGAAGAATCCATCCAAGGAACAAGACTACAATAGAAGCATGAAGATGATCTTCAAGAAGGCAATCACATGAGGTCTAGAAGCAATTCACACAAGTTGAAGAATAACAAGTTGTTTTTGTCCAACCATTGACCCAAATGGAAAATCCAAGACTTAGTAATATTTTCCCTTTGAGGATGAAGTTAGTAGACCTACCCTAACCACAATGGAAAATACTAACATAGTCACTTAAATATTTTTGAAGGTGAAAATGACCAAGTGTTTGCATGTATTACTTTAATTGAAGAAGTAATATGTTTATTCTTAGTGAACTCTTGGAACTTCCTCGACAAGTATGGTTATAATAAAGTTATATCACATCAAACTCAACCTAGTAGTTTCCAAGTAAACCCTTGGAAACTCCTTAACAATGTATTGAACCATTATGGAATGAATCTTCAAAACTCAAACCTTGACCTTGTCCTAGCCAACTTGGTTACATCCCTTTTCCATGATTGTTGCTTTGTATGTTTGTTTGCTAGGATGTTTATTTATTTTGTTATTGTGTTTTCAATGAATAGATTGTACGGAGAGCAACGATCTTTTGTGAAGAGTGTGAATATCTTCACCAACTTCAACAAGGCAAGTAACACATCATTCAACTACCCATTATTTTCTATATGCATTAGTTGATTTTTTAGTAGTATGCATGATAGGAAGTTTTACTAAGTTATATTATGCTATGCTATATCCTAGTAGTGTGTAGCCATCCCTTTTATCCTGGTTATTTATAGCCTTAGAACTTGATAGATGCTATGCAATGTGACAAATGAGTTTTACTTGATGTTGTGGAAAAATTCTAAGTAACAACTTCAATGAACCACCTGGGTGGATTTGGTTGTTTGGCTGATGAGAGTTGAGTGTCTCCCCGAGGGGTTGTTCACTTGAGGAATGCCACCCAGGAACAAAGTGATTATGATGTTCCCCAAGTTTAGATTGCTTCCAGTGCAGCCTTTAGTCATATGGGCTCTGTCTTGATCAACTAAGTTGTGAGGGTTCAGCCTGGGCTTGACAAGCAGATGTAGCATAATTATAGGTGGAACGGGTCTTGCCATTGGGTTGAATTCTTGCTTCTGAAAGATCTCGTCTCGATTCTTCTCCTTTCCTTAATGCACTCAGGGTGTATAGGATGTTTGGGTTGAGTTGGGTCTGAAGGTGAAAGTGCACAAGCTCTGCAGAGTCAACAAACTAAGATCTTAGCCGTGTCCCCGGTTATGGACAACTATGAGCAGCTGGACAAGGAAGGACGGAAGAATCACATCACCATTTTCAAAAAGTAAAATTTGACCAAGTGAACAGTAGTTGTGGTGCTTGGATGTCAATCCACTGATGCCACCCTTTTTGAAAAGAAAAGTTTCTTTTACAAAAGAGATAGGAGAAAACTTGCTTTATGCAAACATAGCCAAAACTCCACTCAGCCAAATAAGCATGTAGTTTTAGTCTTGCCATGTATATCCACCATAGTGTTACTTGCCAATACATTAAATTGTATTGACTCCCTTGTGGCTGCATATTCCATATTGCAGATGTTTCTCAAGACGAGTGAGGATTTCGTTTAGGATCTCGAGACTATCGCCAACATGTTTTGCCTGTGGCACATGAAGAAGATGGGCTCAATGTTGTACTATGTTTTCCGCTGTATATCTTTGTTTTCTGCTAGTCTTCTAAGACTATGCAAGTTGTAATTCTATTTTGTAAAGATTGGATCATGCGATGTAATAGAATTTGATGCATTTGCATGATATTTCATTTTGTACTGTGGTGCTAGCAATTGATCCAGGGACTAGCACAATAACACAGGTATTCCATCTTTATTAAAAGTTGGGATGCTACAAAATGGTATCAGAGCATTGTGTTGCCTGTAGAATTTGAGACCCTAAGTTTGGAAAAGACCCTAGGATTGAAAATTTCTATGTTCAAACTTACTAGAAACAAAACAATCATCTTAGTTCATCTCATATCATCTCATCTATTGTTCACCTTCAAAATTTCCTAGATGACCTACCTCTTCAATACCATCAAGGCAAGATTGATGATGACAATACCAAGAAGTGCAAGGAGTATTTTCACCATATGAAGCCCTACCACTCAAGATTTTTGAAGAATTTGAAGAAAAACATAGACTTCCCAACAATCAAGAACACCTCAAGACATGGAGAGAAGAATATGAAGAAAAGCTCAAGAGGATATAGATGAGACCACCAATCTAGTTACTTGGTTAGAACAACGTTAATGTGTTAGTGTATTGATCATACTAATGAGTGTGGTATGACAATACCATATGTTTTCCTAAAACTATGTTGTTTGGTGTGATGAATGTGTTGCTATGTGTTTGTTATGTGTTGTTTGTAAGATGAGTTTCCTTGATCTGCTATTTTGGATAAGAACCTTCCTTAGCCATCTTTCTAAATCTCTACTCATCCCTACTAGACCAAACCCAACCCCATACTCATTCACCAACCATAGTGAGAACCATTTGGAATCATACAACCTTTACCCTATTAACACACAAGCCATCCCATTTGAGGAATGCTAGTATCAAATCCCCTTCTGTGTGAAGGAACAATCACATCCATGATCAATGCCAACTGCCTAATAAGGATCAAGCTAACCTTGGAGCTATCAAGCAATGGAAGATTTTCCTACCATGAGAGTTTCCTTAGAAATAGCATGGTGTTTGCAATCAAGGATGACAACAACAAGATGGAAGATTGCCAAGAACATCAAAAGATCAAGTTGAGAGTGAACCAAAGGCTTTTGATTGACCCCAAAGAGTGACCCCTCAGTGTCAAAGGTAGTTCAACATACCTATGTTGGTCTACACCTCTACCACAAAGGAAAGATCTACTCAAGCTAATCTACAAACAATCTACACTCCAATCTAATGAAAATAGACTACCCACAAAAGTTTCTTTTAAGGGTGGTAGCCCACCCAGTTGTTTTGGAATCCAGTTACCCAACCTTTCTTTCTAGCCTTCCCAAATCTCGGGACGAGATTTCTTTTAAGGGTGGTAGTCTGTAACATCCCTGATTTTTGGAAAGTCCAAAAATCACTAAAATTTGAAACTTTTTGTTTTCATGTTTAGTAAGTCACCAAAAACCAAATGAGATGTAAGAAACAAAAGAAAACAATGCATGTTCTAATGTTTTGGAAATGAAAATCCAATATACCTCTATTCCATAAACCCTAAAGTCATTTCAAAATAAATATTCCTACATAAATAAAATAATTCTTCTTAAGCAAACCCTTACACCAAACATGTTTTCAACCCAATTATGATCTTGAAAATATTTTTGATATATAAAAACTAGAGAATTGTTATCTCTAATATTTTTTCTTCTTATCTCTAAAAAGGGTTTCACTATTATTGAAAACCCCAAAATAGATATAAGTTGGATCCTTGTTTTCCAAGTGTTATGTCAATCAACAAAATAATATAGTGCTATAGAAATAAATTGTTTATGAAAACAAGTAATATTACTTTGAAAATAGTTTATGGCAACATTACTCAATTATTTATAACCCTTAATAAAGTTCTAGGCCTTAAAAGTATTTGAAGAGAATAAAATTATTAATAATAACCTTTAGATTGTTATTTCAAGTTTTAAGCATAAAGGTGTAAAAAATAAAATGCCTTGCTTGATAATAACATAAAAGAGGGTTTTGGAAAACAATCACATGACTTGTGGTTTTATTCTAAAATTTATTGATCAACAATATTAATAAATTGATATGAACCAATTAAATAACATTAAGTTACTATTAGTAAATCCTTCATATTCTAAAATTATAAAATGTGAAAATGGTTTTAAATGTATTTACAAAAATAATATATGACATGTAAAATGCCCTAGAAATTTTATTTAGATAATAACATTCAATTAATTATTTTAAAATGGCCTTAAAGTATTATTAGTGTTTTATTTATTTTCCAAAATATAAATTTGTGAAAACAAGATGAAATGACTTCAAAAATATGTTTTCAACATTTAGAATGTCACTAAAATTTTAATTGACCAATAACCATGTTTTATAAATTTTTGAATTAAAAATCACATTAAATGACTATTAAAGAATTATTCAAATTTCCAAAATTTCAAAAATAAATATGTTGAATTGTTTTCCAAAAATGATATTGATGGAAAGAAATTGAAATTTTAAGAATTTAGAAATTTAGTTCATGTCATTTGGATAATTAAAACAGAAGATATAATTGAAACAAATAAACAGGAAAAAAAAAAGAAAAATCATTGATGACGTCATCAATGACGTCATCATCTTCTTCCTCAGAAGAAACCCACGGCTGTTTCTTCCCGATTCTTCGCCGCACGATTTAGGGGCCATTAAGGCCATAATTCCTTGCCATCCTTGCGCCTACAAATAGCCACATGCCCCCTCCACATTTCCCCTCTCATTCCTCTCCTATTCGTGCCTCGAGGCCGAAGAAATTTGCCGCCGGAGTTCGAACCCTAGCCGTCGTATCTCGTCGATCCCCGCCGGTACAGGAGGTCTCTGCCGCCCATTCTTGTCCCCCTCTCTTTCCCGCGTCGTGGCGCATCCCCCCTGACCCATCGTTCTCTTTTCTATGCAGCAAGCAACGGTGCCAATCGCTTCCGAGGATCTCCGGCGTCCCGAGCTCATCGTCTGCACCATGCCGGCGAACGAGGAAGCGAGGAGCCCTCCCACTGCCCTCATCGCCTCCGTCTTGTCGAACTGATCGCTGTAGTCACCTACCCGAGCCCGGAGAGCCACTGGATCGTCGCCTTCATCAAAATTCCGGCGCCCCGCGCCACCACACCGCCATCTCCGACGAGATCTCTCCGGTGAGCCCCCTACCTCACTCTCTGCCGTAGGATTCGATCAACGGCCCAGATTAGATCCCCCACGAAGGGGTATGCCACTGTTGGATCTGGATCTGACGGCCCAGATCCAGTGACTTATCCACGTCACCCTAGTCCAGTCAGCGCCCAGTCAGCATAGCCCAGCCAATCAGAGACTGCCGCGTGGCCAACCTTATCCACAGAGTTTCTGTTTATTTTTCCGAATAGAAATTAATTGGCAGATTTGCAGAATAGTCCCTGTAACTTGCAACCATCATATCTTTTCAACCACTTGGTCAAATTTAGCACTCTTGGACTTTTTGGAAAGCCCTTGACATATAGAAACTTTTGGCACTTGCCAAATTCAAATTTGACAAACTTAAATTTGTTCAAATTCAAATATGCTTGTTTGATGAAATTTGACATAATTCAAATTCTACAAATCCAAAAATTGCAAATAAAATATATTTGGAAACCTTAGAATGTGTACTTTCACACCCTCTGTCCCAAAATAATATTTGAACAAATTAAAATTGAATTTAGAATTAATTAGAATATTTGAGTAATTTTGACATAGATTTAATTCTGTAAATAATTTCAATATAGTTCCTTTTGCAAAATTGCTCCATTTGATAACCTTGGACCATAAACAACCTTGCCCAACCATTTTGGACACCCTTGGACCATGACCATGTATTTTAGCCAAAAATCCATCATAGTGAACCACTAGTTTATCATGTCTTAGATTCTGTTTGTATTCTTTCTACCATTGTTTGTTATGTCCATTTGGAGCCAAGCCATGTCCTTAGAATGTGCAAATCACATATAGTACCAAGTAGTAAAATTTAGTTTGATATCTACTTCTCCACTCCCCTTTCATGCTTCAAGATTTCATCAAGTTGGGATTTGTGAGAACCATGAAGTGCAATGAAGGACTTAACCATCTAGAGATTTTTCAACATGAAGATAGAAGACCATTGAAGGACTTGGAAAATAAAACAAACTTCATAAGCATCTCCAAGAAGTGGAGGCACTAGAAGAAAACCAGAGAAACATCTAGAGGACTAACACCCTTTCTCTCTAAGTCTTTTTCCTTCCCCTTTTCTATTCTTCTCCTTTCAACTTGGTGGCAACATGAAGAGCTACATGGAAGATCAATGAAGAAGTTTTGAAGAAAGGACTTGTACTCCACACCTAGAAGAAAACTCAAGAAGTACAAGTGTGAAGAAATTTAGAAGAAAACATCTCCCCCTCTCTTTCTATCCTTCTTCTTAAATTTTTTTTCAAATTAACTTAGTGGTATTTGTGCCCATCCCATACCCAAACCAATTAGTGAAGTGAAAGCCCTGAAGAATTTATCAAGACCAAGAGAAGAATCCATCCAAGGAACAAGACTACAATAGAAGCATGAAGATGATCTTCAAGAAGGCAATCACATGAGGTCTAGAAGCAATTCACACAAGTTGAAGAATAACAAGTTGTTTTTGTCCAACCATTGACCCAAATGGAAAATCCAAGACTTAGTAATATTTTCCCTTTGAGGATGAAGTTAGTAGACCTACCCTAACCACAATGGAAAATACTAACATAGTCACTTAAATATTTTTGAAGGTGAAAATGACCAAGTGTTTGCATGTATTACTTTAATTGAAGAAGTAATATGTTTATTCTTAGTGAACTCTTGGAACTTCCTCGACAAGTATGGTTATAATAAAGTTATATCACATCAAACTCAACCTAGTAGTTTCCAAGTAAACCCTTGGAAACTCCTTAACAATGTATTGAACCATTATGGAATGAATCTTCAAAACTCAAACCTTGACCTTGTCCTAGCCAACTTGGTTACATCCCTTTTCCATGATTGTTGCTTTGTATGTTTGTTTGCTAGGATGTTTATTTATTTTGTTATTGTGTTTTCAATGAATAGATTGTACGGAGAGCAACGATCTTTTGTGAAGAGTGTGAATATCTTCACCAACTTCAACAAGGCAAGTAACACATCATTCAACTACCCATTATTTTCTATATGCATTAGTTGATTTTTTAGTAGTATGCATGATAGGAAGTTTTACTAAGTTATATTATGCTATGCTATATCCTAGTAGTGTGTAGCCATCCCTTTTATCCTGGTTATTTATAGCCTTAGAACTTGATAGATGCTATGCAATGTGACAAATGAGTTTTACTTGATGTTGTGGAAAAATTCTAAGTAACAACTTCAATGAACCACCTGGGTGGATTTGGTTGTTTGGCTGATGAGAGTTGAGTGTCTCCCCGAGGGGTTGTTCACTTGAGGAATGCCACCCAGGAACAAAGTGATTATGATGTTCCCCAAGTTTAGATTGCTTCCAGTGCAGCCTTTAGTCATATGGGCTCTGTCTTGATCAACTAAGTTGTGAGGGTTCAGCCTGGGCTTGACAAGCAGATGTAGCATAATTATAGGTGGAACGGGTCTTGCCATTGGGTTGAATTCTTGCTTCTGAAAGATCTCGTCTCGATTCTTCTCCTTTCCTTAATGCACTCAGGGTGTATAGGATGTTTGGGTTGAGTTGGGTCTGAAGGTGAAAGTGCACAAGCTCTGCAGAGTCAACAAACTAAGATCTTAGCCGTGTCCCCGGTTATGGACAACTATGAGCAGCTGGACAAGGAAGGACGGAAGAATCACATCACCATTTTCAAAAAGTAAAATTTGACCAAGTGAACAGTAGTTGTGGTGCTTGGATGTCAATCCACTGATGCCACCCTTTTTGAAAAGAAAAGTTTCTTTTACAAAAGAGATAGGAGAAAACTTGCTTTATGCAAACATAGCCAAAACTCCACTCAGCCAAATAAGCATGTAGTTTTAGTCTTGCCATGTATATCCACCATAGTGTTACTTGCCAATACATTAAATTGTATTGACTCCCTTGTGGCTGCATATTCCATATTGCAGATGTTTCTCAAGACGAGTGAGGATTTCGTTTAGGATCTCGAGACTATCGCCAACATGTTTTGCCTGTGGCACATGAAGAAGATGGGCTCAATGTTGTACTATGTTTTCCGCTGTATATCTTTGTTTTCTGCTAGTCTTCTAAGACTATGCAAGTTGTAATTCTATTTTGTAAAGATTGGATCATGCGATGTAATAGAATTTGATGCATTTGCATGATATTTCATTTTGTACTGTGGTGCTAGCAATTGATCCAGGGACTAGCACAATAACACAGGTATTCCATCTTTATTAAAAGTTGGGATGCTACATGAGCCCAAGTCACGCCTTAACCTACAGGCTGCTGACCCGGAGACGATCCTAGTTCGCAAAGCCGTCAACTCCGTACTTCTCTTCATAGATCTCCTTTGGAGGCTCCTTCTCCAAATCTGATAAGTAGATACCAGGGGCGAAACCATAATGAGTACATTTGAATGTACTCAGCAAGACATCCATCATGTCACTTACCAAACATGCAAATATGCTTATATGGTGGAATAGGTAGGCTATAAATATGGTTCACTACCAATGGGGTTCATATATGATGACACCACAGTTGCAGTCAAGTTTATCTGTATCTTCGTTGAAGAAGATACTTCAGAAGAAAATAATATAGTTTTATTTCTCTTGTAGATATCACATGTACAAGAGGTTTTGTAAAACTTTGTTAAAGAATATTTTCTCTTTGCAAAACTTCTTGGAATCAGTTTCCAGAATTCTTGCTTAGAGTAGAAAAGGTTTTCTTTGCAAAACACTTTGTTTTGTATAACAACATCTGGCTTTTCATCATCTACGATACCTCCACGGTATACGTTTTCCTTCCTTCCCGAACTTCACAAGTTCAACACTTCCTGTCAAAAATTCCCTTTTCAAAAACTTCCTTTTTTGAAAACATTGACACAATGCTAGCTACATGGCCATTCAACTGTCCATATCCGAGGACGCGGCTTCTTCGAAAAAGTTATACTCTGCAGAGGTGTACACATCCACCAGATCCAGTACACCTCCCGTGAACAATCACGGACTGTAACAACAGTATGTAAACATCAGGTATCTGATCATAACCATCCACTATGTTCAAGCTAGAATATGCCTATCTCTCAGTTGAGTTTTGCCACATCCCCGCACCGAGCTAATCCCCGCCAAGCCAGGATGCCTCAACTGATGCATCCGGAGGGAAATTAATCCCACACTTTATATGTCTCCACGACATTCGGTTCAGAGGATCGCATCCCCTATAGCACATTGAGATAGCACACACTAATAAGAACAAACTTCAAGTTAAGCCCCTTGCCCATGTTGGGGTAGGGTGGCAGTACGGTAAAGGTTGTCCGGCGAAGACTAGGTTATGTGTCATTTTTGAAAACACCACTTCTCAAAAATGACCACTTCCACATTCCTCCGGAGAACAAGATCCGCCTTTTCTCCGGGTTTTTCCGTAAAGCCTTTGTTTTGTAGAATCACAATTTTAGGGTGTCCACTTAGCGACTAGTATATTTGATGGTAATGAATACCATGTGGTGGCTTATGGGCTTGGTATTACCAAGTTTAACTACTGGCATGATAGTAACCTATAATATAGTATAGTAGTAAATTCCCACATCATAAATAGTTTTGATAATCAAGTTTTTGTAAAACTTCAGAGGTAAAACATGCATGATAGATAATGATAAGTATTGTATCAGCAAGCATCAGGATGGCTTGCCTGGTATCTCCTTGTGTCCCTGGTTTTTGGAGTGACTGGAACTTGAAACAAGATCTTCACGACACTTCCTTCCTCTTCGTTTTCTAACGTCGTAAAAGGAATAGAAGGACACACATTCAGAACCAATCAAGGCAGAGCAACCATACATAGACAATACATACAGCAAGGAAATCTAATAATAACAAAATCACTCAATTATTATTGAGGCAAACAATCAAAACAATCCTACTTGACAGAAATGCCATTTAATAAGACAGCTCAAGGTTGGAGGAACATATCTCACAACCTTCATATCATGGATTCAGTGGGTGTGCCACTATCATAACCAAGATATTAATAAACCCAAAATATACTTAGTTTCACAAGGGTGAGACTACTAAAAGTATATAAAACATGCACCACATTAATCATGGCAATGGGTCTATCAACCAAACAACAAAAAGAAAAAGGTAGCTATCTTACTAAGTCTAAATTCACATCAAGAATAAATAAGACACATGATTTGCAAAAGTTACTTTTACAAATCAGTGAGCCTACACAAGTGCAACAAGGCAATAGACCCATCACAAAACACACAATTTCTCATAGTGAGAACAATAGAAACAATGACTAAAAAGGAGGAATCCTATAGACATGTTTCTACTAAAAGTTTGCTATGCAGGCAAACATAACAAGTAAAATACTAAAATGCAAACAAGGAACCATGTTATCATAATGAGAATGAAAACATGTCCTCATGCAAGGATACACAAATTTCTACCAAACACAAGTTGGCAGGAAAAATAATTCAATACAAAAATTGCTAAGGAAACTAGTACTACTCACACATGAAGAATCAATGAATGTATTTCAATCAAGTAATTGAAATACAACCAGAGGGTCCATGTCATAAAAACAGGAGTGAAAAACATCTATACTTGCTATAACAAAAATATCCCATTGGATAAAACAAGGTATCATTTGGCAGGGCAACTCCTATATACTAGTGGTAATAAAAAGGGCATTACTAGAGGAATCAAACAACACTCCAAGAATGTATTTTTCCTAGCAAGCCACACATTATTATAACCACTTACAAACATAAGCATACACATTTTCATTTAGCACTAAAAATCCAAAGCAAAAATACTAGGCACTTATTAGTTATAGAACTATATAAAAGAAATGCATCTAGTTTGGGGAAATAATGTTTCCACCAAAAATGCAATGAAACCAGTGGGTGTTCCACTAGCATAACAAAGCATTAAGAGGTCACAAAGCCTCTGGTCACACTTGACAACAATTAGCAAAAACCTAAACTAGCACCTAGTGCAATAACAATACTAGCAGAAAATAATAGGGTGCTTAAATAAGCAAGGCAATGCTACTCATGCTATTATTTTCACACAAGTGAAAACTTTAGGGGTCAAGTACTCATAAGAACATTATCAAAATGCTACTGGTCCTATGAATATAACACAAAAATAAGAGGCTACACCACCACAAATGTCTATGCCAAAAATTCCACACATGAGGGAATTTTTCCAACATTTTCATAGTCATGACAAAGCTACTCATGCTTTTCTACCAACTCAAGTGCAATCTAGCAGAGGTGATACTAACAAAATATAAGTATCAACATGGTGCTGTATCTAATATATCAACACAACAATTCAATTCCTTGCACACAAATTAATCAATCAAAAATTATATGCAAGTAATAAACTAGAGATAAAACATATGCTACTAATATAAATCCTATTTCTTCTCAACTCAAGTCCACACATTCTAACATGATAAAATAGCTAAGTAATACTTAGAAAGCAAGTTCACACAACTTATACATGCTAGAAAACAATATTGCAACACAAAAATATCATCACACAAATTAATTACCTAAAATGCCAAAATGGCAGAATCATGCAAAACAAAGATCTGTCCACCAAATTTTCTAGGATGCTCTAAAAATCAAACCCTTCTAGGTTTGGATATCCCTAAACATATACAAGACCATACAATTGAGTTTGCATCAAAAATCATTTTTAATAATTTTATAAAAATCACCAAAGTGCTCTCTGGTGTTTTACCAAATTGCATGCCATTTCAAAATTACAATGAATTTGGAAGCAAGGTTAATTTCTACTGTTAGTTAATTTCAAGTGCTTTCCAATGCAATTGGCCTCACTTCATTCTGAGTTGTGAAATAAAAATGGTGCTCATTTTGGTGTTTCTGGTGCCTGTTGCCAAATCATTTTTCATTTCAAATCTATTCATCCAAAAGTAGATCTACAAGTTGGAGATGGTTGAGATTTAGTTTTTTTACATCTGTGATTTTTGGTTTGGTCAAAATCATCTTTTAGGTTGCCTTTTAGAGCCAAAAGTAAACAGGTACTTTCTCTGTAAAAATAAAATGGAAAAAGAACTAGACTGGGCTAGATCTGCCAAATGGGCCGGCCAGATCCAGATCCCACCGCGGGGGAGGCTAGCCCCTGGTCGCTGACTCGCGGGCCAGCCGCCACGCGGCAGCCACGCGGGCGAGCGCCAGGCCCACGGGCCAGTTTGACTAGCAGTGCGCGCGGTCAAGGGGATGAGGTCAGCACGACGTCACCCTGACGCCATCCGCCGGCGGGAATGTCTCCGGCGAGCTCGCAATCGACGCATCCGTGCACGGTTTCGCAAAACAAGGGCATCTACGCGTTGCTAGAGACGAGGGGAACTACGTGAACCCAAACTCGCTTCCCGGGAAGGCCGGAGAAGCGGCGGCGACGACGACGCGGCGGCGGCCGGACGCGAGGAAGGCTCGGGCACGATTTAGAGCGAGAGGGAGAGGGGAAATTGGTCGGGGAGAACCGCGTGCTCACCGTGAACTCGAGGGTCGACTCGGATGAGGAGGAGGGAGCTCGAGGCGGCGGCAATTCGTCGCCGGAGTGCGCCGGGGTCGGAGAAGAAACGGGGACGGCGCGGGCACTACGGGTCGTCCCACCTCGATTCCCTTGGCACCCAGAACCACCACGACGAGGCGGAGCTTCTGGTACCAACGGCTAGCGGCGGCGAGCTCGGGAACGTCCGAATCGACGGCGAGTTGGAAGCTAGGGTTCCGATTTGGGGTTCCTTGAAGAGAGAGAGAGGGAGAGCTCTAGGGGAGAGAGAGGGGGGCATGTGGGCAGACAAGCACATGGGGGGCCTCTTATCATCAAGGTTTCCTTCTACTCGAAGCAATGGAGTAGGGGTGCTGTTTGCTACAGAGAGCTAGAGGTTGAAGAAGGTGGTGACTCGGATTTCATTTTGGTCCCTGGGTATTTACAACTAGGTCCCTGTCCTCTCTGAAAAATGTGATTTTCACCAAGCAAACAAAGTCAAAAAGTAATTTCCTTTTGCCCAAAATTCTTATTAGTTGAGATGTACAACATATATGAAAATTGGCTCAATTAGATAAACTTTATAATTCAAAGTTGTTCAAATTTGAATCCTTACATAAATGGACAATGAATTTATTTGACTACTTAGGAGCTTCCAAAAATGATAATTTTTGGCACACATTCCTTATTTGATGTGTTCCTTATGTGGTAGAAAATTCAAGTCATTTTGAGTTACTTCATAGAACAAACTTGTTCAAATTTCAAAAAGGTGCTGTCAAGAAAACAGGGGTTTTTGGCAACTTAAATTATTCAAAAACTTGTGCCCTTTTGGTTTTCATCCTCATTTATGATATAGAGCATGTGGTATTTATTTCATGGCATTTGGAAAAAGTTTGTAGAACAAACTTGTTCAAAATCCCAATTGTTGCTGTGGAGAAAAACCATGTTTTCAGGACTTTAATGGATTCAATTTTTGGTCTCCTCTTGTGTGTGTTCCTTATTTGATATAAGGAAGCAATGGTATGAATTTCAAATCATTTTAAGAAAGTTTCCAAATGTAACTTGTTTTAGTTTTCTGTTTCTGGAAATATTGGAATTTCTATTTAATAAGGCACTTGGCTTTTCTTTAGCAATGCTTTGCCAAAATATTTATGTGACTAGAGATAGCAAGTCAATGCTCTCCAATACCTTTGTTTTTAATCTTGCAAGGTTGGAAAAACATTTGATAATATTTTGGTGAAGCATTTAAGAATGCCTCTTTTTCTGATAATCTTTTTAGGGAAATTTATTAAGTGTTTCCTCTTTCTTAATTTAGGTCTTGGAATAATATTCAACAAGTATGAGATTCATAAGATGTTTTTGGAAAACTCTTTGATCAATATTTACTTTAGAAAATATTGTCAAAGTCATTGGAACAAATATGTTGAATATTTTTATCCCTGGAACAATATGTTGAATATTTTTAGTTCACTGCTTTGCTATCCTTTTAAGTTTGCAAGTTTATATAATTAGTTTGTTTGGTTGCACTTAAACAACCACAAACAAACACAACCAAGGTTTATTAGTAAAGCAATTAGCAAAACAACTGTGTTAACAGGTATTCCAAAATTGGGATGTGACAGTACGTAACTGAACCTCGCGGACAGAAACGGGGCTGGTCGCCGGCGATGGATCGCTGGCCGGTGCTGCTCGCGTGTGGTTGTGCGGGCGGTGTGGGGTGCAGGAGATGGAGGAGAGAGAGAAGTGGGGTCGGGCTCACCTCGATTGGAGAAGAGCAGAGGAGGCGGACGGGTTCAGGTCGGGGCAGCAGGTGCAGCGAGCAGAGGCGACGGGCGGCGATGGGGAGGACGGCGGCGGTGACTCAGGCCCTCCCGGCCCGTGCCGAGGTGGGGAGGAGGAAGAGGGCGGCCGTGGGGTTCCATTCCCGCGGTCGCCCGGGCCGGAGGGAGCCCGGAGCTCCGACGATCACCGGAGGTATGGAGTTTCGGGTGGAGGTGGTACAGTTACAGAAGGGAAAGGAGACAGAGAGAGGAGCGATGGAGGAAGGAGAAGAAATTGGAGGCGGGGAGAGGGAAGAGGAAGGAGAGGGGAAGGGCATAGGGAACCCTAGGGCAGGTCTTAGGTCTTATGGAGAAGGGGAAGGAGCTCCACCGTTGGTGCTCGGTTCTCTGAATACGTGGTGTGCCTGGATGTGCAGCCGTACGCACGAGGAAGAAGACAAGCAGCGAAAGGGTATGGGCCAGAGGGAAAGTGGGCTGGGGGAAAAGATGGGCTGAGGAAAAGGGAAAAAGGCCTGCTGGTTGCTCTCTCTCTCCCTCTAGCTTTTATTTTTTGTTCTAGTTATTTTTTTTTGCAGGAATAGAAATAGGAAGAAAGGAAGGAGTTTTAGGGTTAGGAATTTTAGGGCAAAAATTTGATAATGCTTATTTAAGTGATAGCAACAAATTGCAAGGTTTTGTTTTTCAAAAGTCAAAAATTAAATTGCTGTTATTGGTTTGATTCAAATTTGAATGCATTTGAGTTTAAGGGATTTATTGAAAACAATAATTTAAATAGGGTGAGCAAATGATTTTATTTGGAAACAAATGATTAATAATTGTGTTGCAATTTTTATAAGATCAACATGGTTGCTGTTTTGGACAATGTGATTTAGATTTGAATGTGAATTGATTCAAATGAGTTATTAAATAGAAATAACAAGTTAATGGTTCTATTTAAAGAGAAACAACTAGTTGTTTTAATTGAAACTTTTATTTGGAAATTGGTAACATAACAAGTATGAAACAAGGCATTTGGAAATTGGTTTGGAGTTTCAAATGGAAAACAAATTGAATTTGAAAAGGGTTTGATATTAAATGAATTTTTGATAGAAACAAAACAATAGTTTTGGAATCACACTTTAATGGAAACAAACAATTGTTTTATTTTGAAATATCATTTTAGAAATTGTAACATCACAAGGATGAAACAAAAGGTTTGAATTTTGGTTTGAAATTCAAATCGAAAACAAAGGAAAACAAATGAAAACAGTTGGAAAACAAATGGAAACAAGCAAAACAATTGCAATCAACATGATGCCATGATGCAAAACATAAAATAATAGGGAGCAAAACATTCTAATGGCTATTTTTCATACTTGGGATGTTACAGTGCGCTGCGTGTTGTGCCTGCATGACCCGTCACGTCTTGATCTTAATGCGTTCATGCGCGCGTGCCCGGCCATGTGCATGCATGCCCATGCCTCGCTTTTGCTTGCATGTGTTGCCGGCTAGCTGTGGACTGCTGGGTCAAAGTCGGCGCCGGCCGTATGCGTACTGGCCCGCGCTGCATCCGTGTTGCTCCGCGCCTGCATGACCCAGCCGTTTGTGTGTGCTTGTTGTCATCGCTGTACCTGGACATCAAATTCAATGGTAGAAGCCGGCATTGGCACCAATTAATGGTGTTTGGTGATCCGCCGTACGGCCTCTTCCCGCCGCTATATTACCCTATCTGTGCATTTGGAGGGTCTCTGCAAAACACACCCCCTTTATCAACACGTCTCGAATAGATAGCTTGTGCAAAACACAAGAGGTCAGCTTTGTGCTCTCTGCGCACCATTGCATGGACGTCCATCGCGCTGATCGGGGAGGAACTGCTCAGGTCGCACACCAAGTGGAGTATGTCGGCCACGACGGCTATGACCTCTCCCACGTGGTGCAGTTCTTCGCCGCTAGTGGAAATATCTCTGCTTGGAGCGCCATGCACATCGTGCTTGGCACAAAGTACGTCGATCGGTGGATGTTCATCATCGACCACGGCAAGGATGGCGGCGGGGTCTGCGCCAGGCTTTGGGAGCATGGCTCGGAAGCAAATCTGCACGGCGGCTTCTACTGGCTGAACGACACCCTGGTGTGTTGCGTCGAGGTCAACCCTTTGATCCTCTGTAATGGTTCTGTCCCACTGGCGCGTCTGGTTGTTCGTGGCCTTCATCGCGGCAACTAGTGTGCTTATAGAGCATATGTGTAACCTGCTACATCGTCGACTCGTCGTGTTTACTTGTCGACACGTCTGTGTGTTGCGATTGTGTTTTGCTACTCTATAATTAAGTTAATCTGTGTTGTGTTGCAAGTACTCAGTTATCTGTAGTTCTTTAGTTACTGTTGGTTTCACAGAGAAACATTCTGCATATTCTAGCAAGTTTTATGCCCGACGACCTCAACTCCAAAATTATTTTACATTAATTATTTTTTCTCACAAAGTCCCTTTAGTAAATTATTGCATAAATGGTCAATTTTTTTAAGCCACTCATCAGCATCCGACGGCTAGCATGGTTTCCCGCAGCTCCCCCAAAATTTCGCGTCCCTCCGAAAATTTCACGCCAGGAGAGCCCATCCCAATTTTTTCGCGCAAGAATATTACTTCTCATCCCTCCCGCACACAACGGTCAAACTTTATGGAGGAGGGTATTTCTGTAATAATTACGAAACCCTCCCTTATCCCTTCGGCCCTCGCCAAAAGAATCGACTACTTCCCCTTCTCCCCTCCAGTCCCGTCCTCCTAGACCAGATCCCATCGCTCTTACATATCGTCGTATAGCTCGCTTTCCAGATCTCCCACGTCTCCGTCGAGAGACCCCACGCCGCCCAAGTCGCCGTCCAGGACCACCACCTCGCTGTCGTACTCACAGGTCTGCCACATCTTCAACAACCTCGCCGTCATGTGCTCGCTGGTGTGCCACCTCGCCGCCGTGCTCACCGGTCTGCCAAATCGTCACCAACCTCGCCTTCGTGTGCTTGTTGGTGTGCCACCTCTCCATTAACCTCGACGTACGTCCAAATCTGCCACCTCGTCTCCAACCTCGTTGCAACTTTACCGTCAATGTCTGCAACCACGCCGAGACGGGTAAAAGTTGAACGGGAGAAACGCAATAAGATTGATGGTTCTTCATATGTTCGATGCAATTACTTATTCGGAATTAGTTGTCTGTTTAATAGTATGTTTGATCTTTCTTATGTTCGATGCAATTAATGTATCTCTAAATTGTTTGATCGATGCTTCTTAATTATCCTGGTAATGTTTGATGTAATAAATCTATCTAAATTGTTTCTCTGTTTGGTTGTATGATTGATGGCTCCTTATATCCATCTTTGTTCTTGGCTTTGCATTTATAACTTTGTATAGTGGTAAACAGAGGATTGCCCATGTGTTAATTCTGACAAATCTATAGCGGAAATGGGTGTGTTGCCCTCTTGATGCTCCTTTTTTTAATTATTTGCTTTCGTAGTAGAGTTGTAACAAAAGACTGCATGGTTTCTTTTAATGGGAATCGTAAGGGGGGCCTTCTTGCTAATCTTGCGTAAAAATAAAAATAGAAGTATCCAGCTTTGTTTTCCTACGGTAAAAGTTTGCTTATTTCCATCCTGTATACTATTAGGTTTAAGGTCACTTTGCTTATGATCCTATCATTCTTAGTTACGATCAGAATTTATATTACTTACACTCGGTTGTTCTTACAGGATGAGTACCTTAATTTTTTAATGATGTATTAGGTTCTTACCAAGTGTTTATATTTGGAGCTTACTTTGAGTTATTTATTCATGTTAGGATCACCACTACACCCCATGGAAGAAGAGCGTGCCAGAACTATCATGGAAAACAATGCAAGGATGCATCAACTGGGTGTAAAGTCTTTAGCAAGTATTCTTTCATGTCCTACTATATTCACACCCAAAAAGATCAAGAAGGAAGACTCTGGATCTGAGTACACTCCTGTGGATGATGTTGAAGAGACAGATTTGAGTGAAGGAGACTGGTCATGTCAATCACTATTCAGTGAGGAAAATGAGCTGTAGGTTATTTCCTAATTCGGCATATCAACATTCTTCCATGATATCACAACAACTAGGGAGTAATGCTTAAAACTCTCTAAGTAATAAAAACTCCCTTTAGTGAAAATTAACAACTAGGGCGCAACTTACTTATCTTGTGTTGAACAGTTTGATTACTATTGTGTTATATATTTTGTGCTACTTCATCTATTCCATACCATAAGACGTTTTGGCAAGCTAATTAAGGCTCTGGTTGTTATTTCAACATGGTTTCCATCTATGCTCGTGTCATTCTTGACATCTGCTATGTCATTTCAGACACGCTTGTTCGATTGTCATCTGCTATTTTTCATATATTTTCTGTATATTGCTGGCCATTTGTTAGTTTCATCTATTTTTTGTATATTGCTGGCCATTTTTTAGTTTCATCTATTTTCTGTATATTTCCTCCCGAGGGCCAGAATATCCGCCCCCCACCAGACAGACTCTCCAACAATACAAAATTCGCAATAACTTTTGCATACGGACTCCGTTTTCGATATTTTTGGTCTCGTTGAAATTGCAATGACGAGAACTACATGAATATGAAGAGAAACGTCATTGTCCAACAATGGAGCTGAAAACCAAATGGGGAAAGTTTTAACCTGTTTAAAGAGAACAACCGGTAAAACCTTCAACACCAAAAACATGAAAAGTTTTTCTTACAAAATTCGTTTTAGGTAAACCTTGGCTTGTCATGAAGATTACGAAAAGCACCAAAACCTCACATATAGAAAGGAATACTAAGAACCAATAAAAATGATATGCAAAGGTTTTATCTCTCCACAATGATTCGATCAAGTTACTCAATTGAGAGCCACTCTTGATAGTACGACGATCGACCCTATAACCCGGTCTCCCATGAGACCGGTAAAATAGAAACCTATCAGATCATACCTTTGCCTTGAGCATTCCACTTGAGCTAGATGATGATGATCTTATCTCTCTCAAGTTGGAACATCTTTCTTGATTTTGCTTTGCTCGGTGAAGACACATAGATTACACCCCCATACGCCACTATGGGAGAGGCTCTCTTAAGTCCATCTCCACTTGGCCATAAACTCCAAAAGGGTAGCAAGATTCAAGGTATGTGATCTCATCGAGATGCTCGTCTTGAACTTGCACTTCACAACCTTGATGACGATCACCACTTGACGTCATCCACCATGGACTATATGAGATCTTCCTTTTGATTCAAACCCATGGAAAGATACCTAACCACATATAGAAATACCACACACACACATATCGTGGGTTAGTTCACAAAGCTACATGGACAATTTATTACCATACCCCACGATACATATTCCCACTTGGTACATCTTGTAGCTTTGTGTGTTGATCACAAGTTTGATCAACCTTGTATCTTTTATTCTTCCTTCATTTGATGATGTCTTGAAGATAATCATGAAAGTCCACCTAATCCTTTTATTCAAGACATACTTGCAATATATGAACAAATATATACATGACCATTCTTCATATAAATCCTTGAATATAACAATGGTCATCATGAAATCTTTTAGAGTCCAACACATGAACTCCACTATTTTCCCATGGACAAGATCTATGAGGATATCTCAATACAAACGTTAGTCCATAAGGATTGTCATTAATTACCAAAACCACACATGGGGGCACAATGCACTTTCAGGTACCCCGGACCACCCGTTGTCACCAAGTCGGACCTCCAGGACACGATATGGGAGCCGCCATTACCGAAGCACTGTCAACACCAGGATTCCCCACCGTACGCTCCTCGCCACCCACACAGCCAAAGGGATAGACCACCACCACCGCAACGCCGCTCACCGGAGAGCCGGACGTGCACAACACCACCCAGGGCCACTGCCCCGACGTCCATGAATGACACACTACCGCCACCATGACATTGGAATACCGAGAGGCCAACACCTTGACACTAACCACGGAGGAGCCAAAACGACGTGCCATAGCACCATCTCGGTCAGGGCAGGCCATCAATGATGTCGCTAAAACGAAGCGGAGTACGCAACCAAGGGAGCCAGATCCCACCTGGATCCAGCCTCCAAAACTCGACCGGGAACGGGGACCTGAGAGAACGGACAGAACCAAGTTGCAGGCCACCTGCCAGCAACATGGCACTAGAGCCCGCTGCCTCCCATTCCTAGTACCCACTGGCAGCCAACACCTCTGGTCACCGGAATCCCGATCGTCGCCTCCTGTGCGTCACCAATCAAGAACACACGAGCTCAATGCACCACCGAGTGTCATGCTGGCAAGAGGCTGCCACGCCGCGCCGCCCGCAGCGGAGAAACCGTCAAATCTAGGCAGAGTCCGTATCCAACCACCGCCGCCGCCATGAGCCCGCCTTGACGGCTAGCACCCACGCCGCCACACCACGCCTGCACCGTCGTTGCCGCACGCGCCGCCACGCCCAGTGCTTGCATCGAACCGAGTTGCCCTGCGCTACTCGGGATCTCAGCAAGGGGAAGAAGGTCCCGCTGTGGCCGGCGTCGCACGGGATCCTCCCGGCGGACGCACCCTAGCAGCAGCGAGGAGGGGAGCGGAGGAAGAGGCCGGAGGCTGGCGGCGGAGGTAGGGTGCCTGAACGCACATGGGGTGCGTCGCGGGAATGGGTTTGTCTTTTCGAGTGTCTCACTGTTGGGCCAGACTTCCTGTCCCAACTATGTTTCTTCCTAGAGTTGTATTTTAAATTTATTCTTGATACCATTTTTTAGAAAAGTTTTAGTTCTTAAGAAATGGATAGACATCTCTAGATTTCTTCACACCGTGAAGCTCTCGGGCGACCACTGGCAGAGCTAGGAAATTTTTGGGGGTGTGCCTTGGTCCATTTAAAAAAAATCATATGTAATGCACAAACTTACGGAGAGAACAATGTAAATAACTAAATCAAGTCTCAAAATATTAGAGCTCACCAAACATGTTTGAAGTTAGCAGAAATAACCATACAAATAGTTGATAAGGTAAAAACTTCTTACATGAACAAAAGATAACATGAGTAGAAAATTAAATCATAGAGAACAAAAGTTGGATTCTGTGGAAATTTTGGAGCCATGGAGATATGTGTTTCATACTCCACTCCTTAATTTTGTTGCTAGAGGTATGAAATACACATCATATTGCTTACCTCCTCATGGCCGTTCAGGGGGGATTCTAGTTGGTTTTAACAATGCATCCCTTGCGGTCGAAAACGTTGTCTCTAGGAATTTCTGTGTCAAATTTCATCTTAAATCTAAATTGGATGGGTTCCTATGGGCTCTTGTTACAGCGTATGGAGCCGCACAGGATGCGCAGAATCCAGACTTTTTCTGAGTTGGCTCGTATTTGCAAAAACGAATCACTTCTTATGTTAGTAGGAGGAGACTCTAACATCATCCGTGGACAAGAGGAGAAGAATAATGAAAATTTTAATGCGCTTTGGCCATTTATCTTCAATGCTATTATTGAAAGTCTCGATTTAAAATAACTACATCTTTCTGGACGTCAATACACGCGGGCTAGTAGGCGGGACAATCCAACATATGAAAAGTTTGATTAGTATCAAAATAACAACCTAAACAATCAATCAAGAATTAAACATACAAATAACAAATATGGTGGAAAACACCTAAAACTAGCAATGCATGCGAAAATGATCTAGAGCTCATTCAATCATGAAAGAAAGTATAATATGCCACAATATCAGTAGCTATGCTAAGACAAACAATACTAAAGCAATTACTCAAGTAATCCTAAATAAAAGCAAATAACAGACATTAATCCTTAAATACTAGGAAACAACTATAAGAGAAAAGGAAACTCTAACAAACATGGTTTTTCACTCACATTTTTTCTAACATGCTAGCGACACACACAAAGAACAACACAAAGATGGATTACCACCCTACACATGCTAGGAATCACATTTAACAATAACATGATAACACAATAATTATTAAAGGCCTAAAAGAAAAAGGCAGAAAAGGCCGAAACACAAGATAATTCACCAAGCCTATTCTATAACTCCTAAAATCAAAAAAACATAGAATTACATGCTTCTAGGCACTATCAAACCAACACAATTAGATTCACTTCAAAATATATTACCAAATAAATTGGAAAATTCACAGAAGTGCTCTATGGTCCTAAAAAAACATGCATGTCATTTTCAAACAAAACTTCAATTCAACACAAGTTCAATTGCTACAGATAGGTACCATCAAGGGCTTTTAAGAAAAAAATTAGTTTGCGAGATTTAGACACTTAAAACTCAAATTATGACTTAAATGGTGAAAATTAGTAATTTTGCCTTTTATTTCAGTTAAATACAACACAAAATATAGATCTACAAGATGGAGATGCTTAAGAAAAATTATATCTACCACTATGATTTTTGGTTTAACAAGTTTAACTTCTTAGAATTTTCATTTTTATTTAAAGTAAGACATCATAAATGGATCTAGAGAAAAAAGGAAAATCAACATGCAGAAAATAGTTAACGTGCTAGATCTACTACGGGAAACTGCACAAAGGCCGGGTTCGGCGAGTTGGGACGGCCCACGACATTATCCCGTGTGGTGGACAGGTCAAACCTATGACTTCCGGGACCTGCCCATAAGTGGCTTCGCCTCCGAGAAGATGCCTGCGGGCGTTGGATTGGAATCTGACGGCCATGGTTCATCCGCGTTGATTCGCGGCGGCGACGACCAAAAAAACACAATGGTGTTCTCCTACCACGGCGGAACGAGGCAGCGGCTCGTCTCCTGGAGCTAGAGAGTTCGCCGTGAAGTGAGGTTTGCACCAGGAGGCTCGTCATGATGTCCCGAGCGCATGCCACCGCGGGTTCTTGCAGAAAAGGGCCGGAGCAGATCCCGCCATGGTTGCCGCTGCAGAGGACTTAGGGCACATATGATGGCAAACCTGCAAGGAACGGGAATCAAATACAAGAAGTATTTACATCTATAGGGAGAAAACGGAACCAAGGGGGAGAGACAGAAGGAGCAAAGGTGGACTACACCGGTGGTTTGAGGTGGTGGTGGCCGACGGAGGAGCGACGCTGGATTTAGTCGATTTAAGGAGATAGGGAGAGGGGTTTTGATGCAGGAGTGAAACTAGGGAGTAGAGGTAGTAATGTGGCAAGGTGGAAAGCCAGAGAAATGCTTTGGTGGCCGGGTGCCGGAGCTCGATGAGCACGTCCGTACGATAGCCATGGCTGCTCGCTTGTGAGCATGAAGGAAGAAGGAGATGATGTATGGTCGTTGGAGCATGTCCAGAAAACACTCCAGGGACAGAGAGGAGGCCGGGAAAGGCAAGGAAGGGGTGGAAATCGCCATTACCGTGCTCAGTACTCGAAGGTGTTCGATAGTGAATAGAGTGACAAGGAGAGTGAGCTGGGGGAATGGGATCACGGGTGTGGTCGTGGAGGCCATGGGAAGCTAGTAGACAAGGAGACGAAGTGAGGCGTGGCGAATGGAGCAGAGCTCAAGCGACCAGGATATGAGCTGCTGGAGGAGGTGTGTAGGAGAAGGGAGAGGTCTAGGGGTAGTGGCATGTTTTCTAGGGGTTTATGTTACTATTTTCACTTTCCAGGTGCAGGGGAGAGGAAGAAAGAGAGAGAGAGAATCGACCAGGATATGCCTGCTCTCAACACTGTCCAGAAATACCAGAGAGGGTATTTGATCGTTTTCTCAAAAAAAAATTAATAGAACACAAGTTCAAGATCTTGTCTAGTGGATATAGAATGAAAAATTGAGTCTAAGTATGGTGGTCTCACAAGTTTTTAAAAATATTTGTTTCACAAAATTTTGGAAATTCAAAAAGGGTTGAATCTGTTTTTAAACGTTTTCTTCTAAATTTTGAAAACAAGTTGCAAATATTTTTGTATAAATAAGTCCCACTTGACCATAGGCATGTTGGGTAATTTTTCCAAGAATTTAGGAAATACTTTTATTAACAAAATATTTAAAAGTCCATTTCTGGCCTTTTTGAAAATAAAATAAAATAAATAGTAAAACACTTTCAAAACAAATATTTTTGAGTTGGGAAGTGAGATTATATAATAGGTCTCAAAAGTGATTTTAAAAAATAACTCTTCTGGAAATATTTGAGGCTCCAAGTGAAAAGGGGTGAAAACAGGAGATTATTTAATAGGCCAAAAACCTTGGGAGAAAAATAACATAATGGCCACTGAAAAATAAATGGAGCACATAGATGTGATGTATAAGTCATGAAGATGTAAAGGGAAGGCTGATGGAGCTAAAAAAAATAAAGATCAGTGATTTTTAATAAGACTGCCAAGAGGCATCAAGATAGCAGGGATATGCTGATTATTTTGGAATACCTTCAAAAAGACTTTGAAAGGAGATTCTAAGGAGTTCTAATATCCAAATTAACAACTTGTATGGAAACTATAGATATCAAACATGATATCCACAAAGGTGCATTGATGAATAGATCAGGATTTTCAATTATGGTAGGAGGCCAAAGTTGGAGAATTTAGCCATAACAAAAGAGGAGATTGAAATAGAATTTAATCTGATACTGATGCCTGGTATTGTTATTTATAGATTTTATTCATTTAAAACAATTATATTAATAATAAAATAGATATAAACACTTCAAGTCAAACGCAAGATAAGATCACACAATAAGCAGATAATAACAAGACTTAACAAGTTCACTCAAGCAAGTGAGTTCTTCAAAACAATTTCCAAAGTGTTTTATCAAGTGTTAATTAAAGGTAGTGATCAAGCCATACCATGACAACAGGATCTTGGAAAAGAGTTCAACACAAAGCTTGTTATCTCCAAAATAATATAATTGTGGTAAAGCCTAGGGGTAATATAGTCCCCAATTATGGTTTTTCCAAAGAAGGAAGTGAGATGGGGTTTTTGAAATATTTGCAAAAGAAATCTTGGTTGAAAACAAGTGGGAGATGATTACTTCCAAAATACTCTTCATATAATTTTGGAAAATATTTTTTATTTTCTCAAAAACTTGGCATTTGGGTTGTTGCTAAAACCAAGTCATCTTTAAAATTGTTTGGCCAAAATAAGGTATAGAAGAAGGTGATAAGTTTTCTTGTCAGGACTTGATCACCAGGGTTAAGTTTTTAGTAGGTTGTGAACATTGATTTTATTTCTAGGAGTTAACAAACTCAAACACAAACACAAACACAAACAACATGCAAGTAGAAGTGAAACACAAGCATTAGTCAAACATTCAAAACGTTTTTGTTGGCCCTTATTTTTTGGGTTGTTGAAAAAAAGTTTTTCCTGTCTTCCAAAAATTGGGATGTTACAACTCTTCCCCCCTTAAAATGAATCTCATCCCCGGGATTCGTAAGTGGGTACTATAAGAGTGCAACAACAAACAAGAATCTCGGGCTTCTTTACTTTTTTATAAATGTTGATCCTTTGACAAGGTGGTCTTCTAAAAACTCGCTGAGTTGATGTTCTCAGAAATTCGCTTGTCGAGGAGATGGATATTCTTCACTCGACTCTTCTAGTCCTTGTTGTTGAGGTTGGTAGGGCGATACAAGCTAAAGAAGGGTCATGGCCATGCTGCTTCGTAGACCTTGTGTCTTCATCTTGATTCTTCTCTTCTTTAGGAGTATCACAGATAGTTACCCATGATAACAATCTGGCCTCACTGGGCATCAGGTCCGTAGACTTGTCTCTCTTTGATTACTGCTATGAAGGTTGTTAGAAACTCCTATATGCTTCTTTGCTTCCTGGGTGGTCGTCGGCGTTTGAAGTGCAAATGTTTCCCCCTTTAATTATTCTTGGTAGGTTTTCGGTGGATTATCTTCGTCTCTGTCCCATTTTTGCTGGGTGGCGAAGGCAGGTCGTCGAAGACTTCATTGGGCCTTGGTCTTCATGGAGCTTTGCAGGTGTCTTCTTAGGTGGTTTAGGATCACCCAGTTAGCTTTCCCTCAGGAAAACTAGCTAGTAACTTTGCAACCTTCGGCTAGATGTTAGTCTAAAATTAGGTAGTTATGTTAGTAATGTTAGACTAGTAAAGTTTTTGCTAGTGTTGCGAGACACAACACGCTTCATCTCGGGCTTGAATATGAATTCATCGTCCTTCTTGATGGCTCTTGATGTAGTTGCACAAAATGGCGCGTGAAGTACGCTATATGTCTTGAAGAAGATTTCAGAGTCTTGGGCTCTCAGGTTGAAGTGGAGAGTTTTCCATACCTTGCACTTCTCATGAGGGGATGGAGGGAGAAAACTTTTTCTAAAAGGGGTTTTTGCTAAGTCAGACTTTTTGAAGAGACACCAAAGGTGAAACTATGGCCAACATGGAAAAAAGAGTTTATTTTTTGCAAACAGACAAAAATAAAGCAAGAGGTAAAGTGTGGGGACTTTCTTTTGCCGATAATGCATGCTTTTTAGACACACAAGCAAACAATTCAAAAGCAAACACAACAAGGGAGCAAGTAAAAATATCACGCAGAAATAAACCCCACAATTAGCACACAAGAAAAAGGAAAACAAGGTACCGTTAGTACCCGCAAACGTCTAATACCGTGGAAGAATGGGGTAGCTCAAGTAAAACATCTGAAAGTAACCTATCGATCCTATGGGTCTGGGTCAACGAAGGTTGTTGAATTCTTCATGTCGTTAGCATCTTTGTAGATTGTCATTGTTGGAATTGATACTTGGCAGCGTCCTCCTTATATCGGGGATTTCTTTCATCTTGTTCAATTTGGCAAAAAAGACTTGACGGTGAGATAACTTAAGTGTTGGAGGTTGTAGCAGGTCTTCGGAATTTGCATAGAAATCATCTTGATGGTGAGGTCTTCGGAAGGAAGCTTCTTTTTCTTCAGGTTGCTAAGTACTAAGGTCGTTTTGGGACATCGTCAAGTTTGCAATTTTTAAAAAGGGTACAAGATAATAGAATATTTCTTTTGATAAACCTTTAAATAAGAGCCAAAGTTTCATGAAACCATTTTTACTTATTCTTACAAAATATTTTGAGCCATGAAACCAAAGGAGAAAAATGGCATGTTTACGGTTTTCTCTGTTGTCCAATTTCCTATTTTATAAACTAGGAAATAATTTTGAAAATATGAGAAGAGTGGAAGCTATGCTTAGGGTCCATTAGATACAAATAATTTGGGTAGAAATATAGTTTTTACCAAAATAATTTTATTTCTTGTCTGACGTCCATGCTAACTAAGGTCTCCTAAAGTCAGGATGGCTCTGATACCAACTCCATGGGACCCCGAACTAGCAGTCCGAGACATCCAGTATGCATGCATTCACGATCCCATGACCAGTTAGTCATGATCAACATACTCGAGTTGGCATTGCAGATTACAACATCCAATACACGGATGCACATCTTACACAACTGCCACGCAGGGCAGGAGACACACTGAACATCGGAAGTATTCAAAACAAACTCGTGGTAAAACCCAAGTCACGCCTTGACTACCTACAGCTACTGACTGTGAGACGTTCCTAATTCGCACAGTCGTCTGCGGCACCATCTTTGTCAGGTTCTCCAGAGTGCTCCTCAAAATCTGGACAAGTAAATAGCCAGGGACGAAACCAATATGAGTACATTGGATTGTACTTGCAAGTCACCCCAAATGAAAGCTAAAGCATGCAAGTATGCATATATATAGGTGGTAGGAATGATGTAATTAGGGTTCAACTAGCCATGATGAATTGATGACCCATCATGGTTGATCAAGTTTTAGATTTTCTTGTTGAAAAACATACTTCAAAAGATATTTAATTTTCTCTTGCAGATATTGCATGTCCACAAGGTTTTGATAAAGAATTCTAAATAAAAGAAAGTTTTTCTTTGCAAGACTTCTTGGAAGATCACATCTTCAACATCATCATTTTCCAGTACCTCAAAGGTATAATCATTTCCCTTTCCGAGTACCTCCCAGGTACAAAACCAAATACTGTTTTTAGTTTTTGAAAACATTGACACAATACTAGCTGCATGGCCATTCAAATGGCCATATCCAAGGACTCGGCTATTCTGAATAGTTTTACTCTGCAGAGGTGTACACATTCAACAAGATCCAGTACATCCGCCATGAACAACCACGGACTGTTTGTGACAGTATGCGAACATCAAGATAACTGGTCCTAACTGTCCACTATGCAAGTTCTAGTAAATCACTACCTATTCAAGTGGGTTTGTTCTCCCCGACATCGAGTGAGTCGTCCATATCAATCTGGTTTCCCCTAACAACACACCGCCATGACAGGAGACCCAATTGCTGCAACCGGTGGTGAACTTAATGCCACACTCTGAATGTCCCATTACTCCCTCCTGCCGACAATTCGGTTCAGGGAACTCCAACCCCTATAGCACATTGAGGTAGACACGGACTAACACCGACGAGCTTTTAGTTAGACCCCATGCCCATATTGAGGTAATTTGGCAGTATGTCTTGGTTGTCCGACGATGACTAGGTTATGTGTCATTTTGGAAAACAAGTTGAAAACATTTCTCCTCCACATACCTCCCTCGGACAAGGTCCCACATTTCCTCGGGGTTTTTCCAAAGATTTTTTTTCTAAAAACATCAAGTTAAAATGTCCACTAAGGGACTTAAGTAGATTAAGTTATGATACTAAAATGTATAAAGGGCTTGGTAACACCAAGATTATATAGTGGCTATAGCATATTGGATACTTAATAAAGATAGTGGTATAGTCCACTTAAGGAAATAGTTTTTGAATCAAACTTTTGTAAAACTTCAGAAGTAAAAACATGCATGATAGATAAGTATAAGTAAATAACAAGCAAGCATTTAGAGTGGCTTTCCTTGGCACTGGTCTTGCTCTTTAAATAAACAAGAGTTGCAATAAAACCTCTTCGGGAATAATACCGTCTTCGTTATCTAACGCCATAAAATAAAAAGGAAAACACCCAATCAGAACCAAACAAAGGCAAGAACTTGCTAGCAATGTAAACATACAACAAGCAATCCATCAAACAAATACACTCAAAAACAATATTACTAGGGTGCACACCAACAAGGAAAACATGCACAAACAATACAAGGGAATAACACTAGAAATGATTCCATTAATCCTCAACTAAATTGGCATGAGTCCCGTGGGTGTCTGATATGGGGTTGCCCAATCTTCTCAATGAGCTTATATCTCTTTTTGTGGATTTTCTGTATTTTGTGATAACTAGTGCTACACTGAGACCTCTCACTTGGATGACCCCTGTTGCCAGATGCAACAACAATCAAGCCCTTTGGATATTCTCAACTACACGCTCTTGCACAAGTAATCAAAGATCACAAGTGGTCCTGTATCCCCTATTCCCAATGGAATAACAAGATATCACGCAACTTTGCAAAGTTAAACTTCAAGATGAATGCTTAGCAACAATACAATCTAGAGGCTAGGGTTTTCTTTGGTTTAAACTGGATCTACCTCCACAACTCGCAGGAGGGGAGTATATAAGGGGGAGGGGTGCGGCCACAAGGGCTTCCTTGCGCAAGCACCTATCCCTCTTGGACTAGGACTCCTACTTGAACTCTAGAAAGGATACAAACCGACCCACTTTAGGGGGTGCGGCCAAATATGGTATACAAACCATACCTACTCATAGTAGGATTTCTATATGGAGCATTGATATTCAATGGGGCACCCTCCTCTTGTTTTCCTTCTCTCCTAGTGTGAAATAACAAGCTAGTAATTGTTTTCCACACTTGCATGATTGTTTGCACCATCTTGCACATTTGTTTTCACCATGGTAGTCTTATTTTCACCATCTTGTATGTTTGTTTTCTCCATGGTACATTTTTTCACCACTTGTAATCTTGTTTTCCAGCATCTCCATGTTGTTTTCCAGCTCCTCTTGGTTGTTTTCCACCATCATGTTTGTGTTATCAATAAACCTGATCATACATAAATGCATAGACTTAGGCAGTATAAAGGTCTCACTATCACAAACATCATAATCTATAAGGAGTGAATTCACCTGTTGTTCTAGTAGCTTGGTCCTTGATCTTGTCATAGGTCCAAGTCTCACTCATCTTGTTTAAGTGGTGATGTACTAGGGATGTCCTCATCATCCTCCCCCTCTTGAAAAGGCGTCGACCTCGACGCATCAAGGTCATCTCCATGATATGGTGTCAAATCAGCAACATTGAAGGAATTACTCACTCCAAACTCGCCAATTGGAAGATCTATCTTGTAAGCATTGTCATTAATCTTGGCAATCACTTTGTAGGGACCAGCACCTCGAGGCAATAACTTGGACTTTCTGAGGTTAGGAAATTTGTCGTTTCAAAAGTGTACCCATACTAAATATCCTTCTTGAAATAGAACCTCCTTTCTCTTCTTATTTACTCTCTCAACAACATACTTCCCTTTCTTATCTATAGCATCCTTTGTCTTCGCATGTATCTTCCTCACAAAATCAGCTATCTTTGATGCCTCCATATTTGTTCTCTCTTGTATAGGAAGTGGTAGCAAATCAAGTGGTGTAATGGGTTTGAATCCATAGACCACCTCAAATGGGCAAAGCTAAGTAGTGGAATGCACATCTCTATTATATGCAAATTCCACATGTGGCAAACACTCCTCCCACTCCCTCGGATTTTTCTTGATCATGGTTCTCAATAGCGTTGATAATGTTCTATTAACCACCTGTGTTTGTCCATCAGTTTGGGGGTGACATGTTGTTGAAAACAGCAGCTTTGTTCCTAGTTTCCCCCATAGTGTCTTCCAAAAGTAGCTCATAAACTTCACATCTGTATCAGAAACCATAGTCCTTGGTACTCCATGTAATCTCACTATGTCCTTGAAAAACAGATTAGCAATATGCGACGCATCGTTGCTCTTGTGGCAAGCAATAAAGTGTGACATTTTAGAGAATCTATCCACTACCACAAATATAGAATCATGCCCCCTTTTAGTCCTTGGTAAACCTAGCACAAAATCAATACTTATATCTTCCCATGGTGTAGTTGGTGCAGGTAAAGGAGGGCTTTAATTTTGACTTAGCCTTATTGCAAGTGATGCACCGTTGCACAAATCTATAAACATCTCTTCTCATATGTTCCCAATAAAAAAATTCAGCCAACATAAGTAATGTTTTCTCACGTCCAAAGTGTCCCATTAATCCACCACTATGAGATTCATCCAATAACATCAAACGCAAAGAACACTCGGGAACACACAATTTGTTAGCTCTAAAAAAATCCATCATGTATATGATACTTATCCCAAGCCTTCACATTAGAACATTTAGCATATGGTGTAGAAAATTCTTTATCTTCAGCATGTAGTGGTTTTAATTCTTCCAAACCCGTAACTTGAACATCTAATTTGGTCAGTAACATGTTTTTTCTAGACAAAGCATCAGCAACCACATTATCTAATCCTTTCTTATGTTTAATAATGTATGGGAAAGATTCAATGAATTCTACCCATTTAGCATGTCTCTTATTGAGATTGGATTGGCTCTTTAAAAAATTTAATGCCTCATGATGAAAATGTATAATCAATTTTTTTGGCCACAAATAATGTTTCCAAACTTCAAAACTCTAAGAAGTGCATACAATTCTTTATCAGAGACAGAATAATTCAATTGAGCTCCATGTAACTTCTCAGAAAAATAAGCAATTGGTTTCTTATCTTGCATTAACACACCTCCAATACCTATGCCACTAGCATCACATTCAATTTCAAATTGTCTATTAAAATTTGGTAGCGTTAATAATGGGGCCGAAATCAACTTATTCTTCAAAGTATCAAAAGGAATATCTTGAGCAACCCCCAACTCGAAATTTACACCTTTCTTTGTCAAATCATTCAAAGGGGCAGCAATATTACTAAAAGCTTTCACGAATCTTCTATAAAATCCAGCTAGTCCATTAAAAATTCTTACTTGACTCGCATTAATGGGAATTGGCCAATTTTTTATTGCTTGAATTTTAGATTCATCCACTTCAATCCCATGTTTAGAAACAACATATCCAAGAAATATGACCTTATCTTTGCAAAACGTGCACTTCTCTAAATTTCCATACAATTTATTTTCTCTTAGAACATGCAAAACTTGTCTAATATGATCAATATGTCCATGTTCATTGTGGCTATATATGAGAATATTATCAAAGTAAACAACCACAAATTTGCCTAAAATCTCTCAAAACATGGTTCATTAATCTCATGAAAGTACTAGGTGCATTAGTTAATCCAAAAGGCATTACTAACCACTCATATAAACCAAATTTTGTTTTAAAGGTTGTTTTCCACTCATCCCCCTCTTTCATCCTAATTTGATGACAACCACTACGCAAATCAATTTTAGAGAAAACAACAACACCACTTAATTCATCTAACATGTCTTCCAAACGTGGTATAGGATGACGATAACGAATAGTGATGTTGTTAATTGCTCTAAAATCTACACACATGCGCCAAGTACCATCTTTCTTAGGAACTAAAATAACAAGAACAACACAAGGAGATAGGCTTATTCGAATATAACCTTTGTCAAGAAGCTCTTGTACTTGTTTCTGAATTTCCTTTGTCTCTTGGGGATTTGTCCTATAGGGAGCTCGGTTTGGTAATGATGATCCAGGAATTAAATCAATTTGGTGCTCAATCCCTCTCAATGGTGGCAGCCCTGAGGGTACTTCTTCTGGAAAAACATCATCAAAATCCTGCAAAACATTAGAAACACCAATAGAAAGAGGAGTCAGGTCATTAGAAACTAAACTTTCTCCCTTGTGCATGAGCACTATAGGTACTAAGCTAGGATCCTCTCCAAACTCTCTGAAGTCTTCTTTGGTGCCTAACATTGTCAAAAGGCTCACTCCCTTACTTTTACCACTCGGCCTAGGTTTTGTAAGCACGCGCGGGTCGAATCCGAGAGTGGCTAGCGGCGCGCGTGGGTGGCGGCAGCGGCGGCAGCGTTTTCACGCGTTTTTGGACCTTGGCAGGGATTCCGACTACGGGTAGGAGCGGGGGTGCGCGCGGTAAGGGAAATTCGTTACCCGCGGGTGGTTTGGTAAGCTGCGGTACGGCGCATTGGCGAATCCGAGTGGAAAGGAGCAGCTGCGTGGCAGCGATTTGGTGCAATTTGGTGCCACGGCAGAGAACGGATTGGAATCCGATTATGAAAAGGAACCCGAGAGCAACCAGAACTAATTCTTCGCAGCAATATGAACTCGAGTAACTAGATCAACCTGTAAACAAGCTGTAGGTCTAGACTTCCTGAGAGCAACACGATCAAAGCACAAATATTTTTTATGGGGATGTTCGGTATAGAACAAAAAGGAAACTAGATGAACCCTAATAGATGAAAACTAAAAATAGAAAAACAGATACGCAAATCAATAATAAATAGCAATTAGAGTAGCAATTTGGTGTTGATATAGGCTCTGACAATGACTAACCCTAATATTTTTGTATGGATTTTTTGGGATAGGAAATAAAAACAACTAAACTAGGGATAACTTTGCTCACCGAGTAAACCTGAGAATCTGATACCAAGATGATATGGGGCTGCCAAATATTCTCAATGAGCTTCTCTCTCTTTTTGTGGATTTTCTGTATTTTGTGATAACTAGTGCTACACTGAGACCTCTCACTTGTATGACCCCTGTTGCCAGATGCAACAACAATCAACCCCTTTGGATATTCTCAATTACACACTCTTGCACAAGTAATCAAAGATCACAAGTGGTCCTGTATCCTCCTATTCCCAATGGAATAACAAGATATCATGCAACTTTGCAAAGCTAAACTTCAAGATGAATGCTTAGCAGCAATACAATCTAGAGGCTAGGGCTTTCTTTGGTTTAAACTGGATCTACCTCCACAACTCACAGGAGGGGAGTATATAAGGGCGAGGGGTGCGACCACAAGGGCTTTCTTGCGCAAGCACCTATCCCTCTTGGACTAGGACTCCTACTTGGACTCTAGAAAGGATACAAACCGACCCACTTTAGAGTGTGCGGCCAAATATGGTATACAAATCATACCTACTCATAGTAGGATTTCTATATGGCGCATTGATATTCAATGGGGCGCCCTCCTCTTGTTTTCCTTCTCTCCTAGTGTGGAATAACAAGCTAGTAGTTGTTTTTCACACTTCCATGATTGTTTTCACCATCTTGCACATTTGTTTTCACCATGGTAGTCTTGTTTTCACCATCTTGTATGTTTGTTTTCTCCATGGTACATTTGTTTTCACCACTTGTAATCTTGTTTTCCAGCATCTCCATGTTGTTTTCCAGCTCCTCTTGGTTGTTTTCCACCATCATGTTTGTGTTATTTATAAACCTGATCATACAAAAATGCATATACTTACGCAGTATAAAGTTCTCACTATCACAAACATCATAATCTATAAGGAGTGAATTCACCTGTTGTTCCAGTAGCTTGGTCCTTGATCTTGTCATAGGTCCAAGTCTCACTTCATCTTGTTTAAGTGGTGATGTACTAGGGATGTCCTCATCAGTGTCCCACTATTATATCATGTCCAAATAAGGTTAAATGACTCTCTGTTCATTCATGAGGATGAATAAAATAACAAGAAAATAACTCAGGAACACCTACACATGCATAAGGAAATAATAGCAAGCAATACCCCAAGCCTATAGTAACACATGCTTTTCTAATCACGGAGAATCAATATAACCAGAGGATAAGCAACATAATAACATATACATAACTGTACTAAACATGTCATGGAATCACTCAATACATGAAAATAATCATGGGCAAAACAAGGACTAAACTAGAAATAGGAAGTGACTATCTAGACATGCATACACGCATAACCATAATAGAACATCAAACAAGACTTACTCTAACATGATAGATCTATAATATAACATCCATATAACAGAGAAAACAACACCTAGACATACTAGTAGTATGACAATAACAACCTAATCAATTAATCAAGAATTAAACATACAAATAACAAATATGGGAGAAAACACCTAAAACTAGCAATGCATGCAAAAAGGATCTAGAGCTCATTCAATCATGCAGGAAATTATAATATGCCACAATATAAATAGATATCCTAAGACAAACAATACTAAAGAAATCACTCAAGCAATCCTAAATAAAAGCAAATAACAGACATTAATCCTTAAATACTAGGAAACAACTATAAGAGAAAAAGAAACTCTAACAAACATGGTTTTTCACTCACTTTTTTCTAACATGCTAGCGACATACACAAAGCACAACATAAAGATGGATTACCACCCTACACATGCTAGGAATCATATTTAACATTAACATTATAACACAATAATTATTAAAGGCCTAAAAGAAAAAGGCACAAAAGGCCTAAACACTAGATAATTCACCAAACCTATTATGTAACTCCTAAAATCATGAAAATCTATAATTAGGCGCTTCTAGTCACTAAAAAACCAACACAGTTGGATTCACATCACAAGTCGTTTCCGAATAAATTAAACAATTCACAGAAGTGCTCTATGGTCCTAAACAAACATTCATGTAATTTTCAGGAAAAAAACTCAAGTCAACACAAGGTCAATTGCTACAGATAGGTACCATCAAGGGCTTTTCAGAACAATTTAGTTTGTAAGATTTCGACACATAAAACTCAAGTTATGATTTAAATGGTGAAAATGGGTACTTTTGCCATTTATTTTAGTTCTCCAAAAATGCAACACAAAATATAGATCTACAAGTTGCATATCGTTAAGAAACGGTAGATCTACCACTATGATTTTTGGTTTAACAAGTTTTACTTCTTAACATTTTCATTTTGGTTTAATGTAAGGAATCAGAAATGGATCTACAGAAAAAAGGAAATTCAACCTGCAGAAAATAGTTAACGGGCCAGATCTGCTCCGGGAAACTGCACAGAGGCCGGATTCGGCGAGTTCGGCTAGCGCACGACATTCTCCCACGCGATGGATAGGTCAAACCTTTGAATTGCGGGACCCACATGTCAGTGGCTTGGCTTGCGAGAAGACGCCCGCTGAAGTTGGATTGGGATCTTACGGCCAGGGTTCATCCGAGTTGATTCACGCCGGCGGCGACCAAAAAAATATGACGATGTCCTCCTACCACGGTGGAAGGAGGCAGCGGCTTGCCGCCTGGCGCTAGAGAGTTCACCGCGAAGCGACATTTGCACCAGGAGGCTCATCGCGATGTTCCCGATCGCATGGAACCACGGGTTCATGAAGAAAAGGGTCGGGGCAGATCCTGCCATGGTTGCCGCTGCAGATGAGTTAGGGCATGGATGACAGCGAACCTGCAAGGAGCGGGAAGCAAATACAAGATGTCTTTACATCTATAGGGAGTAAAAGGAACCAAGGGGGAGATAGGAAAGGAGAAAAGGTGTACTACACCAGTAGTTCGAGGTGGTGGTGGCCGACGGAGGAGGGGCACTCGATTTGGTCGATTTAAGGAGGTAGGGAGAGGGGTTTTGATGCAGAAGTGAAATTAGGGAGTAGAGGTAGTAATGTGGCAAGATGGATAGCCAAGGAAATGCTTCGGGTGGCCGGGAGCCGGAGCTCGATGAGCATGTACGTACGGCAGCCATGGCGGCTCGCTTGCGAGCATCAAAGAAGAAGGAGATGATGTCTGGTCGTTGGAGCATGTCCAGGAAACACTCCAGGGACAGAGAGGAGGCCGGGAAAGGCAGGGAAGGGGTGGAAATCGTACTCGAAGGTGTTTGATAGTGAATAGAGTGAGAACGAGAGTGAGCTGGGGGAAATGGGATCACGGGTGTGGTCGTGGAGTCCACGGGAAGCTAGTAGACAAGGAGAGGGAGTGAGGCGTCGCAAATGGAGCAGAGCTCGAGCGACACATGTGCTCTTGCTTGGCATTGAGCTAATGGAGGAGGTGTGCAGAAGAAGGGAGAGGTCTAGGTGCAGTGGCATGTTTTCTAGGGGTTTAAGTGACTATTTGTCACTTTCCAGGTGTAGGGGAGAGGAAGAAAGAGAGAGAGAGAATGGACCAGGAAATGCCTGCTCTCAACATTGTCCAGAAATACCAGAGAGAGTTTTTGATCGTTTTCTCAATTTTTTTAATAGAACACAAGTTGAAGATCATGTCTAGAGGATATATAATGAAAAATTGAGTCTAGGGATGGTGGTCTCACAAGTTTTTGAAAATATTTGTTTCACAAAATTTTGGAAATTCAAAAAGGGCTGAATCTGTTTTTAAATGTTTTCTTCTTAATTTTGAAAACAAGTTGCAAATAATTTTATATAAATAAGTCCCACATGACCATAGGCATGTTGGGTAATTTTTCTAATAATTTAGGAAATACTTTTATTCACAAAATATTTAAAATCCCATTTATGGCCTTTTGGAAAATAAAATAAATAGTAAAACGCTTTTAAAACAAATATTTTTGAGTTGGGAAGTGATAGTATATAATATAGTTCTCAAAAGTGATTTTTAATAAACAACTCTTCTGAAAATATTTGAGGCTCTAAGTGAAAAGGGGTGAAAACAGGAGATTATTTAATAGGCCAAAAACCTTGGGAGAAAATAACATAATAACCACTGAAAAATAAATGGACCACATAGATGGGATGTATAAGTCATGAATATGTCAAGGGAAGGTTGATGGAGCTAAAAAATAAATAGGGGTGATTTTTAAGAAGACTGCCAAGAGGCATCAAGATAGCAGGAATATGATGATTATTTTGGAATACCTTCAAAAGGACTTTGAAAGAAGATTCTAAGAAGTTCCAATATACAAATTAACAACTTTTATGGAAATTATAGATATGAAACATAAGATCCACAAAGTTGCATTGATAAATAGATCAGGATTTTCAATTATAGCAGGAGGCCAAAGTTGGAGAATTTAGCCAGAACAAAAGAGGAGATTGAAATAGAATTGAATATGATAGTGATGCCTCGCGTTGTTATTTATAGATTTTATTCATTTAAAACAACTAATATTAATAATCAAACAGATATAAACACTTCAAGGCAAACGCAAGATAAGATCACACAATAAGAAGATAATAACAAGACTTAAGAAGTTCACTCAAGCAAGTGAGTTCTTCAAAACATTTTCCAAAGTGTTTTATCAAGTGTTAGTTAAAGGTAGTAACCAAGCCATACCATGAAAAGAGGATCTTGGAAAAGAGTTCAACACAAAGCTTGTTATCTCCAAAAGAATATAATTGTGGTAAAGCATAGGGGTAATATAGTCCCCAATTATGGTTTTTGCAAAGAAGGAAGTGAGATGGGGTTTTTGAAATACTTGCAAAAGAAATCTTGGTTGAAAACAAGTGGGAGATGATTACTTCCAAAATACTCTTCGTATATTTTTGGAAAATATTTTTATTTTCTCAAAAACTTGGCATTTGGGTTGTTGCTAAAACCAAGTCATCTTTAAAAGTGTTTGGCCAAAATAAGGTATAGAAGAACGTGATAAGTTTTCTTGTCAGGATTTGATCACGAGGGTTAACTTTTAAGTAGGTTGTGAACATTGGTTTTATTTCTAGGGGTTAACAAACTCAAACACAAACACAAACAACACACAAGTAGAAGTGAAACACAAGCAGTAGTCAAACATTTCAAAAAGTTTTTGTTGGCCTTGATTTTTGGGTTCTTGAAAACAAGTTTTTCTTGTCTTCCAAAAATTGGGCTGTTACAATAGTGGTATTGAAAATATAATTTTGAGAGAGGTTGTCTATGTCAACGAATGATATCAAATGACTTATCATGTTTTAATGTTTAATAGCTTCCAGAGTGGCTCCCAATAGGAGAATCATGACATTCCCTTGTCTCCTTTGTTTGCACAAGGTAAGTTCATGATTTCTCAAGTTCATAGTGTGAGGAGATTTTAACGTATTGTTGAAGCGCATATTTTGTGGGTTGGGCACCTAGATTCCTACACTTTTTGCAATATTAGGAAGTATCAGATTATTCATGCTAGTCAAGTGTGAAGCCACCAAACATGAAAAATAATAATAAAGCATTTAATACCTCCGCATGAGCTAAAACAAGAACACAAAACAATTATAATATTTTTTAAGTTTTAAGGTAGCACATAAGAAATTTATTTGGAGTGGATGTGAAATACCATATATAGTTAGGAATGGTGGACACATTGGAAAACTTTGGTTTTTTGGAGTTGGATGCACGAGTAGAGCTCATACTCAATACAGGGTGAAGGCTAGCAAAAGACTGGAGCGACTAACTAAAGGAGCAATAACGGTCATAATCATGCAGAGCGACAAAACATTATTAATGAAAGCACGAAGTTATATTACAAGTCGAAAACTAAGTGATTATCAATGCTATAGGTGAATTTGTTTATAGTCATAACATGGTGTGAGCATGCGCCAAGTCAATCTAGATAAATTATTCAAATGAGAATACCACAATGACATGCTTCATTATGAGGAAACAACATATGATTTAATATCAATGGAACATTAAGCACTCTCATCTATTTGATACTAGTCATGATACATCATATACTACTAAGCACACAATTTAAAATAAAATCTAACATGACATGCCAAAGTCTAAGCCACAGTCAAAACAAGCTTCCTATTGCACCACTATAAGCATGGAATATAATACTCTTCTCCAACACCAATAATATTATTTGAATAACTCTCAAAGAAAATAATCATCACATACTAGAGAGATAATCATATATAACTGAAGCAAACCAACAGGCTCCAAACAAAATTTTGAGTGAAAAGCAATATCTAAACGCAGTAGTAGCAAAAACTGAAAACTCACAGAACAATAAGAGTGGAAACTAGAGTGTTCTAGGCAATGAAAATGGAGCGTGTCTCTCTCCAAACTAAAATATGTTAGGATCCAACCATTTACTAAAGCAAGAAAACAAAACTAAACTAAACACATATCTTGCGAAGCAAAAAAAAAAAATAGTGTTTTGAAAGAAACTTGATATTTTTGTTAATGAAGAAGGGGATAGCTTGGGCATCCAAAGATTTGAAGCTTGTACTTCTTGGATATGTCTTGGGTGACATGGTAATCCCCAAGATTTATCTTTTGTCAATTCTTCATCTTCTCATATCATCCTTCTCTCCCTACACTTGAAAACTTCATCCACCTAAAATTTCTCACAATCTTCATTAGCAACATTAGTGCATAAAAACAATAAATCATATTGGTTAAGTTTCAACACAAGTCAAGCAATCCATTTAAAACTTCATCCACCATTTAAAACATTAGTGCTACTTTCAACAATTATTTTAAGGCTCTTCATCCTGAAAGAACACAAAAGAAAAAAGATTAATAGGCAAATGCCAATATTTGCAGAAATGTGTCAAAACAAAACAACTGGTTAAGCTGAATTTTTTCTAGGCACTTCTATAGCTAAAATAGAAAAGTGCAAAACTAATGAAAGTTAGATAACAACCTGGGCCAGGTTCCTAGAAAATGTAAAAAACTCCTCGCATTTTGGCTGAGAGAACCGAGGTTTTTGGTTAAGCGCAAAAAATCTGGACAAAAAATAGGAAGTTGATCTTTCTTTCAAATAGAGAATATTATTGGCACGAAAACAAAATAAAAAGGATGTGGAGCAGTTCCTAAAAATGTAACAACTTCCAAGACTCAAAGAAACCAAAAGGAAACAGAAGAAAACAAAGGAAAACAAAGTGGGTTACCTCCCACAAGCGCTTTTATTTAACGCCTTATAGCTAGGCATAGTAATTTTGAAAGATGCTCATATATAAATATGAATTCAAGAGCAATAAGAGAGCATCAAAAAAAATAGAGCACATTTAAGTCTAACCCAATTCCTACGCATAGGAATCTTGTAAATAAATAATTCATGAAAGCACAAAGAAACTAGCATAGGAAAGCAAAACAAGTGCAACTTCAAAAATTTCAACATAAAGTGAGGTGTTTTGGTAACATGAAAATTTCCACAACCATATTTTACTCTCTCATAATAAATTTCAGTAGAATCATGAATAAAAAAATATAAATATCAAACAAAGCATTATTATCATGAGCCACATGCATAAAAGAATTATTACTCGGAACATAAGCACTGTCATTCTCATTAATAGTAGTGGGAGAAAATTCAACAAAATGGCTATCATTATAATCATCATAAATAGGAGGCATATCATAATAAAAATAAATTTTCTCCTCAATAGTAGGCGGACTGAAAACATCATATTCATCATTGTAATTATCATATATTGGAGGCATAGTATCATCGAAGTAAATTTTCTCCTCCATGCTCAGGGAACTAAAAATATCATGCTCAGGGAACTAAAAATATCATGCTCATCAAAACCCACTTCCCCAAGCTTAAATTTTTCCATATCATTAGCAATAATGGTGTTCAAAGAATTCATACTAATAACATTTCTACTAGCATACAAATAAAGTTCCATATGTTTTTCAATTTTCTCTTAAAACACTTCATGTCCTAACTCAAGATAAATCTCATAAAGCTCTCTCATATTTTTGTTGTTTTCCATTAAGCCTAACTAGTGAAAATACAAACATGAAACAAAAATATTAAATTGCAAGATCTAAATAGATACCTTCAAGCACTAACCTCCCCGGCAACGACGCCAGAAAAGTTCTTGATGCAGACGTGATCACACGCTCGTTGGGTAACCCCAAATGGAATGTATGATGTAGTCTAGCGGAAATTTTCCCCCAATTAAGGAAGCAAGGTTTATCGACCAATAGGACTTCAGAGTATTGGAGAAGGTTACTTGTTGTCTGGCGCATCAATAATCATGAAACATGCACACAACACACAAACTCTCTCTTGTCCCCAACTTTCGAGAAGGTTGTCAATCTCCCCGTCTTGATGAAAACTAGAGAATTAAACGTATAGACTATTAAAAAGTAACAAAAGTAAAAATGGTATAGAAGGAAGCAATGCTGAAAGTTCTTGAAAGAAGGTTGCAACAATGAGGAAAATAGGACTGGGGGGCATAGTTTCCCTAGTGGTGTCTCTCCAAAGAAAACAAACATGTTGGGTGAATAAATAACAGTTGGGCAATTGACAGATCATAAAAATATAACAATACTATTATAACGAGATATAGTTCACTGTTTCTAACAATGTAGGCATTACGTCAAGGCATATGAACCACTATATAGCATGCATCCATATCTAAAAGTCCACGTCAAGAAAGCTATACAGCAAATCTCTCTGTTATTAAGTTGCAGCAACGAAGTGATTGATTTGTGTTCAATAGACAAATGCATTAAGAACAATACATAATGTAAGCAGTGGTCCTCGTCCGTAGACAAGAGCACCGCTATTTTCTCCCTATTAGCAACATCACATCTCCCATTTGTTACGTTTATGTCACTCGAGCACAGATGTAAGGGAGGCATGAACCCAATATCTAGCATATAAACCCTCTCTTGGAGGCTAAAACAACTATGTGGCCAAGGTAATCATAAAAAATGGAGAGCGTTGCAAGACAATATTAAACTCTCTACAAATATAAGTGAAGCATCTCAGATTGACATGAAAAATAATCATAATATCATGGTTCATCGGATCCCAGCAAACACAGCATGCACAATTACATAACGGCTGTCTCGATCATATGAGGCACCTAACTAGACTCTAAAAATGGAGGCATAAGGGAGAGACCAACCATCTAGCTACTGCTATGGACCCGTAGTCCCGACATGAACTACTCACGCATATGTTCAGAGGTGATCATGGCTATGTAGAGACCTCCGATGACGATTCCCTCTCTGACAGGGTGATGGAACAGGGCTGCAGAAGTCCTAGATTGGAATTTCAAGGTGACAGTGCCTCTCTGTATGTTTCTTGGAAAATAACTAGGTCCCCAAACGTTTTAGGGTAAGGGGCAATTTATGGGCGAAGAGGCGATGAGAGGAGATGGCCAGGGAAGCCAGGGGATCACCAGGCGCGGCCTAGGGTGGGGCCGCGCCTGGCACCCACCTGGGCGCCCCTAACCTCCCTTCGTCTCTTTATTGGACTCCGTCTTTGTTTCGGGTAAAATACGATCTCCGTGGATTTTCAGCCCTTTCCGAGAATATTTTATTTAAGAACTTTTCTCAAATAGAAAAATAGCAGAAAACACCTACTGGCCCGGGGCATCTCGTTAATAGGTTAGTCTATGAATACATTTGTAAAACAAAAGAAAACATCGGAAAACATGTGGAAAACAAAAGGTATTGGGTAGAAAAGAAGCATGGAGCATAAAAAATTATAGATACGTTTGCAATGTATCATGTGACCCTACGTTTCGTGAATAAAGCAGACATGATCGAGACACCTCTCTGATCAATAGTCAACAGCGGGACCTGGACATCTATAATAACTCCTACACTGTCAACAATGAATCTTGTGATCGCTTGAACCATAAATATTGTAACCAATTCTTTTTATCTCGTGATACTTTACTTTTACGAGATTCGATCATAGGTATCAACCATACCTAGTTCGATATTGTTACCGACAGATACTCTATTACTTGCTCCGTGATATGACATTCTTATGACCTAGTGATACGTTGCAAACGTATCTATAATTTTTTATGCTACATGCTTGTTTTCTACCCAATACCTTTTGTTTTCCACATGTTTTCTTTCGTTTTCTTCTTTTTCCGGATGTTTTCACAGACTAACCTATTAACAAGATACCCAAGGCCAGTTGTTGTTTTTTGCTATTTTTCTATTTCAGAAAAGTTCTTAAGGAAATATTCTCGGAAAGGGCTCAAAATCCACTGAGATCATGTTTACCCGGTACGAAGACGGAGTCCAAAGAAGAGACGGAGGGGCGCCAGGGGGCCACTATGAGGGTGCCAGGCATGCCCTCCCCCCTTGGCCGCACCTCGTGGGCCTCTGGGGGACCTGACCACCGCCTCAAGTCGCCTACTTGCCCATAAATTGTCGTTAACCCTAAAAATCACGAGGAGAGAGTTATTTTCCACTAAACATACAGAAAGGCGGCTTCACCTCGAAAGTCCAATCTAGGGCTTCTGGAGTCCTGCTCTGGCACCCTGCCGGAGAGGGGGATCGTCACCAAAGGCCTCTATATCACCATGATCACCCCCGGACAGATGTGTGAGTAGTTCATATCGGGACTACGGGTCCATAGCAGTAGCTAGATATTTGTTCCCTCCCATGTGCATCCATGTTTAGAGTCTCATGAGCTGCCTCACATGACCGAGACTACCGTTATGTAATTGTGCATGTTGTGTTTGTTGGGATCTGATGAACCATAAAATTATGATTATTTTGTTCATGTCAATATGAGATGCTTCACTTATATTTGTAGAGAGTTTAATCTTGTCTTGCAATGTTCTCCGGTGTTTACGATTACCTTGGCCACGTAGTTGTTTTTACATCCAAGAGAGGGTTTATATGCTAGATAGTGGGTTCATGCCTCCTTGTTGCCTGCGCTCGAGTGACAGAAACGTGCGAGGGAGGATGTGGTGTTGCCACTAGGGAAAAAACGGTGATGCTCTTGTTTACGGATGAGAACCACTTCTTTCAGTACGTATTGTTCTTCATGCATTTGTCTGTTGCACACATATCAATCACTTTGTTGCTAAAACGTAATACCACGGGATTTGCTGGATAGCTTTATTGAGGTGGACTTTTAGATATAGATGCATGTTGGATAGCGTTCCATATGCCTTGACGTAATGGTTACAATGTTAAAACCCGTGAACTTTATCTTGTGATAGTAGTATTTTTATACGTTCATGATTTGTAAATTTCCTAGTTGTAATTTGTCCACCCAGCATGCTTATTTTCTTTGGAGAGACACCACTAGTGAACCTATGGCGCCGGTCCTATTTTCCTAAAATTTCAGACCTTCTTTTAAGCACTTCTAATCATTGTTTCCTCTTTGTTCCATTTTTACTTTTATTGTTTTGTAAGACTCTATACGTTTAATTCTCCTGTTTTCAGCAATACCAGAAGATTGACAACCTTCCAGAAAGTTGGGGCGAGGAGAATTTGTGCTTGTGTGCTGGTTCAATGCTTCATCAACTACACACCAGTACTTTTTCTGGCACCATTGATACAAGTAACCTTCTTCAAGACTATGAAGTCCTACTGGTTTGATAAACTCTCGTTCCAAACTGGGGGAAATTTACACTAGACTATATCATACCTTCCGCTTGGGGTCTCCCAACGAGTGTGTGATCACGTCAGCATCACCTAGTCACATGCTTGCAAGCGGTGTCGATGTGATATCACCGAGAGGGCCCATAATATATCTCTATGTCATTTGGATGGAAAAATACTACTATTGATCCATGAGACTCAACTAATACTTTCAGAGTGCCCAACGCCATCTTTGCAGGCACCCTGTTACGATGTGATGTTTCATGTCATCAAAGCATTCCTCCGGTGTTAGTGATTGATATGATCTCATGGTCTGAGGATTAGGGTTACTTCGTATGTTTGATATAACAATGTAAACTTAATGACTTGATCGCATTGCTATACTTAATTTGGGTGTGTGTTCATCACATCATTATCCTAATAACATGATCTCATTATTGACAACATTCAATGTTCATGATCATGAAACCTTGATCATCAGTTAATCAACGAGCTAGTTAATAACCATATTATTATTGCCTCTCGGGCATATTCCTTTTAGGGTTAAGCAAGATTTATTTGTGAGGCGATCTTTTCGGTTAGGGAATGGTGACCAAATTCATTTTTGGGTGGATAGATGGCTAGGGTATAATTCGTTATCAATCCAATATCCATCATTATATAATATTTCCTATCATAAGCACATTATAGTTGCGTCTGTACACGCTAATGTCCCGCTAAATATTCAGTTTTGTCGTCCTATCATAGGGGATAAACGGACTGCCTGGCTACATTTAATGGAAATACTAATGCGAGTATCATTCTCAAATGTATTAGATAACTTTCAGTGAAACTTGACAACAAATGGGGTTTTTTCCGGTAAAATCACTTTATGCAGATTTTCTACATGGTCGTATGATTTATTTGCGCAAGTACTTGTGGAAGCTAAAGGTTCCACTAAAGATAAAGATATGTGTTCGGGTGTGAAGACATAAACAAACAAGAGTTCCTAATCTTGTCTCTAATATTAGCTTACAGTTTTTGAGATGATCATATTTTCCTGATCATGGACTTGATTAAAAGTCTAGCAAAACATAAGAGTTTATTGTTAGGGTAACAATAGTACTGAACCAACCCAAGTATATGATGTTTCTAAAAGATACTAAAAAATTATGATGTATTTAGAAAAATACTTATGAAGTTTTCATTGACTATAATTCCTATACTATGATAATATCTAGTGATCTCACGATCGAAAGTTATGCTTCGGATATCATCAACCATCTTACTGCAACCGAGGATCATAACAGTGATATCTTGGTATGATCTAGAAAGTGTAATTGATATGAGATCGTTCAAGACTAGTACTTAACTCCGATGTCCACCAATCTTCTGCCCACGCATGATTTATCACAAGGACATCGGGGATATGGATTAGAAAAGAGGACGATATCGACAACGAGTTTTATATGTGTTATGGTCAAAGAGTTGTAGCAGACTAGATCACATAAGTATCGTCTTGTGATATTTTGGTATCGTGAAGTTAATGGAATAAGTGAAATGAGTAACATGTAAGGTTCCCTCGATCTTGGCGAACACACAGGAGCCATCATGGGCGTCCATGGTCCCTCTAATTCTACTAGAGAGAGAGAGAGAATGGAGAGCCAATTGTATATTTTTCCTTGAGCCTTGGGGTCCTTTATATAGTGGGAGGAAGAGGGTAACTTGCCAAAGGAGAAGGTGGTCGCACCATTACTTCTATTTAGAGCCCCTCTAATTGAATTAGAGACTTTTCTAATTGGGTTTGGTTTTCTACTCTCCTGATTGGACCTTGCTCTAATTAGGTTTTCTCTTTCATGTGTTGAGAACTTACAGATTCATATAGCTCTAATCATAGTTGATTAGAGCTATCAATTAGCAACGCCGGAAGGTTGTCTCTCTTCATCGGTGTTGAGTCCTATACGGTGGAGCGCTGACGCTTTGACACGTGCGTACGCGTGCACACCATAAGAGGGATTATACGTGTGATCCTTGACGAGGGAAGGCTTAGCAACATCCTTGCAACTAGGCCTAGTGGTGAGGATCTACGATTGTTCAGATCTCTTCTACGACTACATCAAATCCGCTACCCGGTGAGTCGTGATTCTGATCCTTGCATGCATGGGCATGCCTCGTTATCTTCATAGTGATCTTGGCAGACTACGTAGGGGAAAAAAATATGCAGCGTAGACCAGCACACACAACTTTCTACACTTCCAAACACATAAGAAATTAGAACTTACATCTCTCCTTAAGTGCAACTGCACGTGTGGCCCACTACTTGTATGGCCTGGCAACCAGGATGTAGCGCAATGCTCGACACCATTGACGGATCCTCCCTGCTTTCCCACGGCTTACGCCCAACACGCACAAGCCCAATCCACCTCCCTCTACGGCTCTACCAATCCGCGTCCAGTTGTGCTACGGTGGCCCTTCTTGTTTTTCTGATGGCTTTAGGTATTGGTGATCGGGAAGGATTGGATAAGCTATGTCTTCGGCAAGTCACTTGGGTGTTATGCTGTTGTGGAACCGTGGAGAGTAAATTACAAAAAACTACCAAAGTTGGAGATTTCGATACAGGTCAGTATCGATCTTGCTAAATTTATCTAAAATCTACCAGCTGTGGGAAAAGAGAAAACATATGGCGTAAATTCACTATTAATGACGTTTTGGTAGCATTTATAATAGATGGAGCCTATTTGTAAGGGCGTAGTTGATATCACACATGGAGAGGAGCCGATGTGGATGTGGGGTCTACCTGTCAGCCCCCCGTCTAGAGAGAGAACCAAGGAGATGGTGCGCTCGCTGGCGGCACTCTGCCTCGACCATGTGGTGGGTGCGTTGGACATTGCCGCTATCGCCGAGCTCCGGCGACTCCGAGGAAAGCCCAGTCTCCTACCCCGTGCACCTATGTGCAGAGAGGAACACAAAAGGAAGAGGAAAAGGTGGATTGGAGAAAGATGGCGGTGATGTCGTGAGCAGCTACAACAGTGTGACAATGTTGGCGCGGCCAAGCGCAGATACGACGCTCTTCCCTTCCCTGTCTAGAGCCTCGAGGATCCCGTCGACCGCTCGACAACTAGCACAGTGTATGCCGTGAAGGCAAGGCCACTGCCGAGATTCTGTAGTCGGTGGGGCACTTAGGTGGAGGGTACCCACAGAGAGCCGCTAGCAGCCTTCGTCATGCTTTTGGGAGGTCACAAGCATGGCCCATGGGCACACGCTCCGGCAGGCGCCGCCTTGGGAGTTCTAGGTCGCGAATGGCACCGGGTAACGCATGCCATCATGGAGTTGAGTTTGTCAGCCGCCAGTCACCTCTGCAGGCCTCGGGCAAGCCAGCCATCATCGGCTCGTACCGGGAACGTGACCAGCAACCTGCTCGACATGAGGCATGTTCTTCGGTGTGTGCGAGGTGGCAGATGAGCATGGTTTATTGGGTTTGGATCTCGCCCGAGAGAGAGATAGAAGTCGCTGACATGTGCGCCCCATAGCCACCTCTCCTCCACCTGCACATGTGCAGCCATGTTAGCCCCGACAAATGGGCCCCACCGGCCAGGCTTGTTATCAATATGTTGTTAGACAAGAATCAATGCAATATGTTGCTAATTGTCTCCACTTGGTAGATTCGCCCACGCGCGACAACAACATCTTGGGTGATTCCTATTTGACGCCCTACGGGGTGCAACGTGCACCCCGCGAGTTCGGAATAAGTGGTCAGCCAAGGTAGTTGCTTTTGTCACTGGTTTTCTTTTCTGTTTAGGGAAGCTTCTAATACCTTCCAGCTATTTGATAATCTATTACTATCTTTATTACTATTTTGTTTTGTCAGTTCCTTTTTCTTTGGATTTTCCTTTCTTTTTTTGTTTGTTGTTCTTTTTCAAAATAATGAACACATTATAAAACTAATGAATATTTTTAAAGTTCATGAAAATATTTTTGAAAATGTTGAGGTTATGCCGAATGGGTTATCTCTCTACATATCCCAAAAGCCGGAATGCTAGGGTGGCCCGTGTGGTTATAAGGTTTGGCCTTATAGGGCGGCCCATTAGGGCGAAGTGCAAGGTGGTAACCTGGCGTGTGTAAGACAGGAACGTGGAAGGTTCTGATTTGGAGAAGAACCTAGACAATCATGCCCATCTATATCTAGGTTAGAGATTAGACGGTAGGCATTGTCTTGTAATACCTAGCCCGCCTCTCTATGTAAAGCGTGGCAAGAGAAACCCTACGGGGACAACCAATGTCATTGTAACTTGTACACCGGTTCGCCTTCGGCTAACCTGAACTTGGGTAAACTCATGTCCCCCACCTCCAGAAAAACTCCTTCGATGTCCCTCCCCCCACATCCTTACTCGGGACATGGCACCAAATAGCCTGTCTAAATCTACAAACCCCCGACAATTGGTGCCCACCGTGGGGCCAGCCACGTCTGGAATTACGTTTTGAGCAGGGATCTTAGGCAGAATCGGCGGAACCATCACCGTCAACGACAACTCATGCCGGCGAACGACTACCTCGCCAGCGCCTACATCTTCCCGATCGGTGGACATAACATCTTCATCGGTATGATTGCCGAAGCTTTGGGATTACACTGAGGAAATTAATTTTCTTCGCCTACCATCATCCCTGTCGAAGAAATATTCGAAGCAGGACTACGGATCTGATCTGGCTCATACCTACGTAGGAGCCAATCGAGATCTTTTCTATGCCTGTCGCTAGACCGATGATGCCACCAATCTAACTTACGGAGCAGTGAACGCCGAATATCACCATGTCGGCATGATCCGAGCAGAACACACCACAACGGCAGAAACCTCTGAAGATGAATCTATATTACCTGTGATAAACGAGCGAGTCGATTCGGAAGCTGGATCTGACAAGATCGCCACTTTAGACGGTGCATCAGACTCCATGATGATCCAAAAGCGATTTTGCAACCAAAGTGCATAATGGTTTCTCGACAAACCATGAGATCATCATGACCCAACCCGCCGTCCCTCCAGTGGAGAACAAGACGGATGAAGAGGAGAAGTTAGAACCTTCCCCGGCTTAGAGCATGGCAATGACACCTCCAAAGAGGCGACAGCTGCAGAGGCAGCAGCTGCGGAAGAGCAGGCTAAAGCTGACGAAGCAGCTAAAGCCAAAAAGGAGATCGGGGAAACGGAGGCTAGGAAAAACAAGCCGAAGGCTGACAAGCATGATGTCTAGACAATAATAGCGTCCAAAGCAGCCAACGGCAGCAAACCACCTCGCATCTTCGAAAAAGGTGGATGCAGCACTCGACCGACACAGCCAGGCAAAGAAGCTTGGACTGATGAGGATGTGATGAACCTACTCACTACACATGTGAGGAAATACGGAACTCCACAGATGTTGGATCTTAGGCGAATATCCCTTCTCAATCAATCATGGAACCTGGTAAACGCCCGAAAAGAACTCTACAAGAGGGCTGAAGAAAGAGGATACACGCATCCCCCGAAGAAAATTTTGGTCAAGACCAAAAAGACGCAGCGTAGGTTAGCCGAGCTGAACGCCGACAACGAGGACCCCGCCATTCAACGTGTCAAAAAAATTGATTGAGAAACTCTCCCCACGCACAAAAATTCCAGAGGGGAGAAGGTTTATGGGACTCTAGTCCAAAACATGGCTACCGCCCTTTCTATTCTAAAGAGTAAGAATTAATTGTCGGAGGATAAAAATCGCTATGTTGAAGGCTTGATCATACAAGCCCTACGTCAGCAAAATAGAGGCAACAACTCCGGCAAGTTGCTCGGAGATTCAAAAGCCGGCCGAACTAGTGTCGGTGGCGGCTGTCCACCAGAAGAGTCGTGATGTTCTTGTTCAGACGAAAATGACGCCAATGACCTGAAGAAAAAGCTGAAGGATCGCGATGTCGTGTCACGAATAGGATCTAGTCTTGGAAAAGATGGAAAGGATCTTGCACACGAAGACTGTGGCCGTGATTTCGCGGCAGCAGCAAAATCCCACCGCCAAAGAGCGGGACGAGACGAGCCCCGTGACAGCGACATACACCGCAATTACAGAGACCATGGAAGGGAGGACCGCAAGAGCATCCCACCTCCCAAATCTTGTTCGCCTCGATGCTCACGTGGAGCCGACAACGTCCCACGAGGAAGAACACCACCACGACCACACGGAGGTGGAAGCCGGGGACACAATGCCAATAAGAAGCATGAAGGTTCATGCAACAGTGCAAGCCACCACAGCATCGAAAAACCAAAGGCGAAAAATGTGGATGCACGAAGCCGACTGGAAGAAATTAAAGTTTTAAAGGATGCAATATACTTAGGCCCACCTTGCTTTGTCCATAACATTCGACACATCATTTTACCGGTTGGATTCAGCAAAGTAAACGGAACCTACGGAAAGTATGATGGTTCAACTTCACCGGACCAGTGGTTGGCTGATTACCACACTGTCGTTCAAATCAACAGCGGATCCAGCCTAGAGGTTGTATGGTTTCTCCCTCTCATGCTACTAGATGGAGCTAGAACCTAGATCGACGGATTGCTGGAAAGGAGCATTCATAGCTGGGAAGAAATGGCAGTTGTGTTTGTTCAACATTTCCAAGAAACGTACAAGTGACCTAAGGGTATTAACGAGTTTATGTGTTGCCGGCATGAGCCGAATGAATCTACCTAAGACTTCATCGGAAGAAGGGTGTCACTGAAGAATGCCTATCAAGGTGTTGGAGAAGCTGAGACCATGCACGTGTTTCTGGAAGGGATGAGCCCAACATGGTGCTTGTAATCGTCCAATCAGCTAAGTCAACAGATCTGGGTCACATGTTGGAAGTGGTGAACACATTTGCTTCCGCCGACGACAACTCAAGGGCTAAGGCGAAGGACCTTGGCTATCATCAGATGCGGATGAAGGAATCTGATCAAATCAAGACTTCCTTTACCATGCCTTACGACATGTACTGCTACAAAACCATGCCTTTCGACTTGAAGAACACCACATCCACGTACCAACGTTGTATACAAAAAATGTTTAGCCGAGCAAATTGGTCACAGCGTCCACATATACATCGACGATATAGATGTCATGACGAAAAAAAATGCAAACTACTCGATGATTTGTCTGAGACATTCGCCAGTCTCCGCAACTTTAAAATAAACTTGAACCCATTAAAATGTGTTTTTGGGGTACCAACTGGCATGCTTCTAGGTTTCTTTGTCTCCCACATAGGGATTGCAGTTAACCTGGAAAAGATAAAAGTGATCCAAGAGATCAAGAGTCCAGTGTGTCTAAAAAAGTCTAGAGATTAACAGGATCAGCAGCTCTCGTAAGCAGGTTTATTAGCTGGCTTGGAGATAAGGTGTTGCCCATGTACTGTCTTCTTAAAAGTCGGATAAATTCACCTGGACAGAAGAAGCAGACGCCGCTTACAACAGACAAAGAAATCTTTGTCGGAAGCACCAGGACTAGCTTCACCATGAGACCTGGAGCCAATGTTACTGTATCTAACAATAACTACACGAGTAATCAGTGTCGCCATTGTGGTGGAATGAAAGAAGAAATTTGAGCAAGATATTCCATATCAACATCTGGTGTACCACCTCAGTGAAGTATTTTTGAAGTCCAAGCAACGCTACCCCCCACTACCAGAAGCTGGCATATGGTGTATTCTTCACCTCAAGGAAACTTTGGCATTACTTCCAAGGGAACTACGTTACGGTGGTAAGCAAGGCGCCGCTAGGCGAAATCATCAATAATGTTGACGCCACAGGACGGGTCACCAAATGGGGAATCGAGCTCGATGCTTGCGACATCAACTACAAGCCTAGGACGGCGATCAAGTCGCAAGTTTTGACGGATTTTTTAGCTCACTGAGTGGAAGTCATGGACAAGACACCGCTCCCAGAGGAAGAATTTTGGATCATGCATTTTGACGGCTCAAAGATGCAGAAAGGCGCAGGGCCAGCATCTTTTTGAAATCACCAAAAGGCGACACCCTCAACTACATGCTTCAAATTAACTTCAACGCCACAATAACGTGGCGGAATACGAGGCTCTTCTGCACGGATTGCACATTTCCAAACACCTAGTAGCTCCGAGCATCATGTGCTATGGAGATTCTGACCTAGTGCAGCATCAAGTCAACCAAACCCGGGACGTAAAAAGCCCAATCATGGCAGAATGTCGTCGCAGAGTCGACGAATTTGCCATATGCTTCCTCAGTTTCGAAGTTAGACACCTCAAAAGAGAAGAGAACTGAACAGTGGACACTCTATCCCTCCTCGGATCCGAAAGGGAAGATTTGCCATCAGATGTGTTCCTACGACACATGTATGCTCCATCCATCAAAGGAGGAGATTTCAAGTACCCTCTCCTACAGGAATCAGTAGCGATTTTCTTCATCACACCAGATTGGACGGTACCGTACCTGAACTTCATATTAAAGAAGGAAGAACGTGAGGATGAGGTGGCCAGACGACAGCTGGCTCGCCGTTGCAAAGTCTACACCGCAATAGGCGAACATCTGTACAAGCACAACGTTTCCGGCATTTTTCAAAGATGCATAGCCCAGGATGAAGGATGGTCACTGCTGCATGAAATTCGCTCCGGCATTTGTGTGCACCATGCACAACCAAAGTTCTTGGTCGCCAAAGCATTCAGACAAGGGTTCTTGTAGCTCACGGCAAAGCAAGATGCCGAACGCCTCGTCAAGATATGCAAATGTTGCCAGTTTTACGCAAAGCAAAAGCATTTGTCGGCTATAGAACTTAAAACCATACCAATCACTTGGTTGTTCGCGATCTGGGGGCTGAATATGGTGTGGCTCTTTAAGATGGCAATAGGCGTATTAACGCACTTGTTAGTAGTGGTGGAAAAATACACCAAGTGGGTTGAAGCTAAGCCCATCAAAAAGCTCGACAGCGCTAAAGCTGTCAAGTTCATCATCGACCTAGTCATTCGATTCGACATTCCACATAGCATTATGATGGACAATGGAACCAACTTCGCGGTTGGAACATTAGACGAATACTGCCAGGAGGTCGAAACTCGGTTGATTTAACCTCGGTGGCCCACCCGTAGTCACATGGCCAAGTAGAGCGGATGAATGGTTTAATCTTACAAGGTTTAAAACCACGCTTAAAAGAACCTTTGGACCGCTCTGCTGGAGCATAGGTGAAAGAATTACCATCTGTTTTATGGAGTATCCGCACTACGCCGAATAGATCAACCTGCTACATGCCATTCTTTCTGATGTATGGAGCAGAAGCGGTACTCCCGCAAGATATGATACAAGATTTGCCTCGTGTCCAGGCCTACATGGAAGATGACGCAGAAGCAGCTAGGCAAGATACCTTTTTGCATCCCGGGAGAAGATAATTTCCTCGACGCGGCACGGTGCAGAAGCGGTGGCGGAAAATTAGGCCAAGGAGTGAAGGATACCATGTTATAAATATGCAACTTGTATTATTAGGAGGACAAATCCATCCGCGCGTGCGCGTGTGTGTAGGAGGGGAGGCCATCATCAATATAACTCCAATAGTTTGGAGCAAGTAAGTATTGAACTTTTGAGGGAGTTTTGAAGGGAGTTTGGAAGCTATAGTATTTCTGAAATTGTTGTTAATTACTCTACTACCTGAACCAACCTGAACTTCTACTTTTGGTGATAGGAATACGTTGGATTCTTCAACTGCTCCATTTATTTCAATTATGGGAACTACTACAACTTAGTTCCAATCTGGGCACTTGGAGAGTTGCGTCATCGACTGCTTAAGAAGAAGTGAAACCAATGGACATGGTATGTAACTTTCCTGCTCGAACCGGGTCACCCTGTTTTCCATTACGTCCGATGTTGGTGTAACCGTACCTGTTGTGAAAAGGAACATAGACCAACTACATAATCAAGTGGCTGAGGTAAATCACATTGACCTCAGCCACTTGATTATGTAGTTGGTCAATGTCATTTTTAAGTTCGTAGCCAAGGATTTTGCGATTAGATTATCTCCCATTGCTCACTGTACGATTAGTAACACGCAGTCCGCCTTTATACGTGGTAGACTTATTCAGGAGGAGATAGTTCATGAAGTCAAGTCCAAGAAACTTCGGGGAGTTTTTTTGAAACTTGACTTTGAGAAAGCCTATGACCGAGTGAATTGGGACTTCCTACGGGAGGTCCTCCTTCGCAAGGGTTTCCATGCTGGTTGGGTCCATCGCATTTTGAGTTTGGTCTCGGGGGGCCAAACCTCCATCCTCATTAACGGGGAGCCCGAAAATTTCTTCCGAAACTGCCGAGGGGTGCGTCAAGGGGACCCTCTTTCCCCGCTCCTTTTTGACTTTAACGTGGATGCCCTGGATATGGTCTTGCGCAAGGCCAAGGGGGAAAACCACTTCCGGGGACTGGTCCCCCATCTCGTACCAGGGGGTATTTCCCATCTCCAATATGCGGATGACACGATCCTCATGTTTGAACCGGATGTACAAAGAATTGCTCATATTAAGTTGATCCTGCTTTTCTTTGAGAGTATGTCGGGACTCCGGATTAATTTCCATAAGAGTGAGGTACTTGTCCTCGGGACTTCCCGAGAGGAACAAACTAGCATTGCGAACATGCTTAACTGTAAGCTAGGGGACTTCCCCTTGTCTTACCTGGGTTTCCCCATTGGGGACCGGGCTCTGACGGCACTAAACTGGGCACCCCTTACCACCAAGGTTGGGGTTCTCACAGACCCGTGGGAAGGGAAGTTGATGTCTTCGGCGGCTCGACTCACCCTGACGAACGCCTGTCTCTCCTATATGCCGATGCATGCGATGAGTGTGTGTATTGTAACACCCGGGGATTCCCCCCCCCCCCAATTAGGTTGTGTGTTTTTTCCTTTTAGCATCATCATGTCATCATGCATTGCATTGCATTACATTTTTCTTGTTTTGTTTTGTTGAATCCTTAAAATTGTTTTCTATCAAACCAATTCAAATTGTCCACTCAAAATATTTTTGGTACTGTTTTCAAAATCTTGAGGTGACTTATAAGTGAGTCAATGTTTCATCTAAATTATTTTTACAAACATTGTTTTCCCTATTTAAAACCCCTCTTATCTCTCTGAAAATAATAAAACAAAAGGAAAGATAAAAAAAAGGTTTTAGAGGGAGAGAGAAGCCTAGCTTGCCCTAGCCCATCAACCAACCCACCAGGCCACGGCCCAAGAACCTCTCCCGACCCACCTCAGCGAAACTGTCGCTTTCTTCTCCGTACAGAGAGCACGAGGAGGGCGTGACCCCTCCCGTGGGTGTCCACCATGGCCTCCCCTCCTCCACGCTTTCCCCTCCTCCATAAAAGCCCCCTCCCCCTCCACGAAACCCTAGCCCTGCTCCATCCTCCCTCCGCCGCCGCCATCTCTCTCCCTCTGCTTACCCTTCTCTCTGTCCATGAAACCACACCATGCCAACAACATCCCCATGGCCGGAGATGGGAGCTCACGGAGGCGGAGACCGGGTGGCTACGACGGGCTTCCAAGGGAGGGAATGGAACCTCCTCGGGCTCCTCTACATCCTCGACACTGCAGCTGAACCCGAGGACCTCTAGATCACTCGCGTCGACTTCGTCTTCAACCTCCGGTCGGTCGCGAAACCTTCCACGAATCCGGCCATCTTCATCCTCTACCGGCACTCCTCGGTGAGCCACTGCCTTAGGGACCCTGCCTTTCCTTCCCCCTGCTCTGTGTGCTTGCCCTCGAGCAGCACAGCCGTGCGTCGTCCGCCTGAGAGCGCCACCGGCCGCACCGTCTATCACGATCCCGTGCAGTTCGCTCATGTGTTTCAGTTTCGTCAGAAACGAACGCCGCAGTTTTGCTACTCATATGGCTTCAGACCTGGTACCTTACGCAAACACAGCAGCAGCCCAGTGGCTAAGGCCCTTTTCCGCACTCCCTGGAGCCCCGGGTTCGAATCCCACCCGTGGCAAAGCCACCCCTTTTTTCTCCATTTTCTTTTATTTCTCGAAATCCAGAAAAACAGAACTGAGTCTTTATTTGTAAAATCAATAACAAATTGAAAAATGCTCCAATTTCAATGATTCAAATTTCTATGGATTCAGCATCTTGTGATCTTTCTGTTAGTAACAAAGTTGCAACATGTTTCTGTAATAAATTTTGCACTAAATAATTAAATACAGAAATGGCTTTTAAAATTTGAAACTTTGGAAAATCATAACTTGAGTTCTGTTCACCCAAATTGAGCAAACTTGAGCTCTAAAAATTTTTCTTAACAAAATATACACAGTGGTATTTTATTTGGTCACAATTGAATTAAATTTGAACATGTTTCCTTCTGTTTACTAAAAGGGGCAGAATAAAAATGCTTATGGAAAATTGCATAATAAATTCAATAATGATCCAAAAATTATGTTTAATAGCTCAAAATGTTCAGTGAAACATTTTATACATGTTTTCAACCTTTTCAATACAATTTGTTTACTGTTTTTCCTAATTAAAAGTGGTGCAATAATTCAATGCTTTAATTAAACCTTTTAAATTGCAAAAATTCATAATTAAATATTTAAAATTCCAAATTTGGCAAATGAGGTATCAAATTGAAGCTAATGTTGTTTACCTTCTGTTTTCATCAATTATGTTGCATTTAATACACTTTAACTCAATGTTTATTTGTAGTTCAATTAATCAACTATTAATGCATATGGGATTTTCCAAATGTAATTCAAATTGCATATGGGCCCATTTAAATTGTTCCTTGTGTCCTTTAGTTTATTTTGATGCACCCTTTAACTTGTCATGCATATAAAATAGGATCATGCTGGATCTTTTGCCGTAGTAGTAATTTTTGCATCCGGTGTTTGTTCTAGTTCGTTGCTTCTTCGCGGATAGAACGTTGAGATGATGTGAGCAACGACAAGTTCGGATGTACCTCTACTTGCTGGATCTCAGGCAAGTATACTCACTTGCTACCTATGACTGCCTTTCATCACTTGTTACCGATTCTTTCCGTTGCCTTTATTCTAGCCTTTTGATTCGATGCTTGTGTCTCGATCCTATCATATGTTTACCTTGTAGCCATGATATAGCCTTCCTTCCATTTCCTATTAACTGTTGCTTGTTTACCCCATTGGCCCTCGTGTCGTAGTTGCATGCTTAGGTTTGTTTGCGCTCGAGTCTTGTTGTCCTTTTTCATGTCACCTGTATAGTTTGATAGTTGGGTTTTCAATTCAATCAACAACATGTTAATGTTTTGGGTAATAATAATTTGATGATAAGGCACCGGCAGGAGGCCCGGCGTGGTTTTGAGGCCTGCTAGTGTCGAACTTAATTAGGAAAAGGGTCTTGTCCTCCGATCCATGATGAGCGCACTAACCGCATGTGGGAAGCGAGTATGGGCTCCCCCCGCAATTTTGATTCGATTCGCATCTCGTCCAAACCGCCACACTTAGTTCGGGCTTTCCATTTGATGCATGCATATGCAGGTGCGAGCCCTTGGCGCCAGGGTGGAACTTTTGTAGTCGGCATTTAGGGCGGCGTGGTCTTCCAGTGCTATGAGGGTCCCCCTTTTCTTCGTGGGGGCTCGATTAGCCGCGCACGCACATCACGTGGTTCTTTGGGCTTGATGCGAAGAAGAGTTGGGTTGTGTTGAGTGCCTAGTTTGGTGGAAGGGTCTTTCCATCTGGCGGGTCATTCTTACGTGTACGGCCAAATTGGTGCATCCCTGCAGGGTTAATCTTCTCGAGAAGCCGTGTTGTCCGCGGTTATGGATGACTTGGTGAAAGTGCTGGCTAACAAGTACTCAGACAACTTACATGTAACGATGATAACTTGACTAGTAATATAGATTACCTCCACCATAAAAATGAATGTCACCTTAATCAACAGTGTGAGTTTTCCTTGGGTTGCTTCCTTAGTAGGGGGTAACACTGGATGGGTATTGTTTGGTGAGTAGTTATAGTTGGTTTTGTCGCGCTATCTTATCCCTTTCTTTCAGCCGGATGTTGTAGCGCGCCTCTGTAGTTAGTTAGTGCCGCCCGCTGCCGCTTCTTTGCAATAATCCCTTTCTTCCGTTGTACCCAAAGTATTTGTATCTTGTGATGATTGGTTACGCTGGTATCTTGTGAGTATGGTTTATCCACTTGCCAGTACTTAATAGTACTGACCCACGAATCCATTTCGTGGCTGCATATTCCACATTGCAGTCAACAGGTTTGAAGTCTGACGACGTTAGCTTGGGAATCCCTCCGGCTTGGCCTGGGCAGGGATTGGACGCCATCGGTTATCTTCAGGACTCTTAGTCCAATTTGTATCTTGTCCGTAGTCGGACACTATGTTGTTTCTTCCGCTGTTATTTGGATCTTTGTATGGTATCAGTTGTACCCTTGACTCATTTGAGTCGTCTTGTATATACCTCCTCTGTTGTTGTTGTGGATTATTCGTGAACTGTTGTAATGTTATCACAAGTGGCAACCAGGAATCGGTTATTATGTGGATTTTGGCGGAAATGCTGAAATCTGCATAGTGCCCGATCTCGGGGCGTCACAAATGGTACCAGAGCATGGTTCCGATTCCCAATGGTGTTTCGATATGAATGGTTATCGAAGCAACGGGTCCGCAAAGCCTGTAGGATAACCTCGCTAACGGTCGTTGTTTCTAGAGTGTCAAAAACTATTTGTCGAAAATTTGTTTTGGAAACCTCTCGATAGGATTGTTGTTTATTCCTTTCCTATATTCTACTTCTCCTCCTACCTTATTTGTTTTGGAGTCTCCTCTCTTATCTATCTTTCAAAGTTTTAGGATCCTACGTGGGTGGACGTTTTCTGAGCCTTTAACCTAATAGGTTGGATCATCGGAAGATTCCTGGTGGAAGAACATCGTCATCAATCCGAGCAAGAATCTCTTGTTAGTGGTGTCGAGAAGATCAACATGGAACACGAAGACTCGATACTATAACCATCTCTTCTCTCTTACCGGTTTGGAGCGGATTGCGAGGGCACAATCCCTTGTTAGTGGTGTCGGCTATAACACCCGGGGATTCCCCCCCCCCCCCAATTAGGTTGTGTGTTTTTTCCTTTTAGCATCATCATGTCATCATGCATTGCATTGCATTACATTTTTCTTGTTTTGTTTTGTTGAATCCTTAAAATTGTTTTCTATCAAACCAATTCAAATTGTCCACTCAAAATATTTTTGGTACTGTTTTCAAAATCTTGAGGTGACTTATAAGTGAGTCAATGTTTCATCTAAATTATTTTTACAAACATTGTTTTCCCTATTTAAAACCCCTCTTATCTCTCTGAAAATAATAAAACAAAAGGAAAGATTAAAAAAAAGGTTTTAGAGGGAGAGAGAAGCCTAGCTTGCCCTAGCCCATCAACCAACCCACCAGGCCACGGCCCAAGAACCTCTCCCGACCCACCTCAGCGAAACTGTCGCTTTCTTCTCCGTACAGAGAGCACAAGGAGGGCGTGACCCCTCCCGTGGCTGTCCACCATGGCCTCCCCTCCTCCACGCTTTCCCCTCCTCCATAAAAGCCCCCTCCCCCTCCACGAAACCCTAGCCCTGCTCCATCCTCCCTCCGCCGCCGCCATCTCTCTCCCTCTGCTTACCCTTCTCTCTATCCATGAAACCACACCATGCCAACAATGTCCCCATGGCCGGAGATGGGAGCTCACGGAGGCGGAGACCGGGTGGCTGCGACGGGCTTCCAAGGGAGGGAATGGAACCTCCTCGGGCTCCTCTACATCCTCGACACTGCAGCTGAACCCGAGGACCTCTAGATCACTCGCGTCGACTTCGTCTTCAACCTCCGGTCGGTGGCGAAACCTTCCACGAATCCGGCCATCTTCATCCTCTACCGGCACTCCTCGGTGAGCCACTGCCTTAGGGACCCCGCCTTTCCTTCCCCCTGCTCTGTGTGCTTGCCCTCGAGCAGCACAACCGTGCGTCGTCCGCCTGAGAGCGCCACCGGCCGCACCGTCTATCACGATCTCGTGCAGTTCGTTCCTGTGTTTCAGTTTCGTCAGAAACGAACGCCGCAGTTTTGCTACTCATATGGCTTCAGACCTGGTACCTTACACAAACACAGCAGCAGCCCAGTGGCTAAGGCCCTTGTCCGCACTCCCTGGAGCCCCGGGTTTGAATCCCACCCGTGGCAAAGCCACCCCTTTTTTCTCCATTTTCTTTTATTTCTCGAAATCCAGAAAAACAGAACTGAGTCTTTATTTGTAAAATCAATAACAAATTGAAAAATGCTCCAATTTCAATGATTCAAATTTCTATGGATTCAGCATCTTGTGATCTTTCTGTTAGTAACAAAGTTGCAACATGTTTCTGTAATAAATTTTGCACTAAATAATTAAATACAGAAATGGCTTTTAAAATTTGAAACTTTGGAAAATCATAACTTGAGTTCTGTTCACCCAAATTGAGCAAACTTGAGCTCTAAAAATTTTTATTAACAAAATCTACACAGTGGTATTTTATTTGGTCACAATTGAATTAAATTTGAACATGTTTCCTTCTGTATACTAAAAGGGGCAGAATAAAAATGCTTATGGAAAATTGCATAATAAATTCAATAATGATCCAGAAATTATGTTTAATAGCTCAAAATGTTCAGTGAAACATTTTATATATGTTTTCAACCTTTTCAATACAATTTTTTTTACTGTTTTTCCTAATTAAAAGTGGTGCAATAATTCAATGCTTTAATTAAACCTTTTAAATTGCAAAAATTCATAATTAAATATTTAAAATTCCAAATTTGGCAAATGAGGTATCAAATTGAAGCTAATGTTGTTTAACTCCTGTTTTCATCAATTATGTTGCATTTAATCCACTTTAACTCAATGTTTATTTGTAGTTGAATTAATCAACTATTAATGCATATGGGATTTTCCAAATGCAATTCAAATTGCATATGGGCCCATTTAAATTGTTCCTTGTGTCCTTTAGTTTATTTTGATGCACCCTTTAACTTGTCATGCATATAAAATAGGATCATGCTGGATCTTTTGCCGTAGTAGTAATTGTTGCATCCGGTGTTTGTTCTAGTTCGTTGCTTCTTCGCGGATAGGACGTTGAGATGATGTGAGCAACGACAAGTTCGGATGTACCTCTACTTGCTGGATCTTAGGCAAGTATACTCACTTGCTACCTATGGCTGCCTTTCATCACTTGTTACCGATTCTTTCCGTTGCCTTTATTCTAGCCTTATGATTCGATGCTTGTGTCTCGATCCTATCATATGTTTACCTTGCAGCCATGATATAGCCTTCCTTCCATTTCCTATTAACTGTTGCTTGTTTACCCCGTTGGCCCTCGTGTCGTAGTTGCATGCTTAGGTTTGTTTGCGCTCGAGTCTTGTTGTCCTTTTTCATGTCACCTGTTTAGTTTGATAGTTGGGTTTTCAATTCAATCAACAACATGTTAATGTTTTGGGTAATAATAATTTGATGATAAGGCACCGGCAGGAGGCCCGACGTGGTTTTGAGGCCTGCTAGTGTCGAACTTAATTAGGAAAAGGGTCTTGTCCTCCGATCCATGATGAGTGCACTAACCGCATGTGGGAAGCGAGTATGGGCGCCCCCCGCAATTCTGATTCGATTCGCATCTCGTCCAAACCGCCACACTTAGTTCGGGCTTTCCATTTGATGCATGCATATGCAGGTGCGAGCCCTTGGCGCCAGGGTGGAACTTTTGTAGTCGGCATTTAGGGCGGCGTGGTCTTCCAGTGCTATGAGGGTCCCCCTTTTCTTCGTGGGGGCTCGATTAGCCGCGCACGCACAGCACGTGGTTCTTTGGGCTTGATGCGAAGAAGAGTTGGGTTGTGTTGAGTGCCTCGCTTGGTGGAAGGGCCTTTCCATCTGGCGGGTCATTCTTACGTGTACGGCCAAATTGGTGCATCCCTGCAGGGTTAATCATCTCGAGAAGTCGTGTTGTCCGCGGTTATGGATGACTTGGTGAAAGTGCTGGCTAACAAGTACTCAGACAACTTACATGTAACGATGATAACTTGACTAGTAATATAGATTACCTCCACCATAAAAATGAATGTCACCTTAATCAACAGTGTGAGTTTTCCTTGGGTTGCTTCCTTAGTAGGGGGTAACACTGGATGGGTATTGTTTGGTGAGTAGTTATAGTTGGTTTTGTCGCGCTATCTTATCCCTTTCTTTCAGCCGGATGTTGTAACGCGTCTCTGTAGTTAGTTAGTGCCGCCCGCTGCCGCTTCTTTGCAATAATCCCTTTCTTTCGTTGTACCCAAAGTATTTGTATCTTGTGATGATTGGTTACGCTGGTATCTTGTGAGTATGGTTTATCCACTTGCCAGTACTTAATAGTATTGACCCACGAATCCATTTCGTGGCTGCATATTCCACATTGCAGTCAACAGGTTTGAAGTCTGACGACGTTAGCTTGGGAATCCCTCCGGCTTGGCCTGGGCAGGGATTGGACGCCATCGGTTATCTTCAGGACTCTTAGTCCAATTTGTATCTTGTCCGTAGTCGGACACTATGTTGTTTCTTCCGCTGTTATTTGGATCTTTGTATGGTATCAGTTGTACCCTTGACTCATTTGAGTCGTCTTGTATATACCTCCTCTGTTGTTGTTGTGTATTATTCGTGAACTGTTGTAATGTTATCACAAGTGGCAACCTGGAATCGGTTATTATGTGGATTTTGGCGGAAATGCTGAAATCTGCATAGTGCCCGATCTCGGGGCGTCACATGTATGTTGGGGGATGGTGTCCATAAAACCCTAGACAGAGTTTGCTCCAGATTTTTCTGGGAGGCTCAGGAACCAAAAGAAAGTACCACATGGTTCGGTGGGAGGTGGTGTGTAAGCCCAAAAGCCTTGGGGGCTCGGGATCATCAATTCCATACTCATGAACATTTGCCTTTTGGTCAAATGGATTTGGAAACTCCTTTCCCGAGAAGGTGGCCTATGGAGTGACATTCTCATGGCTAAATACCTGACTCACAAGGAGATTCTGGTCGACACTCACCAGCCGGGCTCGCAGTTGTGGAATGCGATCCAGAAACACAAGGAGAAGTTTTTCTTGGGGGCCAAACACTCCATCCGGGATGGTGCGGCGACCAGATTTTGGATTGACTGGTGGCAGGGGCATGCACCGTTTAGGGACCGTTTCCCGTCCGTCTTTGCGATTGCCCTAGAACCTAGTTCCTCTATCTGCGCCGCCTGGCGGAATGGGGAGTGGCATGTCCCTCTGCGACGGACTCTAGGAACCCACGAACGTGTGGAATGGCACGACCTACATAGAGACCTTGGGGGGGTTTCTCCGTCTGTGGGTCATGACCGGATTTCGTGGACGCTAGAACCTTCGGGACGATTCTCGGTTAGATCCCTTTACCATAGATTGTGCGAGGGAACGGCGTTGCCACATTTTCCCCCGCTATGGAGGATTGCGGTTCCTCTAAAGATCAGGGTTTTCTTGTGGCAACTTACCCGCAAACGTCTACCTTCCGGTGATAACATTAGACGTCGCCGTGGTCCGTCCAACGAACGGTGTGGTCTATGTGGCGAGCATGAAGATACGAATCATATCTTCTTCCACTGCTCCCTGGCCAGATTCATGTGGAGTGCAGTTAGGGAGCTGCTCGCATGTGATTGGAACCCATCTTGCCATGCGGAAGTTTACCGTTTGGTTAGCAGTCACCGCGGCCAAGCGAATAGGGTTCTTTGGTTTTGCGTTGCGGCGCTTTATTGGTCCCTGTGGACGACTAGGAACAAGTTTGCGATAGAAGGTGTCTTCCCTAGTAGCCCTTCTCAGATTCTCTATAAAATGTGTTCCTACATGCAGGTGTGGAAACGAGTGGCTAGGAGGCAAGACCGCGCGTTGGTGGGGGAAGCGATTTCCAGGGCTCGCTCCCTTCTGAGCACCACTAGGGGCTGATGTTAACTTCCTTGTATCCCCTGTTGTTATCTCTTTGGCGCTTAGGCCACCTGATTTTCCGCCGTGGGGTATCCACGAGTATTGTAATGGTTGTGTACTCTGACTCTACCGTTGGTGGCTTTATTAATTTAAAGCAGGGCTCATCTTGAGCCTGGGGTCTAAAAAAAGTGGATGAGGTAATGTACCGTAGTGGCATGTCAGTTATGTTTCCTTGTTTGGTTTCCAGATTCTGGTCATGAACCAAACTCGTCTGGTAAGCTCACTGGCCAGAATTGAAGGCCACTATGGTGCCTATAATCAGGTTCTGCATGAATCAAAACCTAAAGCAACTAAGTTTCAGCAAGACCTAACCTATGAGCAGTGTCAGCTATTTCCCCCTTCTGAATACGCAAGTTCCAACCTTCAAACTATGTCGCCTCTCTGGTCTTTCCATGCTTAATGAAGGGAGTGACCGGCCGGGTAAGGGTAAGGTTATTTTAAGTGTGACAAAAATTCTTAACTAGCATTATGGAAAAAAACATTGATCCAGACACGCTCGCGTCGCTCCCAGGGGGCGGCACGGGCGAAACCCTAGACGCCGCCGCTCCCACACCCCCCTCCCCCCCTTCCCTTCCACCCGCCGCCGCCGAGGGAAGCCACCGGGGGCACAACCCTCCGCGTGGTGGACAACGGCCGGCGGGTTCTCGCCTCCTCAGCACAAATGCGGCAGGAGGCCTCCGGCCAGATGCGTTGGTCGGCCCTGGACGGCTTGCGCGGACGGTGGAACACGGACGCCGGGGCAGCGGCTAGTGGCTGGGTCTGCGGGGGCAACCGGCGCTGGTCGGGATGGCTCTGGGTGGCGCCGTCGATGGGATCTAGGGTGTCTCGGCCATGGTGCGGCAGCGGCGTCGTCGGCTTGGCTCCCGGGCGGCGCGGCCTCCTCTGTCTTTGGCGGCGGGAGGCGGTGGTGCTAGGGACCGTCGGCAGCACGGCTCCCGGTGGCGGCGGATGCGGATGGAGATTTTTTTCCCTCCCGCAAATGTCCCGGCTGGGAGTCGTTTCGCGGCGTCAGGGCTGCGAGACATCAAAATAAAGGAGGTGGTCTTTAGCTTTTCCATCGCGCGAAGATAAAGATGCTGATGTAGATTCTCTTTGATCAAGTCGGGGTGTCGACCCGAAAGGCTCCGCCGGCGAACTCCCATGGGCGACGCCTGAAGATTGTTGGATCGGTGGAATTCGGTCATAATGCTCAGTCATCGAAGGTGAGATTGGAGGACTAGTAACGGTGTTCGGAGTCTTTGCATCGATGGGGAACTGGCTTTGAGTTACAAGATTCGTGGTAGCCGTATGTAAGAGGGGGCGACATCATGCGTGAAGTCCAAAGTCCTACCTTTCAGGGTGAAAGCCCAAGGTGTGGCCTTAATTGGTTGTGTCTGGCACTGGTCTTGTTGGAGCCGTTGTTTTGAGGGCGAGGATTATCTTCAGGGTGAAAACCCAAGGTCTGGCTTAATTGGTTGTGCCTGACACCGTTCTTCTTGGAGACGTTGTTTTCGAAGAGATGGACATCAGCTGTTGTTTAGGTGGTGGTTGTGCGGATACCGCGAGGACTGTAACTCTGTAGCGGGACTTTTCTTTTTATTTCTTCTTTTTATTATCTTTCGGCTGTGTGCATCCATTGCGTTGTTGCAGAGGCCGCGTATAATTTGTATCTCCGCGATATTAATATACTTCAGTTTATTAAAAAAAATAGTAGCATTATTCATCGATAGTATGTCGATCACCGAAGGACTCCCGTTGGACCAGCCACAAGAATGTTGATCTCCCATAGGCAGATAGGCTAGAGGAATGGTACGCCCGCTTGGTGGTGGTGGGCTGGTGGCCTGGCTTTTTCTTCCTCTTCTTTTTTCATGGCTTTGCCCTTCAAAAGCCAAGCCAAAGAGAGAAAGAAATGAATGCAACCATAGGTGAGTCGATCAACTTGATTTTATGAGAGCCTGCTTGCTTTGTTCCGCAACGTCGGCCCGCCTGAAAGCAAAAGCTAGCGCAGAACACAGGCCACGCAGACCCATTGAATCCAGTGGCTACACAGAAGTACTACTGCAGAACAACTTGACCTTGTGCGTAAACAAAACTGCTCCCAAACCCAAAGAGATTCTAGACGAGGATCCTTGGAAGAGCACACGATCGCCTTTTACTTTTCTCGCGTCCCGAAGCGTTCAAAGATACCCAGGAACAATCTCTCATTGAAAGCAGCACTGTCACATGGATACCTTTAGCTGCATACTAGTACTCCTACATTTTTTTTTAAAGCCATTTGTACATGCCACAAGAAGCAGACTGAGTACAAAACGACCAGTTTGCGATTGCAGAGACTTCTCGCTGGAGGGAAGAACTGAACTGAAGAATACCGATGGCTTCTCTGCCTCAGCCAATGACATACAGCTACTATCCTTCATCCGGCTCCGTCCACCAGGCCGGCAAGCCTACGACGGCCGACGAGGGCAGGGGCTCCTTCGGGCCAGTGCTCGTGGTACTCGCGGTCATCACTTTCCTCGCAACCGCCGCATGCATCGCTGGCCGGCTGTGCGGCCGGAGATCATCGTCAGCGTCCAGCGGCAGGTCCTCCTCTGCCGAGCAGCAGTGTGCCGCAGACGCGGAGAAGGGGTTGGGAGCGAAGCACCCGGTGGTGGCCATGAGGCCCCTGCCGAGCTCCCGCGCCGCGGTCCACGACGACGTCTTCGAGATCAAGTTCGCGCAGGTGAAGCCGGCGGGAATGGGACGGGAGAGAGACGGCACCAGTGGCGATGGCGGTGGCAGCAGCAGGGTGCAGGCGCTGCCTCCGCCGCAGCTCGGCCTGCCGCGGCAGTACGCCACAGCACCAGGCTTCAGGTGTGCTCCTGCTGCAAATGGCGGTGGTGTAGCGAGACAGGCGCCGCATCCGCAGGTGAGGGGTCCTGGAGGACAGCCGTGCACTCCTCCCGCAGAGAACCAAAGTAGATGATGAGCACTGTGCCACTGCAGGATTACAGATGTTTCACTTTCACTCAACAATCAACATATACTGTTACGTACGTGCAGCGCCCCGTAGTAACTGTTTAATCAAGATATTTCCTGTGTAGATTACGTGCTACGTACTCCCTCCGATCCATATTAATAGGTGCTGAAGTGGATGTATTTAGGAAGTACTAGTATTTGTTTCAGTACAATTTTGTCAAGGATTTGACCGGGGTGAGTAAACTGTTGTTTATAAATCTCTGAAAATGCTAAATATTTCTTGGAAAAGCAGGGAGTGGCTCCAGTCTCTAGCTACATTGCGCTCTGCGCCATAATAGTTGGTGATTGCCGCATGACCCTTCTTTCATTCCCTAATATCGCTCCTCACAAACAAGCGTCGGTGGTGAATGTCCTTGACATGATTCTGACGAATATTGTCCTTTGCTAGAGATAGACCAAACCAACTGAATTCCATGTAATTGGAGGTCCGCCTCTTTCATGAGACACAGCGGGGCTCTAAACCTAGGGCGGGGCATGTCTCTTCTCCGAGTCTTTTTCGCGAGCTCCAAGGATTCGTGTTGGTCCGCCACGCGGGTCCCTCACACCACCTGGCAAGTGTCATCTTCTGTGTCTCGAGCGCAACTGTGGGTCCCCTCATGCAGATCTGGTGAGCATCGCCTTCCTGTTGAGGTGGTGAGCCACATGTTTAGATCTAGATTTGGCTACGCTATAGGTCTCATATGTGAGACCTAGTGGCATCCATCTAGTGTGGTGGCACCTAGTGGTGGTCCGTGCGGTAACGAATTTAGGCGGGGAATGTGGGGGTAACTAGTAGGGTATGTGTCATCACTTCTCTTGGGCGAGTGAGCTCATGTTGTTATGCATCTCGGTGAGGTCTTAGATGGAGACCAGCGTTGTCATCGAGGCCAGATTAGGTGCTAGGGATTTCCCTTCCTCATTCACAAGTTTTCTTTGTTGATACTTGTGTAATTCAGCTAAAACAGCTCTCTTTTCTACCTCGTAAGCACTTGTCTTGTCCTTTGCCCTATCGTCCTTTGGTGGTGTCTGCTATCATTTGTTGGTTGGCAATCAGCGAAATCGTGCCATTGCTGGCAGCGACGATGCACTCGGGTGTCATTTTTCTCCTTGTAGGTGTCGCCTTCAAGCCCCTTCCCTCGTTTTGCCAAGATCTATCGTCTAGTGTTGGTATGTTCCCCTTAGTTTTCCATGTCTTCAAGTGTTGTTTTTGGCTCGCATTTCTATAATGTGATTCATTCTAGGATCTCCCTGTGACCGATGATATTTATTGATGTCGACATGGCTACATATAGACGATTGGTATTCTGATTTGAGCGTCCAACCACGAACCTAGGGAGGATGTCAGTCAGGGTTGATGCCATTCCATAGGAAGCACTGGTGTTCTCATCTAAGGTCATGTTATCATTAATGTGAATAGTCGATGACTAATCGATTTCCAAGGTTGGTGGATGGGGTGCCGGTAAAAGTTGTGTGTCGCCTTGGTCACCTGAGCTAGGACAATATCCTCACACGTTGTTCTCCTCCTTGGAGACATCACCATTGTTGTCCCTCCTTTAATTTTTTATCTGGTAAGGTTGTTGGTATTTTCGGAGGATGGATGCCTAGGTAATGGTTACTTGTGCCAGTTGGGTTTGTTGCGGACTAGTCGAATCTCTATACATGCTCATGTTTAAGGTCTCGGTGTTGCCTCCCGTTGATGTAAATCATGTGTTCATTGAGACGATCCAGTAGTCATCTTTAGTCTCACTACGTACTACTGGGTTGCGTGTACGGATATTTAAATTCTTTGCCATGCAATCTACACAATCACCAAGATCTATCTACGAAGATACAAGTGAATAATAATTTTCAGATCTAGCTCGATATTGTTTACCAACACCGTAGAAGCGAAAGAGATATCGATGACGATGTCGATGAAGCATGTTGAAGATCCTCACACACAAGGCTATGAGTGAGGATATTGCCGACTCACTATATCCAGCACCTTGGTCCAACAAAGTGAGGGTCTCACGTGTTAACACTCTAAGAGCTCGCACACATATGACAGGACTAGTTCGACAGCGCTTCATAGTTGAGGACTAGGCACTACAGGTGTATAAGGTGGAGATCTCAACACATGAGAGAGAGAGAGTAATTAGAAGCTAGATCTAATTGGGAGACGACACCTCAAAACTAGAGAGGCTCTAATTATATGTGCTAATTATAGGTTCCAATTCTACTAGAGAGAGAGAGGCACAAGGCCAATTATTGTGTGAAATCCCATGGGGGTGGTCGGGAGGGACTTTCCTTGGGGAGGGGAGGTTTCCCTCTCCCAATCTGCATCCCCAAAGGGGGTGTCTGCACCACCTCCTCCCCCAACTCAGATTGGACTAGCATTCCTTTCCTTTGGGGGGAAGTCATTTCCCTCTCATATTTTTCCTTTTTTCCTTTGGGTTTTCCATTTTCTCTTCGAAACAAAATAGGAAAGTGTAGTGGGGAGTGGTGTGGCTAGGAATGTGTCCCTTGGGCCCACCTGGCAGCCCTCAATTGATGGGTGCGACCATGGGGCAATTATGCCCTTCCGGCAATCCCCCCTCCCACCCCCCCTTCTCGTTTTTTGTCCGAAACTCTTTCAGAATCCCATGAACCCTATAGATAAAACATCAACCTTATCTAACTATGCTAGAAATATATTTACAACATCTCGGGCCATCTCATATCCCCTGCACTTGCTCCGAAAAGCGTGCAACTTAATTTTCTCTCTCAAAAAATTCTAAAATAAATTCCGGCAGTAATAGAAATTGTTTCTATAACTATAGGACATCCAATGCCCTCATTATAAATTCTCTCTGATATATATAATATATCTATCACGAGGAAACACCGTTCTGGTGATACTCCTTGTTGATCCGGACCTACCAATATACACATAAACTAGAAGTAATTTAAGTGTATTACCCCTACAGGTTCGATAGTGTATGGACATGATATCGGAAACTCTTTCCGTCTCAATAACAAATAACGGAGCCATGGACACTCATATTGACTCTGTCGGGGGGTTACCCCCGAGTAGGGTAAAGACAGGTGGTAAAGGCAGCTTACAGAAGAGAGGTTTGGTCGAGTAGCCGACTACCTGGTACTCGCTACCCGGACGACTGCTACTCGGTCTCACCTCAAGATGACCGGAAGGAGATATCAATCAAGTTCTATCCTTTCGAGTAGAAGGATTGGCCCGAGTACAATTGGCGGGAACAATTGGCGGGAACCTACTCGGGCCAGAAAGTCAAAGGAGCCGTTCTGACACAGGATCCCGCGTATCCTGGGTCCGTACTTGGCAGCATTCGAACTACTGTTCACCTGGGGCCGGCCTGCCTGACAGTGACAGCATGGAAGCAGGCCGTGGCAGGATAAGGGGGGCCTACTCTGTGCCTAGGTACAGTGATACCAGTCTGTCCCCTAGTTTTGCCCAACGACTTTACAGAAGCAGCCAAGATTAGGAACCAAAGCTGTCAGCGGGTACTCGGAGAAAGGACGATGTGCACACTATGTCGACACTTGTCTAGATTTGGACGTATCCGGCTGGGCACCATGTATATAAGGTGCCCCGCCGCCTCCTGCGCGAGGCATACTCTCACATGCTCATAGTGAACCCTAGAAACCCTAAGTTCTTGACCTAGCTCTACTCGGAGAGGAGAGAGAGGCTACTCGGTAGAGATACCATTTGTACTGTGGCTACTCGGAGAGACATCATAATATATAGAGAAAGGCAGGAGTAGGGGTTTTACCTCCTCACGAGGGCCCTGAACCTGGGTACATCGTGTTGTTTGTGTTGTGTGGATCTTACCTCACGCGGCTATTCGTCGCGTGATCCCTCCCCGGACACCTCCAGCGTCCATCGTCCCCACATCTTTAGCCATCCTATGGCATTTGCCGTGACACCACCACGACAGTTGGCGCCCACCGACATCGAGCTCCTAGCCGCGAGGGAGCAGCTCGAGCGGCAACGCCAGGAGCTGCTTGCCGAGCAGGCGGAGTTGGAGAAGATCAGGCTTGAGCTGAGTTTAGACCAGCTCGAGTACAACAAGGCTCACGGCTTCACGCCGGTCGCCAGGAGGCCCAGCAGAGTGGGCGCTACGCGGCGCAACCTGGGTGCCGAGATGGCGACAGTTGCGGAGGTGCCCGCGCAGTCTGCCACCGCGAACACCTTCACAAGGCCAAGGTACAGCACACCCGCCAAGACGCTCAGAGCTGCACAGGCCGTGGCTGCCGAGTTGCCGCGCCTGGATGGAGAGGCGCGTCTCAGGCAGCAGGAGAGGCTCAACGAGTTGGTGTTGGAGGCCGCCAGGCAGAACGAGGAGTTCCGGAAGGCCAACCCGGGAGCTGGAGCTTCGCAGGTGGTTCACTCGCACGCGGCCAGGTCTAATGATCAGGCCTCGTCCCCGCATCCCAGCCGCGAGAAGAGCCGCAGCGGGCGCTCGGGTAGAGACAGGCAAATGCAGGTGTATGACCCGGCTGCTGCCGCGAAACAGGTTGCTGTGCCGCAGCAGCCCGGGCAGGAACACAACGCTGCAAGAGCAGGCTCCCAAGCCCATCAAGCTCAAAGCCGTGCCCGAGAAGCCGCGCGTCCGGGTACTTCTCGGCAACCCGCAGCTCAGCCTACTCGGCAGAGGCAGCAGCCGCGTCCAGTGGCACTAGTCGCCAACCCGGTGGAGCAGCCCGCAGCCATGCAGGTGGATAGGTATGATGATGGCTACTCGGCTATGGAGATGGCTGGTTATGACATCCATGACCGTGTTGGTGAGCGCGTATTGGCGCCTGGAGATGCAAGGCACCAGCTGGACCGTATCAGCTTGTCGGCGCGGCTTGAGAGCACGGGTCCTCCTGGCCCCGAGTGCTTTGGCCCGCGCATCATGAACGAGCCTTCCGTGAAGGGCTTCCAGCTCGCAAGAGGCACCAAGAGCTACAATGGTAGCACCAAGCCTGAAGATTGGCTCAATGACTACGTCACTGCGGTCCACATTGCGGGTGGCAACAGGAGATGGGCAGTGCGGTACGTCCCGCAGATGCTAGAGGGTCCAGCTCGCACTTGGCTCAACAACTTGCCCAAGCACAGCATAAATTGCTGGCTGGATTTCTCGGACGCCTTCGTCAGCAACTTCACCAGCACCTACAAGAGGCCGAATAGGCCCCAGCAGCTGTCAGCTTGCAGGCAGCGAGAAGACGAGACGGACCGCGAGTACCTTACTCGGTGGAGCACCTTGAGGAACACTTGTGAGGGTGTGAATGAAGCACAAGCCATCACTTGGTTTGCGCAGGGTTGCCGACATGGTAGTATGCTTTGGCAGAGATTGCAGAGAGAGATGCCGAACACCCTGGCCGAGACCATCAAGATTGCGGATCAGTACGCACTCGGTGATCCTACTCAGCCACTGATGGACTCCTCTGAGCCGAGAAGAAACTTCAACAGCAGCAAGCGCAACGAGTTCCGCAACAAGCGCCGAGTAGATACTCGGTATGACCCTGAAGAGGTGAATGCAGTGAATGTCGGAGGCGGTGGTGGCCAAAGGCAGAAACCTGCTGGAGCCTACGGGCAGAACCAGAACCAGGGCCAGGGCAACAAGAAACCGTTCCGCACTGCGCAGCCGGGTAGCGGGAACTCCGAGCAGCCGAAGAAGTTTGTCTTCGACGACATGAAGGATGGCCCATGCAGCTTTCACACTCATCATCCTTCGAGGCCCGCCAACCACACTACTTGGCAGTGCGAGTGGTGGGATGTGATCAAGAATGATGGCTTGCCTCCTCCTCCTCCTCTGCCAGCCGCCAATGCTACTGTTCAACCTACTCGCGCACCAGCAGCTCGGCCGCCAGTGTACCCGAGAAAAGAGAATGTCAACCAGGTGGCTTTAGGAGCCAACCGGAACTTCAACAATGAGAGATACCGCAACAACAACAACAACTACAACCGCAACAACAACAACAGAGGCAACAACAACTATCAGGGCAACAACAATGGCAACAATGGCAACAATGGGGGCAATGGTTCCAACCAGTACCAAGAGCACCATGAGAGCTATATGATCTTCACTTCTGAGGCAGTCGACAAGCAGTCACAGCACAGGCGGGCCATGGAGGTCAATGCAGTGATTCCGGCTGTCCCTCACTACATGTACTGGTGTGACCAGGAGATCAGGTGGACTCGGGCAGATCACCCCAAGGTGATGCCCAATCCGGGTACCTATGCCTTGGTGCTGGATCCTACCTTCCTGGGCCCCGAGAAGAATGTGAGGTTCAGCAAGGTGCTAATCGACAACGGCAGCAGCATCAACATTGTGTACAAGGACACACTCGAGAAGCTTGGCCTAGCCGAGAACATGATGCTGCCTAGCAAGACCACCTTCCATGGCATTGTGCCCGGGATCTCGTGCAATCCGATTGGCCGAGTGTGGATTGATGTGCTATTCGGTACTCGGGAGAACTGCCGCACAGAGCGCCTGCAGTTTGAAGTGGTGGATCATCAGAGCCCCTATCTTGCTCTACTCGGCAGGCCTGCTCTGAGTAAGTTCATGGCCTCTACACATGTGGCTTATCTGAAGATGAAGATCCCCGGTCCCAATGGCATCATCACCATCTCGGGAGATTACAAGAAGTCCATGGAGTGTGCCTCTGCTAGCTCCCAGCTGGCGGAATCGATGGTGATTGCTGCCGAGAAGAAGAAGATGTACGAGGTGGTGGCCATGGCTCAGTCCGCACAAGCCGACGCACAAGGTGTGCCGAGTACCCAGCATGGTACAGCTTTCCAAGCTGCCAAGGAGACCAAGACAGTCCAGGTTGACCCCGAGTTCCCGGAGCGCGTGGCCATCATTGGTGCCGGGTTGGCGGAGAAATAGGAAAGCGCGCTCATCCACTTCCTCCGTGAGAATCGGATGTGTTCGCCTGGACCAATGAAGATCTACCAGGAGTCCCGAGGGAGTTGGTTGAGCACTCTTTGCATGTGCGTCCTGACGCCAAGCCCGTGAAGCAGGCTTTGCGCCGTTTCGGAGATGAAAGAAGGAAGGCCATCGGTGATCAGATCACCAAGCTGCTGATAAGTAACTTCATCATGGAAGTGCTGCATCCGGATTGGTTAGCCAACCCGGTCATGGTCGAGAAGAAAAAGGAAGATCCCAAGGCTGCCACAGCATGGCGCATGTGCGTCGACTACACCGACTTGAACAAGGCATGCCCCAAGGATCCTTTCCCGCTACCTCGCATCGATCAGGTGATCGATTCCACTGCCGGCTGCGAACTGTTGTCTTTCATAGATGCCTACTCTGGTTTCCACCAGATTGCACTCAACCCTGCCGATCAAATAAAGACTGCTTTCATTACCCCGTACGGGGCTTATTGCTATCGTGTCATGTGTTTTGGCCTGAGGAATGCGGGTGCAACCTATCAGAGATGCATGCAGAAATGCTTGCATGACCAGCTTGGCAAGAATGTGCAGGTGTACGTAGATGACATTGTCATCAAAACGAATAAAACACATACTCTGCTTGCCGACCTGGAGGAAACCTTTGCTAACCTACGCAGGTACAAAATGAAACTGAATCCGAGTAAGTGCACCTTTGGTGTACCAGCTGGAAAGCTACTCGGTTTTCTGGTTTCTAGTCGGGGCATTGAAGCCAATCCTTCTAAGATAAAAGCTATTGAGAGCATGTCTTTGCCGAGATCATTGAAAGATGTGCAAAAGTTCACGGGTTGTCTGGCATCTCTGAGCCGCTTTCTGGGCCGAATGGGCGAGAAGGCTCTGCCTCTGTACCAGCTGATGAAGAAAAGCGACAAGTTTGTCTGGACTCCGCAAGCGGATGTGGCATTCAATGAGCTGAAAGCAATGCTAGCTAGCGCTCCCGTCTTGGCTAGTCCGCTACCCAAGGAGCCTATGCTGCTGTACATTGCTGCGACTAACCGAGTAGTCAGCGTGGTGATAGTGGTGGAGCGAGAAGAAGAAGGCAAAAGTGTGCAGCGCCCAGTCTATTATCTCAGTGAAGTGCTGTCTAGTTCCAAGCAAAACTATCCGCACTACCAGAAGATGACATATGGTGTGTACCTGGGCGCCAGGAAGCTGAAACATTACTTCCAGGAGCACCCCATCACGGTTGTGAGTTCTGCTCCCATCTCGGATATCATGGGAAACAAGGAGGCGAGTGGCAGAGTAGCCAAGTGGGCAATCGAACTAGCCGCGTACGCTCCCGCGTATACGAGAAGAGAAGCAATCAAGTCTCAGGTCCTGGCGGAATTCCTTGTGGACTGGGCCGAGATGCAGTATGAACCTCCTGCTCCAGTTTCCAACTATTGGAAAATGCACTTTGATGGCTCAAAGGTGAAGGAAGGCCTTGGTGCTGGCGTTGTGCTTACATCACCCAAGCGGGATCAGCTCAAGTATGTGTTGCAGATTCATTTCAAGGCATCCAACAATGTAGCCGAGTACGAGGCAGTGGTGCATGGTTTGCGAGTAGCAAAGGAGGTTGGTGTGCAGCGCATTATATGCTATGGCGATTCAGATCTGGTGGTGCAGCAAGTCTCGGGTACCTGGGATGCGTTGGATGCCAACATGGCATCGTATCGTTTCTTGGTGCAGTCAATGACTGGGTTTTTCGAAGGCTGTGAGTTCCAGCATATTCACCGAGCAGAGAACGAAGCAGCAGACGAGCTATCCAAGTTGGGATCTTCTCGGCAGTCCATCCCGGCAGGGATCGCCTTGGAGCATTTGAGGAAGCCATCCATCACGCCTTCCCCCAACTCGGAATCTATCTTTGTTCCTTCTCTGCCAAGTGAAGAATCTGACCCAATGGAGATTGACTGGGAGAGTGCTGCAGAGAACCCGGGGACTGCCGTCCTCTACTCGGGGACTGCCATTCCCTACTCGGGGACTGCCATTCCCTACTCGGGGACTGCCATTCCCTACTCGGGGACTGCCATTCCCTACTCGGGGACTGCCGTTCCCTACTCGGGGACTGCCGTTTCCTACTCGGGGACTGCCACTCCTTACTCGGGGACTGCCACTCCATACTCGGGGACTGCCGCCCTCAACCCAGAAGCTGTCGCATTCATTGAAGAGGTTCTCGCTAATCGGTCAGGGCTGCAAAGAAGCGCTCCTACTCCTCCTGTGCAACCACAAGAGCCTGCCCCAATGGAAATGGACGAACCAGTGTTTCCCGTGCGGGAGACACCGAGTTGGGCAATGCCCATATTATCCTTTCTAAGGGACGGTACTTTACCTGAAGATGAGGTGACTGCGAGGCAGATTCAGAGAAGGTCCAAGGGCTACACCATAGTCCGAGATGTGCTGCACAAGAGAAGTGCCACTGGTGTGCTGCAACGTTGTGTGAGCCCAGAAGAGAGAGAAGAAATCCTGGTGGAGATACATCAAGGGGAATGTGGGCACCACGCCTCATCTCGGGCTTTGGTCAAGAAAGCTTTTCGGCATGGCTTCTACTGGCTCACAGCACTGCAGCAAGCTGAAGATATTGTGAGGAAGTGCACCGGCTGCCAGATGTTCGCAAGTAAGATTCACATGCCTGCTTCCGAGTTGAAAACAATTCCTATCACATGGCCATTTGCTGTTTGGTGCTTGGATATGGTTGGTCCTTTCAAGCCGGCTAAAGGCAATATGACACATATCTTGGTCATGGTGGATAAGTTCACCAAGTGGATTGAGGTGAAGCCTATTCGGAAGTGCGATGGGGTCACAGCTGTGAAGTTCGTGAAGGATGTGATCATGAGATATGGCTACCCGCACAGTATCATCACCGACAACGGCACCAACTTTGCAGAGGGGGCAATGGTGCGATTCTGCAGAGATAAGCATATCCGACTGGACGTTGCGTCAGTCGCGCACCCTGCCTCCAATGGGCAAGTTGAGAGAGCAAATGGGATGGTACTGGCAGGCATCAAGCCAAGGCTGATTGAGCCATTGCTGAAAACACCTGGGTGTTGGCTAGAAGAGTTGCCAGCGGTGTTGTGGAGTCTAAGGACTACCCCTAACCGGTCAACCGGCTACACGCCATTCTTCTTGGTATACGGGGCTGAGGCCGTGTTGCCAATAGACTTAGAGCATGACTCCCCCCGAGTAGCCCTCTACACTGAGGTGGAGGCGAGAGAAGCTCGAGAAGACGACGTTGACCTGCTTGAAGAAGCAAGAGAGCTGACTCTGTCACGTTCGGCTATCTACCAGCAAAACCTGCGGCGTTATCATAGCCGAAAGGTGAACCCAAGGGTTTTCCGAGAAGGGGACATGGTCCTTAGGCTTGTGCAGCGCACAGCCGGGATGCACAAGTTGTCTCCTCCATGGGAAGGGCCCTTCATTGTGAGCAAAGCGCTGCACAATGATGCGTACTACCTTGTAGATGTGCGCCCGTCGCAGGCGAACAGGGCAGACAAAGCTGGAGAGGAAACCAAGCGCCCTTGGAATGTAGCTCTACTCCGTCGTTTTCATTCGTAAGCAAAGATGTGTATGTATCCTCTTATCCGAGTTGAAATTCTACTCTGCAATCTGAAATTGTTCTCGGGGACTGCCCTCGTCCAAAATTGCTCTAAGTGTTTTTCTTACTCGGCTTGGTCCTTTGTCTATTCGGTTGCTCCACTTCAGAACTCATAAGTGCATTGAGTACTGTGTTTAAACCTATATGCCAACTCTTCGACTCTGCTGCTGTCCGAAACCCGGCTTCATGGCAAGCAAGAGAACAAGCAAAAGGTCAATGAGCACACGAAAATCGCTAAGGAAGAAAGAGTGCAGGAACCGAGTAGATTGTCGGTTGCTTTTGTTCTCTGTTTTCGTCTTCTCGGCTAAGTGGTGGGCTGCGTTGCCATGATTGTTTCTAGCGGCTAAGTATTTGCAGCCCTACTATTTGATTCTTGTGACTCGAATACCAAACAAGCGACAAGTCGCGGGTAGAGCAAAGATGAAAAGATAGGGTGAATAAGAAATGCAACTCGGGGACTCGCATGGAAACGCAACTCGGCATTAAGCCAGTGCCGTTCAAATTGATTAATGTCGAAATAAACAAAGTGGGCATAAAAAACTGTGTAGCAAGCAAAACAAAGATAGTCTGTTACATTCTGCTCCCGGCATCCCGGGGATCTGATAAGTTTTCGAGTAAAAGAGAGTGCAGGTTGCTTCAGGATGAGGAGGCAGTGTTCTCGGCGCTGGCCTTGGCTGCTGTTTCTTCGGCGGCGGTCTTGGCAGCGGCTTCTTCGGTGGCGGTCGTGGCGGCTGTTCCTTCGGTGCTGGCATGGGTGGCACCCGCTTCCGTCTGGACGGTGGCGGGTTCCTTCATCTCGGCATCATCCTGGGTGGCCGCCTGCTCGGAAGTGGCCGTGGCCACCGAGACGGGTCCTGGAGCCGAAGAGGAGCCTGAAGCTTGGCCAGGAGGGGGCACCGTGTCGTCGAGAGCAGCACCTGAGGAGGTGCCAAAATCGAGTGCGGCGGTGTCGATGTGGGCGTACTCGTCCTCGTCGCTACTCGCGACAGCGACCTTCTTCCCCTTCCCGGCCTTGCCCTCGGGAGATTCGAAGAAGCCTTCCAAGTCGGATTCTGCTTCGTCCTCCTCTCCCTCTTCCTCTTCGTACTCGGTGTCGGGCTCGGGGAGGCCATCAATGAAGATCTCCGTCTCAGCGCACTCCGCGACCTCGTAGGCGATCTGCTTACGTGTGGCCACGCAGTCGGGATCCACCTCCCACTTGGAATTGTTGCGCTTCCCGCGGATGAGCTGCATGTTGAGGTTTTCATACCAGGAGGCGATGCAGAGAAGCATCACGTCCGCACCAGCACGGGCGCCCGAGGCACGCCACTTCTTCAACTCTCTCTTCACATTCTTCAGCTTGAAGGCTAGGCCCTTCATGGTGGTTGGCCGATCATCATGAGGCCAAAACAGCCTGTGGAGCTCAAAGCCCTCGTGCACCAAGTCAGTTCCGATACCAGCCAGCTGTTCGAAATAGCTTTTGAGCACCAGCAAGCTGTCCTCGATCCCGGCTCTGGTATCTGCTGCCTCACCTTTTGCAAGGCGAGCTGCTTGGGCCTTGGCCACCATAGGCACAGAAGGGGAATCAAGATGAGGCCAGATCTCTGAAATAACATGTGGTAACTTCAGAACCGAGAAGAGAAGAACCAAGAAGAGAAGAACCGAGTAGAAGAAAACCGAGAAGAAATACGACCGAGAAGAAAAGAAGCAGCGAAGAAAAGACTTACCGGACAGTTCATTGCGCAGCCGCTGCAGCTGGGTCCTCCAGGACTCCTCGTTGGAAATGTGCTTTTCTTGGATCAGACGCAAGCTATCCATCTGAGCGAAGAGATCAGCGTTGGTCTTCTTCAAGGTTTCGCATTCCTGCTCAAGGGCCCTCTCCTTGGCTTTGAAAGTGGTCTCGGCCTTGGCCTTCTCGGCGATTGCCTTGTCCCTCTCGGCGCCAATCTTGACGGCATCCTGGAGTGCCTTTTGCAACTGGAGTTGCAGCTTCTCGGTCTCCGTGGTGTGGTCCTTCAACAGCTCAACGGCCTGATCGGACAGCTGCTTCTGCACCTCTGCGGGCTTGACGCAATCTTGGTGTGCCTCAGCAAACAACTTGTAATCTTCTGCGAAGAGATAGATGAGGTTAGCAGAGGAGCAGAGAAGAAACAAATTCAAAGTCAAACCGAGTAAACAACAAGCTTACCTTCTAGCCTTTTGATGGTGGCCTCGGAGTTCTCCACGAAGCTGCGGCACTTCTCATGTTCGTCTGCTAAGGCCTTCAGTTTTTCTGCAGAGAAGAAAAGGTTAGCGCAAGAGAAAGCGTAAGCGAGCGTAAACAAAAAACGCATGAATCGCACAGCTAAGAGCGTACCTTGCACTTCAGTCAACTGCTGGGTGCTGTCCTTAGCGTTCTTGCTGGCTGCCTCCGCAGCTGCCTTTTCCTTCTCTAAAGCAGCAATTCGCCTCCTGGCGATAGAGTGGTTCCAGAGAAGATGGCGGTATAGATTGGTCCGCTTCAGGACGCTATCCTGAGAAGCGAGAAGAAGCAAGTTAGAAAAGGCAGAGAAGATTCAGCCCGAGTAGGAGGCTACTCGGAGAGTATCCGTCTACTCGACCCGAATCTCGGGGACTGGGGGTGATGGTAAGAAAGAAGAAAGGCGAGTAGAAGAGAAGAAATTTCAACTCGGAAAAGGCAAGAAGGACTTACCGCGTAGGACTGCTCGATGTCCTCGGCATTCTTGCGATGCAAGAACATCTTGGCTGCGAGTGTCGCGGTCTCGCTGGAGACGGACATGGGATTGCGTCCCAGGTCAACCTTGTTCCAGTCCACGCGCATGTGGTCGATGCCGCCAAGGCTAAGACCATGCCACTTATCCACGCCAAGAATCTTGCTATCCCATTTGGCGTCAATGAAGCCAACGGTGTCCAATACCTGTTCAAGACCCTTGGAAGTTATTGGTTTGTCTTGGACTCCACGAGAAGCAATGTTGACAGACTGGGGTTGGCTTGGATCTGGAGGAGGGGAGTTCATGGCTACAACTTTCCTTCCCCTCTGGATAGCTAAAGCTTTGTCCTTGGGAGGGAAGCCGATTGAGTGCTGATGGCTAACCTCAATCATGTACTCCGGGTAGCAGGGCTGGCCAGCAGCGCGAGCATCAGCCGAGAGCGCAGCAGGAATCGGGCCGGACTCGTGGATCACGAGCGCTCCGCCTGAGGACGTACTCTGGTCTCTGGCCCGCTTCTTTGTTTGCTCTTTCTCAACCTTCTGCTTCTCGGGATCCTCAGTAGTCTTCCCGTCAGTCTTGGCCTTCGCCTTCTCGGCGACTGCCTTCTCGGCAGCTTGCTTCTCGGCCTTCTTCTGTTCGGCCCTGGCTTTCTTCTGCTCAGCCTTGGCCTTCTCAGCAGCTTCCTTATCAGCAGTTTCCTTCTCGGCCTTGGCCTTCTCAGCAGCTTCCTTCTCGGATGCCCTTCTGACAACCTCGTCCTTCAGAGCTTCCAAGGCTCGCTGCCTGGTTACTCGCCCGGCAGGAGGGCTGGATGCGTCCTTGCTCTGTGGCGACGAGGAGGAAGTTGGCGGTGTAGGGCCTTGCGCAGTTGGTGGTGTAGGGCCTTGCGCAGTTGGTGGTGTAGGGCCTTGCGCTGTTGGTGGTGTAGGGCCTTGTGCAGTTGGTGGCGCCGCAGATCCGTCGCCTTGTGCAGCTCCTGGCTGGGCGCTACTCGGTGTCACGCCCGGTTGCACGCTGCTCAATGGATAAGCAGTGGCATCCGTGGCGGCGGTGTCTTCTACTCGCTGCGCGGCAGCGAGGCTCTCTTGTGCAGTAGCCCCTGTGGCGGGCTGCTCTTGCTCTGCTTCAGGCCGCTCGGCGGCGGTGTGGTCGTGCATCTCTCGATCTTGGTTCTCCTCGGCATTGCTAGCCGGAGGAGAAGGGGGTCTCTCATCGTGGACGGCAGTGTCCTGTGCTGCTGGTTCTGACGCCGCTCCTTGTGCTGGATTGGCAGCAGCAGCATTGGCGGTGTGGTCCTCATCATCATCGTCCAGATTGACCAGGGGTACTGGTTTTTCCTTGGCTTGGTCGGACGCGAGAGCTGCGTTCGCGTCCATAGGAGGTCTGCAGAGAAAGAGAAATCGCAAATTAGAAGAAGATTGGGGAAAATAGCACAGCGCGAGAAGGGAGGCGACCGAGAAGAGGGCTTACGCGGTGGTGCACTTGAGCTCTCGTCTGGACCTCTTCGCGACCACTTTCTTCTCGGCGGGCTTCCACTTCTTGGCAGGAGGCGCTGGTGCTCCGCTACCAGCCCGTTTGCGGGTCTCAGGAGCGGCGATGGACAGAGGCTTGACGACTAGGGGCGCATCGCCCTCGTTCTCGTCCTCGTCCTCGTCGTCCTTGTCCGCGGCAACTTCATCTGAGAATCAACGAGAAAAGAGGAAAGAATCAGAAACAGCACACGAGGGATTGGTGCTTCTCGGAAGTAAACAGAGTGACAGTGTAGTTACCGTCAAAGTATTCATCAGACCAGGTGCGGAGAGCATCGCGCTTATCGGCAATGGGGGAGCGAGAAAGGTTGGGCTGCTCCACGGCATCGAAAGAAGGCACATCGTCCTCCTCACGGTCAGGAGACCAGTTGCCCTCGAAAACCTCGCAGCTCTCGATTATCTGGCGAGTGAGGACCTGAAAAACAGAGAAGGATCGCAAACTAGCCGAGTACCAGGAAGGAATTCTACTCGGATAGGCGTGCAGGTACAAAGCACACAAAGCCTAGGCAGTTTACTAAGCATTCTACCCGGACAGGCGTGCAAACACAAAGCATACTAAGCCTAAGCATGTTTACTGGAGGGTTTTACTCGGAAGGGCGTGCAGGTATAAAGCACATCGAGCCTAAGAATCGTTCTCGAGTAGGCTATCCGGGAAGGCGTGCAAACACAAAGCATACTAAGCCTAAAGGCGATTCGGCTAGATGTCCTACTCGGAACGCAAGGCAATTGCTAGCTGATGCAAGAAGGAGAAGTTATCTACTCGGAAAGTGTATGCAGAGAGCAGAGTAAGAAAGGCGTACCCGCTCAATCGGCTTGGTACGGCTGTACGGGACGAACCCGTATTGCCAGTGGTCGCCAAGGCTTGTCGTCAGGATGTTCCTTGCGTGCCAGGGGACGTCGATGTTGTCGATCTCGATGGTGGTTGTTCTGGTGCAGTCGCGGGGCCCTCCCATGTAACACATGAGATGGCACCGCTCCTGCAAGGGCAGTACTCGGCGCTGGATCCAGCAGGCCACCGGGTCGTCGTTCTTGAGGCCCTGCGCCTTCAGCCAGCCGAGTCGATTCTCCATCTCGATGGCGTCGTCGTCATTGACGGGCTTGTCCTTCCAGTACATCCTGATTGGAGCGCGATTGCACCAAACGGGCAAGTTGATTCGATCGTTCACCGGGGCTCCTTCCGCGGCGGCAATGTTCCTGACGTAGAGGAACGTCTTTTGCCATAGCTTGACGGAGTCCAGCCCCTTGATGCGGGGGTGGTTCGTCCCGGACCGCTGCACCATCATGGCGCAGCCGGTGTCGGTGGCGCGGGCGACGCCCGCGGAGTCCTTCTTCCCGGTGGATTGCTGGCGCAGGTGGAAATACCTGAGCCACGTCTCCCACGTGGGCCGGATGCCGAGGAAGGCCTCGCAGACCACGGCGTGGTAGGCGAGGAAGACGACGGCGTTGGGCGGCAGATGGTGCATCTGGATGCCGAAGTGGTTGAGGAACTTCCTCATGAAATCGGAGGCGGGTAGTCCAAACCCGCGCTCGAAATGCGCCAGGAAGACGACGCGCTCTCCCTCCCGCGGGGACGGCACGATTTCACCGTCCGGCGCCCGGCACTCCACGCCGGGAGGGACACGCCTGGTATTGACGAGCCAGGCGCAATCTTCCGCGGTGACGCAGGAGCCGGCCCAGCCTGACTTGGCCATTGTGGCGAGTTGGGAAGGTGGAAGATTTCGAGGGGAATTGGTTGGTGGATTGAGTCCGCGGCGGCGCGAGAGCTTGCGCGGCGGCGGAGAGCACGGTGGCGGAGAAGAGCAGGAGACGAAGAGGGAATAGTGCGAGGGAAGGGGAAAAGGAAGTTACCGGCGGGGGTATTTATATCTCCTCCACGAGTTTACCGTTACCGTCTTGGGAGTGGGATCGATTGTGGCGTGTGGTGGATCCTGTGGCCGGCTAGAAACGCACACAAGCGCCGGTTGCGCGCGTAATGGCCACAGTTGATCCCACCACCGAATCGTGGCCTATAACTGCACTTGATGGGACATGACGGCCGGTGGGCCCACTGCGTGAAAACTGGACGCGTGGCAGGTCGTGTCCTGGGCAACGAAACGACAAGGTCGTGGATGCTTGACACGTGTGCAGTTGCTGCGCGAAGGGCTGGATTGTGCTCTGTGCTGCAGAGGCTCAATCTGAGAAATTTCTCTAAGTCTTTTTACTCGGTTACAGAGTAGAAAGCAAGTGCTACTCGGAAAAGAGGAAACTCAAGGTACTTTCCAGATAGCTACTCGGAGGACCTACTCGGCATCTTGAGGTTCAAGGGCTGAGATGCAGAGGCTGGTTTTAAGCTGGCAGAGCCTAGTGAACAAGTTCGCAAGACTCAACCAGCTTCGGGGACTGCTGTCGGGGGGTTACCCCCGAGTAGGGTAAAGACAGGTGGTAAAGGCAGCTTACAGAAGAGAGGTTTGGTCGAGTAGCCGACTACCTGGTACTCGCTACCCGGACGACTGCTACTCGGTCTCACCTCAAGATGACCGGAAGGAGATATCAATCAAGTTCTATCCTTTCGAGTAGAAGGATTGGCCCGAGTACAATTGGCGGGAACAATTGGCGGGAACCTACTCGGGCCAGAAAGTCAAAGGAGCCGTTCTGACACAGGATCCCGCGTATCCTGGGTCCGTACTTGGCAGCATTCGAACTACTGTTCACCTGGGGCCGGCCTGCCTGACAGTGACAGCATGGAAGCAGGCCGTGGCAGGATAAGGGGGGCCTACTCTGTGCCTAGGTACAGTGATACCAGTCTGTCCCCTAGTTTTGCCCAACGACTTTACAGAAGCAGCCAAGATTAGGAACCAAAGCTGTCAGCGGGTACTCGGAGAAAGGACGATGTGCACACTATGTCGACACTTGTCTAGATTTGGACATATCCGGCTGGGCACCATGTATATAAGGTGCCCCGCCGCCTCCTGCGCGAGGCATACTCTCACATGCTCATAGTGAACCCTAGAAACCCTAAGTTCTTGACCTAGCTCTACTCGGAGAGGAGAGAGAGGCTACTCGGTAGAGATACCATTTGTACTGTGGCTACTCGGAGAGACATCATAATATATAGAGAAAGGCAGGAGTAGGGGTTTTACCTCCTCACGAGGGCCCTGAACCTGGGTACATCGTGTTGTTTGTGTTGTGTGGATCTTACCTCACGCGGCTATTCGTCGCGTGATCCCTCCCCGGACACCTCCAGCGTCCATCGTCCCCACATCTTTAGCCATCCTATGGCATTTGCAGTGACACCACCACGACAGACTCCCACTCACTGTGTAAAATACACTCTGATGAACATGTTAGTTATTATACAATATTCCCATTACTCATGATACCGAACTTACCCGAGATTATGGATTCCGGTATTGCCGTGAAACAATCTTTGGTTCACTATACCTTTGTCTTATTTTGTTAACTAGTAAGATTACTTTTACTTGTTACTATATTATGATATCCCACATGATGTATCATCATCATGCATTGTCTTCTGAACATATGGATATCAAGAATACTGAGTGGGCCTAGATTTGTATCTCTGTTTTTACGGAGGAGTAATTCTCATCTCAGAACATCGAGGTAATATACTACTTTAGAATTACCTTACTGTTTTGCTCACCCAGTTTACGGTGTGATGCTTGATAGTAACAAAGTAAAACCTCCAGAATATATAACCCCAATAACCTCATGGTCTAAGGATATGTTGTAGTATAAATGTGTTGTGATATGTCACTAAAGACAAAAGACAACACAATGGAATCTCTTAGAATATAAACTACTAGGATATACCCAACCATATTGTTCCCTTCCAACAATATGCTATGTATTGACGCTGACATAAACAATATCCATGACTGGGAAAACACAGCCATCAAGCATCCAACAAATTAGTCTGAAAAGGCAAGACTAGGGTTTCAAATCTTTGTTCATGTCACTGCACGCGAGCGTGAGTTTTCCTCTGAATCTCATATTCAGGAGCCACGTTAGTTATAGCATAGTAACATGAATCATAATCATGAAACAGATGTACAAATATTATTGCCTTTTGGGCATATAGATCCAATAGTCTCCCACTTGCGAAACTGGCAATAAACCGTTTGTATAAGTCCTTCAAATATCTAGAAGATGTAAGTGAACTCTCATGCAAACACTATGTTGGAGACATTTGTCATCAACCCTTTTGAGATTGTATGAACCATATGTATTATGAAGAAACTCTTTCTATCATAATACCCCTTGATCATTTGATCAACTGCAGTCTAGGCCATTCTAGGTGAAACCTTGGAGTTTCAATTAAGAATATAGTTTCACTGTTTGTCATAGATCATCTTGCATCTGTCGTGAAATACCCCACTTAGTTCATATAATGAACCGGTAGCCGATACTAGAAGTATTTAAACTTCTACCTTTTACTCCTATTGTTGTATTGTTCATAAATATATGTTGAAAATTAATTAAGCACTTTAATCCCCGCTACTCAAACAATCATAGGATTATGTCTTAACCATAATTAGCACATAATTACCACCTTCTCTTATCTCATAAGACATTTCTTATAATGTAACTCTTACATTATAAGCCATTCTCCCTTTTTCAAAGAAAACTTCTTCAAAATACCTTTATGGAAAACATCATTGACAATTGGGGTCAATTGAACTTTTGTCAAATTCAATTTTACAACAATTATTATTTTATATGTGCTGACACAATGCATGGTTAATAAATTTCCAATATGATCATAATAATAAATCATTTGATCACGCTGACCAATGATTCACAACTTTGGATCTTGCACTTGAAATCCCAATAATTTCTAAGAACCTAATTCGCTCAAGTTTCAGACTTTTATTGAGAACTTTATGCATCAATCTTGATAGTATTATATCAATTCGCACTTAGGATTTAATCATTGAGAATTAATAATTTTACTATCACATGTACCGTAGAAAACACCTTTTCAATTATACACTTATTCTGACAAACAAATCATTCAATGATTTCTAACCACTAGATACCATTAAATAACTCCCACTGACTTTTAAGAAAAAAAGACTTCTGTTATTTTCCATGAAGTTGAAACAACTATTTTTGTACTTCTTAAATTACATTTCCACTCCTCATTTATACCGGCTAGCTTTTATTAGTATAAACAAATTAGCTCTTTTATAATCAGCATTGTATTTAACAAAAAAAAACGAGTTGTACATAGTAAACACCCTCTATAAAATTTCCTTTAGAGGAATTTGTTTTGTAAATTTCTCATGTAGGCTTATTATCTGGATCAATAAAATTTTGCAACAGATCACAAGATCTTTAGTAGTCAACTCTTGAATTTTTCATAAAACCATTTAAGACAAAACAAGATTTATGATCATATTTATTCCAAGAGGAATTCCTTCAAGTTTCTCAACTTAAACTTGATGGTATAAAATACTTTTGACTCTAAGTCATTTGGATATTTTAGCTCTAATGCACACCCTTTAATCAAGTTGCCTTGAAAAACTTGATGTGCATTTCTTGGTTAAGTGTTTTTTTTCCTGATAATCAACCATGCCTTAACCACAATGGTTCTCGGTATTAGTCTAAAAGAATTTTCAACCGGAATTGCTTACATTTGCACAACTCTAATAACTATTTTAGGAGATTTAGTAATCCTTAAAGAATCACTATCCTCCCACTGAATTCAGCAAGTAATGATTTCCTTAATAATCACATATCTCTTAGTAACAAAACATCGTTACTTATGTGATGGTTTTATAAGAGGATTTGTAATGTGAAATGAACAACCAACAAAGTATTACTTTGCTTTTCTATCTTAGGATCAAATTTCAATCTTTCAGAAAATTTTAGATTCTAAGAAAAATGTGTCTCTTTATAGTTTATCTTTCAAAACAATGGAACAAAGTAAAGACAAATAAATTGTACTAAAATTCTAACTTAAGTTACTATACTATATAATGGTTAATATCAAGTATTTTTTGCAAAATAATCCTTCTTAGTGCTGAATTTGTCTCACTTAGTCAGATCATGGCTTGAAAACTTTCAAGACATCACTAAGACATAATTTCCAAAATTTTATTATGAAGTTTTGGTTATTGGTGAGAGTATCATCAATAATCCAAGAAATCTTCTCTTCTTGATTTCACTATATTCCTAAATACTTCAATGAATTCACTCTCCAAAGAAGTGTGTAATTCGTCAAGTCCTTCACTCGATATTTCAATCTTCCTCCCATCATACATATGTTGTGTTTGAGATGATAGTGTCACTTGATGGTAGTGTCAACAAAATCACAAATTATTTTTAGAAAAAAAGGATATCTCACCAATTCAAAAATATTTGCAACTTGATCATCCACGAAGGGAGTGATCCATAATATTCTCATAAGATAACCAGGACATTTTTCCTATGAATCTACAAGAGTATTATGTAACCAAAAATGCGAATTTATTGCAGTAACATGAGCCGAATCTCACAAATCTTTCGAACTATAAAAATAAAAGTGGAGATGTCTTCATCCTTGGATGAACCTTCATGTGCCGAACTTGACGCACATCAACACCTTTTATTCTTCTGTCTACTTAATTTCTGCAGTTCCTATATCAAATCTATACTTCTTATAAAGCAAAACCCCACTAACATGCACTAATGATTTTTCTATCTCAACATGCAAGCTGTCCACATCATCCATCCTCTTAGACAATCAATTGTCCATGTCATCTCCACTAATAGTTATTAATTATTACATGTAATCAACATATCATACATTTATTTAAACCATTCATTTTTATTTATTAATTATTACATGCAAGTTACATATCATACATTTTTTAAACCATCCATTTTTTAATTTTATTATTTATGCAAGATACATATCATATATTCCTTAAACCATCCATTTTCAAATTGGTGGTTTATAATACGCATCACATGCCTATAAAATTTAGTATCTCGATTATGTTCAACCGAATTTTTCATATTTATTTAGACTATATAATGTATCATGCTGTTTTTTTCGAAAAGGAGGTTGAGAAATCAAAAAACACACATGCCATTTTCTATAAATAATCTCCGCCGCAACGCGCGGGGTATCCTTCTAGTTCATAAAATAATTTGGAAATCGATACTTAAGATACTAGTAAGAATGACAAGTATCATTTCGGCATAACTCTTATACCATTATCATTTTTAGTGAATTTCTTCTTTTGCCCAAGGAATCTTTTACAGCTCGTCTTCCAATGCCCTTTCTATTTACAGAAAAAGAATTTAGAATTGTTATGAGATAAATATTTAGAATTATCATGTGCCTTCTCACCTTTGCCCTTTTTTAATTCCTTTTCTTATTGAATGGTTTTGTTTGGGAAACCATAAATACATGATTGCTTTCCTCCTTACACCATCCTCGGCAGTTTTCACCATAGCAAGGAGCTCATTTGTTATCTTCTTCATCCCATTCATGTTGTAATTCATGATAAAACCATTGTAAGATGGGGAAATGAAGCCAACACCAAATCTGCACTTAGCTCTGCCGAGATTGGAAACCCTGGAGTCTGAAGCCCTGGACCGTGACCAAACATATTGATTGCATGCTCGCTCAGTGAGCTTCCTTCTTCCATGTGACATGACCACATAAACTTTGTTATCTCATAACGTTCTGTCTTGGCCTGAGTCTGGTACATGGCCATGAGTGCAACGATAATATATTACATGGACGTATTATCAAATTGTTTCTACAACTCATGATCCATACATATCAACATGAGACATTGAACAGCTTTTGCATCATTGCTTTTCAAGGTGTGAGCATCCTTTTCAGCATGACACGTTGTTGTTGATATCCTCCGTTGGAGGAGCATAGAGGATATAATCTTTGTTGATACCCATGAGAACAAATCTCAGGGCACAGACCCAATCCCCATAGTTACTTCCATTGGAGCAAGTGATTTGTTCTCAGGTAGTGGACCAAGGTTAATAGCGGGTGCGTTGTGAGCCATGGATGTACAAAAATTTAATAGTTCACTTAGACATGTTCATAAATATTTAACAAGCACTGGTTAAAATAAATTAACTATGTGCTCCTACTAAAACTGATATTCATCGTGATCGCAATTTAGTGTACTATGAAATCCACGCTTAACTCATAAACAAAGGATGTATCTGATGACCCACAAGTATAGGGGATCGCAACAGTCTTCGAGGAAAGTAAAACCCAAATTTATTGATTCGACACAAGGGGAGCCAAAGAATATTTATAAGCCTTAACGGCTGAGTTATCAGTTCAGCTGCACCTGAAAGTAAACTTGCTCGCAACAATTTATCAGTGGTAACAGTTTTATAACAACAGCAACAGTAAAATAACAGCAGAAATAAAATAGTAACAGTAGTATAAATTGTGGAAAACAACAGGATTAAAATATTGTAGGCATAGGGATGGATGAATGGGTGTTGCATGAATAAGATAGTTCATATAATAATCAAAACATGGGCATTGCACATTGTCGGGGGGTTACCCCCGAGTAGGGTAAAGACAAGTGGTAAAAGCAACTATCAGAAGAGAGGTTTGGTCGACTAGCCGCCTACCCGGTACTTGCTACCCGGTCGACTGCTACTCGGTCTCACCTCAAGATGACCAGAAGAAAGAATCAATCAAGTTCTATCCATTCGAGTAGAAGAGTTGGCCCGAGTAAAACTGGCGGGAACCTACTCGGGCCAGAAAGTCAAAGGAGCCGTTCTGACACAGGATCCCGCGTATCCTGGGTCCGTACTTGGCACTATTCGAACTACTGTTCATCTGGGACCGGCCTGCCTGACAGTGACAGCATGGAAGCAGGCGGTCGCAGGATAAGGGGGCCCCACTCTGTGTTTGGCACAGTGATACCAGTCTGTCCCCTTGGTTTTGCCCAACGACTTTCCGGATGCAGCCAAGGTTAGGAACCAAAGCTGTCAGCGGGAACCCGGAAGAAGGACGATGTGCACATTATGTCGACACTTGTCCATGTTTGGACGTATCCGGCTGGGCACCGGGTATATAAGGTGCCCCGCCGCCTCCTGCGTGAGGGATCGCATGAGGGATCGCATGCTGGAACACATCGTGACCTAATTCTTGACCTAGTTCATCACGTAGAGAGAGCAGTGGCTACTCGGTAGCAAGAACATTGTACTGTGGCTACTCGGTGAGACACCAGAATACATAGAGAAAGGCAGGAGTAGGGGTTTTACCTCCTCACGAGGGCCCTCAACCTGGGTAGATCGTGTTGTTTGCAGTGTTTACTTTGTACCTCACGCGGCTACTCGTCGCGTGATCCCTCCCCGAGCACCTCCAGCGTCCTTCGTCCCCACATCTTTAGCCATCCCATGGCATCTGCCGTGACACCACCACGACAGTTGGCGCCCAACGTGGGGCAACCAGCGGCGCTGGCTGGAGTTTCTGTTCGGACGGGATCTTCTTCAGCGGAGCGTGTAGTCTGTGGCCTTGTCCACCGGTTCGGCTCCTTCGACTTCGTCACCGACAACGCCGGCGATTTCGGCGGCAGGGCCATGCCGGAGGGCGGCTCGGTGATCTCCTTCGGCTATCACCTCGTCTACGTCGCCACCGTCGCCAACCGCGCGTACCCCGAGCTGGTGCATGACGCGGAGGATCCTCCCGCAGTGATCGCTGCTCGCCGAAGGCCCGCGTGCCGTTCTGCGAACTGCGCTGAGGTGATGGTGACTGGCTTGGCGGCAAACGCTGGCGCAGCCGCTACTGGCGCTGCGGCCGTCGTCGAGGATCTTGCTGCACCGAGCGCTGGTGGCAGGACTCACAGGCCCTACGAGAAGGAGTGCAACTTCCCGCCTTCCACTACTACGACTATTCCCGCGTCGGCTGGGCGACTTGGCATGCCGACTCCCACCGACATCGAGCTTCTAGCCATGAGGGAGCAGCTCGAGCGGCAACGCCTGGAGCTGCTTGCCGAGCAGGCGGAGTTGGATAAGGTGAGGTTGGAGTTGAGTCTAGATCAGCTCGAGTACAACAAGGCTCACGGCTTCACGCCAGTCGCTAGGAGGGCTAGCAGAGTAGGCGCCACTCGGCGCAACCTTGGTGCCGAGATGGCAACGGTTGTAGAGGTTCCTGCTCAGTCCGCCACCGCAAACACCTCCACCAGGCCTAGATATAGCACCCCCGCCAAGACACTTAGAGCTGTAGAGGTTGTAGCTGCCGAGTTGCCTCGCCTAGACGGCGACGCGCGCGTTAGGCAGCAGGAAAGGCTCAACGAGTTGGTGTTGGAGGCTGCTAGGCAGAATGAGGAGTTCCGGAAGGCCAACCCGGGTGCTGGAGCTTCGCAGGTGGTGCACTCGCACGCGGCTAGATCTAACGACCAGGCCTCGTCTCCGCATCCCAGCCGCGAGAAGAGCCGCAGCGGACGTTCGGCCAGAGATAGGCAAATGCAGGTGTACGACCCGGCTGCTGCCGCGAGACAGCTTGCTGTGCCGCAGCAGCCCGGGCAGGAACACAACGCTGCAAGAGCAGGCTCTCAAGCCCATCAAGCTCAAAGCCAGGCCCGAGATGGAGCGCGTCCAGGTCCTTCTCGGCAACCCGCAGCTCAGCCTACTCGGCAGAGGCAGCAGCCGCGCGCAGTGGCGCCAGTCGCCAACCCGGTGGAGCAGCCTGCTGCTGTGCAGGTGGACAGATATGATGATGGCTACTCGGCCATGGAGATGGCTGGCTATGATGTTCATGATCGTGTTGGCGAGCGCATGCTGGCGCCTGGAGATGCGAGGCATCAGTTGGACCGGATCAGCTTGTCGGCGCGGCTGGAGAACATGGGTCCTCCGGGCCCCGAGTGCTTTGGCCCGCGCATCATGAACGAGCCATCCGTGAAGAACTTCCAGCTCGCAAGGGGCACCAAGAGCTACAATGGCAGCACCAAGCCGGAAGATTGGCTCAATGACTATGTCACCGCGGTTCATATCGTGAACAGAAACAGAAGATGGGCGGTGCGCTATGTCCCGCAGATGCTAGAGGGTCCGGCTCGCACTTGGCTCAACAACTTGCCCAAGAACAGCATCAACTGCTGGCTGGATTTCTCGGACGCCTTCATCAGCAACTTCACCAGCACCTACAAGAGGCCGAATAGGCCACAGCAGCTATCCGCTTGCAGGCAGCGAGAAGACGAGACAGACCGCGAGTACCTTACTCGGTGGAGTACATTGAGGAACACCTGTGAAGGTGTGAATGAAGCACAGGCCATTACTTGGTTTGCGCAGGGATGCAGGCATGGCAGTATGTTGTGGCAGAGATTGCAGAGGGAGATGCCGAACACTCTGGCGGAGACCATCAAGATTGCGGATCAGTACGCACTCGGTGATCCTACTCAGCCCCTGATGGACTCCTCTGAGCCGAGAAGAAACTTCAGCAACAGCAAGCGCAACGAGTTCCGCAACAAGCGCCGAATAGATACTCGGTATGATCCTGAAGAGGTGAATGCAGTGACTGTGGGAGCTGGTGGCAGCCAAAGGCAGAAACCTGCTGGAGCCTACGGGCAGAACCAGAACCAGGGCCAAGGCAACAAGAAGCCATTTCGCACCTCTCAGTCGGATAGCGGAAACTCCGAGCAGCCGAAGAAGTTTGTCTTTGATGACATGAAGGATGGCCCGTGCAGTTTTCACACTCACCACCCCTCGAGGCCTGCTAACCACACTACTCGGCAGTGCGAGTGGTGGGATGTGATCAAGAATGACGGCCTGCCTCCCCCTCCTCCTCTGCCAGCGGCCAATGCCAATGTGCAGCCTACTCGCGCACCCGCAGCTCGGCCGCCAGTGTACCCGAGAAGAGAGAATGTGAACCAAGTGGCTTTAGGAGCCAACCGTAACTTCAACAATGAGAGCTACCACAACAGCAACAACAACTACAACCGCAACAATAACAACAGAGGCAACAACAACTACCAGGGCAACAACAACAACGGCAACAATGGGGGCGGAGGCTCCAACCAGTACCAAGAGCACCACGAGAGCTACATGATCTTCACATCTGAGCCAGTCGACAAGCAATCACAGCATAGGCGGGCCATGGAGGTCAATGCAGTGATTCCTGCTGTCCCTCACTACATGTATTGGTGTGACCAGGAGATCAGGTGGTCCCGAGTAGATCATCCCAAGGTAATGCCCAATCCGGGTAGCTATGCCTTGGTGCTGGATCCTACCTTCCTGGGTCCCGAGAAGAATGTAAGGTTCGGCAAGGTGCTAATCGACAATGGCAGCAGCATCAACATTGTGTACAAAGACACCCTCGAGAAGCTTGGCCTGGCCGAGAACATGATGCTGCCCAGCAAGACCACTTTCCATGGCATTGTGCCCGGGATCTCGTGCAACCCGATTGGCCGAGTGTGGATAGATGTGCTATTCGGCACCAGGGATAACTGCCGCACAGAGCGCCTGCAGTTCGAGGTGGTTGATCATCAGAGTCCTTATCATGCCCTACTCGGCAGGCCTGCTCTGAGCAAGTTCATGGCCTCTACTCATGTTGCATATCTGAAGATGAAGATCCCTGGTCCCAATGGCATAATTACAATCTCTGGTGATTACAAGAAGTCCATGGAGTGTGCCTCTGCTGGTTCCCAGTTGGCGGAGTCGATGGTGATTGCTGCCGAGAAGAAGAAGATGTATGAGGTGGTGGCTATGGCGCAATCCGCGCAAGCTGGCGCGCAAGGCGTGCCGAGTACCCAACACGGGACCGCATTCCAGGCATCCCAGGAGACCAAGAAGGTCCAGGTCGACCCCGAGTTCCCCGACCGCGTGGCCATCATTGGCTCCGGGTTGGCGGAGAAATAGGAAAGCGAGCTCATCCACTTCCTCCGTGAGAATCGGGATGTATTCGCCTGGTCCAATGAAGATCTACCAGGAGTCCCGAGGGAGTTGGTTGAGCACTCTTTACATGTGCGTCCTGACGCCAAGCCAGTGAAGCAGGCTATGCGCCGCTTCGGAGATGAGAGAAGGAAGGCCATTGGTGACCAGATCACCAAGTTACTGATAAGCAATTTCATCATGGAGGTGCTGCGTCCGGATTGGCTAGCCAACCCGGTCATGGTCGAGAAGAAGAAGGAGGATCCCAAGGCTGCCACTGCATGGCGCATGTGTGTCGACTACACCGACTTGAACAAGGCATGCCCCAAGGATCCCTTCCCGCTACCTCGCATCGATCAGGTGATCGATTCCACTGCTGGTTGTGAACTGTTGTCTTTCATAGATGCCTACTCTGGTTTCCACCAGATTGCACTCAATCCTGCTGATCAAATAAAGACTGCTTTCATTACCCCGTACGGGGCTTATTGCTATCGTGTCATGTGTTTTGGCTTGAGGAATGCGGGTGCAACCTATCAGAGATGCATGCAGAAATGCTTGCACGACCAGCTCGGCAAGAATGTGCAGGTGTACGTAGATGACATTGTCATCAAAACGAATAAAACACATACTCTGCTTGCCGACCTGGAGGAAACCTTTGCTAACCTACGCAAGTACAAAATGAAGCTGAATCCGAGTAAATGCACCTTTGGTGTCCCGGCTGGTAAGCTACTCGGCTTCCTGGTGTCTAGTCGGGGCATTGAAGCTAATCCTTCAAAGATAAAAGCTATTGAGAGCATGTCCTTGCCGAGATCCCTGAAAGATGTGCAGAAATTCACTGGTTGCTTAGCATCTCTGAGCCGTTTTCTGGGTCGAATGGGCGAGAAGGCACTGCCTCTGTAGCAATTAAAGAAGAAAAGTGACAAGTTTGTCTGGACTCCGCAAGCGGATGTGGCATTCAATGAGCTGAAAGCAATGCTGGCTAGCGCTCCCATCTTGGCTAGTCCGCTACCCAAGGAGCCAATGCTGCTATACATTGCTGCGACTAACCGAGTAGTCAGTGTGGTGATTGTGGTGGAACGAGAAGAAGAAGGCAAGAGTGTGAAGCGCCCAGTGTACTATCTCAGTGAAGTGCTGTCCAGTTCCAAGCAAAACTACCCGCACTACCAGAAGATGACCTACGGCGTGTACTTGGGCGCCAAGAAGCTAAAGCATTACTTCCAAGAGCACCCTATCATTGTTGTGAGCTCTGCTCCCATCTCGGATATCATGGGCAACAAGGAGGCGAGTGGCAGAGTAGCCAAGTGGGCAATCGAGTTGGCCGCGTATGCACCCGCGTATGCGAGAAGAGAAGCCATCAAGTCTCAGATTATGGCAGAATTTTTGGTGGATTGGGCCGAGGTGCAGTATGAACCTCCTGCTCCAGTTTCTAATTACTGGAAGATGCACTTTGATGGCTCGAAGGTGAAGGAAGGCCTTGGTGCTGGCGTAGTGCTTACGTCACCCAAGCGAGATCAACTCAAGTATGTGCTGCAGATCCACTTCAAGGCGTCCAACAACGTAGCAGAGTATGAGGCAGTGGTGCATGGCTTGCGAGTAGCAAAGGAGGTTGGCGTGCAGCGCATTATATGCTATGGCGATTCAGATCTGGTGGTGCAGCAAGTCTCTGGCACTTGGGATGCTCTAGATGCCAACATGGCATCATATCGCTTCCTGGTGCAGTCTATGACTGGGTTCTTCGAAGGTTGCGAGTTCCAGCACATTCACCGAGCAGAGAACGAAGCAGCAGATGAGCTATCCAAGTTGGGATCTTCTCGGCAATCTATCCCGGCGGGAGTCGCCTTGGAGCACTTGAGGAAGCCATCCATCAAGCCTTCTCCCAACTCGGAGTCCATATTTGTTCCTTCTCTGCCAAGTGAGGAATCTGATCCCATGGAGATTGACTGGGAGAATGCTACAGGAAACCCGGGGACTGCCGTCCTCTACTCGGGGACTGCCACTCCATACTCGGGGACTACAATTCCTTACTCGGGGACTGCCTTTCCTTGCTCGGGAACCGCCACTCCTTACTCGGGGACTGCCACTCCTTACTCGGGGACTGCCATTCCTTACTCGGGGACTGCCTTTCCTTGCTCGGGGACTGCCACTCCTTACTCGGGGGCTGCCACTCCTTACTCGGGGACTGCCACTCCCTACCTGGGGACTGCTGTCCTTAACCCGGGGACTATCGCATTCATTGAGGAAGTCCTTGCCAATCGATCTGGGCTTCAGAGAAGTGCTCCCATTCCTAAAGAGCAACCTGAGGTACCCGTTCCAATGGAAGTGGACGAACTAGTGTTTCCCACACGGGAGACACCGAGTTGGGCCATGCCCATATTATCCTTTCTGAGGGACGGTACTCTGCCAGAAGATGAGGTGGCTGTGAGACAGATTCAGAGAAGATCCAAGGGTTACACTATAGTCCGAGATGTGCTGCACAAGAGAAGTGCCACTAGCGTGCTGCAACGTTGTGTGGACCCAGCGGAAGGAGAAGAGATCCTGGTGGAGATACACCAAGGGGAATGCGGGCATCACGCCTCTTCTCGGGCGCTGGTCAAGAAAGCTTTTCGGCATGGCTTCTACTGGCTCACAGCACTGCAGCAAGCTGAAGATATCGTGAGGAAATGCAATGGCTGCCAGATGTTCGCAAGTCAGATTCACATGCCTGCCTCCGAGCTAAAGACAATTCCTATCACTTGGCCATTTGCTGTTTGGTGTTTGGACATGGTCGGGCCCTTCCAGCCGGCTAGAGGCAACATGACTCACATCCTGGTCATGGTGGATAAGTTCACCAAGTGGATCGAGGTAAAGCCTATTCGGAGGTGCGATGGGGCCACAGCTGTGAAATTCGTGAAGGATGTGATCCTGAGATATGGCTGCCCGCACAGCATCATCACCGACAACGGCACAAATTTTGCTGAGGGAGCAATGGTGCGGTTCTGCAGAGATAAGCATATCCGACTAGACGTTGTGTCAGTCGCGCATCCCGCTTCCAATGGGCAAGTTGAAAGAGCAAATGGCATGGTACTGGCAGGCATAAAGCCAAGGCTGATGGAGCCACTGCTGAAAACACCTGGGTGTTGGCTAGACGAGTTGCCAGCGGTGTTGTGGAGTCTAAGGACTACCCCTAACCGGTCAACCGGCTACACGCCATTCTTCTTGGTATACGAGGCTGAGGCCGTGTTGCCAATAGACCTAGAGCATGACTCCCCCCGAGTAACCCTCTACACTGAGGTGGAGGCGAGAGAAGCTCGAGAAGACGACGTTGACCTGCTTGAAGAAGCAAGAGAGCTGACTCTGTCACGTTCGGCTATCTACCAGCAAAACCTGCGGCGTTATCATAGCCGAAAGGTGAACCCAAGGGTTTTCCGAGAAGGAGACATGGTCCTTAGGCTTGTGCAGCGCACAGCCGGGATGCACAAGTTGTCTCCTCCATGGGAAGGGCCTTTCATTGTGAGCAAAGCGCTGCACAACGATGCTTACTATCTTATAGATGTGTGCCCGCCACAGGCGAACAGGGCAGATAAAGCTGGAGAGGAAACCAAGCGCCCTTGGAATGTAGCTCTACTCCGTCGTTTTCATTCGTGAGCAAAGATGTGTATGTACCCTCTTATCCGAGTTGAAATTCTACTCTGCAATGTGAAATTGATCTCGGGGACTGCCCTCGTCCAAAGTTGATCTAAGTGTTTTTACTCGGCTTTACCTTTTGCCTATTCGGTTGCTCTACTTCAAAATTCAAAGGTACATTGAGTACTGTGTTTAAACCTACATGCCAACTCTTCAACTTTGCTGCTGTCCGAAACCCGGCTTCATGGCAAGCAAGAGAACAAGCAAAAGGTCCATGAGCACAAGAAAAATTACTAAGGAAAGGAAGAGTGCAGGAACCGAGTAGGGTGCTTTTATTACTGTTCTGTGTCTTGTCTTTTCGGCTAAGTGGTGGGCTGCGTTACTATGATTGTTTCTAAGCGGCTAAGTATTTGCAGCTCTACTTTTTAACTCTTGTGACTCGAATACCAAAAAAGCAACAAGTTGCGGGTAGAGCTTTGACGAAAAGGGAGAGTGAATAAGAAATGCAACTCGGGGACTCGCATGATAAAGCAACTCGGCACCCAGCCCAGGTTGAACAAATTGATTAAGTTGAAAATTCCAAGTGGGAATAAAATTGAGTAGCAAGCAACAAGATAGATAGTCTGATACATTTGCTCCCGGCATCCCGGGGATCTGATAAGTGTTTGAGTAAAAAGTTTGCAGGATAGAATCATGTTGAGGAAGCGATGTTGTCGGTGCTAGCCTTGGCGGCTTCATTTTCTGTGGTGGTCTTGGTCGCCTCCGCTTCCGTGCTGGCATCAGCTGTCTTCACGGCTTCCTCTTCGGCGCTGGCGTCGTGCTCGGTGGCTACCTGGTCTGAGGTGGCCGTGGCCACCGAGACAGGTCCTATTGCCAAGGAAGAACCAGAAGCTTGGCCTTGGGGGCGTACCGTGTCGTCGAGGGCGGCTCCTGATGAGGTGCCGAACTCGAGGGCGGCTGTGTCGATCTCCTCGACCTCTTCATCGCTACTCGCGATGACCGCGGCTTTCCCTTTCCCGGCCTTGCCCTCAGGTGAATCGAAGAAGCCCAAGTCCAGCTCGGAGTCTGCTTCTTCGTCCTCCTCCTCGTCCTCCTCCACCTCGGTGTCGGGTTCAGTAAGGCCATCGATGAAGGTTGCCGTGTCAGCATACTCCGCAACCTCATGCGCAATCAGCTTGCGCATGGTCACGCAGCTGGGATCCGTCTCCCACTTGGAATTGGCGTGTTTCCCGCGGATAATCTGCATGTTCAAGTTCTCGTACCAGGAGGCGACGCAGAGCAGCATCAAATCAGCACCCGCCCGAGCTCCCGAGGCGCGCCATTTCTTCAATTCGGCCTTCACGTTGCGCAGCTTCAGAGCAAGGCCACAAATAGTTGTTGGCGCAGGATCCTGGGGCCAGAAGAGCTTGTGGAGCTGGAAGCCGGTGCGCACCAGGTCAGTGCCCACAGCGGCTAGGCGTTCGAACTGCCCTCGCATCACCAGCATGCTATCCTCGATCTTGGCTCTGGTGTCCGCAGCCTCGCCCTTCTCAATACGAGCCGCTTGGGCCTTGGCCAGAGCAGGCGCGCAAGAGGACACGATGTCAGGGAAGATTTCTGCAAAAAGCAAGTGAGAAATTCAGTAACAGAATTAGAGAGGAGGTAGGACCGAGAAGAAGGGATGCAGAAAGGAGAAAACTTACGATTCAGCTCGTGGCGCAGCCCCTGCAGCTGGCTCTTCCATGCTTCTTCATTGGATACATGCTTCTCCTCGAGCAAGCGGAGTCCCTCCAGCTGAGTAAAGAGCCCAGCATTGGCTTTCGTCAGCACCTCGCACTCCTGCTTGAGGGCTTTCACCTTGGCATTGGCTGTTGTCTCGGCCTTTGCCTTCTCGGCGATGACTCTGTCCCTCTCGGCACCAAGCTTGATAGCATCCTGGAGTGCCTTCTGCAGCTGGAGTTGCAGATTCTCCATCTCGGTAGCATGCTCACTCTGCAGAGCAGCAGATTGGCTTGCCAGTTGCACCTGCACCTCAGCCGGTTTGAGGCAATCCTGATGTTCTACAACAAACTTCTTATGATCTTCTGAAAAGAGCAAAGCACGATCAGTGGAAAAGCAAAAGAAACAGACACAAGGGCGAACCGAGTAGACAGTGGTTTACCTTCAAGCTTCTTGATGGTGGCCTCGCCATTCTCAACAAAGGCACGGCAGTTCGAGTGCTCGTCAACCAGGGCTTTCAGTTTCCCTGCGGAGTAGAAATGATTAACGCAAAAAAGCAGAAGAGGGCGTAAACAAAAAAACGCAAGAACCGCGTAGCTAGAAGCGTACCTTCCACCTCAGACAGCCTCATGGTGCTGTTCATTACTTCCTTGTCGGCTTCCTCGGCGCTCACTTTCTCTTTCTCCAAGGCGGCAATGCGTCTCTTGGCAATGGCATGATTCTAGAGAAGTTGACGGTGCAAGTTAGTCCGCTTCAGTACGCTATTCTGAAAAAAGGAAAGAAGATGAATCAGACAAAGAAGTTGAGATTCAACCCGAGAAGACGGTTACTCGAGAGAGTATTTGTCTACTCGGCCAGAATCTCGGGGACTGGGTGATGGCTAAGGAAAAGGAAGACGAGTAGAAAAGAAGAAAAAATGCAACTCGGAAAAGATGATTAAGAACTTACTGCGAAGGATTGCTCGAGGTCCTCGGCGTTCTTGCGGTGGACAAACATCTTGGCAGCGAGCGTAGCAGAGGTGGTCGAGACGGTCATGGGTTTGCAACCCAAGTCCACCTTGTTCCAATCCTGACGCATATGGTCGATGTCGCCCAGATCGATGCCGTTCCAGTTGGGGTTGCCGAGAACTTTGCTGTCCCACTTGGCGTCGATGAAGCCGATCAGGTCGAGCACTTGCTCGAGGCTCTAGGACGTTATCGCCTGGTCTTGAGCTCCCCGAGAAGAAATGGAGACAGACTTGTCTTGATTTGGGGCCGGGGGCCTGGAGTCCACTGCCACGGCTTTCCTCCCTTTCTGAAGAGCAAGAGTCCGGTCTGTGGGGGAGAAGCCGACCTGGTGCTGTTGGCTAACCTTTGCCATGTAATCAGGGTAGCAGGGCTGATCAGCTATAGTAGCGGCGGCAGGAACCGCATTGGGATTGCGGATAACCAGCTGCCTGGACTGGCCAGCTGATGTCGGCGGCGGCTTGTCGGCAGCTCTCTTCTTTGCTTTCTCCTTCTGAGCAGTTGGCTTCTCGGAGATTGACTTCTCGGCTTTCTTCTTCTCGGTCCCCTTCTTCTCAGCCTTCTCCTTCTCGGCTCTCTCCTTCTCGGCTGCCTCCTTCTCGGAAGCATCTTGGGCACTCTTCCTAGTAACCGGCTTGGCTGAAGGGCCGGTTGCAGCTGTGGGTTGCGGCACCAGGGAGGAGTCTGGATGAGCGCCACCTTGGTCAGCTGGTGGCGCCAGGGGCGCGCTGTCTGATGCGCCATCTGGCTGGGCGCTACTCTGCGCGGCGTCTGGTTGCACGTCGCTCAGAGGGTAACGCCCAGTCGCGTCCTCTACCCGCTGTTCGGCAGCATGATCAGGCTGGGAGATATCCATTGCTTCCACCCGCGCCTGGGACGCAGGGTCTTCTTGTCCAGCAGCCCCTGTTGCTGGCTGCTCCTCTCCTGTTTCCTGCCGCTCAAGGGCGGCGTCGTGGTGCATCTCTGTATCTTGATCTTGGTTCCCCTCGGCGATGTCGGCCGAAGGGGAAGGTGGCTTCTCTTGATGAGCAGTGTCCTGCGCCTCCTGCTCGGCGCGGGATTGTTGCTCTGGGTCGGTGCCTTGGGCATCAGTACCCTGTGGTTGTGCGTTGGCGGTGGTATTCTCATCATCGTCGAGGTTGATTAACTTGTCGACGTCGATGGCAGCTTGCTTCTTGGCCTGGTCAGGCGCGAAAGCAGCATTCGCATCTAAGGGAGCTCTGATGAGGAAGGTAAAATCAGGAATTAGAGGAAGGCAGAGGAAGATTAAGAGAAACAGCGAAGTGCAAAATTGGGAAGTAACCGAGAAGAAACTTACGCTTTGGTGGAGGGAATCGTTCGTCTTGTTCTCTTCACGACCTTTTTGGTCGTCTTCTCGGATGGTTTCTTCTTCTTGGCGGGGGGCTCTAGGGCGCCGCTGCCGGTCCGCTTGCGGGTAGCAGATGCAGCAACTGATAGAGGATTGGCCTCAAGGGCTCTCTCGTCCTCATCCTCGTCATCATCCTCAGCATCTGCAGCATCTGTGAAATAGAGAGGAAGAAAAACACTTCAGAAACAGCAGGCAAAGGGCTTGTGTTTCTCGCAGAGAGAAAGCGTGAATTCAGTTACCTTCTAACTCGTCATCAGACCAATCGCGGAGAGACGTTTCGGCAGGCTGCTTCTCTGTCGAAGGGGAATGAGGAAGATTGATCTGATCCGCGGTCTCGAGGGAGGCCTGGTCATCTTCTTCTCGGTCATCTGACCAATTGCCCTCGAAGCGCTCACAGCTTTCAGCTAGCTGGCGGTCAAGGACCTGAAAGACGGAGAAACATTGCAAATTAGCCGAGTAGCGAGAAAGCATTCTACCCGGATAGGCGTGCAAACATAAAGCACACTGAGCCTAGGGAAATTTGCTAAGTGTTCTACTCGGCAAGGCGTGCAAGGATCAAGCATATTAAGCCTAAGGATTTCTTCTAAGTATGCTACCCGACAAGGCGTGCAAACATCAAGCATACTAAGCCTAAACAGTTCTGATAAGTGCTCTACTCGGGGCGGAATGCAATTGCTAATCGCAGTAGGAAGAGGAGAATATCTACTCGGATGGCATGAACTGGAAGCAGAGAAAGAGGAACATACCCGTGGAATCGGCTTCGTGCGGCTGAAGGGGGTAAACCCATACTCCCAATCGTCGCGGAGGCCCGTGGTCAGGATGGACCTCGCGTGCTCGGCGACGTCCGCGTTGCTGAGCTCGAACGTGGTCGTTCGAGTGCAATCGCGGGGGCCTCCCAGGTAGCACATTGGATGGGAGCGCTGATGCAGAGGCAGCACTCGGTTCTTGATCCAGCAGGCGACGGGGTCATCGCTCCTGAGGCCCTCTCCGATTAGCGCAGCGAGCCGCTCCTCCATCTGCACGGCGTTGCGGTCGTTGGAAGGCCTCGTCTTCCAGTTCTGCCCGGACGGAGCTCGGTTGCTCCAGGCGGGCAGGTTGATGCGGTCCGTCACTGGTCCCCCTTCGTGGCGGGGATGTTCTTCACATAAAGGAAACATTTCTGCCACATACGGACGGAATCCAACCCCTTGATGCGAGGGTGGTTGGTTCCCGTCCGCTGCAGCATCATGGCTCTGCCGGTGTCGGTTACCCGACTGCCAGTGGCCGTGCCATCCTTCTTCCCCTTGCTCTGCTGACGGAGATGGAAGTACTTCAGCCATGTCTGTACCGTGGGGCGGACGCCGAGAAAGTCCTCGCACACCACGGTATGATAGGCAAGGAAGACAACCGCATTCGGAGGGAGGTGATGCATCTGGACACCGAAGTGATCCAGGAAGGAGCGGAGAAAATCAGACGCCGGTAGGCCGAATCCTCGCGCGAAGTGCGCGAGGAAGACGACATGCTCGCCCTCCCGCGGGGCCGGAACGAGTTCGCCGTCGGATGGCCGGCACTGAACACCAGGAGGAACCCTCCGGGTGTTCACGAGCCAGGAACAGTCGTCGACAGTAACATCGGAACCAGCCCAGCCGGCGCGAGCAGCCATGGCAGTGAGCGAGAAGGTGGTGGAAGTTGGAGGAATTGGGTGGAGAGAACGAATCTGCAGCGGCGCAAACAGTTGCGCGGCGGCGGAGAGCTCGGCGGAGAAGAAAGAAACAGGACAGAGAAAGAGGATTACCGGTGGGGGTATTTATACCCTCGCCTCAGATTACCGTTACCATCGGGGTAGTGGGATCGATCGTGGCCATAACACTCGTGTGGTGGGGCCTGTGGCCGGATAGAAACGCACGCAAGCGCGGAACGCGCGCGCAACGGCCACAGCTGATCCCACGACCGGATCGTGGCCTATTACTGCGCTTGATGGGACATGACGAGCCGGTGGGCCCGCTCCGTGAAAATTGGGCGCGTGGCACGTCGTGTCCTGGGCAACGAGACGTCGGGGTCGCTGATGCACGACACGTGTCCAGTTGCGGCACGGAAGGCTGGATTGTGCTCTGCGCTGCAGAGACACTAGAGGAGAAATTCTCTAAGTATTTTTACTCGGTTACAGAGTAGAAAGCTGGGGCTACTCGGAAGACTGGAAACTCAAGGTACTTTCTAGAGTACTACTCGGAGGTTCTTAATCGGTCGTCTTGATGTTCAAGGGCTATGTTGCAAGGATTGGTTTTAAGCTGGCAGAGCCTAGTGAACAAGTTCGCAAGACTCTACCAGCTTCGGGGACTGCTGTCGGGGGGTTACCCCCGAGTAGGGTAAAGACAAGTGGTAAAAGCAACTATCAGAAGAGAGGTTTGGTCGAGTAGCCGCCTACCCGGTACTTGCTACCCGGTCGACTGCTACTCGGTCTCACCTCAAGATGACCAGAAGAAAGAATCAATCAAGTTCCATCCATTCGAGTAGAAGAGTTGGCCCGAGTAAAACTGGCGGGAACCTACTCGGGCCAGAAAGTCAAAGGAGCCGTTCTGACACAGGATCCCGCGTATCCTGGGTCCGTACTTGGCACTATTCGAACTACTGTTCATCTGGGACCGGCCTGCCTGACAGTGACAGCATGGAAGCAGGCGGTCGCAGGATAAGGGGGCCCCACTCTGTGTTTGGCACAGTGATACCAGTCTGTCCCCTTGGTTTTGCCCAACGACTTTCCGGATGCAGCCAAGGTTAGGAACCAAAGCTGTCAGCGGGAACCCGGAAGAAGGACGATGTGCACATTATGTCGACACTTGTCCATGTTTGGACGTATCCGGCTGGGCACCGGGTATATAAGGTGCCCCGCCGCCTCCTGCGTGAGGGATCGCATGAGGGATCGCATGCTGGAACACATCGTGACCTAATTCTTGACCTAGTTCATCACGTAGAGAGAGCAGTGGCTACTCGGTAGCAAGAACATTGTACTGTGGCTACTCGGTGAGACACCAGAATACATAGAGAAAGGCAGGAGTAGGGGTTTTACCTCCTCACGAGGGCCCTCAACCTGGGTAGATCGTGTTGTTTGCAGTGTTTACTTTGTACCTCACGCGGCTACTCGTCGCGTGATCCCTCCCCGAGCACCTCCAGCGTCCTTCGTCCCCACATCTTTAGCCATCCCATGGCATCTGCCGTGACACCACCACGACACACATAGATAATAATAAAGCATCCAAGTTCTAGGCAAACCATATGCATGTGTTCCAATTTAGTCGTACATGCTCGCAATGAGAAACTTACACAACATCTTTTGTCCTACCAGCCCGTTGCAGCAGGGCCTCAAGAGAAACTACTGGTAATTAAGGCGTTCCTTTTAATAAATCACCGTAGCAAAGCATTAACACTCCGTGAACACATGTGATCCTCACATCGCAGTCATCCCCTCCGGTTGTCCCAATTATTGTCACTTTGGGGCCTCGGGTTCCAGACAACGATATGTGTAAACAACTTGCAGATATGATCAGGAAACATAATTATATTCATGAAACAATAACATGTTCAGATCTAAGATCATGACACTCGGGCCTTAGTGACAAGCATTAAGCATAACTAGTTGCACCAACGATATATAGCACTAACAACGGATACTAGGCACCATGCCCAAACAATCTGGCATTATTACATGAACGATATCATCCAATCTCTTCCACCCTCTGAGCCGATAGCGGGGATTACTCACACATGGATGGGGAAATCATGGATGGTTGATGGAGAAGTGGTGGCGGTGACGATGGCGATGATCTCCTCTGAATCCATGTCCCGGTAGGGTGCCAGAACAGGAACTTCTGATCCCTAAATTGAGTTTCGAGGTGGCGGCGGCGCTCTGATGTGTTTCTCTAGAATACGACGAACCCCTCTCTGTTTTAGGGTTACGGGTCATATGTAGTCGAAAGGGGGAGTCCGAGGGGGTGGCTGGGGCCACCAAACCACCAGGCGGTGCGGCCTAGGGGGAACGCCCAACTATGGTGTGGGCCCCTCCTTGCCCCCCTCCGACTCTTATTCTGGCTCCGGGGATCTTCGGATAAAATAAGGACTTCCGAATCTTTTTCAGGCGATTTCCTGGAACTTGATTTTTCTTCACAAAACAAGACACCAAGGTAATTTTTTTGAAAACAGCGTTAGTCCATGTTAGTTGTATCCAAAACTCACAAGTTTAGAGGCAAACAATAGCAAAAGTGTTCAGGTAAGGAGATACGTTTTGGACGTATCAACTCCCCCTAAGCTTAGCTTATTGCTTGTCCTCAAACAATTCAGTTGACAAGTGATTGCGATAAAGAACTTTTACGAACACATTTGTTTCATATTATGTAAATATTCTCACTATATGGCCAAGTGCTTAGCCAATTCATAATAAGAAGTATGCACATAAATTCACCTAATAGTTATGCAAACCATGAAGAGATACCAACACACTAATAGTAAACAACATGAAATATGTCAATATGCAGAATTGCAATGTTCATAATAAGATATGATAAAGTGGTATCTCGCTTGCCCTTAATAATGGACCAAAACAAAAATGCCAGGGCGCCTCTGAGGTTCAAGTGAAGACTAGAAGTAAATATATCAAAGATACAAGCATGAAAGTTATACCACAATCAACCGTGTTCTGGGACAAGCACATATACTATGAATGACAGCCATGCAGTGTTAAGAAATGGTCTCCCAACGACAATAGACATATTATCATCTTCATGCATTTCCAACACAACAAAGTCAGTTAGTAGCCACTTGAACAGGAACATTCTCACACATACCAACATGAATAGCAGTAGATTTATCAGCCATTTGCAAAGATATATCAGTGGGTATCAATTTTTCCAGAGAGAGCCTCTTATCGAGAGAAAAAGGCATAACACTAACTCCTGCTCCCAAATCACATAAAGCAGTTCTAACATAATTATTTTTAATAGAACAAGGAATAGTGAGAATACCACGATCTCCAAGCTTCTTTGGAACTGTGCCATTGAAATAGTAATTAGCTAGCATAGTGGAAATTTTCTCATTAGGAATTTTCCTTTTGTTAGAGACAATATCTTTCATATATTTAGAATAAGGAGGCAGTTTAATAGCATCAGTCAGAGAAATTTGCAAAAAACAAAGGTTTCACCCATTCACAAAACTTGTTATAATGTTCTTCCTCCTTTGATTTGTGTTTCTTATCAGGAAAAGGCATTGCTTTTTGTACCCAAGGTTCTCTTTCATTACCATGTTTACTAGCAATGAAATCCTCCTTAGTATACTTTGCAGTTTTAGTTTGCTTTTCAGGTTCAACTTCAGTTTGTTCTTTATCAGAAGCATCACTTTTATCATTACCACTTTCAGTTTCAGCATCAGAGATAAATATGCTATTATGATCTTTAGCAGGTTCAGAAGATTCAACAGTAGATTTATGTCTCTTCTTCTTTTTCTTAGAAGGAGAACTATTGTTTTTAGGTTGTTGAGAATCTTGTTCAATTCTTTTAGGATGTCCCTCAGGATAATCCTGAGTAGAAACACAACTTCTAGTAATTATTTTACAAACATGTTTTTATCTATAAGCATTAGCTAGCAAATCTTTTTGCACTTTAGTGAGTTGATCAATTTAAGTTTGAACTATATGAAAATGTTTAACAAGCATTTTAACATCATTAGAGGTTCTCTCAATAATACCATGCACATTATCAATAGCTCTAGAGTTCTCCATTAGATGATTCTGCATTCTCATATTAAAGTTGTCTTGCTTAACAACATAATTATCAAATTCATCTAAGCATTGATCAGGTGGTTTAGAATAGGGAATATCTCTACTATCAAAATATTGGAGAGAGTTTACCTCAACTGTGGGTGGATGAGGAATTGGCTTACATAATTCTTCTATAGGTGGTAAATTCTTCACATCTTCATATTTAATACCCCTCTCTTTAAGAGATTTCTTGGCTTTGATCATTGTCGGGCCTTTGGATACCGGAGTACCCCGGCCCGTCTGCTGCTGCCCGGCCCAACAAGCATCTCTCGAAGGCCGCCAGGCGGCTAGGGTCCTGAAGAGGTTTGACTCTCCTCTCTTGGGCTCCCTGGGGACTGCCGACGATAGTGCTTGGCGTACATTCCATTTGGGAGGGGCTCGACCTCGACTTTGCTCCTCTCGAAGGGACTCGCCTACCAGGAGGGGGACAAGGCATGTGCGGCTGACGACCGCGCATCCGAGCGGTGCTAGAGGCCGTGCAGGAGTGCAGATCCTCTTTGTCCCCAGTTGCCATTTTGGTGTATAAAGGCCAGGGGATAACTGCGGCGGCCACAGGGGTTCCCAAAGATTGCCTCTTTGGTGCAAGAATACCACGACCACACTACAATATTAAGGCAGCATCACCGGGATCCTCCACGGTGATGCCATGGACGGTGGAGCTGTCCCCCAGCGACCGGACCGCGCAGGAGGTGAAGGAGTACGGGACGCTCCTCCCTTTGGCACCTTGTGGTAACCCTTTCGCACCAAGTGAGTGGGAAGGAGGTCCAAACGCTAGTATAAGAAGGGCACCACCGGCCCTTAGACAGAGGGAGCTCGATTCATCGTAGAGCCCAAGTAGTCTATTCTTCTAGAAAGTGTTGGGCCTCCAAGTGCAGAGGTTTGTAGAATAGCAGCAAGTTTCCCTTAAGTGGATCACCCAAGGTTTATCGAACTCAGGGAGGTAGAGGTCAAAGATATCCCTCTCAAGCAACCCTGCAATTAAGATACAAGAAGTCTCTTGTGTCCCCAACACACCCAATATACTTGTCAGGTATATAGGTGCACTAGTTTGGCGAAGAGATAGTGAAATGCGAGTAATATGGATGGTTATAAGTAATAATAGCAGTCTGAAATAAATATGCTAGCAAGCAAACATGTAGCAGAACAGGCGGAAAACAGTGTTTCAATGCTTGGAAACAAGGCCTAGGGATCCTACTTTCACTAGTGGACACTCTAAACAATGAAAACATAATTGAATTAATAAATTCCATCTCTTCACTATGCTACTCCAAACCACTCTCCGGTCGAATAACAACACCAATCCATGCATAGGGCTTTAACAGCACTCCTCAGAGTAAGCACTTTCCCAACTAAGTAACCCCCACACTATCACCATGGGACCCAGATGGTTCCACGCAAACGCCCCAATTTCATAGGGTTATACAACACAAAATATAAATATAATGCTAAACCACACGGTGCACACATTGTCACCTTTACTCCGTGATCAAAGTGTTTACGGAGATCTCATAACAAAAACCACTTGAGTAGCATAATACATGAAGAATAATATCTACGAATTCAACTAGATTACAAAGCTCACGATCACATATAGATCACATTATGGGAGAGAGAGATGAAACACATAGCTACCGGTAGAGCCCTCAGCACCGGGGGAGAACTACTCTCTCCTCATCATAGCAGACAGCAACGGCGATGGAGATGGCGGTGGAGTCGATGGAGATGGCTTTCGGGGGGCACTTTCGCATCCCGGCAGGGTGCCAGAACAAAGATCTGTCCCCTGAAACTTGTCGGCGGCGGCGGAGGAGCGACAGATGTATTTTGTGGAAAAGGTCGATTCCTTTAGGGTTTTCCCTCGGGGGAGTATATATAGGCGAAAGGGCGATGCCGAGGGGTGGCCAGGGGGCCCACACCACCTGGTGGCACGGCCAGGGGGCCCGTGCCACCCCATGGTGTGGCCACCCTGTGGCCCCCCTCCGGGTCTCTTCGGGACTTCCTGGACCCTCCGGGATTTCTAAGACTTCTGGGCTTCGAATTTTCCAATTCCGAGAATATTTCCAGAATAACTTTTCTGAAACTAAAAACGGGAGAAAACAGGGAACTGGCTCTGTGGCATCTTGTCAATAGGTTAGATCGGAAAATCGATAAAAATGACACAAAAGTGTATAGAAAACATGTAGGAAATAACATGGAAACAACATGGAACATCAGAAATTAGGGATACGTTTATGGCGTATCAACATCCCCAAGCTTAGTTCCTACTCGTCCTCAAGTAGGTAAACTATAAAACACAATAATTTTGGAGGTGACATGCTACTAACATAAACTTGATCATTATAATGTAAAAGCATATGTAAGCTGAGATCCTTGAACTTTAAACACAAACATGATAAATAGAACTTTAATAATAAAGCATAGCAATCACTTTGCATCATGAGGAGTATCTCAAATAAAATATCATGAATAACAATGCAAATAAAGATATATGTTTGTTTCAAGTATAGAGAAAGCATGGCAAAGTGGTATTTCGCTAGTCCTTAAGAGTGGGGCAAAACATAAATGCCAGGACACCTTCAAAGTTCATGAGGAAGACTAGAGCAAATAATTTGAGAACAAACAATAGCACATCATGAATCAATTTATGATGTTTATGGGACAAATGCACATAAAACTCAGAATGGAAAAAATGCTCTCTCGACTGTGCATAAAGTTGGAAGATGGAGACTCAACATAAAAGTAAAAGAGAGGCCCTTCGCGGAGGGAAGCAGGGATTACTCATGTTCTAGAGCTTTTATTTTTTGAAACAAAGGTATTAAAAGTTTGACACTCCTCTCATCCATCTTTCACCAACCATGGCTAACCGAATCCTCGGGTGCCTGCCAACAATCACATACCATGGAGGAGTGTCTATATTTTGGGAGATGTATGCTAATGTCAACGAATGGTAAACAGAAAATACAGTACATCACAAGCCAATTGGATTCACAAGAGCGGCTCCCATGTGAAGGACGCATCTGGGTAGAAGGCCATCCCTCTTTCTCTTTTGTTTACACAATTATGCTTTGATTGATAAATCAGGGGCAAAAATAGTGAAGAGAATTTGTTTGCATTAATTTGGGGTTGGGCACCCCGCTGCCAGCTCTTATATCATTTGGTTAAGCGGATGAAGCCACTAGTCCAGGGTGTGAAATCCAATCAACAAGTGAGATAAAGATTCTCTATTGACGTCCTCATGAGCAAAAACAGGAACACATGAGCAATTTACTTGGAGTAGCAGTTAAATACCACATGTAGGTAGGTATGGTGGACACAATGGGAAAACTTTGGTTTTAGGGAGTTGGATGCACGAGTAGAGCTCATACTCAGTGCAGCTAGAGGCTAGCAAAAGACTGGGAGCGACAAATCAAGAGAGCATAAGAGCCATAATCATGCATACCAACATAAACATCATTACTTAAAGCATAAGCGGTATCACAAGTTCAAAAACTAAATGATCATGGAGGCTATTTGTGACTGGTTCATAGTGATAAACATGGTGTGAGCATGCACCAAGTCAATCAAATAAAACATTCAAAAGAGAATACCATAAATTTGTGCTTTACTATGACAAGAACAACTCATGAATCTTTCAATGGCACATTAAACACTCTCAGATATTTGAGGCTATTCATGCTACTCAAAAACCACAAGGCTTTAAAACTAAAATAACATCTAGCATGGCATGAAACATTTCTAGCAACAGTCTATACAAGCTTCTACGTGCACCGTTATAAATTCTACCACAAGCAGCAGTTTGTTTTCCCAACAAGCACCATACAAAACATGCTTTAACAAAAAAACTCTCCAAATGATATAGAAATCAAACATGAGAGTACTCACATAACACTACTAAAACTAACAGCTCTGATAAGAGATGCATGCAAAACAGGAGCTAAATAAATGCAGCAGCCAGACAAAGATTAAGAATACAAAGTATTCCCATGAAAAAGCGGAGCGTGTCACTCTCCAATAAAAGAATTCTGTGGTACAACCAAGCTTATTGCAAAAATAAAAATAAACTGGAAGAAAAAAATTAAAGATGCTCCAAGTAAAGCACATAAGATGTGACCAAATAAAAATATAGTTCCACTAGAAGTGACCTGATAATTTGTCGATGAAGAAGGGGATGCCTTGAGCAACCCCAAACTTAGATGCTTGAGTCTTCTTGGAATTTGCTGGGATGTACCTCTGAGGCATCCCCAAGCTTAGGCTCTTCACTCTTCTTGATCACGTCATATCATCCTCTTCTCTTGACCCTTGAAAACTTCCTTCACACCAAACTTCTCACAATCTTCATTAGCAACGTTAGTGCATTTCAGTTTCAACAGAAGCCTCACACTCAAAAAAACATTAGCTACTGTCACAACTTATTTTAAAACTCTTTTTATCAAAATAACATCAAAAGAAAGAGATTAAGATGCAAATGCAATTATTGGCAGAAATTTGTCAAAACAGGACAGCATGTAAAGATGATATTTTTCGAAAATCTTCTGTTGCTCAAATCAAAAAGTGTTCAACTAATAAAAGTTGCGTATATAGCCCAGGAATACTCACACAAAAACTCAGGTCATTTTGAATTTCTGTGATTTTATATGAATTTAACAGTGGACAGCATAAATTTGTTTCCTGCGCAGAAATCCGAAATATAGTCTCAACTTTCCACTAGAGGCTTTACTTGGCTCAACAAAAACACGAAAGAAAAGATACAACGGGGTTGCTAAGGAAATAGAAAACACCCAGGTGCAAAGCACACAAAAGAAAACGGGTTGAAAATGGAGAAATAAAACGGGTTGTCTCCCGGGAGCGCTTTTCTTTTAATGCCTTTCAGCTAGGCACAATGATTTTTAAAAGATGCTCACATAAGAATAAGAGTTGAAGCACAATAAGAGAGCATCAAGAAGAAAATATAAAATACATTTAAGTCTAAACCACTTCCTATGAAAAATAATCTTGTAGAAAAACAAGTCAACGAAGCACAAAGTGACTAGCATAGGAAGACAAAATAAGTGCAACTTCAAAAATTTCAACATAAAGAGGGGAAACTTAATATTGTTGAGATGCATAAAACCATGTTTCCCTCTCTCATAATAACCTTCAGTAGCATCATGAATAAAATTAACATTATATCTATCACATAAAACATTCTTATCATGAGCCACATGCATGAAAGAATTAATACTCTCCACATAAGCATAGTCATTCTTATTAATAACAACAGGAGTAGGATTATCATAAAGAACTCGAACATGATAGAAAAGTTGCATATTAAAGAGATGGTTTTGGGTAATCCCACCATAATTGTGGCAAGTTTCACGAGGATGATTGTAATCATAGCCTATGTTATAACTTTCTTTATAATAATTATCAAAGACTGGAGGCATATTGAAATCATAATTAATTTTCTCCTCAATAGTAGGTGGACTAAAAATATCATATTCATCATTGCAATCATCATCTATTGGAGGCATAGTAACATAACAAGCAATAAAATAGTGGTCTTCCAAAATGCGTTCATTTGTAAACATATCATCATTTTTACTAGGAGGAGATGTATCAAGCATATAATCATTAATAGCAAAGTGATTTTCAAACACATCATCCACAAGTTTAGAGCTTTCTATATCATCATTGGAAGGAAAATGGATGGTACTAATAGTACATCAATTATTATCCTCATTTTCAGAATTGGTACCAAACAAATTTTCAATATCAAAAGTAGTGTGTTTCTACCAATTATGATCACTTTCATAAATAACATGCATAGGAAAATCATCGAGTTCAGACTCATCAGCAAAAGTTGTAATATGAGCACTATTCTTAGGGGTAGATACCGTTACCTCTCTATTTTTACTCCTCTTCTTCTTCTTCTTCCTCTTCTTCCCCTCTTTAGCAGGGAGAGGCTTAAAAGGGAGCTTCTCCACATACCCTGGTTTATTATCAGAAACAATAGAAAGAACTTTGGAGGATTTCTCCTCTTCATTAATAAGAACAAAACACATATTAGTCCTATCATATTTTGGTAAAGTCTCCTCTTTTATAATATTTTTATGTAAGTATTTGCACGGCAATTATCAACACAATAAATATGGCATCCATGCAAGACACTATTCATATCAAAAGCACTCATATCTATCAAAGAAGTTTTTCTTAATAACTCTTCACACCCCAAAAAATAATGTAAGTTCATCATGCTCATTAGAGGTGATCATGTCATCACAATACAAACTTGCAGTACTCATAGGATTCGAAAGCTACTATCATGGCCTGAGAATTGGAAATTAAAATGACCCACTTTATAGCAAAGTTCACAAATAAAAGGATAGAGGGCACAAATGTTTTCACCAAGATCATCTAGAGCCCTACTCCACATTCTAGTTTTTTCATTCCTATGATGGATACAATATTCTTCTTCAATTTGATTCTTTTCACAAAGTCTAAGTGCTCCACAAAAATCAACATGCTTATAAGAAATAGTACTTTCATAAGTTTGAGCATGTTTATTGCAATCATCAATAACAATTTCATTTTCCATGCAAGTGTCTTTAAAAGGTTCATGATATATGTCCCAATTTTTTTTATTAATATTAAGATAAGAAGCAAAGGATCTATACCAACCAACAGCTATTTGAGGATCAAGACCATATTTATCATTAAGCTCATGAAAATCAGCAGTTTTAGCAAAAGTCTTAATGCAATAATACTCATAGTTTATACCTCATTCTTTACCTTTGTTGTTATTCCAATCTTCACTATTGATTCGAATTATCTCAAGAATATCCCACTTAGCTTCAACCTTCTTACTACAAAAAGAACCCTCTGAACAGGCATCTAGATAATCCTTCCAATGTCCTGAAAGCCTTGCATAAAAATTAGTAACAATTATTTCCTCGGGAAGCTCATGGTTAGGACATTTGAGTATTAATGTTTTCAGTCTTCCCCGGGCTTGGGCAATGCTTTCTCCATCATGAGGCCAGAAATTATAAATGTAATCCCTATCTAAATATAGTTGATGAGAAGGATAAAATTTAGAGTAAAAGAGAGATTCAAGTTCCTTCCACTCCAAATGATTAGGATCATCTAGTAGTTCATACCACTCCCTTGCTTTGTCCTTAAGTGACAAAGGGAATAGCCTCCTCTTAACTGGTCTGTTGAGATACCTGCACACTTGAATAACTGGCATAATTCATTTATAAAGTGTAAATGATCACTAGGATGGACAGCTCCATCTCCAAAATAACAGCTATCCATGACAAGTTCAACAATTTTCTTGGGTTTTTTAAAAGGAATGCTTTGAGTAGGCGGATTTAAAATATCACAAGCATCATTAGGTTTATCACATATGGGAGATAAAGTATCATCAGAGCAAATTTTCTCCTCTAAAGATGGAAAACTAAAAAGATCATAAAAACTAGCTTCCCCAAGCTTAGACTTTTCCCTAGAATTAGGAATGATGGGGTGCAAAGAATTAATGCTAATAACATTGCTATCACTATTATGCAAACAAACTTCCATAGGTTTTTTAATTTTCTCTTCAAACACTTCATTTCCTAACTCAAGATAAATATAATAAAGTCTCTCATATTTCTGTTGTTTTCCATTAAGTCTAACTAGTAAATATAAAAACAAGGAATAAGTAAAAAATAAGCCTAACTAGTGAAAATAAAAACAAGAAACAAAAAGATATAATTGCAGAATCTAAAGAAAATAACTTCGAGCACTCACACCCGAGGATGTGAGAACCTTTTACCTTATCTCCTCGGCAACGGCGCCAGAAATGAGCTTGATGTCTACGCACGCTTCTATTCTTGTAGACAATGTTGCACCTCCAAGTGTAGAGGTTTGTAGAACAGCAGCAAGTTTCCCTTAAGTGGATCACCCAAGGTTTATCGAACTCAGGGAGGTAGAGGTCAAAGATATCCCTCTCAAGCAACCCTGCAATTAAGATACAAGAAGTCTCTTGTGTCCCCCAACACACCCAATATACTTGTCAGGTATATAGGTGCACTAGTTCGGTGAAGAGATAGTGAAATGCGAGTAATATAGATGGTTATAAGTAATAATAGCAATCTGAAATAAATATGGCAGCAAGCAAACATGTAGCAGAACAGGCGGAAAATGGTGTTTCAATGCTTGGAAACAAGGCCTAGGGATCCTACTTTTACTAGTGGACACTCTCAACAATGAAAACATAATTGAATTAATAAATACCATCTCTTCACTATGCTACTCCAAACCACTCTCCGGTCGAATAACAACACCAATCCATGCATAGGGCTTTAACAGCACTCCTCAGAGTAAGAACTTTCCCAACTAAGTAACCCCCACGCTATCACCATGGGACCCAGATGGTTCCACGCAAACACCACAATTTCATAGGGTTATCCAACACAAAATATAAATGTAATGCTAAACCACACGGTGCACACACTGTCACCTTTACACCATGATCAAAGTGTTTACGGAGATCTCATAACAAAAACCACTTGAGTAGCATAATAGATGAAGAATAATATCTACGAATTCAACTAGATTACAAAGCTCACGATCATATATAGATCAAACCATGGGAGAGAGAGATGAAACACATAGCTACCGGTAGAGCCCTCAGCCCCAGGAGAGAACTACTCTCTCCTCATTGTAGGAGACAGCAACGGCGATAGAGATGGTGGCGGAGTCGATGAAGATGGCTTCCGGGGGCACTTTCCCGTCCCGGCAGGGTGCCAGAACAGAGATCTGTCCCCCGAAAATTGTCAGCGGCGGCGGCGGAGCTACGGATGTATTTTGTAGAAAAGGTCGATTCCTTTAGGGTTTTCCCTCGAGGGAGTATATATAGGCGAAAGAGCGATGTCGGGGGTTGTCAAGGGGCCCACCACCTGGTGGCGCGGCCAGGGGGACCCGCGCCACCCCATGGTGTGGCCCACCTCCGGGTCTCTTTGGGACTTCCTGGACCCTCCGAGATTTCTAAGACTTTCGGGCTTCGAATTTTCCAATTCCGAGAATGTTTCTAGAACAACTTTTCTGAAACTAAAAACAGCAGAAAACAGGGAACTAGCTCTGTGGCATCTTGTCAATAGGTTAGTCCGGAAAATCGATAAAATGATATAAAAGTGTATATCAAACATGTTGGAAATAACATGAAAACAACATGGAACATCAGAAATTAGGGATACGTTTATGACGTATCAGTCGGCGGCGCCCTCGCGTTCACCAAGCAGCTTCGCACAGTCTCCCGGCCGCCGAAGTTCAACCCCACGCTGCCATCTCGCTACGGCGGCACTACCCCTCCCCTCGACTTCCTGCAACTCTACTTCCTTAGTGTAGGAGCAGCAAAGGGGGACGACAAGTGCATGGCGAACTGGTTGCCCATGGTCCTCAAGGGCCCAGCCCTTGTCTGTCTCATGAATCTACAAGAAGGCTCCATCGGGTCGTTCGAGGAGTTGTGCCTCCACTTCGTCGCCAACTTCAATGGCTCCTACGAGCGTCCCCTCTCCTACAACGACCTCTGCGGCATATGCCAGCGGCCCGGCAAAACACTTCGCCAGTACCTACAGCGCTTCAGCCAGACACATAACAAGATCGCCCGCATCACCGACGCAAACGTCATCTCCGCCTTCAGGGAAGGGGTCACCAACGAGCGCATGCTCGAGGAGCTCGGCATAATGGAACAAACTTTTCTGAAGGAGCTTTTGCTTGATTCTGTAAAGTGAAGCGGATCCGGCTAGACATTGCATCAGTCGCCCATCCAGCTTCCAACGGACAGGTTGAAAGAGCAAATGGCATGGTCCTTTCCGGAATAAAGCCAAGGCTAATTGACCCATTACAGCGAACCCCTGGTTGTTGGCTGGACGAGTTGCCGGCGGTGTTGTGGAGTCTAAGGACTACCCCTAACCGATCAACTGGATACACACCATTCTTCCTGGTATATGGAGCTGACGATGTGTTGCCCACTGACCTTGAGCATGACTCACCCAGAGTAACCCTCTATAGTGAGGCAGAGGCAAGAGAAGCCCGAGAAGATGATGTGGATCTGCTCGAAGAAGCAAGAGAATTAACTCTATCACGCTCAGCTGTATATCAATAGAATCTGAGACGCTATCATAGCCGGAAAGTAAGCCAAGGGTTTTCCGAGAAGGTGACCTGGTGCAGAGGCTTGTGCAACGCACAACCGGGATGCACAAGCTTTCCCCTCCATGGGAAGGTCATTTCATTGTGAGCAAGGCTCTGCACAATGATGCCTATTATCTCATCGATGCACAGGCACCGCAGAAGAACAGGGCGGATAAATCCGGAGAGGAATCCAAGCGTCCCTGGAATGTAGCTCTACTCCGCCGCTTTCATTCCTGAACAAACATTGTATGTATCTCCTCAACCGACTTAAATTCCAAGTCGGCACTCCGAATTGAACTCGGGGACTTGCTCTATGTTATTTATTGTTTTTACTTTGTCTACTCGGTTGGTCGACTCAAAATTTCACGCGCATGTCTAGTAATGTGTTTAAACCTAAGGGCCAACTCTTCGACTTTGCTGTTGTCCGCAACCCGACTTCATGGCAAGCAAGAGAACAAGCCAAAGGTCAATGAACACACGAAAAATTGCTAAGGAAAAGAGGAGTGCGTCAACCGAGTAGGGTGTCTTTTCCCTTCTGTGTTTTCGGCTAAGTGTTGGGTTGTGTTAAGTTCAATTCTCAAAGTGGTTAAGTATTAGAAACTCGGTTTTTTAAATCTTGTGACTCGACTACCAAAAAGCCACAAGTGGCAGGTAAGAGCAAAGACAAAAGAACTGAGTGGATAAGAAAACCAACTCGGGGACTTGCATTTAACGCAATCCGGCATCGAGCCAATCTTGCTAAGAAACTTAAGTAAAAAAATGTAGCACTGAAATAATAAAACTGTTGGATACATCTGCACCCGTCATACCGGGGATCTGATAAGCAGTTTTGAGATAAATTAAGAGAAGGAAATCAAGATATGGTCGATGGAGTGGAGTTGGCTTGTACGCTGGATAGGTCCGAAGACGCGAAGCTGAGCGTGGAGACGGGCTCGGGAGCAGCAGTGGAGGTCGGAGGAGCGGACCCGGACGCGACGTCCTCGGCTGCGGCCCCTGTTGTGCCCAACTCGGGAACAGGGGTGGCAATCACCATCTCGGTGGTCACGGCTCCGGCGGAGGCGGTGGGCTGCGGGTCAGCCCGGACTTCTTCAGAGCTTGCTCCCGGCTCGGTGGCCCCCTGATCGCCGCCCGTCTCGGTTTCCTCCTCGGCATTGCCCTGCTCGGCTCCCTCGTCGCCGGTTTCTTCCTGCTCCTCCTCCTCATCGTCGTGATCACCTTCCTCGCCGACATTATCATCATTGCCTTGATCATCGTCATCTTCTTCTTCGTCGTCTTCAACGTCTGTGTCCGGCTCCGTGGGGCCGTCGATGTATTGCTGAGTATCTGCATATGATGCGAGCTCGTAGGCGGTCTCCTTGCGACGCAGGATGAACTCATCCTTCTCGGTCCACTTGGAATTGTTCCGGATTTCCTTGAGCTTCTCAAGATCCATATTCTCGTACCAAGATAGCACGAAATGGAGGGCTTCGTCTGCACCAGCTCGGGTTGCGGAGGCCCGCCACTTCTTCAACTCCTCCTTGACGTGATCCAGGTCGGAGGCAATCTAATTGATCGTGTCTGAGACCTCCTTTTTCGGCCAGAAAAGCTTGTGCAGGCGCATGGCTGTTGATACCATGGAGGCGCCCATGCCCTTGAGGGAGAGTACCCGAGCTTTGATGTTCTCGATCTGATCGTCAATTGTGGCTGAGTCATCAACATTAAGGCCTGTAGCTGCCCTCAACCTCCTGGCTTTCTCCACGGCAGTTTCAGCAACGAGTTGAAATCCGGAAAGGTTCCTAAGGTAGGACATGCTGGGTAGAGTCAGAAGAAGAAACCATGAAGAAGAAGAACCGAGTAAAAAAGTTTGAAAGGAAGAAGCCGAATAGAGCAAGGGTATGCGGTAACTCATAGCGTAATTCCAAAACAAGGGCCCCTAGCCGGCGGGTCCAGTCCTCAACGAGCCTGAAGTGCTTGTCCTAAAGGCGGCGCGAGTCGACCACCATGGTGTCGAGGGCTTGGTTTCTGTTCTTTGGAGACTCAATCTCCTTCTCAAGCTCATGCTTCTCGATGGCGGCCCAGTTCAGCGCCTCGGTTTTATCGTTGCCGGCCTGCAGCGCAGTTTTGAGGGCCTCAGCAAGCTCGAGTTTGAGCTTGTGCACCTCCTCCCTCTCGACAGCCAAGTCCTTCCCTAGCTTAGCCTCTCTGGGCTGCACCTGCTACTGTACCTCGGCGTGGTGACACACCCTTGGTGTTGCTCGAGGAAGGTTTTGCGCTCATCTACGAACAAACACTAGTAGGAAATAGGCTACCAGTGACGAACAATATCTAGCTACCGTTGGCGAACAAGGGTTCGCCAGCAGTACACCGCCAGTGGTAGCAGGGTACCGCTGGCGAACAGCGCTTCGCCAGCGGTAGTGCATGTTACCGCTGGCGAACAGAGCTTTGTTCGCCAGCGCTAGGTTCGCTAGCGGTAGCTATCTTGTTCGCCAGCGGTACTGGTTCGCCAGCACTAGCTCCCAGGTTCGCCAGTGGTAGTGTTGGCCAGCGGTAGCAATTTAGTTCGCCAGCGGTAAGTCTCCCAGGTTTGTATTTTTTTTTGTATAACAGTTTGTATATTCTGGTATTATACTATACAGGTCCAAATACATTCAATTTATGTAATTTATAAACTTCACACATATAAATCACTCTTAGATACATATGCATCCATCCATAACGAATTTAACACATCGATAACGAAATTAACACATCGATACATATGCATCCATATCCAATTCTCATAAGTACGAATACACATTGATCTCAATAACACGTTTATGTCGGAAGATTTCGAACCCAAAATATATCCATCTAATTAGTTCAACGATTACAAAGGTATGACGACATCTATACAACGTACGCGCGATATAGAGATCAATCGCAAAGAAGACTATATATACGGTCCGCCTCCGCTTTAGCTTCCGCCTCCGCTTGCGATCTTTCGCTCACCGTCCACTTCTTCATCTCTCTGTAGACCAAGATAAAAGCATTAGAACGGCAAAGGAAATCACAACTTCTTATTAGGAGCAATTCGTAACGAATCGAATACATGCCGTCGATCATTTCTTCCTCGATGTTGTGATCTTCTGTTTCTTCTCTGGCGGGAACGGAAGAGCACCTTCTAACGAGTCGAATGGTCGCTCATCAGTCTGCTCTAGCACACATTATCGCAACTCATTGTTAGATGGTGGGGAGTTCTAGTGGAAGACGAATCCTTTAGTTACTACATCCTTATAGATGATTGTGCAGAGCTTGGGCTGGATGCGACCAAAGTTTTGTCTGAATTCAGCATCAGACCATTCGACGATGCTGCGAGACCATTTGTCCACAGCAGACATGTATTGTAGACTATGTTGGTCCTTCACGATCTCCGTCATGTGTTGGATGAGGTACCATGCCTCCATATGGCCGCCTGGCGCCTGCTTGGGGCAGGGAAACTCTGTTCTGTGTCTGAACACATATTTTCCTTGAATTTGTTTCTTCCTGTCGCGGAATCCTTCCCCCTGATGTAGCCATCCAAAGCATCATTCAGAACAGACTTGATGAGGGAGTAGTTCTTCTCCTTCATCGTACTCCCGGAGTCGAGATATACTGCGTGCGCGTCTCTCGGGTAGAGCATGATGAGGGTGCCGTATTTGTTTCTGCGCAAAACAGGAGAGTCCATATATATAATCCTCAAAAATTGTATATGTGCAAACTTATGTAAAGATGGGAAATATAACTTACTCGGGAAAGTAAGGCACGAGGGTGATCCTCTTGTTCATATGGTTATTGAGCAACAGTTGTTCGAGGTACTTTGTCGCTTTTGCCCTACCCTTGGGGTTGCTCAAGTACATGTCATGCATGTAGTAGGGGTCTGCTAGCCCGATGTTTTTGACATTCTCTATGGATAGTTGATGCGCCAAACTGAGCGTAAACAGACGCACGATTGGTGAGTGGAGGGATTTCATGTGGAACATCCGGAAAATATCGTCAAATCTCACGATGATCTTGTTTGCGTTGCCTTCGGTGACAAATCCCGCCGTAGATGGCACCTTTGCGACCAAAACCGGCAGCGTTGGATTTTTCTCTTTCAGAAGCATCTCCTCCATATATAGAATACCGTCATGGACGCTACGCATATCACCTGACAGCAAGGAGACCAACCTCGGCGGAAGCATCGGTTTGCCCAACTCATGGATCTGATGCCAGTCGGTTATGGGTATCCCGTCCAATACACGTCCTGTCTGCGGCTTGGACTTGGTCCCCTCCACCGGTTGGCTCATCGATGCAACGGCAGAATTCTTCTTAGTTCTTTTCCGTACCGTCTTCTTAGGCTGAGTCTAATGAAATACATCCGCTACCGCCTCTTTGAGGGCATCCTGGCTGATGACTTCTTGCTTGGGGACTGCCGGTTCTTGAGAAGAGAAAAGACGCTCTGTGCATCGATATTTATCCGCTTCCTCCGCTGGCAAGAGAAGTTGATCAAGATCATCCAGGCCGGGCGCCCCCTCGTAAGGATCGTCGACGAGGTAGTCATTGGGGTTCTCATCTTCAGCATCGTCGTCGTCGTGTTGCACGGACTTTGCAGGTGAGAAATCCTTGTGTTGGCTCGGGTGCCCCGACCCCTGGACCGGTGTTGGAGTGTTGACAGGAGTACTATCCAAACGAATTAGTGATTTCGGCCAGGTCAATGGCCAAACCAAGCATTGCTCCTCGTTCAACTCGCTGTCGGCTGCGAGTGGTTGGTTCGAAGGATCGAGAGCACCGCAACCAGGGAGCACCCGACTTAATGTCACTCTGAACACGTCCTCGGGCATACGAACGCTGTGGGATACGCGGTTGAGAGGTGTTATGATTTTTCCTTTGGCCACGTCCTTTAACTCGTCGTTCACACGAAGGAGCAATGTGCATCCCGTCTCGTCGGCCTGCGAAATGTCGCGCGATCGTTGTTAGAGACTGATGCCGTCACGAATCAAGTCATAATATATAATTAAGCAGTGGACGTTGAATTACCATGAGGGCATTGAGCTCGGAAAAGGAGGATGGACCGCTAAGTGTCGGCGGCGGCGTTGAAGAGATGTGGCGGGGCGGCGACGGATCTTTGCGACCTTCCGGCTGAGGGTTGGGGGCCGGCTCGTTCCACGCAGCAGACGCCACGACGGGGGCCACGTTCTGTGCAGCAGGCGCCACGACGGGGGCCACGTTCTGCGGCGCTGGCTGCACCATTTGGGCTATGTTTATCTCCGGGAGCGGCCCTTGTCCTCCACCTGCCATCCACGGCGCTAAGGACTGAGCGACGGACGCACAGATGGTAGGGAGGAGCTCATTGAGCCTCTCGTTCACAAGCTCGTCGACCGTCTTCTCCGGGGCCTTGTTCCGCTCCTTACGCTTCTCCTTGGTGTCCGGGTAGTAGTGCGCATGCCGATGACCCTTTCCGAGTCCATGCACATGGCCACGATGCGGCTTCTTGTCAAGGGGCACTCCCTTCATCGCGTTAAGCGCCCTAATGAAAGGGGTGTCATACGGGTCCTTGTTCGTCGTCGCCGAGGACCCCCTGTCAGATTGAGATAGGCGTGCTTTTTCTTCTTCCTCGAGATACTTATTCTCGAGCAGCTTGACCTTCTCGTTCAACTCAAGATCGCCGGGCTTTTTGGGATCTTCCCTATAATGGGCCCTGACAAAATTTCTCACCTGCGGGTCGGTGATCTTGTCAAACGGGTTCGGCCCTTCTCTCTTCGCATCCTCCTTAGCCCAGACTTTTTGCTTCCCAAGGTAACCCCGGCTTCCGAGATTGTGAGGGCCAATGTTCTTTTGTCGCTGCTCTTTCCCCCATTTACTCAGCGCCACCCTTTCCGGTTTGGGTTCGTCGATCTTGAATTGGGCCAAGTCTTCCTCGGAAATGGAGGGCCACATCTTATGGATCTCATCGAAATCCTTACCCTTCGCAATCATCTCCCGCAAACTGGATCTCCAAGTCGTAAACGCCTTGGCGAACTTTCCCAGTGCTAACGAGTTGACCAGATTCTTCTTCAGGTCCTGGTTGTTGTAAGGATCCGGGAACTTGTACCTCGTGTGCAGCTTTTCAATCAGCAGGGCGGCCATAGCCTTATTTTCTTTATTTTTGAGGTGCTCCATATTAACGTTGCCGAAGTCTCGAGCTATGCAGCCTATCTGGTTTCCATAGCCCTTGGCGTAACTCTCCGGCTCGAGGGGAGCACCGCTCATGGGGTCCACTTCCGTGAACTCTTCCCGGATGGTGGCGGGCATGTTGTGCCGCCTATCTTTGCGCTTAGCCGACGCCTCGCTACCGGAGGCGGTATCCCCGGTGTCACTACCGGTTTGATCACCTTCTGCGCCTGATGTATCGTTGCGCGGCTCTAGCTCCTGGCGAACGGTTTCATCCATCTCGTCGTCTGCATCGTCGCCCTCCATCTCTAGATCCGGGTGTGGATCTACGGGTCCTCCTCCGGCGCTAAGCATAGAAAGCCACGCATCGTCGTCCCCGTGTCCGAGACCAGAACCACCCGCCTCGTCGTTGTGAGCCATATCTAATGAAGGAGAGATAACCCGAAATAAGTTCAACAAATCATGCAAGTTAGACGATGTATACCCCATATGAGTCCAAATTTCTCGGACACTCTAAGTTCTGATATTTTTAGCAAAGATCATGCCAAAATTCACGGAAAATTTCGGCATGACCTTTGCTAAAAATATCACAAATGGAGTACCCAAATTTGCCGAAACGGAAATTAATCAACATTCCGGCAAATAGGGACTCACGTGGGGTACCTGCAAATAAAATCCCACCCCTCATATAATAGATCCCACCCCTCATATAATCATCGTCATCCACACGAAGGTGGGCACATATCCACACGACCACACACCATCTCCACCATCCATCACCACCATCCATCATCACCACGCCATATCCATCACAACCATCCATCACCACCATCCATACACACCATCCATGACACCAACCATCACCAACCACAAAAAACAATTGAGATATCCAGATTCATATTTTTCTCTCATTTCTTCTAACAAAACATAAGCACTACTAGCTACACCACAACACAACACACACCACACCACACACCACACCACACCACACCACACCACATACACCACAACACACACACCACACCATAGCTCACCAACTATGATTTATGTTTTGAAACAACCACAAAATTTTTGGTTCTAAGAGTAGCATTAATTCAATGACAGAGAACTACAGGACCATCTCCTTTCATAATTATCTGATACTAAAACTGTTATGAAGTGAATGAACTTAAATCTATATAAGAAAACAGTACATGGAAGTAATGACAGAGAACTACAGGACCATCTCCTTGTGTTCATTACCTCAGATTTCAAACAGAAATGTATGCATAGTTTGGAAGTGAAACAAATAGTTTGGAAGTAAAACAGATAGTTTCTTTTTGTTCATAACATTCAGTACTTGGTCTTTACTACATTTTGTTCATAACAGATAGTTTCTTTTTGTTCATAAAATTAAAATGCAACCCAAAATACCCCATATGAGTACTTGATCAAACCAAAAAGAGAAAAAAACACTACTGCTCAGGTTTTCTTGCAGAATGTATACAGCTGTTCACTGATGCAGATGGTGCTATATGTATAAGTGCCTGCCTAATGGTGATTGGTTAATTAGTTAACTGAGTGACCAACTGAGTCAACGGTGAATGGCATCAAGAGGGGGGACGGCGCAGAGCAGTTCCACATTGTCCCTCCCGTCAGACACGATCTACTAAGTGCCTGCCTAATGAATGTAAGCAATGCAGAGGTGGGCAAAACAGGAAGGGAGACAGAAAACAGCGTGAAACATCTACTAAGTAATTTGTGGCCCTGTAGCTAAATAAGTAGGTGTGGTCACTACTACTAAGTACTGGTAAAACAATGATAAATATATCATATGTGTTGCTTTTGTTGGCAACTTTAGAAACATCTGAATGTACATGAACTATGCAAATTAACATGTACTGTACAAGATAAAGATAACATAGTTGGACTTTTTTCATCTACTCAAATTCATTTTTTTAGGTACAACTAAAATTACAGAGAAGAGACAGGAGAGTGGCTGACCGAAAGAATTGCATATTTCAGTTGATTCTTTTTTCATCTACTCAAATTCATTTTTTTAGGTACAACTAAAATACAGAAATGCTCAATTTTCATCTACAACTTAAAGACTCAAATTCAATGCTACATTGCATACTATCAACCATCTTAACTTGTATAATGGTTCATGGCAACTCCACATTTCAAACATATGAGTTCAAATGCAAATACATTGTCAACTCCACATTTAAACTACTAGTTCAAACATATGAGTTCAAAGTAAATCATAGACAAAAAAATAAAAGAAAAACATTACCTGTTTCTTGCAGAACAGGAGTCGAACACCTTGCGTGCAAGGTTGAAGAGAGGGCAGCATCAGGCAGTAGGCCGGCGCCGCCGCTCTAGGAGGCAGTAGGGGCGGCGGAGTGGAAGAGGAGGGAGACGTAAGGGAGGTGGAGGCCGGCCGGCGTGCCGTCGATGGCCGTGGAGGGGCGGCGCGGCGTGCAGAGAGAAGGGGAGGGCCGATGGAGGGAGGGGAGGGCGAAGTGGTGGAGGGAGGGAGTGGAGGGGAGGGCGCAGTGGTAGTGGAGGGAGTGGAGGGAGGTAGGAGAGGGCCGGAACGCGCGGTGGTCGCCGGGGACAGGGACTCGCCGGAGGTACAGAGACTCGCCGGAGAGACAGACGTGCGCGCGCGGTTGGAAACGATTGAAAAACGGCTAAGTCCCGCGCGCGGCCCCCTGTGTACCTCTCTGTGGGGGCTTACCGCTGGCGAACTTGGCTGCTGGTTCGCCAGCGCTATGCTACCGCTGGCGAACAAAGGTTGGTTCGCCAGCGGTAACATAGCGCTGGCGAACCAGCAGCCACGTTCGCCAGCGCTACCTTTTTTTTTATTTTTCTTTGAAATGATTTACTTTATTATTTTTTCTTAATTTTTCTTGGGAAACATTACTGTTTTATTTCAAACACATTACAAATAATAATGTTTTATTTTGTTTTCCATTATTCCCTTTATGTTTTCAATTAATTTATATTTGTTTCCTTTATGTTTCAAATTAATTTCAAACACATTACAAATAATAATGTTTTTTTTGTTTTCTTTATTTGTTTAAATTATTCAAAGACATTTAATTTATAATAATTAAAACACATTACAAATTAATTTCAAACACATTACAAATAATAATGTTTTTTTTTGTTTTCTTTATTTGTTTAAATTATTCAAAGACATTTAATTTATAATAATTCAAACACATTACAAATTAATTTCAAACATATTACAAATAATAATGTTTTATTTTGTTTTCTTTATTTGTTTAAATTATTCATAGACATTTAATTTATAATAATTCAAACACATTACAAATTAATTTCAAACACATTACAAATAATAATGTTTTATTTTGTTTTTCATTATTCCCTTTATGTTTTCAATTATTCCCTTTATGTTTTCAATTGTTTTCCAATATTTCCTTCTTGTTTTCTCTTTTCATTATTTTGGTTTTAGTTGTTTTCTATTGTTTTTTCTTTATGTGTTCTATTGTTTTCCGTTGTTTCCTTCTTGTTTAATTTCTATTTGTTTCCTTTATGTTTCAAATAATATAAGTCCACACATTTGAAATACAGAACAAGGTACGTACATTAAATTTATAATAAGTGCACTTCGATATCAGACCAGTTGATCCATGCATATACATAGTTTCGTCGCATACAATTAGAAGACAGATATATACATAGTTTCTCAGTGTTTGATCTTTTTGCCTTTTTTGGTTGCAGTTGCATAATTTAACCCCACATTATGACTTCTTCTTATGAATGGAAGACCATGCCTAGGTAGCGTTGTTCTGCTTCTTCTTGTTGTGTATGTTGCATGACTATCATCATCATCTTCTTGATCATCGTCAATATTTGGATCGCCGAACGTGTCGAACTCGTCCTTGTCAACGACTCCATCCATTCCGATGATATTTCTTTTCCCTCTCCTCACGACAACACGGCTAGGCCTTGCGGGGTCTGTTATGAAGAAGCATTGGGACACATGCTTAGCCAATACCCATGGCTCATTTTGCGTTCTGACATTCGCGCTTGATGAGGTTCCGGCTTCGGGAATAACCATGGTTGTAAAGTATTGGTCTTCTTTTCTGACGTTCGACATCCTATCCCATCTGATGCGGAACATAGGCAACTTCTCTCCAGAGTAGTTAAGCTCCCATATCTCCTCGATCCTTCCGTAGTATCTTAACTTTTTGTCACCGGTGTAGGATTCCATCGTTACCCCTGAGTTTTGATAATCGGAAGTTTTGTCTTTCTCCTCTGTGTAGAAAGTGAACCCGTTGATATCATATGCTTGAAACGTCGCTAGGTTGGGAGCTGGGCCATGTGCCAAGGCGTACAATAGTTTATTTTTCGCACAATCCCTTGGCGGTGGATTAGCGACGATCACATCTTTAAACCAACGCAAGAAAGTGGAGTTATGCTCTCTGATTATTTCTCCTTCGGTCCTCCGCTTGCCTTGTTCACTGTACTTTTTCATAATCGAGCTCTTGTGTTTTTCCACCCAAGTATCGACCATGTCAATGTGTTGGAGAGCTACTAAGTTTGCCCTGTTAAAGTCGGTGCGTCGACAAGCCCGATCCACATGCACTTGTCTACGTCCATTTTTATGACCTACTCCATCGAGCTTGCCAATGTGCTTGTTTCTGGGCAGACCAACTGGGTCCTCCACGTCGATATGATTCGTGCAGAAAGAGATGCACTCTTCGGTGAGAAAGCCCTGGACGATGCTTCCGTCCGGACGAGCTCTGTTGCGAACATATCCTTTGATGACCCCATTCATCCTTTCAAACGGCATCATGTTATGCAGGAACAACGGCCCGAGATGGATGATATCGTCCATGATATGGACCAACAGATGAACACATATGTCAAAGAATGATGGTGAAAGTACATCTCAAGCTCGCATAGTATCACGACAATCTCTTCCTGCAGCCTTGAGATCTGCTTCCCCGTGATCGACTTTCGAGATATAACGTCGAAGAAGTTACAGAGGCTAAACAGGGTTTCCCGGACGTGTTTGTCCATTATTCCGCGGATCGCAACCGGAAGTATCTGCGTCATCATCACGTAACAGTCATGAGACTTCATCCCGCTAAACTTTTGTTTCTGCGCGTCGAGGAATCTGCTTATTAGCCCTGAGTAACCGCTAGGGACTTTGACTCCGAGAAGGCACATCATCAATTTTGTGATCTCGTCCGGACTAAGAGTGAAGCAGGAGGGGGGCAGTAATAGTCATTCCTCTTAACCCTTTTGGCCTTGCGACCCTCCGTCTCCTCATCACACGATTGATCGCCGTCGTCATCATCCGGGCGTCCCCCCAGAAGATCTACCCTAATACAAAAATATTTTAGGTCGTTTCTTGCTTTCACCCTGTCTTTGGTCCTCTCCGGCATGTTGAGCAGCGTGCCAAACAAACTTTCAAACACATTCTTCGTGATATGCATCAGATCAAGGCAGTGAGGCGTATCGAGAATGGGCCAGTATGGCAAGTCCCAAAACACCGACCTCGTCTTCCATACATCCAGAAGCGGTTTTGGCGCCTTTTGCTTCTTTCCCGGCTCTGGGCATTCCTTCCAATCATTCAGCAACTTGTAGATTTCTTCGCCGCACCTCTTACGTGGAGGTCCACGGAGCTCATCCTCACCGTTAAAAAGGTCTCCTCGCCTTCTCCACGGGTCTTTGTTGGGTAGCCACCTTCGATGGCCAACGAAAACTGTTTTTGAAGACCCAGGATCTTTTGGAAGTTGCATAAACGTGGGGTCATCCATGCACCTCACGCAACCGTTATGTCTGTGGCACACCTGGCCCGCCACATATCCGTAGCCGATTAGGTCGTGAACCGTACAGAGTAAGACAGCTCTCATTGGGAAATATTGTTCACCGAAGGCGTCCCATGTGTTCATCCCTTCCTCGGCTCATAGCGTGTCCAGCTCATCTTTAAGCAGCTTTAGGTATAGATTGATGTCGTTGCCTGGTTGTTTCGGCCCTTGAATTAGCATACTCATGTGAATATACTTCCTCTTCATGCACAACCAGGGAGGGATGTTGTACATCCATACAAACACGGGCCAGGTGCTATGGGTGCTGCTCTGGTTGCCAAACGGATTGAGTCCGTCGGTGCTCACACCCAACCTGATGTTCCTTGCCTCCGCCCCGAACGTTGCATATTCATAGTCAATTGCTTTCCATTGACTTGCATCTGAAGGATGTGTCAGAATTACTTTTTTCACTCCGATTTGGATCTTTCAAAACTTTATTCCTCCTTTTCGCGTGCCAGCGCATGAGCTCTGCTTCCTTGCGGTCCGCGAAATACCGTTGCAGACGGGGAATGAGCGGAAAGTACCACACAACTTTCCGAGGAGCTTTCTTCTTCCCTTTCTTGTATCGAGCGGCGTTGCAAACTGGACAAATGGTTTTGTTCGCGTCCTCTTTCCGATAAATGTAGCAATCGTTGATGCACACATGGTATTTTTCGTGAGGTAAATCAAAGGGGCACACGACTTTCTTGGCCTCGTCGCAACTTTTAGGACAGGTGTTGCCCTCTGGAAGGACATCGTGCCAGTATTGCAGGCTTGCATCGACGCTTATGTCGCTCCATTTGTATCTCGTCTTCATCTGCAGAACATCGAGGGCCACTCTCAGGCGGGACTCTCCCGGACCGCAGCCTGCATACAACGGTGTCTTCGAGTCTATCTCTAGTTGCGCCAGCTTTGATTGTTCTCTAGCAGCAGATATCGAGTTAGTCGTCTTTCTCAAAAGCAGTTCTTTCAGATGAGGGTCACACACAACTTCCGTTAGGGGTGTCCCTGTGTCCTCGTGATCTTCTTCCACGTCTTGTTCAGCATCTTCTCCATGATCATGTGCGGGGTCATGAGGCTGATCTTGGTCCTGTTGTAGTTCTAGTCGATCGTTGTTATTCTCCTGTTGCACATCATTTCCTACCGCCGCCGCCCCATGGACTTCATCATCTTCATCATCACTTACCCACTGTCTGTTATACCCATCCATGAAACCATACCTGAGGAGGTGACTGAGCAAGTCTCCGGTAAAGGGATTGAGCAAGCCCCCTAGTTTGCACTTTCGACATGGACATCGTATCTCCTTGCGCCCATTTTGTAACATGTCTTCTGTCGCGTGTCTCAAGAAACTATTCACGACACGTTCACTCTTAACGACCACCATTATATGTCGCCTGCACGAGAGCGCGCCGATATAATTAATATTAGAACCAAACATAATATATATATATATATTTCGATATTCACGAAAAAAATCGGCATGACCTTCCTACAAATTGGAGGTTAGAGGAGTGCCGAACTTTGCCGAGACGGAAATGAATCAACATTCCGGCAAAGTGGCAACTCATTTTCATATCAAAAATTTCACTTCATGTCGTATTCACGAAAAAATTCGGCATGACCTTCCTACAAATAGGAGGTTATTAGGGAGTGCCAAACTATGCCGAGACGGAAATGAATCAACATTCCGGCGATAGTTGGCTACTCAATTTCATTCCACAACAAATTGCACACATGCATTTATCGTCTCCATCACACGACCATTGTTGAATCCGGTGAAATTTCACACATATTGCATATCGCGTGTATCCGGTCAAAATTTATATACAAACTCATTTAATTATATATTATCATTCATCCCACCTCAAATGAATAGATGGCTACACGATGATATCCGGAGAATTTTGGAGCTTTGGAGAGAGAGGGGGTAATTTTAGATCTAGATGGCTAGGGAGGGAAAATTTTGGGTAGAAATGGTGTTAGGAGAGAGATAAACATATATATACCAACTAAAATAAATTTAGTTGGTTCAAAAGAGAGTAGGAGGGTGAAGAAATTGGCATAAATTCAAACTAGAGAGAGAAGAGGGGACAAGGTGGAGAAGGGAGAGTGGAGGGGAAAGTGGGTGGTGGGTGGTCACTTATGGCAGATCTGCCAGATTACCGCTGGCGAACAGGTCTGGTTGTTCGCCGGCGCTAACATGCGTCCTGGGCCCACAAGTTAGCGCTGGCGAACAACCAGACCTGTTCGCCAGCGGTAGTGAACGTAGTGCTGGCGAACACGCAGCCCTGTTCGCCAGCGGTAGTTTCAGGGAGCGGCTGTAGCGCGCGCAGGTTGGTCCCACACATAGTGTTGGCGAAGCCGCGGACATGTTCGCCAGCGGTAGCAGGAATAGCGCTGGCGAACAGGAAATGTTGTTCGCCAGTGGTATTAGCGCTGGCCAACGTCAAATGTTGTTCGCCAGCAGTATACTGGTGGCTATAAGCTATTCCCTACTAGTGAAACGAACCCGATTAACAAGGGAGAAGAAGGCGGAAGCCGGAGAGGAGAAGATGCAAAGTGACTTACCCTCCAGAGAAGAAATCTTGCTCTACGTAGATGCGGCCATGACTTCACAGTCCTGGTGCTTCTCAGCAAGAGCCTTATACTAACCTGTAGAGAAGCAAAAAGTTAGCAGAGATGAAAAATTGGGCGTAAACGCAAAACGCATAAACCAAAGTGCTGGCACTTACTCTCTAACGAGGAGATATTGGTGGTGGCATCCATGATGCCCTGCTCCAGGACAGCTGCAGGTTGGGAAGTAGGAACCAAGTTAGAAAACTGATGCAGATAAAGCACATGCAGTAACTCGTTGAGAATAGAGGTTACCTCTTTCGCCCTTTCCCCCTCAAGCGCCTGATTCTTCAACTTGACAGCTCGGTGAGACCAGAGAAGTTGCCGGAACAGTTTGGTACGGGTTTGGGTGCATTCCTGAAAGAGAAGATAAAGGAGGTATGAGTGGGAAGATTCGGCCTGAGTAGACTGCAACTCGGTTGAGCCTTGCCTACTCGGCCCAAATCTCGGGGACTAGATGGTAGATAAGAAAAGAGTTAGAAGAAGAAGGAAAAAGTCGCAACTCGGAAATCCAGACAGTCAGAAAGTACTTAATCGGTTGGTGTTCTCGGCATCCTCAGCAGCTTTGAGCAGACAATACATCTTGTGGGCCAAGGTGCTGCTGGACGCGGCCACGGCCATCGAGACAGGGCCAGTATCTGCTTGGTTCCAGAACTGCCGCCAACTGTCCAAGCTGCTAAGTCTCATGTCGTCCCATTCCGGACGGCCGAACTTCTTGCTTTACCAGTCGGACTCAATGTGGCCTATTCGGTCCAGGACAGTGTCCATGTCCTCCCGGAGCTCATGGGCAAGCTCCGTTATTAGAGAGGCAAAGTGGATGGTTAGGGCACCCTCTTTGCCTTTGGATCTAGTGGCGACGATTTTCTTCCTCCTCTTCAGCTCCTTGTTCCGCTTTGCTTCTCGCGCCTGCCACTCCTTATTCTCCTCCTGCAGTTCACGCCAGTGATCCGGGAAACTCACTGGGGCAGCTCTCCCGCTGATACCCGCTCCTAGAGCTTGTTGGTCCTTGGGCCCAAACTGAAAGGTGTGATGTACTAACTTGGAGCTCCGAGTAACAGGGCCGCTCTTGGCCAGCTCGGCTGCAGCCGCATCCAAGGGTTTAACCTTCTTGGGTTTGTTGAGTGGCCAGCTCGTTTTCTTGGGTGGGGGCTGCTGCTGCTGTGGCTGCCCGATTTGCTTAGCACCTGGCAGCGGGTACTCAGAAGATTGTGTTGGCCGCTGCTGCGGTGGTTGCTGCCGCGTTTTCTCGGGCTGCTGCTGCCCAGCTTGCCGCTTCTCGGGCGGTTGCTGCCCAGTTTTTCCATGCAGCTCATTTGGGTTGCCCTTTGGTCGGCTGCTACTACGGAGTCAGCGTTGCTGCTGGCGGTGTTGGCTGTTTCTTGGTGACAGGTTCGGGAGGCTGCTGTTGCGGAGTTGGTGTTGATGTTGGCTGCTTCTCGACAGCAGGCTTTGCAGGTTGTTGCTGAGGAGTTGGCTGAGGTGCTGGAGGAGGTACTTGAACGGCTGGCGGTGTTGGTTGCGGTCCACTCGGCTCTAGTGCTGCCGGTGTTGACTGATGCGGCTCAGAGACAGGCTCTGGGTTAGACAGCCGCGTCTCAGTGGGTGGCTCCATGGCTGGCTGCTCGATGTTGGGCTCCGGCTCCTCCGGAACCTGATCAGTCTCCATCTTGGTGCATGTGTTCTCAGCACTGGGGTCTTGTTCTTCCTTAAGAGGAGAGGGCACCTTGGTCCTCTCCTCTGGTTGATCTTCCGCTTCGTCGGTGGTAAGGTCCACGACGTTCTCGGGTGCGCGTGGCTTGGGTGGCGCGTTGGTAGCGTCCGCGTCCAGTGCGTCGCCGAGAAGAAAAGAAAGAAAGAAACAATGAGAAGGATGCAAATACAAAGCATAAGAACAGAAGAAACAGCAAGATGCAAACACAAAGCATAACTTCTCGGTTGGACTTACCCGTCCAAGACGCCTCTTGCGCGTAGCGGTCTTCTTGGCAATCTTCTCCTTCTTCGCAGCAGGGGGCTCCACTGCTCCACTACCCGGCCTCTTCTTGGTTCCGGTGGGGGCAGCCATTGACACGGGTTGCGCGTCTATGGGCTCTTCCTCCTCTAACTCAGCTGCAACCAAGAAGAGTAAATTCAGTAATCAGTAAGGAAAGAAGTAGAGATATGTGGCTATGTGCACGTTGGTGAACTCGGTCACCTTCATCGTCCTCCGACCAGTCCCGAATGGAGGTGGAGACTCGGGACTTACCATCCTGGCCGGCGAGCGGGATGCAGAGCGTATCCTGGACGTCGAACGCCTCCCCGTCGTCCTCGGTCCGATCCGGCTCCCAGTTTTGCTCAGGGATGGGCTTGTTCTCTTTTTCTGGCGAGGGATAACCTAAGGATGCAAGTGCGGAGCGTAAGGTATAAACTATATTCGAGGGTACCGAGTGGAAGTCCTACTCGGTCTAGCATGCAGACATAAAGCATATGAAGCTAAGTCCTAAAAAGAGAAACAGTAAGAGGAGTTCTACTCGGTATAGCATGCAAGTACAAAGCATAATAAGCTAAAACCTAGAAGAGGAATTCTAGTCGGTGTGGCGTGCAAGTACAACGCATAATAAACTAAGTCCTAACAGAGGAGTCCTACTTGGTATAGAATGCAAACACAAAGCATACCGGGCTAAGCCTAAGGGGGAGAAACCGAGACACCTCCTACTCAATAGAGTGTAAAGAAACAAGAAACCAGCTAAAGAGCATAAAGAAGGGTACTCACTTGGGGGGCTGGTTTGTTGCGGCTATACGACACGAAACCGTAGAACCATGTGTCCAAGAGCGTGGCCCCGAGGATGGACTTGGCCCAGATAGCCACCTCTGCTTTGGTAAGCTCAAAGGTGGTTGTCCGGGTGCAGTCACGGGCTCCACCCATGTAGCACATCTTGTGCGCTTGTTCTTGAAGAGGGAGAACCCGGCGCTCCACCCAGCAGGCGATCATGTCGTGCTTTCGGAGTCCTTGCTCCACCAACTCCTTCAACCGGTCATCTACCCGGTTGACATCTGTCACGGTCCTCTTGGGGTGGTAGCCCCAATTCCTCATCTCGGTGGGCGGCACATTTCGGAACTCGGGCAGCTTGATGAGGTCAACTGGCTTCTCGCCTTTTGAAGGAGTGGGGTTCTTGACGTATAAGAACCCTCTCTGCCACTTACGGCAGGTGTCCAGTCCGAGTACCCGCGGGTGGCTACCCGCAGTCCGCTGAATCATCATGACAGCCCCCATCTGAGTCATCTCTTTGGGGGCAATCGGGTTCGATGTATTAGGAAGGACTTGTTGGCGAAAGAAGAAGTATTTTGCCCAAGTGTCTACCGTGGGGTAGACACCGAGAAAAGCTTCGCAGCAGGTGACATATGTGGAGAGCATGGCAACGGCGTTGGTCGGAAGATGGTGGGGTTGAAGGCCAAAGTGGCGGAGGAATTCTTGCATGAACTTGGATACGGGACGGCCGAAACCGCGTTTAAAATGGCTCAAGAAGACGACATACTCACCAGGGCCAGGGGTCGGCTCCCGCTCGTTGCCGGGAGGCCGGCAGATGACGCCGGGAGGCACCCGGCGGGTGTTGACCACCCACTGGCAATCAGATGCCTTGACATCGGATCCTTCCCAGGTGGCGCGCATCGAGGGAGGATCCTCCTGGTGCAGATCTGCGGCGGCTTCGAGTTCCATCTGGTCTTCTCCGACGAGGAAGTGTGGGTGTCAGAGATGAAGATGGAGGCGTTGAGGTGAATCTCGCGTATCCAGGCTTCGTACAGGAGAGACCGAGCGGTGTTGTCCTCTTCGCCCCCGCTGAGGTGAATCCCGCGTATCCAGGCGCCGTACAGGCGTGCGGTTCAACTTACTAGGTGCGTTGTTATCCGCAGAGAGACGTGGGCACAGTACGGGATGGGAGTTGTCAAGTCCTGTCACTGACAAGGGGGACAGGACTTGTCAGCGACCTACGCTGAGTGACTGACAAGGTGGACAAGACGTGTCGGCCGCCTACCGTGAAGACTTTCGGCGACGGTGTCAGCGGGAACACGAAGGCGTGCGCTGTTGCGTGCGTGGCGGCACAGTGGAGTTGTCTACTCTGTACTTTTATTCATAGAATAGTGGTTGGCCACCAGTATATAAGGTGGCCTACCCCCTCCTGCGCGAGGGACGTTGGCGACTGGCTCATTTATTGCAAGGCTTAACTACTCACAGAGAGAACAGTAGAGAGAGATAGGAGCTTTTCAACTCGGCAGAGATATATACAGAGAGAAAGGCAGGAGTAGGGGTGTTACCTCCACACGAGGGCCCCAACCTGGGTAGATTGTTGTGTTTGCAGTGTTCCTGAGCGCGCCATCTAGGCGTGCCATTCCTCCCCGGATACCTACAGCGTCCATAGGCCCAAAACTCTAGCCATCATATGGCATCTGTCTTTTCACATCCACAATACCCTACGAGCTGTTGTATGCCGCGAAGATTGGTTGGCTCCTTCATTGTTAAGATTGCTTGAATTTTCTCTGAATTGGCTTCAATGCCGCGGGCGGACACCAAATACCCGAGGAGTTATCCCGCAGGAACGCCAAAGACGCATTTTGTCGGGTTGAGCTTGATCATGTACGCGTTGAGAGCGTCGAATGTCTCCCGGATGTCCTCTAGGAGCGTGTCTTCTACCCGAGTTTTGATGACGATGTCGTCAACGTACACTTGTACGTTCTTGCCAATGAGCTTGGCGAGGCATTTTTGCATGCAGCGCTGATATGTTGCGCCTGCGTTTTTCAGTCCGAAGGGAATTGTCGTGTAGCAGTAGACACCGTGAGGTGTGATGAACGATGTCTTCTCCTTGTCCTCCTCTTTCATCCTAATCTGATTATAGCCCGAGTAGGCGCTCACAGCCTGCAGTGGAGTCCACGATCTGGTCGATCCGTGGCAAGGGGAAATTATCCTTGGGGCAGTGTTTGTTCAACGACGTATAGTCGATGCACACGCGAAGGATGTCAGTGTTTTTCTTCGGGACTAGCACCGGGTTTGCTAACCAGGTGGATATTTTTATCTCTCTGATGAATTTTGCAGTGAGTAGTCGATTCACCTCTTCTCCGAGTGCCTTCTGCTTTGGCTCGGAGAACCGTCGGGTCGTTTGCTTGATAGGTTTGGCATCAGTGAATCTTCTAGTGAGTGCTCGACGAACTCCCTGGGTATCCCTGGCATATATGAAGGCTGCCAGGCGAAAATTTCCCAGTATTCACGGAGGAGTTCGACGAGCGCGCCTTTCTATGCGGGCGAAAGGGTGGTGGACACCATCGCCATCTTCGCGGGTTCTGTCGGGTGCACTTGATGCTTTCGAGTGTCGTTGTTTGCACTGAACTCGAGTTCTGGAGCGTTCTTCTTGGTGAGTGGCATCACGGAGTGGTCCGTGGTCTTTGCCAATTCTGTCAGCTCCTCCTGCACCCCGAAAGATTTCGCGATCTCATTGAACTCGATGTCACACTTATCGGATTTTTGGAACTCGCCATCTATGATGATGGTGCCGTATTCCCCAGGAAGTTTAAGCTTCAGGTAGGCATAGTGGGGTACTGCCATGAATCTCGCGAACGCTATTCGGCCGAGAATGGCATGGTACTGTGAGGGTCAGTCGACTACTTCAAAGTCGAGGAACTCTCGCCTGTAGTTTCTTGGGTTTTCGAGCACCACTTCCAAATTGATTGTTCCGAGTGGTCAGACTGCTTTTCCTGGTACTATCCCGTGGAAGGATGTTTCTGATTTGGCGAGTCCGTCCAGGTTCCTGTTCATCTTACAGAGTGTGTCTGCGTAAATGATGTTGATTCCGCTGCCTCCGTCCATGAACACTCGTGCGAGTTCATAATTGCCTATTTGTGCTTGAGTGACGAGCGCGGCGTGTCCTGGTCGATATACCCGAGGGGGTGGTCAGCTTTGGAGAAAGTTATCGACTGGTCCGCCATTTTCAAGTATTCAGGTTTGGACGGTGGAGCTTGTACTGCCATGACCACTTGGCGCGTGTTTGTTTTCTGGACCCTGCAGGAGGGGCAGACTTTCTGTATCATTCCAAGGAGCCTTGCTGGGTTCGGGTACCCATTGCCTCCCTGGTTTGCGGCGGGTGACGCTGGGAGCGCGGCCAGCACCACGTTTTGATGTCTTGGTGGAGGTAGGGGTTGCGGCGGGTGGAATCCTTGATGTCCTCCTCCTGGGAGCTGTGGGTAGCCCTCATTCACTGCGGCTCTGTTTTTCTTTGTGTAGGCCTCGTGGATGTCCTGAAACTTTTGGCAGTCCTTGAGGAGGTGAGTTGCCTTGGTCTTGCTTGTGCGCTTATCTGTGAATAGATGTAGCGTGCAATAACCGCCAAGGTCTTCCTCGGGAGTTTATCCTCTGGCTTTGGCTTCCATTCGCGATTCCCACGAGGTCCGCTGTCACGATTTCTTGTAAACTATGCCGTGACCAGTTCTTCTCGATTGTCGTGATCGTAATGCTTTCTCCTCTTCTTTCGACCATTGCGGTCGTCCTCAAGTGCTGGCGAAGATGCCTTCTCATTGCGCACCGAGTCTTCACCGTTGGCCCATCTGTCGGCTATAGCCATCAGCTCTCCGATGGTTTTGGGTGCGGCTCGTCCCAATTCTTCTCCGAATGCGGTTCGTCGAGCTCCTTTGGTGGAAGCTTCGACTGCAACTTCCTCCGATATATTTCCCGCCGTGTTTTTTAGCGTGGTCCACCGCTGAATATACTCGCGAGTAGACTCATCACTCGTCTGCTTACAAGCCCGCAGCTCCTCGATGGACGCTGGTCTTTTATATGTTGCTTGAAAGTTCTTGCGGAACTCGAAGGTTAGATCGTCCCATGATCCGTAGCACACTCTTGGCCTTCCTTCGAGCCAGCTGCGCGCAGCGCCTACAAGATGCAGGTTGAGGTACTGCATAGCCGTTGTCTTGTTCCCGCGTTGGCATTTTACTACCGTGAGGTAATATGACAGCCAAGATTTGGGTTCCAGCGAACCGTCGTACTTTGGCACCTCCGTAGTAAGTTTAAATCTCTTGGGCATCGGTGCCTCGCGATGTCGCGAGTAAAGCACAGCGCGCCACAGGCTTCTTCATCGGAAGAGGTGGATGGGGACCATGTCGGAGGAGGTTCCCGGTCGCTCGGGCCTTGTTGATTTTGTTCTGCGCGATGTCAGATCACGCGTTGCATCCGGGCTGGTCGCGATCGTTCTCCTTCCGCGGCTCCTTCCTGCGGTGTCACGAGCGGCTGCTATGGTGTCATGGATTGCGATCTCAATCCCTCGGGCTATCGTCGCTGCTACTCGGGCTATCACCGTGACGCCGGGCCTCCTTTCCTCGGGCGAGACGAGGTGATTTCTCTCTTCTAGGCGATGTGCTCCGGCGTCTGCGGGGTGTTTCTTTGTCTTTCCGAGGGGTTTTCTCAGTCTCTTGTGCAGTTGCGTTCTTGCGGCCTTGGGATGCGAGTCTCGCGGCTGCCATGCCTAGCCCCTTCTGGACTTGCCTATATTGATCCGCGCGGGGTCATTCTCCCCTGGCTGGTTCGCCTGTAGGTTTGTGGCTGCAGCCAGGACTGCGGCGGCGGGAGTCGTTGGGTGTATGTCATCATCGTCGTCGACGTGCATAAGGGAGGTTTCGAGTGTTCTGATGATCCCGCTGAGAGACTCACCATCCAGGGCCGAGGTCTTCGAGACGTATCTTTTCTTCGGGGCGTTGTTCCCTACCGAATATGTTTTGGAGAGAGCCGCACGGCGTAGACTTGATTCGCCCGCCAGTTTCTTCCGCTCGTCCAGATTCTTACGGGCTTATCTCATCTATTCCGCTGCTTTCACTAGGTGATAGTGGTGTGCAGTCAGATCTTCCTGAGGGGCTCCTTCTTCAATCGGCTGGCCTGAGTGTACATCCTTTTTTGCCTTGAGCCAGGCGTCTCGCGATATTTTGATGTGCTCTCGCTCTTTCCGGCTGTATTCAGTTTCTTCGGGTGGCTCGGCCGATCCTGCCATGCAGACTTGAGCCAGATATGGCCCGCGAGTCCTAAGCGGAGGCTGACAAGTTTCGCCGACCCGAGAAGGTTCTTCAGCCGAGATAGTATGGAAGTTGCGAGTGCTGGGGCGAATGGATCCGCCGCTGGGTGCTAGATCGCGACCAGCATCATTAGGCAGCGAGTCGAAGGTTGCCGGGCTCGAGACGGACTCGGAGTCCGAGTCACCAAGATCGGTTGCTCGGAGAAGTGCAGGATTCCTGCTTTATTGGCGTGAAAGTGGAGGCTCCCGAACGTCAGGCTGATGCTTTTCTCCAATCCGCTGAACGCCGGGCGCGATTCCGGCGGGTGTGGCGCGATGGTGATCGACCCGAATCGGATCGGATATGTTGGAGTCGAGGTTCCGGGGCACCATCTGAAGGTTGGCGATGATGAGGCCGAAGAAGCCGTAGATCTTGCGCCCGCCGTTCCCACAGACGGCGCCAATTGTCGAATAGTCATCTCAACAAGTCCCTCGGATGAACCTGTAGGGTTTTGATTAGGAGAACGTGTAGACGCTGGTGACGATCGTCGGCTAACAGGGGGCAAGATTTACCCAGGTTCGGGGCCCTCGTAGAGGTAAAACCCTTACTCCTGCTCTGTCGATCTGTATTATCAATAGATCGGTTACAATGGGGGTGCTCGAATCGAGAGTTAGATCTCGAGTTCAAGGCTTTGGTGGTGCGCTATTGATTGGATCCCCCTCTCGGTGGTTCTCCTGGCCTTATATAGGTGGCCCGGTCTCAAACCGTACCCGGGGGGACTACAAACCCTAGGTTAGGTCGGTTACAAGTTTCCTTCTTGACCCGCAAGGCTTTGCGCGTGGGCCTTCAATTGGTCCTTCTAGAACTGTTGGCGGCACCTTTCCTTGGGCTTAGGTCTTGGGCCTTGGACCGGGTAGCCTCACCCGATGGCTACACCCAGTTTTGGGGGCTGACAGATGGGCCCCAGGGAACCACATGTAGGCGCACCATCCTCCCTGCATTTTCTCCATATTTAATTGGATATAAAAAGGATAAAAGAAAAGGGGAAAAGGAAAAAGGGACATGGAGTTGGACTCCACAAGGGGAGTCCAATCCGATGCCTACAAGGAGGGGGGTGCGGCCACCCTTGTAGGTTGGTGCCCCCTTGTGGATTGAGGGAGGGCCTCCTCCCTCCCAAGGAAAGTATCCCCCTCATCTATACTTCTTATAAAGCAAAACCCCACTAACATGCATTAATGATTTTTCTATCTCACCATGCAAGCTATCCACATCATCCATTCTTCTAACCAATCAATTGTCCATGTCATATCCACTAATAATTATTAATCACCGCATGCAATCTACACATCATCCATTTCTTAAATTATCGAACTATTCATATTAATAACTAGAAAAATACCCCGCGCGTTGCTGCGGGAATTGGTTTGAAACAAAAGATTAGTATTTTGTGTAGCTTTTGCAACCCGATAGTTTGGGATAGCAAGAAAATGAAACGTGGTATGTCTAATCTATAATTTTACTTTGATTAATAATGCTCACAATAGTTAGACGATGCAGCTTCGTTGCTAACATTGGACAGTGGCATATTAGTTAAAGATTAAAGATGGCACCAATGTAAAATTGAGTAATGGCCAGCAGACGTTACAGGTTTACCTTTGGTGGTTATATCTGTCTTTTTCCTACCTCTTTTGACTGATAACCAAAGTAAATAAAGAGAATGCATATATGAAATTGACAAAACATTGGTAATCCTTCGCTGGATCGTACAAATAAGTTAACCTACAAAGGTACGACTCGTTCTTCGTCTCTTTCGAAGCAACATAAAACAGAATCCAAAAGCTGAGAAAATGCTACAAATAATGACCACAAAATTAGAAGCGACACCGTCGGCATAAATACAGAAGGTGAAATACAGAAGGATTAGTAGTATATAGACTTCAATTGCAAGGCTCAAACCCATGCATGCTCTGCATGCCGAGCACCATCGGTTGTCTTGTACCTCCACTGACCAAGATCAGTGTAAATAGCCATGCGTGTCAAAAAAAGTATGGATCAGTTGCATCCTTATGAGAAGTGGAATCCCAAAATTAAAAACTCAGCATGGAAGTCGATCTGTGGAGAAGAGAAATTGACCCCATTGGTTTATGGACGGGGATAATCGTCGGTCTATAGAGAGGCTTCAAAGCAGGGGAAACGGCGGATGAAGGTGCGAAGCCGTCATTGCAGGAAGGGGCTGAAGACTTGGAGGAAGCAAATGGGTTAGTGGGGAAGAAGAGCATAGACCAGTTCCGAACGGCACCTCTCATCATGGGAGAGACAAATCTCTCATTAGCATTGAAAAATCAAAAAAATACATCGTTTTAACCAAAGCGTGTATGTCTCTGTCAAGCACAACAGAGTCGGCGGAGGACGAAGGCCATTTCATTGCGGAGGCGGCGGAAGGAGCTGACCCATTATCAGGACCCAGCCGGCCCAAGTGTCTGTCGTAAGTTCAGAAGCAAAGCGTGCACTGCAATAGCGTCTTCAGTTAACCAACGGCCAAGATATGGGCAGTCAAGTGTGGCAGTCATCAATGGCCCAGATGTTCCCTGTACTGTTTATCTTCTAGTCCCTGGGAAAACCTGCTATTCACGGTTGTAGGAAAGGAACCGCATCTCTCTGCGTGTTATAAGCAGAGGAGTAGGTGAGAGGCAGATCAAGAAGGAACAAAGCGTATTCTCTAGAATAGCTTAGATAGGGTTTTCCTCCTCTTCATGTATCTCTCTACTCCTATCATCCCTCTTTCAATGGAGAAATTGAAGCAATTCCCCACCAAATTTCTACTATTTTTGCTATGATGTGTTCGATCCTGTCAAGGGTATCAGAGCATCAGGCGTTCTTTGGCGGCGGATCGAGCAGGCGAGCGTGGGCGGTTCAGATCTCTAGTAAAATCCCTCCCTCTCTGTTCGCGGCGGCGGTGCTGGAAGTTGTTGGTGGCGATTAGGCGGCGGAGACCTTCGGAAGCAAATCTTGGGGTAGGTGTGGTTGCTGGAGCTCACCGCTTCCGTGGTAAAATCCCCCACCTCACCAGATTAGTGCTTCATCGGCGGCGAGGGGTACGACAAGCTCGAACGGGTTGGCATCGCTGTAAAATCCACGTCTCTTGTCGGTCGTATCGAAGGGGTTGAGTTGGTCACAGAGTAGTAGGACGAGATCTCGCCAATCTCGAACTGATCTGTGTCCATGGCGGACGGCACACGCCTCAAGGGCCAGCAGACAATCGAAAAACTGCAAGAGGGGATGACTGGTATTCGTGAGGAATTACAAGACCTCCACCAACTCAAGCAAGAGGTACATCATATTAAATCTGATCTGAGGACAATTCCACTAATGGACCAGAAACTCTAAACCATGGAGACATCCATGAATGAGATGTTGCAGAAAATCCTGAAACAAACAGCCCCTGTTACGGCACCACCAGATATACCATCGGCATCCTCACATAACCAGAAGGAAAACATCCTCACAAAGGCAGCAATGGGTACAATTCTTGCGCCTTTTCCTGTGACTAGTTTACATGCTGCTTTCAATGGAGTCCAGTCCACTTTACCACCACAGATTGCAATATCAACTACTCAAATGCCTCAACCAACTGTTGTTTACACTGATAGTACTGTAGTAACTACTGCTAGAGAGGACACAATTCCATTTCGCTTATCTCCCTTTAATACTTCCACTGTTGGTCAGCCTACAATATTACCAAAGCCTCCTTATACTATGCAACAACAAGGGATGCAGTCACAAAGGTATAGAGGAAATTTTGGTCACTATCCACCACTCATAGCACCTCAATACACTCCTTCTCACATGTATAACCCAGTGACAGGACAATTCATTTCTGGCAATAGTGCTCCTAGTGTGTATCAATCTGGTCTGCAACTGTACAATGATCAGAGGAATACCTATGCAACCCAATTAGGTGGCCCGTCTTACTATGCAGAGGCAGTATTGAAAGGACCCAGATTGGAAATTCCATTATTTTCAGGAGAAGTCCCAATAGGGTGGTTGATTGCATGTGAGAAGTTCTTCGACATGACTGGTACACCTTATGAGCAATGGGTGAATTTGGCCACAGGGCATTTCCAAGGAAGGGCGTCTACGTGGCTAAAGAATATCTGTGTTCCTTGGCAAATGGTGACTTGGCAGCAATTCTGCAATCTGATTGCGGACAGATTTACAGAGGCTAATGCACATGAGGCAGTCGAAATGCTACAAAACATAAGACACACAGATACTGTTGTAGCCTACATCGATAAATTCGAGGAATGTGTATCTTTGGTAAAAAGAGACCATCCCTACCTGCAAGAAAGCTTTCTGTTGAGTTGTTTTATTGGGGGACTCAAGCCAGAGATAAAGCATGATGTGTCAGGACAAAGGCCTAACAGCCTATTGGAGAGCTATTGGTATGCTAAGAATTATGAAAAGGCAGCAAATGCAAGAAAAATTGCAATTCCCCAAAAAAACTATCGACAAAGGTTCAAACCTTTACAAAACTGGAACAGAACGGCTCCTCCTCATACACTTACTCCAACAGCTACAACTATACATGCTCCGGCTCAAGGGAAAGATCAGAAAAGTTGCTGGTATTGCAAGGAGCCATGGAACAGGCAACACAAATGTAGAACTGGCAGAACATTACACATACTGCAAGAATTAGATGACGATAATGATACAGTGGAAATTCTAGCAAATGAGCAGCAAAATGAACAACATTTTCACACAGCACCAAATACTCCTACTCCTGATGTTGTACCGAAAACCCAACTGATGGAAATCTCCTCTCACGCAGCTACTGGCATACCTGGTAAAGCCACATTTTCCCTGCTAGTCACAATAGGGGGGAAAAGAGAAGTAGCACTTGTTGATAGTGGCTCTACTGATACTTTCATAAGTAATCAGTTTATTGAGCAACATAATTTCAGAACAGCAGCAGTTCTTCCTACAAAAGTTGATGCCGCTGGAGGTGCACACCTGATCTCAGAAGCATGCTTGGAAACAACTCATATAAGATACAGGGACACTCATTTCATTCTTCCTTCAAGGTGCTCCCACTAAAGACATTTGACATCATACTCGGGACAGACTGGATTTATAAGTATAGCCCTATTGGTTTGGACTTGAAAAAGAGAGAACTAGTGGTGACCAAGAATGGACACCCAATTATATTACTTGATCACACTAAGCACCCGCATGTCATTTCTTCTCAGAAAATGAGCAAAATGTGCCAAAAATGAGTCCTCGGATATTTATTACAGATATCTCCAATTATGCCAATAGCTGAAGAACAGGAACAACCACTACCTGAAAAGTTCAAACCGATATTGGAATTCTTCAAGGATGTGTTTCAAGCACCTGCAGGCTTGCCACCTGAGAGAGATTGTGACCACTCCATTATACTACAGGAAGGGGCACCACCTCCCAATCTGAGGCCGTACAGAGTACCTCATTATCAAAAGGATGCCATGGAAGCAATTATAAAAGAACTGCTTCATAACCAGGAAATAAGACCAAGCCTCAACCCATTTTCGTCCCCAGCAGTCATGGTCCGAAAGAGAGATGGAGGATGGAGACTATGTGTGGACTACAGATTGCTCAATGCAATTACTATCAAGAATAAATTCCCAATGCCAGTGATAGAAGATCTACTAGATGAGCTACATGGTGCTAAAATTTTCACAAAACTTGATCTCAAATCCGGCTACCATCAAATCCGGATGGCCACGAAGGACATACCAAAGACAGCATTCAAAACTCATCTGGGACATTATGAGTACACAGTAATGCCCTTCGGCCTGACAAATGCACCAGCAACCTTCCAAAACCTCATGAACAAAATATTTACACCATATATTCGGAAATTCATTCTTGTGTTCTTTGACGACATTCTAATCTATAGCTCTACACAAGAAGAGCACGCTAACCACCTGCAGCTGGCCCTAGAAGTCCTTCGGAAACACAGCCTGTATCTCAGACTGAAAAAGTGTTCATTTGCTTCCTCGCACACATACCTTGGTCATGTTATTTCAGCAAATGGAGTCACTACAAATCCAGAGAAAATACAGGATATTCTTAACGGGCCAATACCTAAATCTGCCACCAAGCTAAGAGGATTTCTTGGCATCACTGGGTATTACCGACGTTTTGTGAAGCACTATGGCATTATTTGTCGTCCTCTCTTCGATGCACTCAAGAAATATTGCTTCACCCGAGGGCCAGAACAAGTAGCTGCATTTCAACAACTGAAAACAACCATGACAATGAGTCCCGTTTTTGCGCTCCCAGATTTCACACTCCCATTTACTATCGAGTCGGACGCTTGTGGCACAGGCATTGGAGCCGTATTGATGCAAAAGGGACAGCCACTCGCTTACTTCAGCAAGGGACTAGGTCCAAGAGCAGCTGCACAATAAGTATACGAAAAAGAAGCAATTGCAATATTGGAAGCAATTAAAAAGTGGCGCCACTATTTGCTCGGCAACAAACTCGTTATCAAAACAGATCATGAAAGTATGAAACATATGGCCACTCAACGCCTTACAGAAGGGATACAACATAAACTCCTCTTGAAACTGCTGGAGTTTGACTATGTTATTGAATATCGAAAAGGCAAAGAAAATATTGCAGCCGATGCTCTCTCCAGGAGGGATACACCTGAGGATATGAACTGTTCCTTAATCACAACAGTGACACCAGATTGGTTATCTGAAGTCAAGCTCAGCTATGACAGCGACTCACTTTACAAGATAATTCAGAAAGTGGGTGACCTCGCTTACAAGTTACAACTGCCGGAGGAATCAGAAATCCATCCGGTGTTCCACATCAGCCAACTCAAAAAGCATCTGGGTAAAATGGCCATACCACTTCCCCATGTTCGACTGGTTACCTCTACTGGCATGATCAAGACTGCACCCCTTAAGGTCCTCGAACGCCGTATTATTCAGAGAAACAAGCAACCAGCTGCTCAGTGGTTGATACACTGGGAAAATTTATCAGAAGCAGATGCAACATGGGAGGATGTTCCTTTCATCACGAAGACCTTTCCTTCCTTCTCACCTTGAGGGCAAGGTGTTGCTCAAGGAGAGGGCACTGTCAGGACCCAGCCGACCCAAGTGTCTGTCTTAAGTTCAGAAGCAAAGCGTGCACTGCAATAGCGTCTTCAGTTAACCAACGGCCAAGATATGGGCAGTCAAGTGTGGCAGTCATCAATGGCCCAGATATTCCCTCTACTGTTTATCTTCTAGTCCCTGGGAAAACCTGCTATTCACGGCTGTAGGAAAGGAACCGCATCTCTCTGCGTTTTATAAGTAGAGGAGTAGGTGAGAGGAAGATCAAGAAGGAACAAAGCGTATTCTCTAGAATAGCTTAGATAGGGTTTGCTCCTCTTCATGTATCTCTGTACTCCTATCATCCCTCTTTCAATGGAGCAATTGAAGCAATTCCCCGCCAAATTTCTACTATTTTTGCTGTGATGTGTTCGATCCTGTCACCCATCGAGGCTTCTCACCTGGGCGCCGGCATCCTAACCTTGGCGACTGGTAGAACTGCCGAGAAGATCCGGCGAGCAGGGGCTCACAGAGAAGCACTCAGAGGGCGAGAAGGCGAGAGAGGAGTAGCGCGGCACTGGGGAGCAGGGGCCAATGGAATGAAGTGGGATAGGAGCGCTGGAGGAAGAACGTGTAATCGCGCTGGAGGTGCACGTTGAGGGAGCAGATGAGACAACGTTTAAATGGGAGAAAATCTGCGAAACGTCTCATATACCTCCATCTGTTTCCGTGCATTTGTTTCTCCTGGGGAATTGCTAGGGTCGTCGTTTCGTTTCTCAGATAATTATGAATAATAGCTTAATGGCTGCAGTCGGTGGAAGGAAAAGTTTGCAGTCGGTGGAAGAAAAAGGGTGCATTTCTTCGGCTACCAAACACAAACGGAAATAAACAGGACAGGACGGAGCTAAACTGAAGCTGACATGGACCGATCAGATTGATGCTCACATGAACCAATCAAATGCTTGCTAATGTGTATACCTTACATGTTGAGAGAAATAGACATAGTGGGTTGCTCCTATTTAGATATTATAGATTTAGAAAAAGTATTATGATAAATTGAATCCTGCATATTCCCTTCAAAAACATAATGTATCACATCTCTTATAAACTCTTGATTACAATATAGTTTCTAAAACGATCCCGCAGCAACGCGCTGGGTATTCTTCTAGTTCTACTATATAAAGGACCCCAAGGCTGGCTCGCAAGCGTCTCTCTCTCTAGTAGAATTAGAGTGTCTAATTAGTGCCCCTCTAATTGAATTAGAGCTTATTCTAATCGGGGTTTGGAGGTGTCCTCTTCCAATTAGATCTAACTTGTAATTTCTCTCTCTCTCTCTCTCTCTCTCTCTCTCTCCCTCTCTCGTGTTGAGAACTTCACCTTCATAAACACCAGTGGCATTTAGTCCTAGACGGCGAAGCACTGTGTCACGACCCCGGACCCAGAGATATACATACTGTTATGTGCTCCTAGACATGGACTCACAAGGGCTTCAGGGTTACCAGCCCCGGCCGCAACAAACAACGGCAGGCAGACTGGATTCATCGGCACGTAGTCCGGATCCCCAGTCTACTACTCCTTGTATCCATGCTAGTCATAACCAACTATGCATATCAAAGCGTCCACGAATCGAATGAAACTGAAAGAAACGGGACCAAAGCTATACAGAGCTGCTATGTGTCCAGAAAGTGCAACAACAATCGAGGGTTACTGGGGTTACCTCGCCCCAGGCCGATCAAATCGACAGGCGGGCTCGGACATGGATCATCGGCTCCACAACCCCTCGACTGCGACAACTATGCAGGCATAGCCAAAACTGTATAACAATGAGCTCGAAACCAACAACCGATCAAAGCAGTACTCTAGACATGAAGCTTTATTAAACAGGTGTTACTAGAGTATAGCTTACAAGCAGAGGTCACACGACCCAACATTACATCAGACAACGGAAGGAAAATTATGTTGCTAATCAACAAGAACCAAAAAGGCCTAAGAGGCCGCAACATAAGGCGACGTCCCAGCCCATAGATTCCAGGCTGCTACCTGGGAACCCCGAACTACTCGTCGATGTCCACGTTGAATCACCACCGATGGAGTTCTTCTCCTGAACCAAAATAAGCAAACCTGAGTACGGGAGGTACTCAACAAGACTTAATTAACCTATTATATATCTGCTATCTTCAGAAGGGTTTTATGAAGGCTGTTTTGCGTAAAGCAATCTTTGTTTTACAAATCGAGGAGGAATAGCACGTCTAAAGGAGTATTTTCAAAACAGATGAGAAGACTACTCAACTTCTGAAATCATCATCTTTTCATCCACCAACATCATTTCCCAGCATCTCACATGCTACAAGGATTACCCCTCCCGGCATCTCCGGGGAGGCACCCTTCATCTATTTCCTCCATGCCTTGTCAACATCTTTTACGTCATATTCAAGTTATCTATGGCCAAATTACTTCCACCAAGCCGTCCTTAACCGCGGACACGGCTTCTCGAAAAGATTTATCCCTGCAGGGGGTACACTTTACCCACACGTACCATCCGACTCTTAGCGCCACATGTACGCTCTTCCATGGAACGCGGCAGAGGGTGGCTGGCCACGACCTTTACCTCACCCAACCCTATCCATGAGTCAACCCAAGACAGGGCCACCCCGTCAACAGGGAGTTGGCCATCCTCCTGACGGCACCTGTCTCTGTGAGGCGGGGTCAAGATCCGTGTACGTCCATCACTTGGCCCCGGTCACGCCCTAGCGGAGCATTTTGTTTTCAAAACCGTTTAAAAGGTTTTATTTGCGGTGCCGAATGGAAATCTCAAACTACGTGACTCATGGATAAAGCCAGCTAAGTTAGTCGGTCGGCGAGGCTCATGGCCATCGCGCGTGGTTGTACGCTCAGTCTTGGCTTCTGCGTCCGACCTTACTCCTAGGGTTGGCGAGTACGGAACAAACAACCACTTCCCAAGTGGCCTTCCGTACAAGCCTTAATCAAGTTAACCACACAGTGCTCATCTCACCATGTCATCATATCATACTAGGTTATCGCATCTCTGATTCATCAACCGGATGGAGCAGAGGTAAACAAGCATGTAAAGCTAAGCGAAGCAGGTATGAGGCTCTGGCGATGCGCACAAGCAAATCTATAGCGGCTAGGAGCAGTGGATCAGAATATAGGCAATGCAGTATATAGGTGAACTATATCTACTAGCATCAAATACTTTGGAACCGAATGCAAAGTACGAGAATCAAATGGTGGTTGAAAGCATATATGAGCAGATAAGAGGTTATGCTTGCCTTGGTTATAAGAAAACCAGATAAAGATCTTCTGGAATAAGTGCTTGACTTGTCGGTTAAGATCAAGTATTCGTCGTTGGATTGCTGGCCTTCACTTTGGAGTCGGATTCTACCGAGGGGGAAAACAACACCGAAAAGAAGAACACAATCAAACATGGCATCGATGCAATGCACAACATGTATGCATGAGCAAGTTAATGCACTGAAATAAAGCCCTAAACATGATCGTTGGGTTGCTAGGGTTCGTATGTCAGAAATGCAGTTTTAGTGGAAAAGTCCCGAAATAGACCCCGGAGGGGCAATTCGGACGATTATGAAAGTGAGTGCAATTTTAGTTGCTCAAATGAGGTTGAAAACATCATAAACATGTTGCATTTGTCATTTTGAGCATTTTGGTATATAACTTTTATTTTTCTAATTTTTGTGAATAAAAACTTATTTTTCTATTTTAAATGAATAAACAACATTAAATAAAGCCATTTTTTGGAATTTCTCAAACATGTGTGAAAGTGATATAGTTGGGTAGAGAATAATTTTCTCAACATTTTGGTACCTTATTTTTATTTTTCTGAACTATAAAACAAAAGTTATTACTTAAACAAAATAATACATTTTCTGGAATTATTAAACAGAGGAAAATGACATCAGCGTGATGTCACTGTGACGTCACCCAGGGATGAACTGCTCTGATCTTCACAGCTAGGATAAAATTCGTTCGGATACGTTCGCAAAACAGAAATTAAACTGGACTAAGAGATAGAGGAGGTGGAGGGGAACGTAGGGATGGCGCCGGCTGGCCGGATGGTCGTCGGAGTTACTCCGGCGAGCACAAACCGCGGCGGCGGCCGGAGGTGCTCGGCGCAACAGCAAACCAGAGAGGGAGGGAGGAAAGGGAGAGCACCTGGAGGTGCGGTAGATCACTGGGATGCTTTTGGTGCGCTCGGAGGGGCCGGAGAAGTGGCGCACACGCCGGAATCGGCGGATGCTCACCGGCCGGAGGCGAGGGAGACGGGCTCGATCCCGCGGATTCGCGCTATCCCTGCCCTTGTGCTTCTTCGTGGAGGGATAGGGAAGTATGGCCGTTCTTCTTGGAGCTTAGGTTGGGCTTGAGGACGCCGGGGACGACGGCAACCGGCGGCGGCCGGAGGTGCTCGGGTTGGGGCTTCCCGCGAAACAGAGATACAGGGAGGGAGCGACGGTTGAGAGGATAGGGAGAGGGAAGAGGGCACGGGTTCTTTCTGATCTCCTCGGCCACGCAAGTAGGGGGCGGCAGGTGCGTGGCAGCAGCTCCGGCGAGCTGTCTGCTTGTGTCTTGACAGGAGGAAGAAGACAAGGCACAACTCGCGAAAACCCCCAGAAGTTCTTGGTTTTTGCGAAGAGGTCCTGTTCTTTAATAAACAGCACCGAAAACAACTGTTTCAAGGGCCACTTTGCAAAAAGAAAATTTGACAAAAATATGTTTTGAATTCCTTACAAAAATTTCAACAGAACCATATTTTTGTTTTCCCAAATTGAAAATGTTTTTCACACAAATTTTGGGTGGCCACTTTAAGTGGCTTTTGGTCAAAACTTATTAATTTCAAATACAAATTTGATTTAAATTTTTACATGCATGCTATGCCATGAACACAACACCACCAACCCTTTATAAGCAAGATTTGGAATGTTACACATTGTATAACTAGTCCTGACATATGTGTGCATACTCTAAGAGGGGTAACACATGAGACCCTCACTCTGCTAGATCAAGGTGTTGGATACGAGGAGTGTGCAACATCCTCGCCCACAGGTTTGTACATGAGGATCTTCTACAAGCTTCACCGACATCGTCATCAACACCTCTTCCACCTCTACAGTGTCTGGTACACGATCTCGAGAATTAGATCTTGGAATCTTTATTCACTTGTATCTTCATAGATAGATCTTGGCGGTTGCGTAGCATGCATGAAAAAGAATATCTGTTGTGCAACCCAACATGGTGCGGCTAGGTATGTGGTCCTTGGTCCCACCTGGCAGCGCCTAACTGATGGGTGCGTCCATGGGGGCAGTTCTGCCCCTCTCCGGCACTCCCCTCCTTCTCGGTTTTTGCCGAAACTCTTACGGAACCCCATGAACCCTACAGATAAAATCATAAACCTTATATAACGATGTCAGAAATATATTTCCAACATCCCATGACATCTCATGTCCTCCTACACATGATCCGGAAAGCGTGGAGCATAATTTTCTCTCTTAGAAAAACGTCAGAATAAATTTCGAGAGTAATAGAAACTGGTTCTATTACTCTAGGACATCCAATACCCTCATTATAAATTATCTCTGATATATATAATACATCTATCACGCATAAATACCGCTCTGATGATACTCCTTTTTTATCCGGACCTACCAATATACGCACAAACCAGACCTATCTTAAGTGTGTTAGCCCTACAGGTTCGATAGTGTGTGTGGACATGAAATTAAAACTCTTCATGTCTCAATAATGAATAGCGGAGCCATGGATGGCCATATTGACTCCCACTCACTATGAGGAAGACACTTTGTTGAACATGTTTGTTATTATACAATATTCTCATTACTCACGATACCGAACTTGCCTGAGATTATGGATACCGGTATTGCCGTGAAACTATCTTTGGTTTACTATACCTTTGTATTATCTCATCAACTGGTAAGATTGCTTTTACTACTTATTGTATTATTATATCTATTGGGGGGATACTAACCCGATAGGCCCACAGGAAAGGATAAAGACCCGGCTGGAGCAAGTTTGAGTGAAGACCTCGTAAAGTGATGATGGGCCGGGTATTGTTGATGGGCCAGCAGCTGTGTTGGTAACCCGGCTCAAGGAAAGGAAGTTCTAGAAGACCCGAGAGGTGGTGCAAACCGTGGAGTTCAAGACTTGGAGGTCACGGAGAATAAGTTAGGGTTATGTGTAGACCCGAAATAGGACTCCGGATGTATCTTCTAAGGAAAGCCAGGAAACCGGGTGTTATATAAACCGTTCCTCCTGGCTTGGATCGAGAGACGAAGAGATTTCGAGTAGAAACCTTAGATTCAAGGTACACGAGAGCTAGTATTTGTAACCCTAGATTTGGAGTCTCGACGACATTGCAGTCCGAGCCTCCAGATTGATAGTTAATAAGATCCCAGCTGGAAGTAAGCTATTATCTCCCATGGAGGGGCTGAACCAGGATAATCTTTGTGTCCAATTCGAGCTAAACCCTCTCCCAAACACCAGAGTCGATTTGCCCCAAACTAAGTTACCTTTGGTAACACCTGCCGTGACTATCCCAAGACAGTTGGCGCCCACCGTGGGGCCTACGTCCAAAGGTGTTTGCATCATGGGAGAAGCTATGGAAAGCATGAAGAACCTCGTTGTTGGCGAGATCGTCACCAACCCCGAAGGAGAGAAGATTGTCGACGATTTTGGCTGGGGGCCAAAGTCGGACTTGCTAGAAACCGGATATGTCATCACGATCGGCCGCGTCAACGTCTTCGTGGGTATGGTACGTACGTCGGGTTTAATTTCTGACAATAATGAGTATGATTCTGTGTCAGGGGCCGCCACTTGCGTTCAGTCGGATGGTGAAGAGTCGGTAGGCACGGCAGAACCAGATAGAGCACCCACCACGAAGAGGGAACAGCCGGAGGAGCCGGCATGGACCCTGCGTGGCCGGGTCAACGAGGATGATGATACCGAATCTATCTTGCACTTGCTCGAAGATCGGTATGAAGAGGATAGCTGCGAGGAAGAAGAATATGAATCTTCACCAGGCATTGCGCGCCGAGTCGCGGTTTACACAGCCCCTGCGATAAATCTAAACCATGGTGATGTGACAATAGCCGCGGCTGGTGCGGCGCAAGCGCTGGCCCAACAACAGGCACCGATCAATGGAGACCCGACCGGAGCCCGGGTCGATGGCGAGCAAACATCTGTCACTAGCGAAACGGGCGAAACTGCCCATCACAGGAACATGTTTGGATTCAGGACGAACAGAACAGCCGGTGCGGGAACATCACACCCACCAAATCCGGCTCTATTCAGCAACAACCTGATCTTGGATCCCACAGTGTTGGCTACGATGATAACCCCGGAGAACGCAGCGGCCCGGGCCAGAGACCTGGATGTGGCCCGCCAAGCGTTAGAACAGCAAAGGAGAGATGTAGAGGCCGAGAAATTACAGATGGCCGCGCGTCAGCGTCAGCTGGATGAGTTAGAGGACCGTATACAGGCACAAACGACTAGAGTATATAATCAAAGGCATAAGACGAGACTGCTAGCGACAGGCGGAGCCCTAATTAAAGCCGGCCGCATTGTTTGTCACACCGCAAGACCAGCCGATCCCGATTGTGTACCAAGGAACCGGGTATGCAGGAGCGACACTTGGAGGACAACCGGCGAACGTACCGACCGGGTCACCTGTGCTACCCGTTGGGGTGGCTGGGGGCAATACTGTGCAGCCACCACCATCACGATTCCACACCCCACCGGGTCACTTCAATAACCCTATGGACAACGTGTACGCCGCAACTTTAGTGCTCGGCCGAATTCCGCTCGGAAAATCACCTCAAGCGATAGAGACCCGGCGGGCTATAGAGATGTTACGCACCGCGGTGGCTCAGCAAGCAAATTACCCGGAAAACAGGAGCGGGGTGCACGGGACGCCATATATCAGTTGGCAGGAAGGCAATACGAGAAACATTCAGTCGGCATCAGCGCGACGGAGGGCAGAGCAGCGGCAAATGCCGCCTCCTCCACTTAGGCCAGCAGCTCCAGCGGTCTCAGCGGCACAGGCTATTGTGGATAGTTCCCGGGCAAGGCGTGCGGTCGGGTCTGCAGTACAAGGTCCAGTGGTTGGCGCGCCTCCCGCTGCGGCAGCCGAGGTTTCACACGTTTCGAGAGTAAGACCAGTGCTGACAAACTTAGCCGGACCCAAATGCTTATCAGACGCTATCAGGGCCGAGCCTTATCCGGACAAGTTCAAAGAGCCGGGTAAAGTTGTCAACTATGAGCCAACCATGGATCCTGAGACCTGGTTAAGCAGTTATGAGATGGCCATGTCTATTCGCAACGCTTCAGAAAAGCTCCAAGCCAAGTTTATGTATCTCATGATGTCTGAAGGAGCAGCTAAATTATGGTTCAATAACCTGCCTGAGAAGTCTATCAGTTCATGGAGCGATCTCAAGTCGGCTTTCGTCAAGCACTTTCATGGAACTTGCAGGAAACTATACACGATTAACGACTTGTACCGATGTGTGCAGAGAAAGGGAGAGTTGGCACGTAGCGGAGTGCGCCGAGACATGGAAATACTCCACTCTTCCACTGATATCCAGCCCAAGGATGCGATACAAGCTATGGCGAAAACATGCAGATACACGCCCTTGGTGCAAAAACTGGTATGCATGAAATCCAGCAGGCATGTTTCAGAAATTACTATGGGGGAGTTGATGGACGCATGCAACAAGCATGCCTCCACTGACACCACAGAAGAGGATATCGAGGACAAAAAGGGGAAAGCTAGTGCGAACAATAATGGAAGAACCGGAAATAGGACTGCGCCGAATAATAATGGAGGTAGAAATGGTGGCAATGGAAAAAATCAGCATAAACGTCCGTATGAGGGAGGCTCCGAGTTAGTCGCCAGTGCTGAAGCCGGGTTTGCAAGACCCAGAGCGGATGGAAACTTTAACGGAGGAAACTTCAACGGAGGAAACAATTATTAGGGGCCACCATGGCCGACTAACCACATAGAAGCCTTCAAGATGCCTTTCCCGCGCCATAGTAGGAACGGCAGGCCGGCTAATCATTCATTGGAGCAATGTGTGATCTAGAGGTGGAAAAATGAAGAGATACAGAAAGCCCTGCATGGCGCAGGCCGGGGAGGAGGACCGGGTCTGTGTGGAAACCCGGGCAACTGTCCACCCCTCGCAGGTAACACAGGAGCTGGAAACCCGGGTAACAACCAAGGTGGTGTAGGGGGCTTTCAGAGTAACCCAAAGCAGCTAGGGCAGTATCATGTTCATACCACCCAGACTTCCAAGAGAGAGAGGAAGATACTCAAAAGAGCTGTAAATTCGGTTTCTTCGGGTGTTCCAAGATACCTGAGATGGTCAGATCAGGAGGTAACATGGAGTAGGAGGGATCACCCGGAAGCAATAGAACATCCGGGTGTGCTAGCGCTGGCGGTAGCGCCGCAGGTCAATGGCTATGAGCTAAAGAAGGTACTGATGGATGGTGGGAGCAGTATCAATATCCTATATTGGGAGACCTTTTTACGTATGGGACTCAAGGAGTCTCAGCTCCAGAAAAGCTCCACAGTTTTCCATGGAATTGTACCAGGACACTCGGCCTGCCCTGAGGGAAAGATAACACTAGAGGTTGCTTTTGGAGAATCCAAGGATAATTACAGAGTGGAGTGGCTCACATTCGAGGTGGTGAAGCTGCGTAGTCCTTATCATGCACTGTTTGGAAGGCCGGCTTACGCCAAATTCATGGAAAGGCCGTGTTATGTGTACTTACATCTGAAGATTCCGGGTCCTAAATGAACCATCACTATACATGGGAACAGGGCTGTGGCAGCAGAATGTGATGAGGGAGATGCGGCACTTGCAGAACAAACTTGTGCAAAGGAAGAACTCAAGTATTACAGGTCTCAGGTAGACCCGGAAGATCGAACCGCTTTGAAGAAACCAAATACTGATGATGATAGAGCTAAGTTTAAGGCAGCCCAAGACACAAAAATGGTGGCTTTCATTGAGGGCGACTCTTCCAAGCAGTTTGCCATAGGGTCAAACCTGGATAGCGAGGAGGAAGGCGCGCTTATCAAGTTTATCCGCGAGAATCAGGATGTCTTTGCTTGGACACCTAGCGACATGTCGGGTATCCCGACTGAACTTGCTGAACACAGCTTACACGTTGATCCAAAGTCTCGGCCAGTGAAGCAGGGTTTGAGGAAAATGAATGAGGAAAGAAGAAAAGCTATAGGAGCAGAGGTAGCTCGGCTCCTGGCAGCCGGCTTTATCATGGAGGTTTTCCACCCCCAATGGTTGGCAAACCAGGTTTTAGTGTTGAAAAAGAATAACGAGTGGAGAATGTGCATAGATTACACGAGCCTCAACAAGCATTGTCCAAAAGATCCGTTTGCCCTTCCAAGCATAGACCAGATCATAGATGCAGTGGCGGGAAGTGACCTGCTATGTTTTCTGGATGCCTATTCCGGGTACCATCAGATAAAGCTCAAAGAGGAGGATTGGGAGAAGACGTCGTTTATAACCCCCTTTGGAGCCTTTTGTTACAAAACCATGACCGTTGGATTGAAAAATGCTGGCGCAACATATCAACGGTGCATTCAGAAGTGTTTCGAGGATCAGATTGGGCGCAATGTCCATGCTTATGTTGACGACGTGGTGATCAAAACAAGGAACGCAAAAACATTCATTGATGACCTTAAAGAGACATTCAAAAACCTGAGGAGATATCAAATGAAGCTCAACCCAACAAAATGTGTGTTTGGAGTTCCCGCGGGGAAATTACTCGGTTTCATCGTTTCTGAGCGGGGAATCGAGGCTAACCCGGAGAAGATCAAAGCTATTCAGAGCCTAAAAAAGCCAGAGGAATTGAAACACATCCAGAAACTTACAGGATGCATAGCAGCACTGAGCCGGTTCATATCTCGGCTAGGAGAAAAAGCAATACCCTTATACCGACTCTTGAAGAAAACAGACAAATTCGTGTGGGATCAAGAGGCGGATGAGGCGTTCGAAGCCCTAAAAAAGCAGTTGTCTGAAGCACCGGTTCTGGCAGCACCGGGTCCCAAAGATCCCATGCTGCTATATGTCGCGGCCGGGCCTCGAGCAGTTAGTGCGGGTAGTCGTGGTCGAGCGCACAGAGGATGGAAAGGATTACCCGGTGCAATGGCCGGTTTATTATGTGAGCGAGTTCTTATCAGAAGCAAAGCTGTGGTATCCATATTGGCAGAAACTGGTTTTTGGGGTATTCATGGCCAGTCGGAAATTGAAGCCGTATTTTCAAGAACACCCCATTACGGTGGTAAGTTCCATACCCATGGCAGATATCATAAGAAATTCAGATGCTACAGGAAGGGTAGCCAAGTGGGCCATCGAGATGGGTGATTACCATATCAATTACGAGCCCCGGTCTACAATCAAGTCTCAGGCGCTGGTTGATTTTGTTAATGATTGGACTCAGACAAACGTACCCTTGTTGGTGCCAAGTTCAGAATCCTGGGTTATGCATTTCGATGGCTCCAAGCAGTATGAAGGATCGGGAGTTGGTGTTGTGCTCACGTCGCCAAAAGGAGATAAGTTACGTTACGTTTTGCAAATTCAATTTGATTTCTCTAACAACGTAGCTGAGTACGAGACCTTGTTACACATTTTGCGTGTAGCAAAGGAGATGAACATTAAGCGTATAATGTGCTACGGAGACTCGGATCTTGTGGTACAGCAGGTCTCAGGAACATGGGACAGGAAGGATGCAACAATGGAAGCATACCGCAGAGAGGTGGACAAAGTTGCCGGGTCATTCTCAGGATACCAGGTGGAGCACATTGATCGACGAAAGAACGAGGCCGCGGATGCACTGTCGAGACTCGGCTCTCGGCGAGAGCCGGTTCCACCTAACGTTTTCCTGGATGAATTGTGGCGGTCTTCTGTTAAAACCGAGTCAGAAGAAGAAATAGCTAACCGAGACCCAGACTCGGAATTTGTGGCCGCGGTGCGTGCTATTCCAGAGTGGACTGAGCCGTTCTTGGCGTTTTTATTGAGGGGCGAGTTACCACAGCAGGAAGTCGTAGCCCGGCAAATCCAGAGACGGGCAAAAGGTTATTCTATCATTGGTGGTGAGCTTTACAAGAGAAGTGCCACATGTGTCTTTTTACGCTGCGTAGCTCCAGAGGAAGGCCGGCAAATATTGAAGGAAATTCATGAAGGTGATTGTGGACACCATGCCTCTACAAGATCTCTTGTGGCCAAGGCGTATCGGCACGGTTTCTTTTGGCTTACAGCTTTGGCAGATGCAGAACGCTTGGTCGCAAGGTGTGATGGATGCCAGAGGTATGCTCGGCAAATCCATGTACCGGCTATGGAGCTGCGGACAATCCCATTGACCTGGCCATTTGCTGTTTGGGGTATGGATATGGTAGGCCCTTTCCATATGTCTCCGTGCAAAAAGACTCATTTACTGGTGGCCATTGATAAGTTCACAAAGTGGGTTGAGGTCATGCCAGTTACGAACTGTGAGGCGGTCACAGCTGTGAAATTCTTGAAGAGGATCATATATCGGTTTGGATACCCCCACAGCATAATCACAGACAATGGAAACAACATGTCCTTAGGAGAGACGGAAAAATTTTGCGGAAACAATGGCATTCGACTTGACGTAGCCTCGGTGGCCCATCCACAAGCCAATGGTCAGGTGGAGAGAGCAAACCAAGAGCTACTGCGTGGGTTAAAACCACGACTACGAGTCCCGTGTCTCAGAGCTGCTGGAGCATGGGTGGAGGAGCTACCTTCTGTTGTTTGGGGAATCAATACCATACCTAACAGGTCGACTCAGATGACCCCATTTTTTATGGTTTATGGTGAAGAGGCGGTTCTCCCAAGCGATATTATTCATGACTCGCCATGAGTGTCGGCTTATGTTGAGGTAGAGAATGAGAAGACCCGGCAAGACGTTGTGGATATGTTAGAAGAGCACAGGGAACAAGCCTTGGAGCGGTCCGCAATATATCAGCAAGATTTACGGCGATACCATAGCTGCCGGGTCAAGACGCGTGTTTTTCAAGAAGGATACCTGGTGCTACGTTTGTCGGAATCCAAGGAAGGAAAACACAAGTTGTCCCCTCCATGGGAGGGTCCGTTCATTATAAGCCCGAACCTACACAATGGATCGTATTACCTGGTAGATGCAAGGGAAGAGTCGGATTACGTGAATGATACTGCTCATTCCACCTCCTCCATGCAAGAGCGTGAACGACCATGGAACGTGGCTCAGCTACGTCCTTACTACACTTAGCATAGACCCAGTTTGCAAATTGTATTACATGATGTAACAGGCAGAAGGTTTCAGACGCACTCTTTTCCTATCCAGGGTACCTAAGGGGACCGGAGGGTTTTTAATGAGGCGGCCTGCTGACCTAACCTTATCGTAGCAATAAAGATATGGTTAAATCATGATAGTCACTATGTTCTTTAAATTTTGTCAATTTATTGCATATTTTTCTGTAGGTAATCATGCCCTGTATTTACTAGTGAACTATTTCTATTAAACATGATTTAGTGGGTATAAATTCGCACATCTTTTCCTTTTTAGTATTCAAGCTATCCGTAAGCCGGTAGAGCAGAAAGCCTACTGTTGCATAGTACATATATTTAGGTCTTGGGGGCTGATTGTTTGAATAGCACAGTTGTACACTCAGACCCGGCCATGATGCCAATAGGTTGTGGGGACTGATTACTTGCAGTAAGTACAGTTACAATCTCATAACCCGGACAATAGAGCCAAATTTTTCTTGACCTCTTTTGTTTAAGCTTGATGTGACCCGCAACAAAATGTCGTGTTTGCTAACCTATAAATCCAATCAGTCATGATGCCCATGGGGACTTGCCTGACCCTGTTTTTACTAGAGTTATAGCAACATTGAAAATCCATGCGAAAACCGGCTTATAACCAGAAGGGTCAAAAGGGTCATCTTAACCATAAGTTATGCAGAAGCAAAGGCAAGAGCCGGAAGCTCATTGCATATCGCGCATAACTTCAAAATGTATAAGTATATAACAGCCAAAATTTGGGACTTGGGGACTTGAGAAACAAAAATTTCAAGCCAGAGGAATATAGCTAGAATTTGGGACTTGGGGACTTGAGAAACAAAAAATTTGAGGACTTGGAGACCTAGAATCCGGGTCTTGGGGACTTGTGAGAAATTCTTCACAATCCTAAGGTCAAGACTCGGCATCTTTCTCACAAAGCATATAATAAATATAGATGTGCCAAAATGAGTTTGTAACGCGTATATTAAAGCGACAACCAGAAGGGTCATCGAAACCACAGAAGTTTAAATGTGTTACAAACCAGAGGAATAGTATCAAAAGTGCACAGGCGCACTATCAAATAACAGTGTAAAAGGCATATTACAATGCCTATTGGCCGAATGATTGTTTGCTAATAAAAATGAGAACATTACTCGGCTGCTGTAGCCGAGTCACCATGAGCGCTCTTTGGGGCCGGGTCTTCGGCATTCTCCTCTGTTGCCTTATCCGTCTCAACGTCCGGGTCAACCGCGGAACCAGCACGAGCTGGAGGAGGAACAACCGGAGTCGATGAAGTTGGCGCAGAACCGGCCTCGGCCTTTTTCTTGGCGAGCTCCGCCTTGTAACGAGATAGTATGTCAGAAGGAGCAGGGAATTCGGAGGGCACCGGCTTAACCTCAGCATCATATGGGGGTGAGCTTGTTTACTTCGAGGTTTTCTGCAATCAAGCTGGCCGAGTGACGGATCTTGGTATTGATGGCCTTGAGGTCTTTTCCCGTAAATTTAGAACCATCCGTCTTAAACTCGGGAAACCCGTTTACGAGCATTGCTGGCTCAATCTTGGGATAGTAGGCTTTAGCCAATGCAAGGCCGTGTATCACTCCAACCCGGCATGCTGAGCGCTTCCAGATATCAATCCAGGCAGGGACTGTCGAGTACGCATCAAGCATTTGTGTTACACCGGTGTAGTCACCGGTCCACTTCACAGCTTCGAGAGTCCATTTTGTCCCTGCCGAAAATTGTCGGATGACAGTCTTGAGTATTCTCAGCTTTTTTAGATCATCATGTTCGCCATCAACTTCACTCGGATCTGCAGTGCAAAAAGAGAAGTAAGATAGTAAGATCTGCGTCAAAAACCTTCTAAAACGGGAAAACCGAGTAATACAAAGCGATAGTCGGAAACTTGGATGTGCCTTAACTATGATGGAGTTATATGTCTCGGCAATGAAACTTGAGAGTTGCTTCACAAGCTCCTCAGCGGCGTGGAGTCTCTTCTTATGCTTCTTGCATTGTTTGGAGAGATCCTTGATGTTGGCCTCCAGTTCTTCGCGGAGTTTTGTTTCAGCTTGCAGGAGTTCATTGGTTTTTGCCAATAGTTCATCATTCCGGGTAACATAAGCCTGAAAAGGAAAAGAAACATCAGTAGGCAATGAGTTCAAAAGAGATATATTTGTAAGTATCGAGTGATTGTGGACAGTTTACTCGGCACTTGGGGACTAGGATAAGGATATAGAGATAACATAAGCTAAGCTAACCTGGTGCTCACCCGCCAGAGACTCGACAATCTCCTCTTCAGTAGTCTTCAGGGAGCGATATTCTTTCAGCACCTTTTCAAACTCGTGGCCACTGAGAGTCGGCCTGGAAGAGCCGGCGTTCTGGTCAGCCGGTGGTGGGGTTACCTCCTGTTTTCCCGCGTCGAATCTGGTTGCGACGGTATTTGGAGTAGGAGCCGCCCTTTGCGTCCAAAGGTATTCAACATCGGGATCAGCCGACCGACGCGCGAGAGGAGGAGACTCGGTCCTTTGGTTGACTGTGTTAGCCGGCTCTTGCTCTTCAGTAGGTGGAGGATTAGCAGCGCTCTCTGGGTCTTTTATCGTCGGATCATCGACGGGGGTCTCAACTGGGTCGCTGAGTGTGACCTTAGCCCTGAAGGAAGAAAAAGAAAGTGTTAGTGGTTCATAAAAGTAAAACCTGCAAAGTATAGGGGTATAGTCAAGTAAGGTATGAAAATTACCCGGTATTCACGACGAAATCACTGGGGAGATCGTTGCTAGACCCGGAGGACACTGATAGAGAATTGGAAAGTGAGACTCGGAGTTTTTCGGCTAATGGGTGATTCGGAGATGGATATTTTCGAGGAGCGCAAACAGGATAAGTTGAAGGAGTACCGGCTCGGCGAGCGGGCGATTGAAGGGGAAGCCCAGGATTGAGGGCCTCGTTACCCGGTGAAGACCGGGTTGCCCGTCGCTTAGCTGGAGGAGATGCGGTTTTCTGTGATAATGCAACAGTTAGTCATTTGTTAAAGCTTGCACATATCAGCATATGAGTTCGGGTCTGAGGTAATGAAAGTATAGTGTACCTTGAAGGTGACCCCCTTGGCCTTCCTCTTTTTGCTTAACTCGGCTTCAGGCTCCGCTTCGCTCTCTTCAGACTCGGAATCGACCTTGTCAGCCGGAGCTGGTGATTGTGGTGTATTGTCAGGAATAAAGGTGGGAGGAGAATCTTGATCTAGTAAGTTGACAAAGTACTTTTTCAGTAACTCGGAATCACCTTCTTCGCTGTCACTCGGCTCTTCTTCTTCTGAGTTTTCAGAGGGGGGAGGGGTGACAATTTTCCACCATTCGTCAGATTCCTGGGTAAAGAGCAGCAAAGTTAAAAGTTAGTATGTATGCTTGAAAAATTAGTCGGTACAGAAGGGATTAGCCGGTTCTTACTGGTGGAGCCGGGTTTGAGCGGGAGAAGGGGGAGAGCCCAGAAATGCTCTTGATAGCATCCATCTTCTCAGCCAAGAAATTCTTCATAGCCTTGTTGACGTCTGCGGTCGGGTGTGACTTCTCCGAGTATCGGAGAGAGTCGGTCAGATGGCCCGAGTATTCGCAAAGAAGCTTTGGGCGGATGCTGTTGGGCTGGATCCTACAGCTGATTCAGGTATTGATCAAGTTTAACCCACACAGACCGTGGGCTGCTAGGACGGCCAATTTATGAAGGAGGGGCTGGATGGTTTGTCTGTCGGCCTCTGAAGCAAAGGAACTTAAATTATCACTAAGGGAAAGAGTTTCAGTAGAGAAACCCGGCAGAGGCTTCTCGCCGGGTGAAGAAGTGTCCTTGCAATAAAAGAAAGTCTTTTGCCAATGCTTCACGTGGGAGTGAAGGTTGAGAGTCGGCATTAGAGATTTCTTGCGCCTTTGGATGGCCACACCTCCACAGACAAGAAGGGGACCATCTGTAGTCTCACGGCCAGGTTTGCATTGGAAAAGCTCAAGGAATAGAGAAAGGTTGGGAGCTATGCAAATATAAGATTCGCAAAGGACGATAAAGGGGCAAATGTTTAAAATCGAGTTTGGGCCTATGTCGAAAACTCGGAGTTTATAGTGGTGGAGGACCTCATGGAAAAAAGGATGACCCGGGGGGCGGAAACCTCGGGTCACATGCTCAAGGAGAACTACGACTTCACCTGCTCCGGGTGAAGGCCGGCTCTCCTCCTCAGGTACCCACGATGTGATCTCCGACTGAGGGGGGAGGACCCCAGACTCGGCCAGCTCTTCCAGCTTGGCCAGAGTGACAGTCGACTTCGCCCAATTGGCGATGATACTTTGACCCGGCTTCTGCTTCAAAGCCGCGGCCTTGCCCTTGGACTTGGGAGCGGCCTTGGGTGCCATTGAAAAAGATCTAGAGGAAATCGAAAAGGAAAAATAAAGTGAGGAAAAAATGGAGGCGAGGAAAACAAACAACACGAACTCAAGATCTAGAAATGAAAATGTAGATCTAGAAAAACTTACCGGAAAACGGCGGCGGAGACGAAGCCCGGTGAGCGCGGCGCGGCGGCGCGGAACGGCGGACCGGTTCTTGAGGACTGCGGCGGCGTGCGCGTGGAGACCGGCGTTCGATCTCGAGCTCGGGTCTTGGGCTCCAATGGCGCGGCGCGAGGAGGAAGACGAAGTGGAGTGCTATGGCGTTTTGTGATTAGGGTTACCCCTGGGGCCCAGTATTTATAGGCGGGTGAAAAATCTAAAGCGCTGACGGTAAAGTGGAGTGAATTGCGGAGCGAAATACACGGCCCGCTAACTACGGAAACAAAGTCTTGGGAGTTATTGTTACACAGTCGGGTTATAAGTGATCGCCAAAAGAGTCGGACAAGCCTAGGAGGAATATGAAAGTTGGGTTATTATATGGACCGCCGAAAGAGACGGCCTGGCTATAGTTAAAGCAATATAACCTATAACCTTATTGTATTCGAATGTTTATTGTTTTGCAGGGAATAACGTGCGCATCGTGGTTGGCTCAATGTTTGAAGTTATAAGAAAAGCACGCCAACCAAGATGCCCAAGCTATTCTGGGGACTACTGTTGGGGGGATACTAACCCGATAGGCCCACGGGAAAGGATAAAGACCCGGCTGGAGCAAGTTTGAGTGAAGACCTCGTAAAGTGATGATGGGCCGGGTATTGTTGATGGGCCAGCAGCTGTGTTGGTAACCCGGCTCAAGGAAAGGGAGTTCTAGAAGACCCGAGAGGCGGTGCAAACCGTGGAGTTCAAGACTTGGAGGTCACGGAGAATAAGTTAGGGTTATGTGTAGACCCCAAATAGGACTCCGGGTGTATCTTGTAAGGAAAGCCAGGAAACCAGGTGTTATATAAACAGGTCCTCCTGGCTTAGATCGAGAGACGAAGAGATTTCGAGTAGAAACCTTATATTCAAGGTATACGAGAGCTAGTATTTGTAACCCTAGATTTGGAGTCTCGGCGACATTGCAGTACGAGCCTCCAGATTGATAGTTAATAAGATCCCAGCTGGAAGTAAGCTATTATCTCCCATGGAGGGGCTGAACCAGGATAATCTTTGTGTCCAATTCGAGCTAAACCCTCTCCCAAACACCAGAGTAGATTTGCCCCAAACTAAGTTGCCTTTGGTAACACCTGCTGTGACTATCCCACGACAATATCCTACATGATGTGTCATCATCATGCACTGACTGCAGAATATATGGAAATCAAGAATACGGAGTGGCCCCAGGTTTGTATCTCTCTTTTTACGGATGAGTAATTCCCATCTTAGAAAATCGAGGTAATATACTCCTTTAGAATTACCCAGTGACTACCATTTTGTTCACCCAGTTTACGGTGTGACACTTGGTAGTATCAAAGTAAAACATCTAGAATATATAACCTCTATAACCTCATGGTCCGTGTTGCGATATGGAACTAAGGACAAAAGACATCCCAATGGAATCTCTTTGCATATCAACTACTAGGGTATACCCAACCATATTTTTCTCTTCCAAAAATATGCTATTTAATGATGCTAACATAAACAATATCAATGACCAGGAAAACATAGCCATCAAGCATCCAACAAATTAGTCTGAAAAGGCAATATTAGGGTTTGAAAGTTGTGTTCATGTCACTACACGTGAGCGTGAGTTTTTCTGTGAATCTCATATTCAGAAGCCGCGTCAGTTATAGCATAGTAACATGAATCATAATTATGAAACATATGTATGAATATTATTTCCTTTTAGGTATACATCCAACATTTACCTTAGTACTTTCACATGTTTTTTATTCTTCTGTTGTTCTTATAAGGATGAAGGGGATGATCCAATAGTTTGACAACACTACCTCCTTGATGGGATCAACGGGAGGCACCATTACGCCCTCGTAATTTTCATTTTTAGCTTCAAATGTGAAGATATGTCCCTAGCAAAACTTGTGTTGATGTGCTTGGCGGTTTGTGGCTTTAGTCATTTAAGTCCATGCTTGTTTTTTCTTTGATCTATGGAATTATTGATCCTAAGTTAATTGCTTTAAATTTATTGTGTGCTTAGCTAAATAATGTTCATGGTAGCTACCTAAGAAATATTTTCACATGTGATATTTATTAATCTAGATCCTTCTCTGTCATCTCTATTATAGCTTAATAAATATTCATCGGAAAAGAAACACGAAGCACACCCCCCCCCTTCCCGTGTCGCTCTCTAGGGGAGCGGCTTGAGAAGAAACCCTAGTTATTGCCCCCAGCGTCTTTCTCCCTCGTCTCCCTGATGTCGCTAGAGGAAGCTGGCGGGCAAAGACCAATCGGTCGATGATGGCGGCAAGGTTTCCTTATCGCACGGTGGCTTCTCCCTCATGGAGATCTCTCCCATCGTAGCGGTGCATCGCCCCGGACGGTGTGGTCATGGAAGCGGAGATTGGGAGTAGGGTCATCGACCCTAGGAGATAGTGGTGGTCCTCAAATGGCGGATGGCGTCTTGGGTCGCGTTTGTATAAGGGAACACGGTGCTAGGCGAGGGGCACAGTGGCGTGGTCCGATGGTAGTGGCTTGGTCACGCGGCTGCATAAATGACGTGGTGATGGCCTCGCATTCGGCATGCTTGAGGTCATGGTGGCCACTGACACGGGATTAGAGCAGCGTGTGTCATCTTATTGTCTTTTGGCCTGGCCTAGGGGCTACATGTGCGCCGGTCAGGACGACCGTTCCCGTAGGTAGACTTGCTTAGATGAAGTAATGGTCATTTGGCCCTAAGATATGCTTGCACCAAGTCATTTGTTATGGCATGATATCGGTCTCCTCGATCTAGCAGCCGACAAGTTTTGGTCTTCTGGGTCAAAGATCTACACGGATTGCACATGCTGCTTCTGCATATCTGGATCAGATGATCCGGTCATGTGCATCCATATTATCAGTCACTGCAGCTTCAAGCGAGTGCGTCGTGGCAAAGCTTTGCTTTCTTGTCGGTGCCATGAGTTTTGGTCTATGCTGCAAAATTTAAAACTTTGACCAACGTAGTCCGCCAAGATCACTATGAAGATAACGAGGCATATACATGCAAGGATCGGGATCACGACTCACCAGGCAGCATAATCGATGTAGTCGTAGAAGAGTTATGAACAATCGTAGATCCTCACAACTAGGCCTAGTTGCAAGGATGCCCCTAAGCTTCCCTCATCAAGTATCACACTTGTAATTCCTCTTATTGTGTGCATGTGTACGCTCGTGTCAACCCGTTAGCGCTCCGATATCCAGGACTTGGCACCAACGAAGAGAGACAGCCTTTCAGCATTGCTAATTGGTAGCACTAATCGACTGCGATTAGAGCTATATGAATCTGGAAGTTTCTGAACACATGAGAGATAACTACTAATTAGAGCTAGGTCTAATCGGGGGAGGACACCTCAAAAAACGAATTAGAAGAAGCTCTAATTCAATTAGAGGGGCTCTAATTAGACCCTCTAATTCTACTAGAGAGAGAGAGAAAGAGGCTTGCTCGCAAAATTGGTTTATCTCTTAGCATTGGGGTGCTTTTTATAGTTGGAGAGAGGGGAAATTTTCCAAATGGACGGAGGAGTCCTCGTTGATATAGGAGGGTGCTTGGCCGCAGCAAAGAGGTAGTCGCACCCCTCCTCCTAGACCAGCTCGGATTGGACTCCTTGGTGGGAGTCCAACTCTATCTCCTCTCTCATTTTTCCATTTTCTTTCATGTTTCCCTTCAAATAAAATAGAAAAACACCGAAACGTTTATAGTGCCATGATTGGAGGCCCTGGGGCCCACCTTTCAGCCCCACCCGTTGGTGCGTCCTAAGGGTCAAATTTCCCCCTCCGGCACTCCCCCTCCCCCTTCTAGTTTTTTGCCCGAAACTCTTCCGGAACCCTATGAACCCAATAGATAAAATATCAATATTACATAATGATGTTAGAAACATATTTATAACATCCTGGGACATCTCATGTCCTCCGGTATCTCTCATATAAATTCTGCCATACACCAGCATAATTTCTCCCTTATAGTAACTTCCCCGAAACCACTCCGATTGACACCGGACTTGTTTTTGTGATATCGTATCGACGCCAAACATTCATAAAACCAATAAAAACATCTTTACTCTCTCAATTAAAGGTTGGCATGGATTAAGCATGTGACCCGTAAAGGCTCGATAGCACACATACATGTTCGGGAACTTACCGAACAATAACCATCAGCGGGACCGTGGATGCCCATGATGGCTCCTGTGTGTTTACGAAGAACAAGGGAACCTTATAAGTTACTCATTGCACTTATTCCCTTAACTTGACGATACCAACAATATAATGAGTTGAGACCATGTGATCTCGTGATATCAAACTCTTTGATCATAACACTTATAGAACTCGTTGTCGATATCGTCCTCTTTTCTCATCCATGTCCCTGATGTCCTTGTGATAATTCACATTGTGTCTGGATAAATGATTGGTTGACATCGGTGATACTGAGAGATCCCAAAGGATGTATCTCTCTATCATATAGAAGAGTTAAGTACTAGTCTTGAACGATCGCACTTCCATTACACTTTCTAGTGCGGTGACCCAGCACACCACTACACGTGTAATGCGCAAGTCGTTGACATAATACTCACATAAGTACTTATCAGTGAATATTACATCCCTTAGAGTGGTACAATAGAAACATAACAGGTCCAAGCAAAGCTATAGGATACAAACATTAAACATTACAAAATCTCGAGAATCTCTTTGATGAATTAAAGAAGATCTCAAGCAAATGAAACATCAGAAGAAGAAATTTAAAGCTCCAAGCCGTAGAATAACTCTAGCTCAGAACCTAATCCACCACGGTTGATGTCAGCCCTAATCTATGTCTTGTAAACAACTAACTCCAAGAATGGGCTCCACCTACACCTTGATAGCTTCTCCTCCACCGGCGTTGTTGATGATGATGCTTCACTCGCTAAGTAAGATATGACTCCACCTAGCTTCATGAGGTAGCTATGGCATCCCGGTGAAGACTTCCTTAAGGGCTTCAACTCTAAGCAGGGGGTCAAATGGGAACGAATGAGTAATGAGCGTTACTCAACAAGTTCATGTTATATAGTGGGTAGTTTGATGCACTAACTACAGCTTTAGACTCGAAAGAGTCATAAGCTAATGCAAGGGTTTTGGAAATCTTTCTTCAAGAGGTTGCTTTTAATTTGGAAAACTATGCCCACCAGACCATCACAAGACTAGAACTTCATGGAGATGTCTTTCTTGTAGCGTTCGCAGCTCCTTCCCGGAACAGGGGGTAACATGCCACATCCTTTTAGACTATGCAGAGGTGTGTTACTTTATCCATAGGCGATCAAGACCATGTTGCACAACTAGGCGTACGTTCCTGTCCACACCCACTTAGGTGTAGGGCCCGGTTATTGATCCAAACCAAACCATGCTTCTCCGCACAACACATGCCCACCCATTTCTGCCACACGGGTTTAACCCCTGATTCCACCCCTCACGATGGATATATAGGCGCCCCGGGAAGACCATCATAGACCCTAGATTCCGTGGGAATTAAGGGATCCCACCCATGTGCATGTAGTCTCGCAAGACCTATAGCGTACGACTCTAGCGGCCCATTGACATGTGAACGATAAAAGATCACAGCTGGCTTACTCGCCCCATACAAGACCCAGCGGTATTTACGGTGCACCGAGTTCTGACGGCATTTGTTGTTAAATCCTAGGTAATACTTTCCCATGCAGATGGAACCTTCCTTTGACCTATTTATCTTACCATGGTTCCATCTGCCCACCAAACAGAACACTACCACTCGGGTAGTCATTCAATTAGTCATGTTATTATAAAAATGGGATCATGAATTCTTTTGAGAATAGGTGGTAATACGATAGGGTTTTTGAAAATAGTTCTTTAAGAAATACTGCAAATGATATGAGGAAGTGATGAACTTGCGTAAGATTGAAATAACAATAATAATCCATGTCTTCGGGTTCGAGGGTTGCGTAGAGAAATCCCGAGATCTGAAAGATAGCAAAGTAGTCCCGGTAAGGACTACTGAGAACACTGGCAAGATGATACATACATAGTAATGATATGCATTGATAAATACCCTGAAAATACCCCAGCTTACAAGTGTAAGCTACGATTGATACGATACTAAGATCACATTTGGTTTTGGAGTCTTAGAGTTGTTGCATAACTTGTGGTGATGGTGTTGTTCACTTCTATGAGACTTACATGTGTTTCACTTTTATTTAACAAACAATCGTTAACATGTTTAAGTAGAAGTGTTTATTACTTGGTTAGGTCATAAGACAATACCACATGGAAAACAACTATTGAAAAGATAACAGACACATTTATTTTTTTCTTCAAAAAGTGTAGGGCTGATGACAAAGAGTTTAATTGAAAATGAGGAACTAATACAACTAACTCTATCATCACATAATTTGCTAATTACTAGTGGTGATAGGTTTAGTAGGTGTGAAAACATTAGGGATTTTAGTAAGGAAAATAATGTGGTGGTAGTTATTTATGGTTATAATGGAACATGATAGAATTTCATTATACTTTTAGAAACAAGTTCATAAGTTAAAAAATTGTTTTATGTTTTACATATTTGAATTGGAAATTATTTTCTGTTTAATTTGGTATAACATTTGAAGCTTTCTAAAAATATTTGAATAAGTTATTAATTTCTTAATTTAAATGACTAGGAAAAATATTGCACACATGAAAACATGTTCAAATTACTTTGAAAATATCATAGATGAGTTGCATTTTTCATTTTTAGCAATTTGGTATATAACTTTTATTTTTCTGAATTTTTTAATTATTTATTATTTTTCTCAATTTTAAATGAATTAATTTAAATTCAAAATAATATTTAAATTTTAAACTTTACCAAAAAAAATTGTAAAGTTGATAAACATTTAGATTTTCTTTTTCTAAACATTTATATATTTTATTTGTATTTTTTGTTAAGTATTTCAAAAGTTATTGATTTATTAAGTTTATTTCATTTCGTGCCATTTTTAATTGACTCGTGGGGCCCACCTATCATATTATAATTCAGAAATAAAATAAAATGAAAAGAAAATTTTGCATGACGTAACGATGACGTCATCACTACATCACCTATGGAGGGGATTTCTCATGTGGATTTCAAATCGGTGGATTTAGGATAAATTGGCTTGGTTTGTCTAATGCTACAGCTAGGGAACAAGGAGAACCAGATAGTGGCGGCGATTTGACCCAATGGTCAGCGGAGCTACCGACGGCGAGCTAAACAGCGGAGGCGCAGCACGGATAACGGCGGAAGGAGGGTTACGACCACCATATTCTAAACGGAAGGCACCTTGAGGTGCGCAAGCTCGCCTGGAGAATGTAGGGACTGTGGGTGAGGCAAGGAGAGGCGTAATTTGGTAGCGCCGAGGTCTTCTCCGTGGCGGACGAACTTGAGGATGAAGGTGAATTTTTCGGCTCCGGAGCTACCCAGCTTCCACGCGTGGTCGAGGAAGTAGAGGAGATCAAGACGGACCTAATCGAACCCTCGGTGAAGACGGCCGTGGACGGAAACGACGGTGATGCTCGATGGCCGGAGACTTAGGGTTTCGGTTTATGAGGAATTCTGGGAGAAAGAGAGAGAACGAAGGTAAGTGTGGAAGGAAGGAGAGATATGGATGTCTACCGGGTCTTATCCTTGCGAGTAGGCAAGCATAGAGGAGGTGGCATCGCGACGGTACGGCATGGGCAGAGGAAGAAGAAAGGGAATGTAAATGGCAGTTTGCAATAACCCCGTGGAAATTTCAGTATTCACCACTAAGTCCTGGTTAAGAAAACTGATAAGAAATCCTTGTTTTCACGGTCTTTTTGTGAACATAAAAAATATTAAAAATAATATTTGAAATCCTTATTAAATTATCAACCTCATCAGGTTTAACTTTGGTGAAATTGAAGAAGATTTGAATTTTATACTTCAGGTGCTAGATTAAGTGGTTTTTGTTATTTCTCTCCATTTAATTTTCTAAATGGCTTTAAAAATATTGATAGGCATGATTAACATTAGCACACAACAAGCATGTGGTTAACAAAGTGATGTTGTAATTGTACAACTTTGGATACAATTCATTTAGGAAATGCTTGGAAAAACTTCTTGGTAGTGTTTGTATGAATTATAGAGAAAAATCACCAATTATGAAATTTCACTCCAATTGGTGAAGGGACTTGTTTTCTTTTATGATACCATGTCATTTTTCATAATTGAAACTCTTAGCAATTTTTGGTTGTCATTTTACTTAGGTGTGTGTAAGCCCTGTTTGATATATCAGGTACTTGATCAAGTGGAAAACATGTGTGGCTTTAGAATCTTATTTGTTTGTTTTCCACACAGGTTCCAAGTATGGATATTATTCCATGTTTGTTTTAGAAACATGTACTCATTTACATGTTCGTGTATGGATGAATTCTTTTTATTATCCATTTTTATTATGGATGAGAAGGATCTAGAAAACAAGGTATGCTTGTTTCCATCTTCCTCAACATATCACAGGACATTTAGATGCAATGGCTTGTCATTATTTCTTACTATATAATTGTTTCCATTAAAGATATTATTATGTGTTCCTCATCTTTGATGGGTTTAACAAGGCATAGAGTTTATAGGTTCTCTAATATTACCTAATGATTCACTGGATAATTGTAATAGCCCAATTTTTAGAAGACAGGAGAAACTTGTTTTCAATAACCCAAAAATCAGGGCCAACAATTTTTTTTTGAAATGTTTGACTTATGCTTGTGTTTTATTTTCTATTTGCTTGTTGTTTGTGTTTTTGTTTGAGTTTGTTAACAACCAATGTTCACAACCTACTAAAAACTTGACCCTTGTGATCAAGTCATGGCAACAAAACTTATCACCTTCATCTATCACCCTAGTTTGGCAAAACCCTTTTGAAAATGATTAGTTTTTAACAACAACCCAAAGGCCAAGATTTTTAGGAAAACAAAAGGTATTTTCCCAAAACTATATGAAAAGTATTGTGGAGGTAATCATCTCCTAACTGTTTTCAACCAAGATATTTTTTGCAAGTATTTCAAAAACCACATCTCACTTCCTTCTTTGCTAAAACCATAAGTGGGGACTATATTACCCCTGTGTTTTCCTCAATTGTATTATTTTGGAAATAACAAGCTTTGAGTTGAACTCCTTTAAATAAATCCTCTTGTAATGGTGTGCCTTGATCACTACCTTTCTTTAACACATGAAAAAACATCCTGGAAATGGAAATGAAGAACTCACTTGCTTGAGTGAACTTGTTAAGTCTTGTTATTATCTGCTTGTTGTGTGATATTATCTTATGTTTGCCTTGAATTGTTTATATCTATTTTTTGATGAGTGTGTGTTGTTTTAAGTGAATAAAATATATAAATAACAAGACCAGGCATCAGTATCATACTCCATCCTATTTTTATCTCCTCTCTTGTTTTCTTTAATCTTCCAATTTTGGAGACATGCCTCCATGTCAATTCATCAATGCACCTTCATGGATATCATGGTTCATACCTATAATATCCATCTGTCGAGACATCGTAGTAGAATTCATATTCGGGGGTGCCATGAGACTACCGATAGAGATTGTGGGGGGGACGTGGTTGTATGACAAACAACGACACTAGGGTTTTACCCAGGTTCGGTACGTCGCAACTAGGCGGCGTTCCTACTCCTGCAATCTCACTAAATCAGGGCTGAAGCCTGAAGTATACAAAGTACAACGTGAGTTAGGTTTATCTACTCGACAAAGATCAACTTCTCGGCGAGTTAGCTTCTACCTTATTCTCTCTTTGTTCTTCTCTCCCGTCCGGCTTTATATAATAGCCGGGTTAGGGCTTATAGAAAAGGAAACCTAGAAGACTACGGTAAGTCCTAACTTGGAAGGCAAGAATACGCCTTCTACTGCAAACCGTACCACGTGAGCCGCGGTCCGGGTTCTTCTAGAATCCGTCTCCTATGCATCAGCTTACTGGGCCGCCTAATTGACCGTAACCCATTAACATTCAGGCCACCCTGGTAATCTGGCACTTTAGGACACCATCTGATATACCCCTAATTGGTATATATCCGACAGTAGCCCCCAAGAAGGATTAAGACTCGAATTCACCGTCTTCCGCAAAGTTCACATTCTTTCCGAGAAATGTCGGCTTTTTTTCTTGATTATTCTTCAACTTCAAATCATGCTTTAACGCGAAACTCGGATTTCGGGAAATCCGCCTTTTTCTTCCACGAGCCTTCGTGGAGAAGGAACTTCCTACGTCAACGATAAAATCACGCTGACGTCAGGGACGTTTGGGTTTTTGCGTGTGAAACCCTGAAACGTATCTCTGACAGATTCTCACGAGAAACGAGGAGATAGCCACAATCACCTGTCGATTCATTTCCCGGATTTTCCGGCGAGTGACACGCGTTGAGCATCCAATGGTCAAAATTGCCGTTAGTACGTATCGCAAAGGATTCCAGGCTATAAATAGCCCATTCATCCCCTCCGGCAAACCTTCTGCTCCCTTCTCACCTCCCAGCTCAAGCGCCCTAGCCCTTGCCTTAGTCTAGTGAGAACGAAACAGAGCTCGAGCTCGCGCAAGCGCCATCCTCGAATTTCACATTAGAGAGCTCGAGTTCCTCGTCGCGCCGCCGTGAAATGGAATCACCGCGCGCATTCCCAGAATGCTCCGTTGCTACGGAAATCGACGAAATCATCAACGAAATGGATCCAATGTTGGATTCGCCGAGCCGCGCCACCGCCGACGTGCCGGAGAAAACCTCCGGTGGCCAGGACCGCGAGGAATCTGCCTCTCGCGGCCGGTAACCTGGTCGCGTCTTCTTCTACTCCGCCTGCGCCTCCGGCTTCCAAAATGGTGGAGGAGAAAATCGCTCTTGTCGGAGAGGAACTCGCAGCCGCGGCCGCCGCCTCCGCCGGAGCCGAAGAAGAAAATGAAACTGCCGGCAATTGGAGCCGGAGCAGCATTCCTTCCTCCCTTCTTCCGACAATGGAGAAGGAAGGGTTGATTGCGAAAGGAAAATGGCGGCATGAGGAAGAAGAGTCTGAGCCTTTGCCCCGAGCCGGGGAACGAGTCCTTCTTACCTCGCACATCGCTAGAGGTATGGGAATCCCGCCTTCCGCCTTTTTCCTCGAAATACTTAGCCATTACAATATCCAGCCTCACAACCTACCACCAAACTCTATTCTTTATCTAGCCAGCTTCCAAGCCCTGTTTGAAGGGTACTTAGGAATAGCTCCTAGATTAGATTTCCACAATATTGCTTTGGAATCAAGCGAAACCCCTCAGAGGGCGCTCTTCCAATCTGTGGAACCATATCTTTCACCCTGCGTAGATTCAGGGAAGATTGGTTCCCGAAAATAAAAACGTCGGAATCCATCAAATTTTGGACGGGTTCCTTCTTCTATCATCAAGACATCCCATTTCCAAGAAAGGAAACTGGGGCTCCACCATTTGTCAATGCTGTCGCTATTCCCTAGGACACTTGGGCTGCAAAAGCGGTACAAACTTTGCCAAACGATTTGATGAAAATCAAACGGCGCATCGCTAAGCTCACTTCGTCCACACCTCCTCTTACCAGGGCCGACACAGTTTTGTGTTGGTTCGGACGTCGCATCCAACCTCTTGCACATCGAACTCGGCTTTTGTGCAAATACGAGGGTCCGGAAAGAGAGATGAGAGGAACGGATAAAGCTTTCTCGAAGCGGGACTTCACGAAGTGGGTCAATCAGCTGGTTGCTACCCGTGACCAATATAAAGAAAGCCGAGAAATGTATCATGGAGGAAATAAGATTCCAAAGGTATGTCCTTTTCTCTTTGGACAAATTTTCTCGGATTTCTGCCTTTCTCCATTTTCTTAACTTAGTCGGATATTTGGCCTTTTCCATAGTTTGATGATCTTACGGAAAAGGATATTGCGACTGACGCCGAACTTGACGAACTTCATGCTAACTTTTACGGTGGTCGGAAACGCAAGAGGCCAGCAACCACTGAAGAGGTGGTAAATCTTGACGGGATTCCTGTCGCTACATCCAGGTAATTCCTTGGGTATTTTGTACCTTTACCTGCTTTTTATTGCATAGTTGGTTTGGTCTCTCGGAATATTGATTTCTCGGATTTTCTTCTTCTTCCTTTTTCTTTAGCCTTGCTCCAACTTCTTTGAAGTCAAAGAAGCTGAAGAAGCATAAGGCCACTATCGGCAAGGGAGCGCCATCTCCTGCGACAGCTCCCCCTACCACAGTTACTCTTGCAGGAGAAGATCAGTCTTCAAGGCCGGAGGAATACCCATTGCCGACCAGCCAGCCTATTGCATCCGAGACGGATGCTAGGGAAAGGGCGGAGCCGGATATGGGTGGTCCTTCTCGTATACCTGAGGAGGAGCCCATTCCCACGTTTAACAGAGAATTCAAGGTAAAGGAGGAACCCTTCGACGAACACGGATATATTCGTCCAGGGGCTAAGAAGTTCTTCGCTCCTTCTCCTCTGATCCGTCCTTGGCCGCAAGGCGGATTAATTGTAAGGAATAACTTCGTATTTTCACCTCGGCAGGTCATCCAGGACGGCCTTCACCACGTTGGGATTCTTTTTGCAGAGTATGCAAAAGAATTCAACGAAAACTTGTCAGATTTGCAACAAATGAGCCAGGTAATACCTCTAGCCCCCAAGCAATAAGTCGAATGCATGCTTTTGCCTTAATGCTTTTTCACTTGTATGCTTGTTCTTAACCTCAGCATTTTTTGTCTCTTTTCCGTGTTTCAGCAAGCCGATGTAAACATAAACCTGGAAGTTTTCAACAAACTTACCATCAAGAACAAGGAGGTGAAATCCCTTATTTCAATTCTTGAGGGTAAAGAAACAGAACTGGCATCCACTCAGTAGCAGCTGAAGGAGACAGCAGGTAAGATATTTCTCTGCTTCCAGTTGTATGAATTTTTCTAAGTATTTTTCCGAGTTTTCTTACTCGTCTTTTTTACTTGATTTTCAGCTTCATTGGCAAAAGCCAAACAAGTTGCTGAAGATGTCGGCAATGCCGAGAATCTGCGCCGGGAAAACCTGGATCTTCATAAGCTCCATATGAAGTTGCAGCAAGACCTGGAAGCCAGCCAATTGGCTGTCGGCATTATCAAGTCCAAGGCCTCCGACCAAGCAGCCAAGGACAAGGACACTATTCGAGATTTGGAGAATGCCTTGAACCAGCGCTTGGAGGAAGGCGCCGAGATGGAAAAAATTCTCGGTAAGTTTTTATCTTTTACTGGATTTTTCTTGTTTACAACTTTATCTATTTTTGCTAACACTTTTCGTGTCTTACTGAAACAGGAGATAGCCCCCAGCTTACTCGTATTGAGAAAACCCGAGCGTTTGGGAAGGTGTTCACCGCAATCATGGTTGCGGGGATGCTGCTGGTCAACAAATGCCTTCCCGCTAGGACTGGGGAGTTCTCGGAAGTTGAAAAACTTTCGGAAGCTATGGTGGAGGTGGCGGCGTCAGGGAATCCATCCTGCGCTCCGCGGCGCGTGGTGGTGCGCGCATGGCTCTAGGGCTCATGCGTATGCACTACCCTGACGCCAAATCTTGGCGCGTGGCGTCCGACATTCCGCTAGGCTACACGGAGGCGCAGGGGGCCAGTATCTTTGAATCTATCAAAGGCCACGCCACCAAGATCGCCACCATGGTCAACATCTCCACCTTCTACCCAGAGGAAACCATTCCAGATATTCCCGAGGAATCTAGCAGTGAAGATGACTCGGATGTCTGAAGGATGCCTTGTCCTGGGTAGAAAATAGGAAATAGGAGCATTACTGATCTTACAATGTAAACTTATTGTAATTCTTTCTATTCCTTTGTATAAACAAGTACTCCGCTTTTGCAGCAGTATTTATTAAGTCCTTTGCAAGTTTTCCGGGTTTTTATTCCTTTATCTTCTAAGCTCTCTGGTTTGTATGCTTTAACTGTCCTTAGTGTTTGAAATGACTCGATAGTATTTTAATCTTCATGCCAAGTGACTGGGTATAACCAATCAGTCGAAACTCGGAAACATGGATCATACTAAAGGCATTTTTACTTACTAGCTCCAGTGACCCAACATAAAAAAAATCAGATAATACTTAGAGAATTGTAAGGAATTTTTTGAATGAAACTCAGGCACGCATGCACAATCTAGGTTTCCTTAAGCCATTTTTAGGCTGAAAATCATTCAGTTTTTTTACACCGAGCACACAGGCACAATTCGGGTTAACATTGAGTATTTTGAAAGATCATTGGGAAATAGATAAGACGGAATTATGATTTAAACTATAATAAACATGTAAAAAACATAGATGTATGAATTCCGACAACTTTATTTCATGATCTCAAATATGTTTACATAGAAATTGAACTAAGTATAGAAGAGACGTAACTGCTGGATGCTCCAGGGTCTTTTGGTCTCCCCTAGTTCGTCATCTATCTTTCTCTTTCTTTTGCGATTCGGCTTTTCGGGATCATCTTCCGTGTCTCGAATATCTACAAGATAGTATGATCCATTTTTCATAGCTTTGCTGATGACGAATGGTCCTTCCCAAACTGGAGCCAATTTGTGCTTTCTTTGTTGTACCAATCTTAGCACTAGGTCACCTTCTTTAAAAGAACGATGCCTGATTTTCCGACGATGATAGCTTCGTAAACCTTGCTGATAAATGGCAGATCTTTGAAGCACAAGTTCTCGTTATTCCTCTAAGAGATCGACGGCATCCCGTCGTGCGCTTTCGGCATCCGAGTCATCGAAAGCTTGCACTCTTGGGCTATCATGGATCATGTCCGTTGGAAGGACTGCTTCTGCGCCGTAAACTAGAAAAAACGGGGTTTGCCCTGTTGACCTATTTGGCGTCGTTCGAATACTCCAAAGCACAGAGAGTAACTCTTCCACCCATGCTCCAGCTGCTCTATGAAGAGGAGATTCGAGTCTTGGACGTATTCCTTGCAGGATTGAACTATTCATTCTTTCAACCTGCCCATTGGATTGTGGGTGTGCCACAGATCTAGGTGTATTCCCGTTTGTCAGTAATATTTTGCCAACTCTTCAATAGAGAAATTTGTCCCGTTGTCGGTTATTATGCCGTGTGGAACGCCGTATCTCATGACTACGTCAATGATGAAATTTCTGGCTGTTACACCGTCAAGCTTTTTGATGGGTTTTGCCTCCACCCACTTGGTATACTTATCCACTACAACGAGTAGATGTGTAAGTCCACCTCTTGCAGTTTTGAATGGTCCCATCATATCTAGCCCCCAGACCGCAAACGGTCATGTGACAGGGATAGTTTTGAGTGCTTGGGCTAGCATATTCGTCTGCTTGGCGTAATACTGACATCCGGCACATGTATTGACTACGTGTTCGGCATCTGTCTTGGATGTTAGCCAGAAAAATCCTGCACGGAATGCTTTCTTAACTATGCTTTTTGATTGAGCATGATGTCCGCAATCTCCAGCATGGATTTCTTGCAGAATTTCTCAGCCTTCTTCTGGCGAAATACATCGCAGAAAAATTCCGGTAGTGTTGCGTTTATACAGGCAACCGTTGATTACCGTGTATCCTTTGCATCGACATTTGATTTCTCTTTGCAAGACTTCGTCTGCTCCCTCCGGGTACTTCTGATCTACTAAGAAGTTTAGATATGGAATTGTCCAATCCGGGTTAACGAGCAGGACTTCAATTGACTCAGAAACTAGAGGATAGTCGACATCTCCACCTTTTATGGATGGTTTGTGCAAATGCTGGACAAACACACCTGGTGGTAGGGTTTTCACTCTTTCCGAGCCCATGCGAGCTAATGCATCCGTGTTCCAATTTTCTTCCCTTTTGACGTGAAGTACATCAAATCCCAAGAAGCAAATTGCAAACTCGTCCACCGTTCTCCGATATTCGGCCATGATGGGGCTTTTAGCTTCCCATGTTTGGTTAAGCTGATGTTGTACCAAATCTGAGTCACCATAGCATAAGATGTGTTTGATACCTATTTCTTTTGCAATGTGCAAGCCATGAAGCAGGGCTTCGTATTCTGCCAGATTATTGCTGGCGTTGAAGTGTATTTGTAATACATACTCCATTGTGTCTCCCTTGGGGGATTTTCGGACTACACCAGCTCCAACGCCTTCCTTCATCTTGGATCCATCAAAATGCATAACCCAATATTCCGACTCCGGCATTGGTGTGTTTTCCATTGCTTCTGTCCAATCAGCGACGAAATCTGCCAACACCTGGGATTTTATTGCCGTCCGGGGTTGGTACTTAATGTCGAACGCAGCTAACTCGATGACCCATTTGGCTACTCGGCCTGTTGCGTCCGCATTGTTGATTATATCCCCTAGTGGTGCTTTGCATACCACTGTAATGGAATGTCCTTGGAAGTAATGGCGGAGTTTTCGAGATGCGAAAAATACACCATATGCCAGTTTTGATAGTGCGGGTATCTTTGCTTGGACTCGGAAAAAACTTCGATTACATAATACACCGGATGTTGATCTGGTATGGTTTGCTCGTCTTTCCACAACTATCATCGCGCTGATAACCCTGTTTGTTGTTGTGACGTACAGTAACATGAGTTCTTCATCTTTTGGCGACGCCAAAATCAGAGCTTGCATGAAGGTTTATTTTAACTGGGTTAGCGCTTTGTCCGCCTCTTCTGTCCATTCAAATTTTTCGGATTTCTTCAACAATTTGTATAATGGCAGAGCTTTGTCTCCTAACCGGCTTATAAACCTGCTGACGGCAGCTGCAGAACCCGTCAATCTTTGTACATCTTTTAAGCATGTAGGCCTTGAGATGTTTAGGATTGCGTTGATCTTTTCCGGGTTTACCTCTATTCCTCTGTGGGAAACGATGAAACCCAGAAGTTTTCCTGAGGGAACCCCAAATACGCACTTTAATGGATTTAACTTCATTTTATAAGTGCGCAAATTTTCGAAGGTTTCTCGCAAATCTTCAAGGAGCGTGTCTTTTTCCTTGGAAACGACGGCAATATCGTCCACGTAAACGTGAACATTTTTGCCAACCTGACTATGCAAACATCGTTGCATGCAACGCTGGTAAGTTGCACATGTGTTCTTCAGGCCAAAAGGCATGGTTATGTAGTAGTATGTTCCATATGGAGTTATGAAGGAGGTTTTAATTTGGTCTTCTTCCTTCATGCGTATTTGATGATACCCGGAATAAGCGTCCAAAAAGCATAAAAGCTCGGAGCCTGCAGTGGCATCTATTATTTGATCGATTCGCGGTAACGGAAACCTATTTTTTGGACACAATTTGTTCAAGCCGGTGTAATCTATACACATCCTAAGAGCAGTACTATCTTTCTTCGGAACTAATACTGGGTTTGCAGACCATTCAGTATGTATAACTTCCCGGATAAAATCAGTTGCTAATAGCCGGATAATTTCCTTGCCAATAGTCTTCTGTCTTCTTCCGTCAAATTGACGGAGACCTTGCTTGACGGGTTTAGATCCTGGAATTACCGTGAGTTGGTGCTCAGCAAGTTCCCTGGGTACGCCTGGCATGTCCACTGGACACCATGCAAAAATATCCCAGTTCTCACGGAGTAACTTGATGAGCTCGCTTTCCTATTTGTCTGTCATGCTAGTTTCCACTATGACAAAGTTTGTCAGATCTTTGGGATCTAGGATAACCTGTCGTGTATTCTCGGAAGATTTGAAGCTGTCTGTCGGCTTCCGGCTTTCTTTTCCTGCCGGCATTTCTGTCGGCGATACTTCTTTTGCCAGCTCCTTCAGTTCCTCCTTTGCTATCACTTTTTCTTCGCAAAGGGCGTTTTCTTTTTCCAGCTCGTTTGCCAATTTGAAGTCTCCATTTATGGTTATTACTCCTCCTTTTGGCCCTGGCATCTTCAACTTGTTATAGATATAACATGATCTTGCCATGAATTTGGCGAAAGCTGGACGTCCGAGTATTGCGTGATACACGCTTTCGAATGGCACAACCTCGAAGGATACTTTTTCCTGCCGGAAATGTTCTTTCTCTCTGAAGGTTACATCTAGGGAAATTTCTCCTAGGGATCGTGCTTGCCTGCCAGGGACGATGCCGTGAAAACGTATGTTGCTATGATTGAGCTGAGTCTCAGAGATTCGCAGATGCTTCAATGTATCCAGGTGCATTATGTTAATGCTGGATCCTCCATCCATCATCACTCTTTTTAGCCTAGTGTTTTGAACAATAGGGCTTACAACTAGAGGTTTTGTGCCGGGTTCTGGGATATTTCCGGGATGATCAGACTGATCCCAGGTAATTGGTGTATTAGAGTACTTCAAGAATTTCGGGGTTGGTGGGACAACCGCATTTATTTCTCGAAGTGTTCTCTTTGCCACCTTTGCTGATGGAGTTGCCAGGAAAGTTAGGTTGCATTCTCCTTCAACTCTCGGAAACTTAGGTTCGCCTTTTCGCTGTTGTTTCTGGATTTTTTCGTCAGTGTCCGATTCACTGTCTTCTTTTTTAGCTTCTTGCTTTTGCTTGGAGAATTTCCTCTTGGAATTTTTTCCCTTGATTCCGGGCCCTGCACTGCCTTTCATATGCTTGTTGAGCCGGCATTGTGCGTTCGTATGGGTGGGTTTCCCAAATTGCGAATGGTGAACACAGTTTTCCGACTTTATTCTTTCCGACTCTTCTTTTGTGTAGTTGATCGGTTCTGTACTTCGTCCTTTCCATTTGCTCCCATTTTCTCTTCCAAAGGCTATGTTAACTTATTTGGGTTTTTGCTGTGTTTCTGAAGCTGCTTTTTTCTCAGGACGAGGGTTCTTTTTGGCTTCAATCAAAGTACTGATATTGCCACCTCTCGCTCTGATGTCATATTCGGCTGCTGCGTGCTCGTTTGCGGTTGTAAGCATAGATCCGAGATCTTTGTGCTTTTTGGAACCGATCATGAATGGTACGAGTCCGGGTTTTAAGCCATTGACGAAAGCATGCATTGCTTGTACGTCAGTTACTCCAGAACATCTATTTTTCATTGCAGTCCACCTTGAGATAAAGTCCACGTATGGTTCATCTTCAAACTGGGTGCAGCGGTTTAACTGGTTGATGTTGTTGGGGCGTTTGTACGTTTCCCCGAAAATGATGAGTAAATACTCTAGCCATATCATCCCAGCTGTCGACAGTTCTTGACGGAAGCCCGTTGATCCAATCTCTGGCTCCATCCACTAACATTAGGGGGAGGAATTTTACTGCCTCTAGGTCTGTCCCATTGTTAATCTGGACGGCTGTGTAATAGTCTGAGAGCCAGGTATCCGGGTTTGTACTGCCGGTGTATTTTTGATATGTTGGACCAACTTTGGCGAAGCCAGAATGCAGAGTTATTCTTCGTATCCTATCAATGAAACACTTGGGTCCGAAGTATAGATCATCTCTTTCCGCTCTGTCAATGTGTGCGGAGTATCTCCCGGCTGAATGGATAGAAGGGGATCTGCTCCTTTCTTTTCCATTGTTGCGCGAACACGATCTTCCGGGGTTATCTCTATTTCCTCCGTTATCGTGCCCTTTGGGATAAGGTGGAGTTCTACTCCCGCGTCTTTCCTTATTCCTCGGGGGTGTACGGGATCTCTCACGTCTGTGAGGAATATCGTATCTTCCGGCTTTTTCAGCAGGGTGTCTCGGAGGCGGCATTGCATTGTCGTCTTTCCGGTTTTGTTCTTCCCGATCTCGGGGATTAATTCCATCTTTCGGCATATGGGATCCGGTTCTGGATGCTGCATCTTTTTTATCGGGCTTTTTCTTGTCCTTTCTCGGATCTTCTTTCTTCTCTTTCAAATTACTTGAATATCTAGATTCTTCAGGTCCAGGTGCTCCAACGGCACAAGTGGCTGTTTTGCATAGGGCTGAGTTGTCATGCAATTTCCCTGATCTTGCTTCGCCTCGTTGTTGCTGTTGCAATGCCTTTCCTAAGAAAGCATATACCCCTTGAAGCTTTTCGCCATTGGAGTACAGATCATTGTTGAGGATGGCGAACGCGGCCTCCGCGTTTTCTGCTGTGGTTTTGTATATAGGTTCGCCCCTGGCATTTGTGCTGTTACTTGCTTTTGCCAGGCCGGGTTTTGAAACCGTTCCTTTGGCGGCAGTACTTCCGGTCTTGCGATTCCGGTTAACCGTGTAGGTTTAATGCCAGATTTATTCCTTCTCTCGTACTCCTCGATTTCTTCCTGCTTTAACTTAATGTCAGCTTGAGTTTTTTGAGGTGTTCCCGGGTTCGGAATAGATGTTGTTGTTGCATTTGGAGAGCTTGTATCCAGGCTTCTAGCACTTCAGGGGGTTCGTGGGGTCCCACTGGTGTTTGAAGTAGATCCTGTTCGTCTTGTTCTGACATTGGAGGAATAGAGATTTCCTTCGTTTTCTTCTCCGCATGCTTAACTCCACTTCCTCCTCCTGCTTCCAGGTTTTCGTTGGCTGGATCAGCCAATTTTTTCTTCCTGAGCTTGTATTGAAGTTTCTTGGAAGCTTTGTGTTTTTTCTTGGAAGAGGGAGGTTTTCTACCAGGTACTTCCTCTGTTAATTCCTTGGCATCCGGGTATGTTGGACTGGCTTCTCCATCCTCTCTTTCCTCCGGTGGAGGTGTTCTAGGGCTTTCCTGACTTTCGGCATCCGTGTTTTCAGCCGATTTTGCCATCAGTACTTCATGGAATCCCTCTTGAAAGGATTTGACCTTTCTTTCGAAAGCGTCTACATCTTCGTCTTCGGAATCGAATTGGTCCGATCCGGGTTCTGACTCTAATCTAGCCTCAATGGCGGCTAACACAGAGTCAGCTTCCGAGTTCGTCGTCAAATTGACGGATGTCGGATCTTCCACCTCTATTGTGGGATTCTTATTTTCTACCTCTTCCATGGGATTGTTTTCATCTGTGTTTTCGGCGATCTCGGATTGCACCATACCAATAAAGTGCGATTCAGCAGAGTATCGGCGATCTGAGCAAAATCCGGCGTCATAGTCTTCTTCGACTGGGTATAGGGCGGGTGGGATAAATTTGCTTCCACCACATAATCTCATTTCCTCTGCTGTTAATCCCATAAAGATGTTTGCAGATCCAATCGATAAAACGCAGGCACTTACCAGGCGATTCCGTGCTGGCAGGTATGATCCGTTGTCGAGGAAGCGCCTGACGTCGTTGTCGAATTCCAGACTTCCGACAGTTATGGTACTGCCAATTCCGCCGAGTATCCCCGATCGAAACATAACGCCTGACGTCGCTGGCCCCACGGTGGGCGCCAACTGTCGATACATCGTAGTAGAATTCATAGACGGGGTGCCATGAGACTACCGATAGAGATTGTGGTGGGACGTGGTTGTATGACAAACAATGACACCAGGGTTTTACCCAGGTTCGGTACGTCGCAACTAGGCGGCGTTCCTACTCCTGCAATCTCACTAAATCAGGGCTGAAACCGTAAGTATACAAAGTACAACGTGAGTTAGGTTTAGCTACTCGACAAGGATCAACTTCTCGGCGAGTTAGCTTCTAGCTTATTCTCTCTTTGTTCTTCTCTCCCGTCCGGCTTTATATAATAGTCGGGTTAGGGCTTACAGAAAAGGAAACCTACAATACTAAGGTAAGTCCTAACTTGGAAGGCAAGAATCCGCCTTCTACTCCAAACTGTACCACGTGAGCCGCGTTTCAGGTTCTTCTAGAATCCGGCTCCTGTGCATCAGGTTACTGGGCCGCCTAATGGACCGTAACCCACACTAGTAGAAAAAAACTTACTAGTGACGAACAAAAAAATACTACCGCTGGCGAACGGCGCTTCGCCAGCGCTTACACGCCAGTGGTAATCGCTACCGCTGGCGAAGCAGAATGTTAGCCAGCGGTATATTAGCTACCGCTGGCGAACACTTCTTTTGTTCGCCAGCGGTAAATAGGCCGGTAGTAGTATATTCTGCCAGGGGTATAATTTCTGATTTTTCTTTTCCAGAAAATAGTAAACGGTGAACTAATCTGAATATATCCACAACGACGGAATAGATGAAGAATCTCAATTAATCGATAGAAAGTATATATAGTTGTACAAAAAAGAACCAAGTGAAGTACACGATGGATCCACGGTAGTGTATGCTAATCCAATGCTAATAGTAAGCATACTACTAGTAGGTAACCACCGAACCAAAACAAGATTTGCCAGGGCGATGCAAAGAGAGCAGGGCATCCGCAGCCAACCAAATCGAACGGACTCAACATAGACATCCCGCAGCCAACCAAATTAGAACAAGACTTTGCACGGGCTTGAACGCGGGCGCGGAGGCGGCACCGGGGTGCAGAGTGGCGGGCAGCTGATCCTGGCTCTGGGTCCCCGTCCATGAACGTCCACACCTTGACCCTGAACTTGGCGTTCAGCTTCACCTCCACATCCAACGCGCCACTGGACTGTTGCGACCAGAGTAGGCGCCTCGAGCACCTGCTGACCGCCAAACATCGAGGCGAGCTGGGCGGACTCCTCGGTGCCATGGAAGAAGGGGTCGAGGGGCGCGTACCCGAAGCAATGCTCCTCAAGATCCCGCAAGCCAATCACTTGAAATGGCAGCAGAGGCACGACGCGTACGGCTCCCCGAACCTATCTTCCGAGGTTGCTTGGGTGGAGTTGATACTGCTGAGTAGTTGAGATTCGGTGGGGATTCTGGCGAGGAGGAAGAAGAGATTTGTGGTTTAATAGTGGATTTGGTGAGATTTGTGCGTGGAGGGTGGGATATATAGGGAGGGGATTAAATCAGACGAGGCTGGGTAGGCGTATGGTAGGTTGACATGCTCCCAACGGATGGCTCCATTAGGTCGCTGGTGAAGCGGCTGCTGTGTGTCAGTGGTACAAGTATTATCGCTGGCGAACTGAGGAGTTTGTGCGCCAGCAACAACTTGCTTAGCTGAGCATGGAGGGTCTAGACTTACCGCTGGGGAGCGTACCGACCTGTGCGCCAGCGGTATCACCGTTAGCCTGGCGAATACCAAATTCTGTTCGCCGGTGGTAATAGCGCTGGCGAACACCAAATTCCGTTCGCCGGTGGTATGCTGGTGGCTATAAGCATTCTCCTACTAGTGTCATTACCATTCAGGCCACCCTGGTAATCCGACACTTTAGGACACCATCTGATATACCCCTAATTGGTATATATCTGATACCATTCAAATTGTTAATTTGGATATTTAAACACGTTGGTATCATCTTTCAAAGTCCTTTAGAAGGCATCACTAAATATTGATTATATCCCAGTTATCTTGAAACACTTTGTCCATGTTAGTAAAACTCACTCATCATTGTTTTCAAGCTCCATCAACCTACCCTTGCCATATTCATTACTTATACATCATACCCATGGGGTCCATTTATTTTTCAATGGCCACTTAATTATTCTTCTCTTAGGGTTTTTGGCCTAACAAATAAACTCATGTTTTCACCCTTTATCACTTGGTGCCATTTTCAAAAGAGTTGTTTATTAAAAATCACTTTTGAGACCTATATACTCTCTCATCCCAACTCAAAAATATTTTTTTAAAGCTTTTTACTATTTATTATTTTTCATTTTCCAAGAGGCCAAAAATGGACTTTTGAATATTTTGTGAATAAAACTATTTCCTAAATTCTTGGAAAAATTACCAACATGCCTATGCTCATGTGGGACTTATTTATGCAAAACCATTTACAAGTTGTGATGAAAATTTAGTAGAAATTTTTTCAAAACGGTTTCAGCACTTTTTGAAATTCTAAAATTTTGTGAAACAAATATTTTCAAAAACTCTTGAGGACACCATCCCTAGACTCCATTTTTCATACTCTATCCACTAGGCATGATATTTCACATATGTTCTTTTCAAAATCTTGGTGAAAACAAGCAAAAACCCTCACTGGTCACTCTGGTCACTTTTGAGTTCATGCATGTTCTGGCCCAACAGTCCACTCTCTCTACATATCTCTTGCTCTGTGACAAAGAAAACATCTCCCCTAACCTCCTAGACATGGTCTACCTGCCCCTACCCCTCTCTCTCAGCCACCAACCAAAGGACAAGGGAGTGATCACCACCTTTTTCCTACTCCATCACCACAGTGCATCCCAGGGAGAGCCCTTGCGCCACAAGGCTCCTTATGCATCTTGTGACTCCCTGGCAAAGCCCCTGCCTTTCTCCTTGTCAACTTCCTCCTTTCCCATGAGCTGACCATGGCGCCCAGGACACGCATGACACGTCGCTCGTGTTCCGCCACCTGGGTCACGCACCTCGCCCTCCCTCCTTGTCTACAAGCTTCACGGGACATCCCCGAGCACCCCCGTGACCTTCATTTGCCCCATCTCAAATTCCTTCTTCTTCTAGCTCCTGTCAAACACCTGCGGGTGACAGCGTTTGCTCTCGACCCCCAGTCGCCTCGGGCCTCCTCTCCTCCCCTTCCATCTTACATGGAGGACCTCCTCACCTCTTTGACTCTCCCTGGCATGCTCTCTGCGCCTCTCTGAGCTTGGGCAAGTGCAACCAGGGCCTCCATGGACGCCCTACTTTGAGCAGTGGCGCCAGGCCACCCGAGGCCGCCCTTTCAATCTCCACCTTGCCACACCACCTACGCCTCCTCTCCATCGACCACCGGTGCAAAGAACCACTCCCGTTTGCGTCTGGTTCGCCGGCATCGAGCACGACATGGCCACTGTTGACCCCCTTGTCATGCTCGAACGCAGGGAATCTCCAGCCCAGTCGTTTCCTTCAATGCCTTCCTTGAGTGCACGCCTTTCTCAGGCCCCTATCAATTTAAACCTCCACTCATTGCAGGAGCACCGTCGACCGTGACCCTGGTCCGCCGCCGCAGATCCCGGGTGACCACCCTGCTCTGGTCGTTTCCGTCAAGATCCGGTGGGGGCATCGGCTCCGCCTCGCCTCCTTGGACCTCCTGGTGCTGGTCTCGCTTGGTGGCGCCCCCTGGGACCGCCAGCAGCGAGCTCTCCGGCGTGAAACCGTCGTGTTTCGTTCTTGTCGCCGGCGTGAAACCACGCGGTCGACTTCCAACCGTCGGATCCCCATCCAACGGCAAGATAACTCTTCACCCAGGGCCTCTTTAACGGATGGGCCAGACGCGACCCACTGCCGTCCATTCGATTTATCTCCACCGGCGGGAAAAGCTAGCGGGTCGTCCCAACTCACAGATCCGGCCCCTGTGCTGCCTCCGAAGGCAGATCTGGCCCGTTATTGTTTTTTCTGGAGGTTGATTTCTTTTCCTTGCAGATCTGTTTCTAGATGTTTACTCTTAATCAAAAATAAAATGTTAAACTGTAAATCTTTCCAAACCAAAAATCACAGTGGTAGGTCAACAAATTTTTAAGCATATCCAACTTGTAGATCTATGTTTTGTGGTGTATTTTAGGAGAAATTGATTAAATGTTAGAACTACTCATTTTCACCAATAAATTCATAACTTGAGTTTTAAGTGTCCAAATCTTGCAAACTAGATTTTTTTTAGAAGATCTTGTTGTTACCTATCTGTGGAAATTGGCCTTGTTTTGACTTGAGTTACTGTGTGAAAATTCCATGCATGTTTGTTTAGGACCAGAAAGCACTTCTATGATTCATTTAATTTATTTGGTGATGAATTTTGATGCGAATCCAACTATGTTGGTTTGTGAGTGACTAGGAGCACCTAACTCTAGGTTTCGTGATTTTTGGAGTTACAGAAAAGTCTTGGTGAATTATTTAGTGTTTAGCCCTTTTCTACTTATTATTGATTTGCCTCTATTAATTATTGTGTTATATTGTTATTGTTATAAAAATGATTCCTAGCATGTGTAGGGTAGTAATCCATGTTTAAGATGTGCTTTGAGTGTGTCACTAGCATGTTAGGAATTGTGTGTGAAAAAACATGGTTGTTAGTAGTTTTCTTCTCATATAATGTTTACTAGAAATTAGGAGTTCCTCTTGTTATTTTATTATGTGAGCAAACGGTTTTGAGTGATTGTTTTAGTATTGCTTGTCATAGCATAGCTACTGTTATTATGGCACATTATACTTTCTTGCATGGTTGAATAAGGTCTAGATCATTTTGGCATGCGTTGCTAGTTTAGGTGTTTTCTGCCATACTTGCTATTTGTATGCTTAGCTTTTGATAAATTGGTTAGGTTGTTATTTTGATATTACTAGCATGTCTAGGTGTTGTTTTCTCTGTTATATGGATGCTATATTATAGATCTATCATGTTAGGATAAACCATGTTGATGATCTATTATGGTTATGCATGTATGCATGTCTAAATAATCATTTTCCATGTCTAGTTTTAGTAGTTGTTTTGCACCTTGATTTTTCTCATGATTTGAGTGATGTCATGACATGTTTAGTATAGATATGTCTCTTTTATGATGTTGCTTAGCTTCTGGTTGTATTATTTCTTCATGTTTAGAAAATCATGTGTTACTATAGGCTTGTAGTATTGCTTGTTATTATTTTCCTATTCCTGTGTATGTGTTCCTAAGTTGTTTTCTTGTCGTTTTGTTCATCCTCTTGAATGATTAGAGATTCATTTAACCTTATATGGACATGTTATGAGAGTGGCACACCCACTGGATTCATGCCATTTTGGTTGAGGATCAATAGCATTTGTTCTAGTGTTATTCATGTGTATTGTCTGCGCATGTTTTGCCTGTTGGTGCGTACCCTAGTGCTTTCTTTTTTTAGTGTATTTGCTTGATTAATTGCTTGTTGTATGTTTATGTTTTTTCAAGTGTTTGCCTTTGTTTGGTTCTGATTGGGTGTTTTTCTTTTTTATTTTACGGCGTTAGATAACGAAGACGGTATTATTCCCGGAGAGGTTTTTATTGCAACTCTTGTTTATTTCAAGAGCAAGACCAAGACCAGCGCCAAGGCAAGCCACTCTAAATGCTTGCTTGTTGTTTACTTATCATTATATATCATGCATGTTTTACTTCTGAAGTTTTAAAAAAGTTTGATTCAAAAACTATTTTCTTAAGTGGACTATACCACCTATCTATTTTATGTATCTAATATGCATTATCCACTATAGAATCTTGGTGTTGCCAAGCCCTTTACACATTTTAGTATAATTACTTAATCTATTCAAGTCCCTTAGTGGACATTTTAACTTGGTGTTTTTGGAAAACAAATATCTTTGGAAAAACCCGAAGGAAAGGTGGGACCTTGTCCGAGGGACGTTTGTGAAGGAGGAAATGTTTTCAACTTGATTTCCAAAAATGAGACATAACATAGTCTTCGCCGGATAACCAAGCCATACTACCACATTACCTCAATATGGGAATGGGGTCTAACTAAAATCTTGTCGGTGTTAGTTCGTGTCTACCTCAATGTGTTATAGGGGTTAGAGTCCCCTGAACCGAATTGTCGCCAGAAAGGAAAGCATGGAACATTCAGAGTGTGGGATTAAGTTCACCACCGGTTGCAACGGTTGGGTCTCCTGCCATGGCGGTGTGTTGTCAGGGGGAAACCAGATCGATACGGCTGACTCACTCGGTGCCGGGGAGAACAAACCCATTTGAAGAAGTAACCATTTACTAGAACTTTCATAGTGGATAGTTAGGACGAGTTATCTGATGTTCGCATACTATCGTGGACATTCCGTGGTTGTTCACGGTGGATGTAGTGGATCTTGTGGATTGTGTACACCTCTATAGAGTAAAACTATTTAGAATAGCCGCATCCTCAGATATGGACAGATGAATGGCCATGTAACTAGCATTGTGTCAATGTTTTCAAAAAGCTTGAAAAGTGTTTTGGAATTGTACCTGGGAGGTACTCATAAAGGGAAATGATTTTACCTTTGAGGTACTGAAAAATGGTGATCTTGAAGAGGTGATCTTCCAAGAAGTTTTGCAAAGAAAAAACTTTCTTTTATTTAAAATGCTTTATCAAAACCTTGGGGATATGCAGTATCTTCAAGAGGAACTAAATATCTTTTGAAGTATCTTCTTCAACAAGAAAATCTAAAGCTTGATCAACCACGATGGGTCTTCAATTCATGATGGCTAGTTGAACCCTAATTATAGTCTTCCAACCACCTATATATGCATACTTGCATGCTTTAGCTATCATTCGAGGTGTCTTGCGAGTACAATCCAATGTACTCATATTGGTTTAATATCTAGCTATTGTCTTAGCCAGACTTTGAGCAGCACTCCGGAGACCCCGACGAAGATGGCGCCGCTGACGACTGTGCGAACTAGGAACATCTCCGAGTCATTTTACCACGAGTTTGTTTTGAAGAGTTCCGATGATTAGTGTGTTTTCCTGCCCTGCGTGGTAGTTGTTTTCAACTGAGTCAAGTGACCAGTTGTGTAAGACGTGTATTCGTGTAGTGGATGTTGTAATCTGAAATGCCAACTCGAGTATGTTGTTCACGATAAACTGATCATGGGATCGTGAATGTATGCATACTGGAGGTCTCGGACTGCTAGTCTGGGGTCCCCATAGAGTTGGTATCAGAGCCATCCTGACTTTAGGAGACCTTAGTTAGCATGGACGTCAGATAGGAAATAAAAATATTTTGGTAAAAACTATATTACTACCTAAATTATTGTATCTAAGAAACCCTAAGCATAGCTTCCACTCTTCTCTTATTCCCAAAATTATTGCCTAGTTTATAAAACCGAAAGTTGGAAAACCAGAGAACATAGTACATATACCCTTTTTCTCCTTGTTTTCATGGCTCAAAATATTTTGTAATTTAAAAAATGAGTATATGAAACTTTGGTTTTTATTTGAAGGTTTACCAAAAGGGTTTTCTTCTGTAACCTTTTTAAATTTGCATACTTTACGATGTCCCAAGAAGACCTTAGTAATTAGCAACCCGGAGAAAAAAGAAGATTCCTTCTGAAGGCCTCGATATCAAGGTGATTTCTATGCAAATACCGAAGACCTGCTGGAACCTCCAACACTTAAGTGATCTCACCGCAAGTGTTTTTCCAACCTAAACAAGATGGAGGAAATCCTCGAGATCAGAAGACTCTGCCAAGTATCAATTTCAACCCCGACAATCTATAAAGACGTTAACAACATGAAGACTTCAACAACCCTGGTTGACCTAGACCCATAGGATCGATGATGTCTACACACGCTTCTATTCTTGTAGACAGTGTTAGACCTTCAAGTGCAGAGGTTTGTAGAACAGCGGCAAGTTTCCCTTAAGTGGATTACCCAAGGTTTATCGAACTCAGGGAGGAAGATGTCAAAGGTATCCCTCTCAAGCAACCCTGCAATTATGATACAAGAAGTCTCTTGTTTCCCCCAACACACCTAATACAATTTTTAGTTGTATAGGTGCACTAGTTCGGCGAAGTGACAGTGTAATACAAGTAATATGTATGATTATAAGTGACAATAGCAATCTGAAATAAAAATGGCAGCAAGCAAACATGTAGCAGAACTGAGTGTAATAGGTGTTTCAATGCTTAGAAACAAGGCCTAGGGATCCTAGTTTCACTAGTGGACACTCTCCACAATGATAACATAATTGAATGCATAAATATCTCTCTTCACTATGCTACTTCGAACCACTCTCCGGTTGAATAACAAACACCAATTCATTGCGTAGGGCTATAACAACACTCCTCAAAGTCGCATTCCCATGTCTATTTAACCCCACACTGCCACCTTGAGCGCCCTAGAAGGTACTTGACAAACACCACAATTTCATAGGGTCATCCAACACAAGATATAAATATCATGCTAAACCACACGGTGCACACACTGTCACCGTTACACCATGATCAAAGTGTCTACGGAGATCTCATAACAAAACCACTTGAGTCACATAACAGATGGAGAGTAACATATACTTATTCAACTAGATTACAAAGCTCATGATCACATAAAGATCACACCATGGAAGAGAGAGATGAAACACATAGCAACCGGTAGAGCCCTCGGCCCCGGGGAGAACTACTCCATCCTCATAAGAGGAGGCAGCAACATCGATGAATATGGATGTGGAGTCGATGGAGATGGATCCAGGGGCACTTCCCCGTCCCGGCAGGGTGCAAGAACAGAGATTTATGTCCCCCGGAACTTTTCAGCGGCGGCGGCGGAGCTACGAAACTTTTCGTGAAAAAAGGCTGATCCTTTTAGAGTTGATGCATCGGGGGGCATATATAGGCGAAAGGGCGATGGCGGTGGGCGCCCGAGGGGCCCACACCACCTCCAGGCCTAGCTAGGGGTCCACCCGCGCCTAGGCATGGTGTGGGGCCTCCGGGGGCCCCTCTGGGTCTCCTTTGGACTTCCTTGACCCTCCGGGACTTCTAAGACTTCTGGCTTTTGAATCGTCCAATTCCGAGAATATTTCCAGAACAACTTTTCTGAAACTAAAAATAGCAGAAAACAGGAACTGGCTCTGTCACATCTTGTCAATAGGTTAGTCCTAGGAAATTGATAAAAATGACATAAAGTTTAGGGAAAACATGTATCATATAGTATGAAAACAACATGGAACATCATAAATTAAGGATACATTTATGACGTATCAACATCCCCAAGCTTAGTTCCTACTCGTCCTCGAGTAGGTAAACGACAAAACAAATAATTTATGAGGTGACATGCTACCAACATAAACTTGATCATCGTAGTAATGTAAAGCATGTAACCTAGGATCAAATGATAAAGGTTGTGGTTTATAGTCGATATCAAAGAGTAATGTATAAACCATTAGGAATACCAAAGTAAAACTTTTCAATGAATCAATACTAAAAGACAATCCACTGTGCAAAGTATATTAAAGATGATTTAAGCTTCAAGAACAACAATATAATCATCGAAGGCATCAAACTCTCACAACAACTCCTGTTAGGATCAAGTCAAGTGACAACAATATGCACGTAGGAAAATCATTCAAATAAATGTGCACTTAAAACAAGCAAGCTTCTGTATTGGTTCCTGGTAACAGGATGTTATGGCTAAAAGAACATTATGGGGGGTTTGGATGATCAATGGAAGAAAGTATCACACAACTTAAAGTGATCATTAGACAATAGGAAGTCTTATAATCGAAGTTATGCAAGGAGTAGTGATTGCCACACAACGGATGCACATACAGCTATAAGTGTATGAAATCTCTCCAATGGAACTAGTGGGGGTGCATCCAACCTGCTTGCTCACGAAGACCTAGAGATCTTTTGAGGAGGGCTCATCATTGTAATATACAAGCCAAGTTATATAATGTAAGTTCCTCACATAGTTATGCAAGTCATAATATGAAAACTCTCTCCAAACTGAAGTAATGATGCCAAACAAAGCACAAGTGTGGAATAAATGATAGTAATGATGCCCCCTCTCTCTTTATTTTTTCTCTTTTGCCTCTTTCTTTCTTTTCTTTTCTTTTTCTCTTTTGGGCTTTTTCTCTTTTTTTTTGATATATAACCTCACTAGTAGGGGCAACTCTATTTTACAATGAATCAACACACTTTTAGTACTCATAAATCAAACTGAAATATCTCTGATGTATAAAACTATATTCTCCTGTCAGTGTAGCAGTATGCAAAAATAATGATGAAGCATGACAAGTAACATAATGATGATGGATGTTGTATGGCAATATATCTCAGAATGGCTATCGAAATGCCATGGTAGGTAGGTATGGTGGCTGTTTTGAGGAAGATAAATTTTGGCTTATGTGTAGAAGAACAAAGTTATCCCACGGGGTTTGGATGTACTCGCAAAGTTTGCACCAACTCTCAATGTGAGAATGAGCAATGCACAATATCGGAGAGGCTAGTAAATATGGATGGTGGAAGTGCCAGAAAAACGCAACATAGAACTCACAAGTTAAAAGATTCCAAATAAAATCATGATATCACAAGGCATAATGAAAATCACTCCGAGAGGGTCCGTGGCATTGACGAGTCACTGTTAGCTACCCCGACCGTAGCGTGTAACAAAAACCCATTACGATTACTATCAGCAAAGGAAGTCATATACCATTATCCTATCAACTGGTTATTTGAGTGTGGCACAGTTTCAAGCTTCTAGACCAACCATTAATTGTTTTTACTCTACTAAACCAGCAAGTTTACCATTAAGTAAATTAATATCTAAAAAAATAGCAAATAATCAAGTGAACTAGTTTAATGATCTATAAGAATATGCAAGCTTTTCCGTTATACCATCTAGCACTCGTAGCATTTTCTACCAAACAACAAGAACTCTCCAAGAGATATAGCAATGAAACAAGAGAGTAATAACATAACTCTACTAGAACTAACAGCTCTGATAAAGAGATGCATGAAAAACAAGAGCTAAAATGATTTGCAGCAGCTAGAAGAAAAACTAAGAATACGAGCATAACGAGTATTCGTATGAAAAGGCGGAGCGTGTCTCTCTCCCACACAAAGAATGCTAGGGTCCAACTATATTATTGCAGCAAGGAAAACAAAAGAAAACAAAGGAAGACAAAAGAAAAACAAACAGATGCTCCAAGTAAACTTCATATGATGTGACCGAATAAAAATATAGTTTCACTAGAAATGACCTGCTAAATTGTTGATGAAGAAGGGGATGCCTTGGGCATCCCCAAACTTAGATGCTTGATTCTTCTTAGAATTTTCTAGGATGAACCACGGTGGAATCTCCAAGCTTTGACCTTGCACTCTTCTTGATGACATTATATCACCCTCTTCTCTTGACCCTTGAAAACTTCCTTCACACCACACTCAAAGAGTAATTCGCACTAGAGGGTTAGTGCAACAAACAAAAATTCATGGGTTCTATATGGGAACAAGTGATATTGATACTTTTAAACATTAGCTACAGCCACTGATGTTTCGTGAATCACATAAATCCACTTGACATCGTAAAAGAGCAAATGCAAGAAAAATGGTAGAATCTGCCAAAACCAGAATAGTCTGTAAAGACGAATTTTTTTGGGGCACTTACGTTGCTCAGATCAAAAAACTTAAAGAACGCAATAAGTCGCGGAATTAGCTAAGGATAAGCACAAAAAATTCAGATCATTTTGATCTTCCTAGATTTTATACGATTTATTACGGTGGACAGCAGAAATCTGTTTCCTGCGCAGAAATCCAAAACCAACTCCAACTCTCGCCAGAAACTTTACTTGGCACAACTAAAACATGAAAATAAAGATACAAAGGAGTTGCTACATAAGTATACGACCCCTTGGCTCAAAGAAAACAGAGAAAAACAAAGCAAAAATAAAACCATGGGTTATCTCCCAAGAAGTGTTTTTCTTTAAAGCCTTTTAGCTAGGCATGATAATTTGAGAAGATGCTCACATGAGAAATATTAACTGAAGCAAAAGAGAGAATTAGTAAGAAATTTAAAGCAAATTTAAGTCTAACACACTTCCTATGAAAAAGAATCTTGTAGAAGAACAAGTCAATAAAGCACAAAGTGGCTAGCATAGGAAGACAAAATAAATGTAACTTCAAAATTTTCAACATAAAGAGGGGAAACTTGATATTGTTGAGATGCATAAGATTATGTTTCCCTCTCTCATAATAACTTTCAGTAGCATAATGCATAAAATTAACAATATAACTATCACATATAACATTCTTATCATGATCCACATGCATAAAAGAATTAATACTCTCCACATAAGCATAGTCATTCTTATTAATAGCAGTGGGAGTAAATTCAACAAAATAGCTATCATTATTATTCTCATCACCATAATCATAAAATATAGGAGGCATATTGTAATCATAGTTAACTTTCTCCTCAATAGTAGGTGGACTGAAAATATCATATTCATCATTGTAATCGTCATAAAGAACTCCAACATGATAGACAAGTTGTATATTAGGGAGATGGTTTTGGGTAATCCCTCCATAACTATGACAAGTTTCATAAGGATAATTGTAATCATAGCCTATGTTATAGCATCTTTTATAATAGTTATCAAAGACTGGAGGCATAGTATCATCATAGGCAATAGGATAGTTATCTTCCAAAGTGCATTCATTTGTAAACATATCATCATTTTTACTAGAAAGAGATGTATCAAGCATATAACCATTAGTACCAAAAGGATTTTCAAACACATCATCCAAAAGCTCAGAGATTTCTATATCATCATTGGAAGGAACATGGATGGTACTAATAGTACATCAATTATCATCGTTTTCAGAATAGGTACCAAAAAGATTTTCAATATCAAAAGTAGTGTGTTTCTCCCAATCATGCTCACTTTCATAAATAATAGGCATAGGAAAATCATCGAGTTCAGGCTCATCAAAAACTAAAATGGGAGCAACATTCTTAGGGGGAGATAACGTTACCTCTCTCCTTTTACTCCTCTTATTCTTCTTCTTCCTCTCTATAGGAGGGAGAGGCTTGAGAGGAAGATTCTCCACATAACCTGGTTTATTGTCAGAAACAATAGAAAAAACCTTGGAGGATTCCTACTCTTCATTAATAAGATGGAAACGAATATTAGCCTTGTCATATTTTGGTAAAGTTTCCTCTTTTATAATATTTTGTATGTAAGTATTTGCGTGGCAATTATTAACACAATAAAGATGACAACCATGCAGGACACTATTCATATCAAGAGCTCTCATATCTACCAAAGAAGTTTTCTTGATAACTATTCACACCCCAAAAATAATGTAAGTTCATCATGCTGATTAGGAGTGATCATGCCATCACAATACAAACTTGAAGTATTCGAATAGATATTAGAGCATGAGCATTGAAAATTGAAATGACCCACTTTACAGCAAAGTTCACAAATAAAAGGATAGAGGGCACAAACTTTTTCACCAAGATGATCTAAAGCCCTGTACCACATTATAGTTTTCATTCCTATGATGGATACAATATTTTTCTTCGATTTGATTCTTTTCACAAGGTCTAAATGCTCCACAAAAATTAACATGCTTATAATAAATAATACTTTCAGAAGTTTGAGCATGTTCATTGCAATCATTAATAACAAATTCATTTTTCATGCAAGTGTCTTTAAAAGATTCATGATATATGTCCCCATTTGCTTTAGGAACATTTTTGATTCTTTTCACAAGGTCTAAATGCTCCACAAAAATTAACATGCTTATAATAAATAATACTTTCAGAAGTTTGAGCATGTTCATTGCAATCATTAATAACAATTTCATTTTTCATGCAAGTGTCTTTAAAAGATTCATGATATATGTCCCCATTTTCTTTAGGAACATTAATATAAGAAGCAAAGGATCTATACCAACCAACAATCATTTGAGGATCAAGACCATATTTAGCACTAAGCTCTTGAAAATGAGCAGTTTCAGCGAAAGACTTAATGCAATCATACTCGTAGTTTATACCTGAATCTTTACCTTTGTCATTATTCCAACCTTCATTATATGTTTGAATTGTTTCAATAAGATCCCATTTATCTTCAACCTTCTTACTTGAGAAAGAACCCTCTGAACATGCCTCTAGATAATCCCTGTAATGTCCTGAAAGCCTTGCATAAAAATTAGTAACAATTATTTCCTTAGGAAGCTCATTGTTAGGACATTTAAGTATTAATGTTTTCAGTATTCCCCAAGCTTGAGCAATGATTTCTCCATCACGAGGCCAAAAAATATAAATGAAATTCCTATCTAAATGCAGTTTATGAGAAGAATAAAATTTAGAATAAAATAGAGATTCAAGCTCCTTCCACTCCAAATGATAAGGATCATCTAGTAGCTCATACCACTCCCTTGCTTTGTCCTTAAGTGACAAAGAGAATAGCCTCCTCTTAACTTTGTCTATTGAAATACCTGCACGCTTGAACAACCCGCATAATTCATGTATAAAGAGTAAATGATCACGAGGATGGACTGTTACATCTCCAAAATAGCAGTTACTCGTGACACGTTCAACAATTTTCATAGGTATTTTAAAAGGAACACTTTCAGTAGGAGGATTTAAAATATCACAAGCATCATTAGATTTATCACATATGGGAGATAAAGTATCATGAGAGCAAATTTTCTCCTCTAAAGTTGGGGCACTAAAAAGATTACATAAAGTAGCTTCCCCAACCTTAGACTTTTCCATAGCACTAGAAATAATGGTATCCAAAGAATTAATGCTAATAACATTCCTACTATAATGCAAATAAAGCTCTCTCATATTTTTGATGTTTTCCATTAAGACTAACTAGCAAAAATAAAAACAAGGAACAAGTGAAAATAAGCCTAACTAGTGAAAATAAAAACAAGAAACGAAAAGATATAATTGCAGAATCTAAAGGAAATAACCTCGAGCACTCACAGAAGATGTGAGTACCTTTTACCTTACCTCCCCGGCAAAGGCGCCAGAAAAGAGCTTGATGTCTACGCACGCTTCTATTCTTGTAGACAGTGTTGGGCCTCCAAGTGCAGAGGTTTGTAGAACAGCAGCAAGTTTCCCTTAAGTGGATTACCCAAGGCTTATCGAACTCAGGGAGGAAGAGGTCAAAGGTATCCCTCTCAAGCAACCCTACAATTACGATACAAGAATTCTATTGTGTCCCCAACACACCTAGTACAATTTTCAGTTGTATAGGTGCACTAGTTCGGTGAAGAGAGAGTGAAATACAAGTAATATGGATGATTATAAGTGACAATAGAAATCTGAAATAAAAATGGCAGCAAGCAAACATGTAGCAGAACTGAGTGCAATAGGTGTTTCAATGCTTAGAAACAAGGCCTAGGGATCCTACTTTCACTAGTGGACACTCTCAATAATGATAACATAATTGAATGCATAAATATCTCTCTTTACTATGCTACTCCGAACCACTCTCCGGTTGAATAACAAACACCATTTCATTGCATAGGGCTGTAACAGCACTCCTCAAAGTCGCATTCCCATGTCTACTTAACCCCACACTCTCACCTTGAGCGCCCTATAAGGTACTAGACAAACACCACAATTTCATAGGGTCATCCAACACAAGATATAAATATCATGCTAAACCACACGGTGCACACACTGTCACCATTACACCTTGATCAAAGTGTCTACGGAGATCTCATAACAAAGCCACTTGAGTAGCATAACAGATGAAGAGTAACATCTACTTATTCAACTAGATTACAAAGCTCATGATAACATAAAGATCACACCATGGGAGAGAGAGAGATGAAACACATAGCTACCGGTAGAGCCCTCAGCCCCGGGGGAGAACTACTCCCTCCTCATAATAGGAGACAGCAACGGCGATGAAGATGGCGGTGGAGTTGATGGAGATGGATCCGGGGGCACTTCCCTGTCCCGACAGGGTGCCGGAACAGAGATTTCTGTCCCCTTAAACTTTTCAGCGGCGGCGGCAGAGCTATGGAACTTTTCATGGAAAAAGGATGATATTTTTAGGGTTTATGCATCGGGGGGGGCATATATAGGCAAAAGGGTGATGGCAGTGGGCGCCCGAGGGGCCCACACCACCCCCAGGCGCGACCAAGGGTCCACCCGCGCCCAGGCATGGTGTGGGGCCTCCGGGGCCCCCCTCCGGGTCTCCTTTGGACTTCCTTGACCTCTGGGACTTCTAAGACTTCTAGCTTTTGAATTGTCCAATTCCGAGAATATTTCCAGAACAACTTTTCTAAAACTAAAACAGCAGAAAACCGGAACTGGCTCTATGGCATCTTGTCAATAGGTTAGTCCCGGGAAATCGATAAAAATGACATAAAGTTTAAGGAAAACATGTAGCATATAGTATGAAAACAACATGGAACATCAGAAATTAAGGATACATTTATGATGTAACAATCGATAGGTTACACTCAGTTGTTTTACTTGAGCTACCCTGTTCTTCCATGGTATTAGACGGTTGTTGGTACGAAAGTACCTTGTTTGTACTTTGCCTGTGTGCTAGTTGTGTGTTTTAACCTTGCGTGATGTTTTTACTTGCTCCCTTGTTGTGTGTGCTTTTGAATTGTTTTCTTGTGTGTCTCACAAGCACGCCTTTTCGGCAAAACAAAGTCACCACACTTTTAACCTATTGATTTAAAATTGTTTGTTTGCAAAAGGGAATTTTGGGTATCTCTTCAAGGGTCTCTCTTAGCAAAATCCCCTGGAGAACATCGGGAAGTACAACCATTCCATGCCTTCCCCGGTGTGACCACACTTTGCACTCTTCTCAGCCACAAAACTACACAAACCGAAGAAGGACCATTGCAAGGCTACAAATCTTTCAAAACATTAAAGGGATACATGATTCAAACACTAACATGGCACCTAATAAGTGAAAGATTTAGAAGGGTAAGATACAAGTCTGTTTCCAGCACAGACCACTACACCTCCTCCGGTGTAGGCCCTAACATTGCCTAGTTCTCGCTGGTGGGAGCCTGGTCTGATGGTGAGCCAGCCTCACCTCATGCAGAACCCCGAGTCAGGCGACGACGAAGCCCCTCCGGTCTTCTAGACCTAGTGCCACCGGCGGGAGTCTCCACCGCCGCAGCCACCAGTGCCACCGCTTGTCCTTCTTCCACCGCGGTCTCGCTTCTGGCACCAGACCACCAGTCGTAGATGCCCCAGGCGGTGCAGACCACAGCTACCAGGAGCATGGTTACCCATCCCACCAGGCCACAGCTGAAGAACAACACGATGAAGAAGTGCTCCAAGGGATTCGCTCGCACCAGCCAGATGACGTACTCCTTGAAGAAATCATCGATGAACTGGGAAATGAAGCTCGTCGTGTGGTGCGATTTAGTGAACCTCGGCGACCCTTCTTATAGAAGTGAGAGAAGAGCCCTCTCCTCCATCGAGCACTGCGCGGGAAAAGCCGAAGAATCCAGCTGCAGTGCTCGCAAATGGCATGTAACCACCAGCGCATCCCTCCCCAAGTTGCCAAAGAATTGACATGTCGCACTCGCAGCAGTCCCACAGCGAGGTGTCATCCCACCATGGACTCATAGTGGGCGGGACACCCTGACGCTGAGGGTGTGCGCACCAGATGAGAAGGCAAGGAAAGAAGAAGAAGAAGAATAGAGAAGGACATCGACTGCCAAGTGGGCCCGGTCCCACACGTCAGCGGAACACTCAAGAAAACTCTGGGTGTACCTAACTTCTAGGCTTTCTTTCAAATCGTGGAAAGATCACTAACTGTTTATAGCCTCTACCCCTACAAAACTAGGCTTCTGTGACCACTTATGGGTGGCCAGTCTTTTTCTATCAATCTTGGAGTTTAATTTTGTTTTTGCAGTACCTAAGAAAAACTTTTCTGGATCAAATTTTCCTGCTGACCCTTTTTATGAAAATTGTTTTGTTTTTCCTTGACAAAGAATTTTTTAGCTCTTGAGTGTTTTGTGTTGTTGTCTGTTGAGTAAACCCACTTCCTTGTTTCCCTTACGAATCTCGAGGACGAGATTCATTTTAAGGGGGGAAGATCTATAACGGCCCAATTTTTGGAAGATAGGAGAAACTTGTTTTCAATAACCCAAAAATCAGGGCCAACAAAAACTTTTTGAAATGATTGACTTATGCTTGTGTTTTATTTTCTATTTTCTTGTTGTTTGTGTTTGTGTTTGAGTTTGTTAACAACCAACATTAAACCAATGTTCACAACCTACTAAAAACTTAACCTTTGTAATCAAGTCATGGCAAGAAAACTTATCACCTTCATCTATCACCCTAGTTTGGCAAAACCCTTTTGAAAATGATTTGGTTTTAACAACAACCCAAAGGCTAAACTTTTGATAAAAACAAAAGGTATTTTTCCAAAACTATATGAAAGTATTGTGGAGGTAATCATCTCCTAACTGTTTTCAACCAAGATATTTTTTGCAAGTATTTCAAAAACCACATCTCACTTCCTTCTTTGCTAAAACCATAAGTGTGGACTATATTACCCCTGTGTTTTCCTCAATTGTATTCTTTTGGAAATAACAAGCTTTGAGTTGAACTCCTTTAAATAAATCCTCTTGTAATGGTGTGCCTTGATCACTACCTTTCTTTAACACATGAAAAAACATCCTGGAAATGGAATTGAAGAACTCCCTTGCTTGAGTGAACTTGTTAAGTCTTGTTATTATCTGCTTGTTGTGTGATCTTATCTTATGTTTGCCTTGAAGTATTTATATCTGTTTGTTGATGAGTGTGTGTTGTTTTAAGTGAATAAAATATACAAATAACAAGATTAGGCATCGGTATCATACCCCATCCTATTTTTATCTCCTCCCTTGTTTTCTTTAATCTTCCAATTTTGGAGACATGCCTCCATGCCAAATCTTTATCTATTCATCAATGCACCTTCATGGATCTCATGGTTCATACCTATAATCTCCATCAAAATTGTTAATTTGGATATTGAAACACGCTGGTATCATATTTCAAAGTCCTTTAGAAGGCATCCCTAAATATTGATCATATCCAAGTTATATTGAAAACATGTGTGGCTTTGGTATCTTATTTGTTTGTTTTCCACACAGGTTTCAAGTATGGATATGATTCCATGTTTGTTTTAGAAACATGTACTCATTTACATGTTGGTGTATGGATGAATTGTTGTTATTATCCATTTGTCTTATGGATTAGAAGGATCTAGAAAACAAGGTATGCTTGTTTCCATCTTCATCAACATATCACATGACATTTAGATGCAATGGCTTGTCATTATTTCTTACTGGATAATTGTTTCCATTAAAGATATTATTATGTGGATATTATTCCATGTTTGTTTTAGAAACATGTACTTATTTACATGTTGGCATATGGATGAATTCTTGTTATTATCCATTTGTCTTATGGATGAGAAGGATTTGGAAAACAAGGTACGCTTGTTTCCATCTTCCTCAACATATCACAGGACATTTAGATGCAATGGCTTGTCATTATTTCTTACAGGATAATTGTTTTCATTAAAGATATTATTATGTGTTCCTCATCTCTGATGGGTTTAACAAGGCATAGAGATTATAGGTTCTCTAATATTACCTAATGATTCACTCGATAATTTCTTATGTTCCCTTACTGAGGCAGTGTTGCTTCATGTGGTCTTCTTTTTCCTGAAATTCCTTTCCTCTAGTTGCCACTAGTCTTCAGATATTGCCCTTGTCACTTGCAAGTAATATCATCACTTGGATTCCAACATGTTACTTCTTTTCTTCCATACCTTGGTTACTTTCTTACTTATAACTTGCATGTGTTGCTTAAGTTATAATGTGATTTACTATTTCCTTGGTGTTATTCTTTCTCTTGGTTGATTGTAAAAGAAAAATGTTGGTGTAGTTTATGACATCAATTAGCCTTAAGCATGTAAGAAAAATTTGTTGGCAAGTTAGCTAGGCTTGCCTCCAAATTACTATTCATATACAAATGGCTGAGATGTACTAGGTTATTCTTACCTTCTGTTGGGTTGGTGTATGACACTCAAGTATTAGAGCATACAAAAGTGATTTGTTAACAAAGGTCTAGAAACTTGTTACCAAACTACTTCTATATAACACTAACATTGGAATATCACACTATTTCAGGAGGAATTAATAAGATCAGATCAAGATATAAGAGTTTCCAAATACTCTTATGGTAGATTGGAATAGCACTTCTAGAACACTCTAAAGAATCTTCCTGAAGATCTTCCTGTGGTAGTTCCTCCTTTCTTGTGGGTTGCTTCTCTTGCAGAATGACTTAGAGAATATTGGGAAACAAGAAAATAAAATCATCTAGACAGAGTAAAAGATGGTCTAGACAATGTAGAAAGATCTAGATTAAGAGTTAGTTAAGCTTTTATTCTCCTTTCACATACTTCTTATTTTATTTCCCATAAAATATGTATTTTTTTTATTGGTTTTACTTAGCTATCAATTCAATTCCTCTATTAGAGGTTATAATTTGTTGTTATTCATTAGTTGTATCCAGAGATACTTTGGTTGTTGATTGTTGTTTTGAATAGAACTGTGGAGTGCTCATGAAATGATGACTTAAGATAATAAGTTGATCAAATGGTTCATTGATGTGTTGAGGTTTCATATGCTCACTTGTATAAGATGAATGAGACAATGAGCATATGAGGGTTATTGGAGTTTAATGATTTAAGTCAAAGTTGTTAGATGGTTTTTCAGGGTGTCATATTTTTCTTTTGAAATCTTTGTCATGCATAATGCAAACATAGAGGTTTGGGAAGATCATATGTAATGATCAAGGTTTAACAATAGTTTAGGAAGTTCTATTACTTCTTTTAGGTACTTATTTATGGTTGATGAGATATGTACATATTCTATAAATATGTTAATAACAATTATTATGTCATTTCCCACTTGTGGGGTTTGAGTTAATACTTGTTTGTATCATTTGTTCTATTTAACCTTTGTTATTCACTTCTAAAATTTTAGTTAATGGTTATGAGATGATTTATAAAGGTGGTATGTGAATTGATTGATAACTTAAGTAGTTCATGTTTTAGATAACATAGAATATTTGTTGATGTGATTATTCCATCATGCATTGCTATCTTGTGGAAGTGTGATCATCAGTTATGTGATTTGGATACTCACCCATCTTTGAGCTCTAGATACCTAATGAATTATCCCAAGTCACTATAGACTTGTGGTTAAGTTTGTTGGGAGTTTGTGCTTGGTCATAACCAATTATGGTTTGTGTAATAAAATGATTTGGTTTGTAAGATATTTCTTATAAAGACCACTCAAAATATACTCTTGACCAGATCATCTAAACCTAATTCATCATGTCAAGTGAAACATTGGTCACTTTGATTCGTTTAAACTTTTGCGCCAAAATTTTCCATATTTTTAGATGCAGGCTTTGAAAATGCTCATATTATATTTTGATCCTTATAACTTCCCAAACACTGGGATGTTACATCTAGATTATACCCAAATATCACTGTTATGATCCCCAGTTACGGCAAGACGGTTGATGGCATACAAAGTATAACTTTTGATCGTGCGGTCACTAGATATTCTCATAGTATAGGAATTATAATCAATGACAACTTCATATGTACTTTGCTAAATACATTACAATTGTTTAGTCTCTTTTACCAAAAATCATATACTTGACTCGGTTCAGTACTATTGTTACCCTAACAATAAACTCTTATGTTTTGCTAGACTTTTAATCAAGTCCATGATCAGAAAAATGTGATCATCTTACAAACCATAAGCTAATCTTAGAGACAAGATTATGAACTCTTGTATGTTTATTTCTTCATACCCGCACAAATATTTTCCTTTGAAAAAACTCACTTTTCAAGTGCTATAGCGGTTGTAGCATGATGACGTAAGCTTAATTATGAACTTGGAGATAGAATAATAACTAAATATTATTGTCTCCAGGGCATATCTCCAACAATGGGACCTAAGATTAAATTTCCATGGTATTTACAAAAGTGGAGAAAGCCACGACGGCCGAGATTGGAGGATTTGAAGTAATAGGGGGTGGGTGTATTGGATGCGATGAATACTATGTTGTACATGTTGTTGTATGGATTTCTCTTACGATGTATTGTTCATATCCATTTGGAACATGATACCCATGTGCCTGGTGTTTGGTGCTTCCAGCAGCAGCCTCGGCACTGGAGGACTTCATTTTTTATGGCGCTCTTCGGTTATGAGTCTTGATTTTCTTGGTGAAAATCCAAGTTCTGACATTTATTGGTAGTGTCTCGCAATTGGCTTGTTGAAGGCATTATTTTGAGGACTCGAGCTTTTTCTGGGGTGAAAACCTAAAATCTTCGATCGGGTGACGATTGTGCATTGTTCCCTTCTTGAAGGTATTTATTTTGTAGAAATCTCTTTTACAGTCCGAGTGATGTTGATTGATTATCGTGGCGGTTCTTTTTCTATTTTGGTTGTGTGCACCCTTGAATACTTCGGGCATCTTGTTGGTGCAGAGACTATGTGTAATTGGTATCTTCGCGATATTAATATATTCCTTTTATCAAAAAAAAATCTATTGTACAATAAATTGGTTTTGTCGGGTTTTCATTCTCATAGTAGGCATATTTGCATATTACCCATGTTTTCGATAGTTAATACTTCCTCTGATTTGTTTTAATTAAGTGACGCAGGAAATGAGCTGAACATTATATAAATCCTTGAACAACTTGTGACTTTTAAGTTGGATTGTAGGGAATATCTATTTTCGAGGATTATGTTAACCACGAAAAACTTAGTTAAACTAGAATTAGAATGGTGGAAAATTATGCGTTTTTTGTATTCTAAGCGAGAATATTCAACAACAGTTTTTGGATTATCGGTTGCACTTATCTCTCTCATTCAATTGTTCATTGCTTGGTAATTGGATTAATAGGATTTCCCATGTACATCGTTTACACATTTTGTTCGTGTTAGTGTATTATATGTTAGTCTCTTTGGTTTTCCCTTAATAATATGTTTTATGACAACAAAGTGATTTGAAAGCACATGACAACTATTTTTTGTCTATTGTCTAGCTGTGATCCTAGTCCATACTAAAGTGTAGACGTTCATTACAAGTCTTGATGTTTCTTCTACAATTATGTAAACTTAAAATAGACTATTTACATTTACTCTCTCTTTTCTAAATTATAAAATATTCTAGATATTTTAGTATGAACTATATACAAATCGAAATGAGTAAATCTACACACTGAAACACGTCTAGATACATGATTATAGAAAGAAAAACTAAAACATCTACAAGTAATAATTTAGAATAGGTAATATTATTTAGATAGTCAAAATCCGCTATATATTATTTTTTCAGCTAAATACACTCTTCATTTTGCATCGAAGAGGGTACACGACAAGTTTTGTACTCGCTCCAATTTGAAAAAGTATCAGAAAAAGTAGTTTACCTACCTACAAATTACTACTGTACTAACTACTGTATAAAATGAGCGGCAATTTTTTTATGAATCGGAGGGAGTATGTAACTCCCGAGCTCTATCGGCCCACGGCAACTCTCTCGGTGCGGAGTCAGATCCTGGATTGGGCCGGAAACAAATGGCTGCTCAAGAGAAGCCAATAGAGAACGGAACCACATTTTCTCTAGAGAAAAAATCTTCTCCTGTCCCCTCTCTCTCCCTCCCCTCTCCGACGTTGCTTCTCATGAGGACCGCCGCCGCCCCCTGCTCCCTCGCTTCCATGCTTCTCCGCCGGTTCACCTCCTCCTCCGCCGCGTCCTATGCTATCCGCCGTCACGCCGCCGTAGCTCTCTCTTCCCTATCCTCCTCATCCTCTGCTAGATTCACTGCCTGGTCCCCTCCCCTTCTATCCGGCAGTACACGGACCAGGGGATTCTCGGCCTGGGCGTCGGCATCGGGACCGGCGGGACCCACAGAATCCCCTATCACACAGTCTATGGAGACCAAGGTACTTCTTGCCACACCGGTGTGACCAATTGCTTCTAATCTTTGTTTCTCAACCAGTAAATCCTCTGGTCTCTTACATGTTATCGTCCCTGTTGATATCCATTCTCGGCAGATCAAGGAGCAGCTGGAGGCGGACACTGTCTCCGTCATAGACACCTCAGGGGATGGGCGCCACGTCTGGTAATTTGTGTTTTTCCCCTGATTACGCCTTGATGATTAGATGCCAAGAATGCTCCTTGCTATTTTGTTAGCGTAATATAATTCGTCGAGCTATCCATGGATGATACACGCACCATGGTTTGTAAATGTATTCAAACGGTAGATGGAATTAAATGGTTTGCATGGAATATATGGAGATACAAAGTCAGGGGGAGTTTAGAAGTTATGTGTACTGGGAGGTACATGAATGCTTCAGATACTAGTTCATTCACATGCGTGGTTCCATGTAGATTGGGTAGGATTAGGATAGGCACAAAATCAGAGTGTATACATAAATGGATGTAGTGCAGCATTCAGCATAGTGATGTTCTACCACTTCCTCTTCCCGTAAGAGAAAAAGGAATATGACATGCTAGTATGCTGCCATCTTGGTATCTGAATGCAGCATAAATTTTACTAGTTAACAATAGTGAAACTAAAAATTCAAGGCGTTGTAGTTATCAGAAATATTAACAGCAATTAAGTTAGGCTGGTCAAATATCACATGTGCACCGTCAGTGAATTTGATGCAATATACATCACTCAGATGCATATTACACTCTTTCCTTAACCGTTTCATGCATCATGAATTGTGGAAAATTTGAGAAAATTGAGCACTAAAGAAGAGATAAAGATGACAATCCAACTTGATGCTCCAGGATTGATGTCAAGTTGTTGACCTTTATTTTTAACACACTATTAATTCGTTGAAATGCTATCAAGCATCTTCCGTAGCTCCATCCCATGTCTAGGCATCTTGCCAATTCAAGTAAGTTAAAGATCCTCTTCAACTGCTTGCAGGTCTCTCTTTTTCTCAACACGCCCTACTAATTCCATTGCGTTCATCATCTTAACTCTAATAGTAATAACTAAGTAATAATTCTACAATTACAGATTACAGATTACAGAATGCCAGGATAGTGTGTTGCTAGCATGAGTCCTGCAGAGGAATACTCACATACAGATGATGAAGTTTGTGAAGTTCAAATCTTGAAGACGCCTAGTATTTCCTATAGCATGTTGTAATTGGATTAGTACAAACGTAATTTGTGTTAACTTGCATTAATGATTACTAGACTGACATAGGATCGCTTTGGCTACCGTAGGTACCTAAATAATCAGTGAATTCACTTTGTCCAGCAATGCCTATTAGCATAACAACTAACAAGGTCAACAATCAAAAAAAAAAAAAACTAACACAGTCAATATCGCGAGGTGTAGGTCTGTTTATGTGTAATCAGTTCAGTAGTGTACTATATCTGGGTAAATGCTTATCTCTATGTCATGTGGGGCCAAACATACAGGCGCAAGGGCCTGTCAGAGTAGAAGTCCAGGGTAGAATTAGAGTAGTAGTCGGAAAGGGTTTTATCCCGAAGAAGGTTTTCCCCACCCGACTAGTCCTAGTTTAATTAGAGTCCTAGTTTGTTTCCAAGTCCTAGTCTGATTCCAATTAGACTTTCCTTTGTAACCTCAAGTGTAATTGGCTATTTATAGCCACCCCTCACGTGAGCAATAGACAACCAGAAAAGTTAAATCTATTTTCTCACCACGTGCTCCTGCGCCCTGCGCCTCTCTCACCCTTGCTGCCAACACGGGTCGCCGGGACTTCCGTCCACGGCCTCCGGTATATCACGACTATCAGCTACGCTCTACGTCACAGCCCTTGAATTTCCAAGCACGTGACAACTTGGTATCAGATTCATCTACGATCCCAGCGGCACCCATGGTTCCGCCTCCGGACACAACGCCGCCGCCACCGCCCACAACACTTGAGGAACTCATCACCAGGCAACGTGAGGACCATGATGGTGTGGTTGCTGCCTTCAACGGCCTCGCCAGCGACTTCCAAGTCGCCGATGACGAACGGCGCGCTGATCGCAAGAAGCTAGACACCGCGCTCACGGCGCTCGATCAAATCGCTGCATCGCTCAAGTCACTACAGGAACACGCGACCGAGGCATCGCAACAACAGCGGGCCCAAAACCAGTCTATACTCCGACTCGAGCAAGGAAACTCGGCGCCGCGTTTGGGTGGGCTCGGTATGCTGCCAGCCCCGTCCTCGGATAAATCTAGGACATTGACAACGTCGACTTTCGCTGAAGGATCTGAGCGGGCTCCTCGTCTCTACAAGATCGATTTTCCTACGTTTGATGGGGAGAGTGACCCACGTCCATGGCTGACCAGATGTAATCTCTTCTTCCTTGGTCAACGCACGCAAGAGTCCGACAAGACCTGGCTGGCTTCCTACCATCTCACGGGCGTCGCAGCGTTGTGGTACGGCCACTTGGAGGAGAAGATCGGCCGACCAAGTTGGGGAGAGTTTCGAACACTCATCTCGAATCACTTTGGGCCACCGACTCGCGCAAATCCTTTTGGCGAGTTGATCTCGATTCGTCGCTCCGGCACTGTTGCGGATTATACCAAGCGCTTCCTCGAGCACTTGACTCGTGTTACACCTATTCCTGATGCTGAGGAGCGGGACATCTTCACCAACAACTTAGGTGAACCCATGAAAACGCAGGTTGAGATGATGAAGCCGGCTACCTTGGAAGCAGCCATGGACCTGGCTGTATCCTTCGAGCATCTCAACACCGTGTCAACAGTCGCGGCAGCATATCCGTCTCGCCCGATCCGCCAACCGCGGCTACCCTTGACGCCAGCTCAGACATTACCTGACGCTGCAGGCGTAGCTCCGCCTCCAGCCTTCAAAAAACTCACCAACGCCGAGATGGACGATCGACGTGCTAAAGGGTTATGCTTCAACTGCGATGAAAAATTCGTTCGCGGGCATCGTTGCAAACGGCTCTTCTACATCCAATCCGCTGATGATGACGACGACCCCGGTGAGGACCCCGAAGATATACAGATTTCTCTCCTTGCGGTCACCGGTGTTCCTACGAGCGACACCATGCAAGTTGTTGTGCGCATCGGCACTCACAAACTCGTTGCGCTGATTGACTCTGGCAGCACCCACAATTTTATTAATGAGGACCTCGCCACTTCGGTCGGCTCAACCTTCTCAGATGCGTGCCGCCTCCGCGTTACAGTCGCCAATGGCGACCATGTCACTTGTCGGGGCCTCCTTCGACATGTTTCGCTCGTCATTGACAAGGAAAGTTTTGTTGTGGACCTACATGCCATACCTTTGGGTGGTTTTGACGTCGTCCTCGGAACGCGCTTCTTGAAGACACTTGGGCCGATTTTGTGGGATTTCTCCACCCAATGTATGTCTTTTTTTCTTCTGGGAATCTCTCATCTCTGACATAGGAGTAGTATTTAAGATCTGAAGTACAGAACTGTTAGACAAAACTGAACGATAATGAATCCAGTACAGTTCATTGCGTGTAAAAAGGGAAAGAGAAGGTATGAAAAAGAACATGGATTAGAAGGGATGATGGAGATAAAAAAAAGAGTTGTCAGGATTCTCAAGTCTTCTTCTTTTAATTTCACCCTCTTTTAGAAGTACTGACAGTTTTCTGTTCATGTGTTGGCAAACAACATTATGATTGGATCGGTTGGGTGCTTATGCTTTTGCAAATTGTATCTGAGGCGCCATATTTTAGATTGTTGCGTCAGCTGATGCTTGACTGGCCCTGCTACTTTTCACCGGATGTAATTCTGAAGTTGGTTTGTCTCTTTTCTTGCCTCAGCATAGATGTGGTTTCGAAGGCGTTCGAGGGGAAATCTGCCGTGAACAGGCAGAGAATGGTTTACAAGGTTATATGGGAGGAGCTTCAGAGCACCGTCCATGCCGTGGACCAGATGACCACCAAGACACCAGGCGAGGCAGCTGGCAACAAGTAATCGATAGCATCTGCATGCCATAAAATCAAATTTGGAACGCTGATAAACTGTTGTACACCAAGACCAGGATCAAGAAGACTTTTTTTTTCTAGGATACACTTTTGATGTACACCTCTACTGATGGATCAATAATGTTGGGGTATGATTGGCATTGCTTCCAAAAGAAACCTATTTTTTATATGATTAGGTGTTCTGAATATATATTATTATTTTATGATTTGCGTTGCTTCCAAAACATAGTGAATGGTATATGTCGATGAGACAAAATGAGGTCATTGCAATGTTCCAGGTTTCATTCCTACAAATTAGAAAGTATTTAAGATCTGAAGTACAGAACTGTTAGACAAAACTGAACGATAATTTGTGTACTTTCTGGTGGTGGAGGCTGCTGAAAGACTGATATTTGAGTTGCGAAAATTTTCTCCATGCAATACAACTCAAACGACCCTGCCAAAACTCAATGGTGAACAGGGTTAAATTTTGTTCATCAATGGGCTTTCCATCGATTCTAACGAGGAAGAACTCAACATGGCGTTTCTTTTTATCTGAATGGCCACGCGAATAAATGGGTGTAACCAGAACAGCGTTCCAATCCAGTTTCTCAATATGGTCGACTAAAAAGAACAGACAAAAAACACAAAGATCACATTAAGGATACGATCTTCTCACGCGACATAGCAACTGAGATACCAGATCCAACACTTTGTACAACAGCAGTAAAGTAACATCGCCACATCACCATTCTTCTTCGACTGAAAGTTCCTAGTTCCTACACGAAAATATTTAGAGCGGGAGTTTCCTAAGTGAATATTTTCCGGAACGGAAGTTCCTAACTAAATGCACAGGAGACTGAAACAACTACGCTCCCATGTTCATCTTATCGTCCTGTGCTTCATTTGCAGCTTCAGCGCTTGGAGCAGCCTCGGCATCTCCCATCTGCACATCTGAAACTGAATCACTGACGGTGATAGTAGGCGTGGTTGGTAAGGTTGCATCCGGCTTGTCCGTTAGCTCTCCTTGATCTGGATTGGGAACCACTGTCACCTCGGCAGTATTCACATCCATCACCTTGTGCGGCTTTGGGGGTTTCTGATCAACTGGGCTCCTATCAAGCACAATAACATTTTGAACCTCTGCAGAAGCTGCCGCTCTAGCTGCGTGCAAGATCTGGAGCCTGTAATCAGTTTCGGGTCGACGACACACCTTCCTCAGTGGAACAATCTCCTGTCACACCAAAAGAAATATAAGAAATACTAATAAGGTGGGTCAAATAACCTACACTCGTCACTCTGGATTCAGTTTAATTTGACTACGTAGTAAGATAGTTAGCCTCTACTTAAAAAAAACATCTTATTTTACACTACTAATAAAATTGTTGACCTCAAATGAAACCTGCATTTAAAAACCATATTATTTTACACTAATAAAATCCTTGACCACGAACGAAACCTGCATTGCTTTGTAACAAGGTGCAGGGTGCACAGGCATGTCAGCATATTTAACAAGACTTAAATTGCATGGTAGGTCCATGAACTTGGAGAAATAAACATATACTTCCTTCAACATTCAGTATTAATTTAATCATGGAAGTACATTCACCTCTTAAACATTTAGGTTTTTTGTTTAGTTGCCAAAGGGATTGTAGATTGAAAATGAAACCACAAAGAAATTCCAAAATACATCTGGTTGCCTACAGAATTTGGGAGCTCTGAACTGCAATTCGCTGTGCAGGCAAACATGCCTGGAATCATAAATACATTTCCAGGACTCCAGCCCCAATCCTGACATCCAAACCAGGTGTAATACTAGAACCCAAGCTGAAAGCATGAACACTGAAGTGTTAGACAGAAAGAGAATTACCTCAGAGTGATCATGATCATAGCGAACAAGAAACCTACAGCGGCATCCCCTTACATCATGCCTGCGCCTTTGAGCATCAAGAACACGAGCATCAAAATAGAGGGCCTGCTCTTTGCCTTCCTGGTTGATTCAATAAAGAAATATTTATTCATGTGAGACATCACTCGAGTAAATAATAGTACTAGATTATAGGACAGCTAAATCACTAAAACACATGCAGAACTAGATCTTAATTCTCAAATAATAGAGTAAAGACATCCAACAAATATTGCCAACCAAAAAAGTCCGAAAAAATCCTCAAAAAAAAGTCTGAAAACTACTCCCTCCATTCCATAATGTAAGCCTTTTTAGCAAGCTAAACTAGTTAGCTAAAAAGGCTTACATTATGGAACGAGGTAGTAACAAATAAGAATTGTGACTTTTAGAAGTCTAGACAAAGAAGAAATCAGACAGTTTATGGTATGTATGCATATCATTTGACTGTCATAAAACGACAAGATGGAATATTAAAATTGATCACGTCTCTTTAAAAAGAGACCCAATCAATAACTTCGCCAACAAATAACTGCAATTTAGCTGCCATGCGCATTGCAGTCAAAACAGAAGCTAAAACAAGCTGGCTTAATAATTTCAAAGGAGAACCTAAAGCTTCATTTAGACAACAAATGTCAAGTTATGACACGCTAGCTTGTTAAATCATAATATGAAAAATGTAGTTTAAGATGGCTATACCTGAAAACAAAGGATGAGGTCCCCAGGAAGCACAGCAACACATTCTGTAGCTTCACATGGAAGTGAACGCTGTCGCACACATTTACGAACATTAATCCATTCATCCTCTTCAGCCCCGAATCCAGAAAAACGAACTCTTACTTCCTGAAACACAAAAAATAAACAAGTGCAAGCACAGTTAGTGTAAGGCATAGGTAGTAAACACACTAGAGGATAATTAAATACTACAGAGACATGGGCATACATCACATAATGCTAGAAAAACGAAGTCTAATTTTCACCCTCGACTATGAAAAGTTGTGCAAATCATCCCTAAGATTGGTCTGGAAAGTATTTTTTGGCAAGTGGCAGTCAGATAACCGTTTTTTTCCTATCTAAGTTGTGACTTGAATAGACACGTCAAGAAATGCTTCTCTTTGTTCCTTCTTCACACTAAAGTCAGCTGACAAGCCCCAATTCCACTTGCACAACGTCAGCCACACCTCACTTAGTACTTGTTCAACACCACACCAACTGATATGGCGTGGTCCACAAGCATCACCATGTCAAGCCCCACAAGATTTTCATGCAGAGAGGCCTCCATATCACCAACCCTTGAGTGCCTGTCGTGCATTCGCCCCCAAACATGTTTGCCTGCTACATACATCTGTAGAGCATTGCACGCCAACCACACAGAGTTCCCGAAGGTGATGCACTATACAATTTGGGCAGAAGCAGACTGATTTGGTTGCAAAGTAATTTTCATACTATGGTTGTGGCTTTCCAGGAAAAAAGCCACGGCCTTCCTTTGGTGTGTGTGAGGTTAACTAAAGCAAGTAAGCAACTAGAGATAGATGAGGAACAGAATCATCTATAGCGTCAATGCTAGCAAACAGCCTTGAATAAAACATGCCAGAAATGTATTTAGCAACATCATTCATTTACCAAAACAAATTAGAGTTATTACCGGATCCCCTGTTTCAAACAACCTGTGGGACAGAAAGGCAGCAACATCGTACCTGTAACAAGGAAGTTTGGTGTCATGCATCCAAAACTACAATGCTTTTTAGAAAATAAAAAAAAAGGTAAACAGATGGTATGGTTACAACAGCATAGAGCATAAAATATTTCACGGTAAAAAAGTACAAATCAAGTGAATGAACAGAGATGTCTGTTCACGTCATTGAGCCACTAACTGGTCCGATGCAATTACCAACTTCAAAAGAGAATACCAAGTAATATCCTTTATTACTAGATACAATTGGATGTGTTAGGAAGAGCCTATTTATAGGAGGAGTCCAAGTGAACAAGGAAATTGGAGTCATGGTCTGATCTTGAGTTTGAATTGAGATCTGACTTGTGGACCAGTAATTACTAGATACAAAGCACTCATGTGTGACCTTTGAAATCAAGCAATAAACAATCCAAAGTTTCCAAAGCATCAGGGTCTCTCTTAGTTGGTGAGCACCATCACGTGCAAGGCTTCTACTTCGTCACCTGAATTTTATGTTTGTTCAATTACCCTCCTAATTGTCCCATTGTGAACCAAGGTTCATAACATAGCCTACAAGGATGATAAGTTGACAACCTGGACATTTTATAAGATACTGGATAGATGCCAATGATCACTGCTTAGCATTATTATACAAACTTTGGCAGAAAGTGCAACCCCCCAATAAAGCGCATAGATGAAAACACACCATACGTGACAGTAAATGAGAAACGATGAAATAGTAGATCTGCATACCATGCACCATCTCTAGCTGACTTTGCTTCAAACTCAACTTGGCCACCATCCGAAGTACTCTTACCTGGTTGTTAACAACGCTATAAAAAATCAGAGGAGAGAAACATGATATAAATGGTTATCAATTTGCGTGGCTGGGCTGAACTTAAATGTGAATACCGAACACTAAAAATCATGATATGTGGTCTGCAGTTGTGAAGAAAAGTAACGGGCGCACGAATCATGTGTACTGCAATCATCGAAATGAGCTTTAGCGACTGTGATAAGGGCGACGGAGCTGCCAAAATTAATTCGGAGCTGCCAATTTTGCATGAAAGGGAAGAAACCCTTCTGCGCCATGCAAAACCCCACAGCAGCAACCACACGCACAATCCCTAGACATTAAGATGTTCACCTACACCAAACGTAAAGGTCACATGACTCCTGCACAAATTTTGCACCAGTAAAGCATTACCATCATCCTCCTCGTCCTAACTAGCAGCGGAATTACGTGCTAAGGAAATAAACATCATAAGTATCAAGTTTGAGAAACATTTTTTCCCGCAAAAGAAAAAAAAAATCAAGTTTGAGACAGGCAAGCAGCACCTGGGTGGGATCCGGAGTGCCCAGAGGAAGACGGCTGAGCCCTATAGGAAGCCGGGTGGTGCTCATCGGCCCCCGTGGGCAGCATCTTGCCCTGCGGCAGCGGCGAGCCCCTGGTGGTCCTGGACCGCTGCGAGTACCTCCGGTTCTGGAACCAGTTCCAGACCTGCGCCCAGCCGCAAATCCACACAGATCGGAATAAGACGGGCCCATCTCGTATCCCCAGGAAGGAAACAGGGGGGCGGCAATTAAGTTGGAATTAGTCGGATCTTCTTCCGCGACGGGGTTGGGGAAGACCTACCTGCTTGGGCTGGACGGGGATCTTGCCGGAGCGGGCGGGGGAGGAGGTGAACTTGTCGGCGAGGCCCTGGATGACGTCGCGGTGCGGGATGGCGTTGTTGAGATGGCGCAGGCGCTCCTCCATCTCCGCGACCTCCGCGTGCGTGAACCGGAACGCGGGGCCCCCGGTGCTCGGCGGCCGCCCCATCCTGTCTCAGCCGACGCTCCTTCGCCGTTGCTGCCGCGGCCACGACGTTAGAAGATCCGGCGGATAGATCGTCGGAAGAGGACACTGGAGAGTAAAGACGTCGTTACCTGTTCAGGGCCTTCAGGCAGGCGGCTGCTGTGCTGCCTCCTCTCCGTTGTCTGCGCCTCCTGCTGTCTGTGTGCGCCGCTGTGTTTCCTACCCTATTTCTTCTGTGGAATTGGGTGCTGGCTGACGAGACCTTACCGCTTTTGCTGCTGTACACGTGGCTGCCCGTGAGTACTCCTACTGTACTAGTATTGGATTTCGGACAAATTTGAAGATCAAACCACTCGGCATTTTTTGCGTACAACTACATCCATGTTTATCTCTGCGCTGAACACCACATTTGGTCATAATTATTGCACATCACCTCATCTATCTATATAGCTGTAACACCTGGGGTGTTACCTGTTTGTTTGCTTGCATCATATGCATCACATTGCATTGCACCATGTTTGCATCACAACTGAAATTTTCAAAACAATTTAAACTTTCACCCTTGCTCAAAAATTTTGCAATTTCAAACTTGCAAACTAAACCCCTCATTTGTTTTCACTAGTTTGGAAATTGTTTAAAACAAATTGCCTGCTAAATAAATTTGTCCCTGTTGTTAACAAACCCTAATGGCCACTTCCAAAATTCAAATCAAGTCATTCATTAACTTGTTGGGTTTAATCAAACAACTATTTTCCATTAATTAATTAAATCACCTTTATTTTCAATTTCAAATCTATTATCAAAATCAGTACCTTTTTGAATCCATAAAATTCACCACACTTTTGTATTCTCAAAATCACTTTAAATCTTAGGGGTAACCCTATTTAAAAGCATGTTTTCATAATGGTTTTATTAATATTGAAAATCCCTCTATTTTGATTTCCAATGCAAACTACTATTTTAAATTTCAATTTTTGAAATCCAAGCTTGCAGGGTGGTTTCTAATTACCTAGAAGGCTTAACCAATTTTTTTCAAATTTTTCTATAAGCAAAACCCTACCTTTTTCTTCCAAAAGCAAACTGCAAAAAAAAATAAAACAGAACAAATTAATTAAACATTTTCGGCTGAGGGGAGAGGCAGGCTGGGCCAAGCCCAGCCCACAACCCCAGCCTTTCCAACGCGCGCGGCCTGCTGGCTTTCTCCTAGCTCCGTACAGGCGACGTCAGCGCACGTCAGCCTTCAACCACTCCGAGCTCCACCTGCCCTCCCTGTCTATATCTACCCTCTACCTCCCACCGAAACCCTAGCCTAGGTTCCCTCTTCCCTTCCTGCCGCCGCCAGCCACCATCTCCTCTCTTCTTTCTAGCCAATTTCTTGCCGGCGTTTCGGGGGTGGAAGAACGGCGTCGAGGATCGCCGTCGACAGCACGCCGTGGACCTCCATCGACCACTCTGAGGCCGCCATCGACACCGCGCGAACCTCTACTTCCTCTCCGACAACCGCAGCGAGGTCCAGGGGACCGTGATCGACGACGATGAGGTCGTCCTCGCCGCGGCCGTTCTGAAAACCCTCACCGCGCCGTCGCCACCGTCGTCCTCCCGTCCTCCTCTCGTCTCCAACCCACTCAACGTGAGCTCCCGCATCGATTCCCCCCCCTGTACCTTCCTTTCGTTTCCGTTACGCGCGAGTCCTTTTCTGAACCGCCGGCGAGGTCCACCACCGTGGCGCCATAGTCGCAGTTGGTGTCGTCTCTGTGCGAACACGGGCCCGTCGAGCAAACGAACTTATCCTCCTGGCTGTTGCGCGTTCATCTAGTTGCCCAGCGCCGCCAATCCGTGGCCTCGTCGCCGGTGCCCGTCGTTTTCCTTCCGCCGCTGTCAGTCACCGTCGTGCGTTGCAGTTTAAAGTTCAGATAGAGTTTTCTGAACCTGAACTTGTCTGCGTCGCTCTCTCTGTCACGAAACGGATTCCATCGCAGCGGTAACACTCTCTCTGAACCTTGCGCAGGTTGCGGGTTCGAGCCCCGCAACGCGCAACCTTTTTTTGATCGTTTGCTTCAGCGCGCCAGGCCCACCGTCAGCCTCCCCAGTGGCCACGCAAGCGTGTGCGCCACGCTGGCCTCGCAGGCCCACAGGGCAGTGCCTGTGGGTAAGCTTCCAGTGCGTATAAAACGGAATAAAAAGGAATCTGTTTTAAATTTTCTTTTAAATAACAGAATAAAGCAATAAACTTTGAAATTCAATAACTTTAAATCTGTTAATCCAACAACTAAAAGTTATATATGTTTTCTGTTCAGAATTTAACAAACTTTCCAAATATCCAACTTGTGTTCTGTTTTGAACTTTCAAATTACAATTTGAATTCAAATTTAAATCATTCAATTGTATTTTGCTAAATCCAATAACTAATTATTTATAAATCCAAATCATGCAAATAAAATATGTTTTCAATACCATTTCATCTCACCTATTCAAATATAATTTTTGTTTTCTGTTTTGAATAATTAAAATTGCCTAAACAATTTAAATCTTGTTTAATTCAATTAATACTTGTTTAATATTGTTTAATTCATAATTAAATAATCCAAAGTCCAATTTCAAAATGTGAAACATGTAATCCAACTAAAATTTGATAACCTTTTCAAATATCGACTTTGTTATTTGTTTTGAACATTTTAAGTGGTTGAAAACAACAAATACTTGTGTGTTCCCTTTAATGCACCCAAAATTCCCTAAAATTAATAATAAAATTCTAAATTGCTACACCCTAATCTAATTTGCTTCTAATGTTGTTATTTTGCTGTTTCCCTTTTGCATGCATCATACTAAACCACTAGCACCTGTTGATTAGTTGGAAAACAAATAATTTAACCATAATTCATGGGCTTTTCCTATGCAACTCAAATTGCATATGGGTCCATTTAAATTTGTTTAACTTGTCAACTAGTTTATTTCTATGCATCAATTAAATTGTCATGCATCCATATCTTGATCATGCTGGATCTTTTGCCGTAGTAGTAATTGTTGCATCCGGTGTTTGTTCGAGGTTCATTGCTTCATCCCGGATAGGACGTTGAGATGATGTGAGCAACGACAAGTTCTGCTACCTTGCGGGATCTCAGGCAAGTATACTCACTTGCATGCCATATGGCTGCCTTTCATCACTTGTTACCGATTCTTTCCGTTGATTCTTTTCTGCTAGCCTTAGTAGTAGTTGTTTCTGTTACGAACCTATCACATGAATCCTTTAACCCTGATATTGCCTCACCTCCACTCCTATAACCTTTGCTTGAGCCGGTGTCTTACTATCTTGCTTAGGTTGTTTTGCTCGAGTCTGTTACCCGTTACCTTCTGTTACTATTTCATTATGTTCTGGGGGCTCGATGTTTAATCAATCAATCAATCATGCTAATGTTGCTGTTAATAATAAATTTGATGATAAGGCACCGGCAGGAGGCCCTTTGTGGTTTTGAGGCCTGCTAGTGTCGACCCTAATAGGAAAAGGGTCTTGTCTACTGATCCATGATGAGCGCACTACCCGCATTTGGGGAGTATGGGCTCCCCCTCAGTTTGACCCGATTCGCATCTCGTCCAAATCGCCTCATTTAGTTCGGGTTTTCCATTTGCTGCATGCATGATCTTGCGAGCCCTTGGTACCCGGGTGGAACTTTCGTAGTCGGCATATAGGGGGACACGTTCTTAGAGTGCTATGAGGGTCCATTTTCTTCTGGGCTCGATTAGCCGTGCGCCCAAGGTTCTTTGGGCTTGATGCGAAGAAGGGTTGGATTGTGTTGAGTGCCCCGCTTGGTGGGAGGCATTCCATCTGGCGGGATATTCATGAGTGTGGTTACTATGGTGCACCCCTGCAGGGTAAATCTTCTCGAGAAGCCGTGTTTTCCGCGGTTATGGATTACTTGGTGAAAGTACTGGCTAACAAGTACTCAGGACAACTTAAACCTAATGACTAACAACCTTTCACCCAATGATTAACAACTTGACTAGTAATAGGCTTATTGACACAATAATCTGAACCATCATTAACTCAACTGTGTGAGTTATCCTCGGATTGCTTCTTCGGATAAGGGGCGAGATCCAGGATGGGTTTGTTTGAAGTTATCTTTCAGTTGGGTATTATCACTCGATCTTATCCCCTTTCTGATAGTTGGAAGTGATAGAATCTCTGTAGTTGGTTAGTGCAGCCTGCTGTCGCTTATTTGCAATAACCCCTTCTTTTCCGTTGATCCTAAAGTATTTGTATCTTGTGATGATTGGCTACGCCGGTATTCTTGTGAGTATGGGTTTTATCCCCCTTGCCAGTACTTAACCGTACTGACCCACGAATCTCTTTCGTGGCTGCAAATTCCAAATTGCAGTCAACAGGTTTGAAGTCTGACGACGTTAGCTTGGGAATCCCTCCGGCTTGGCCTGGGCAGGGATTGGACGCTCTCGGTTATCTTCAGGACTCTTAGTCCAATTTGGATCTTGTCCGTAGACGGACGTTTGTTTCTTCCGCTGTTATTTGGATCTTTGTATTGTATCAGTTGTAACCCAGGCTCGTTTGAGTCATCTTGTATCTATCTGTTGCTGTGGTAATTGTGGATTATTCGGGAACTATTGTAATGTTATCATAAATGGCAACCTGGAATCGGTTATTATGCGGATTTGGCGGGAATGCTGAAATCTGCATAGTGCCCGATCCCGGGGCGTCACAAATGGTATCAGAGCCTTGGTTCCGATTCCCGAGATTGTTTCGATACGAATGGTTATCGAAGCAACGGGTCCGCAAAGCCTGTAGGTTAACCTCGCTAACGGTCGTTGTTTCTAGAGTGTCGAAAACTATTTCTGCTAAACTATTTTGGAAGAATATCTCAATAGGATTCTTGTTTTTCTCCTTATCCCCATTCTATTTCCCCTCCCATCTTATTTGTTTTGGAGTCTGCTCTCGTACTCAAGCTTTCAAAGTGTTAGGATCCTACGTGGGTGGACGTTTTCTGAGCCTTTAACCTAATAGGTTCGATCATCGGAAGATTCCTGGTGGAAGAACATCGTCATCACTCCCAGCAAGAAGCCCTTGTTAGTGGTGTCGAGAAGCCCTTGTTAGTGGTGTCGAGAAGCCCTTGTTAGTGGTGTCGAGGAGATCAACTGGTAGCACGAAGAATCGATAGTCGAACTTCTTTCCCCTCCCGGGTTAGCAGGTGGATTGCGAGGGCGCAATCCCTTGTTAGTGGTGTCGTCTGTAACACCTGGGGTGTTACCTGTTTGTTTGCTTGCATCATATGCATCACATTGCATTGCACCATGTTTGCATCACAACTGAAATTTTCAAAACAATTTAAACTTTCACCCTTGCTCAAAAATTTTGCAATTTCAAACTTGCAAACTAAACCCCTCATTTGTTTTCACTAGTTTGGAAATTGTTTAAAACAAATTGCCTGCTAAATAAATTTGTCCCTGTTGTTAACAAACCCTAATGGCCACTTCCAAAATTCAAATCAAGTCATTCATTAACTTGTTGGGTTTAATCAAACAACTATTTTCCATTAATTAATTAAATCACCTTTATTTTCAATTTCAAATCTATTATCAAAATCAGTACCTTTTTGAATCCATAAAATTCACCACACTTTTGTATTCTCAAAATCACTTTAAATCTTAGGGGTAACCCTATTTAAAAGCATGTTTTCATAATGGTTTTATTAATATTGAAAATCCCTCTATTTTGATTTCCAATGCAAACTACTATTTTAAATTTCAATTTTTGAAATCCAAGCTTGCAGGGTGGTTTCTAATTACCTAGAAGGCTTAACCAATTTTTTTCAAATTTTTCTATAAGCAAAACCCTACCTTTTTCTTCCAAAAGCAAACTGCAAAAAAAAATAAAACAGAACAAATTAATTAAACATTTTCGGCTGAGGGGAGAGGCAGGCTGGGCCAAGCCCAGCCCACAACCCCAGCCTTTCCAACGCGCGCGGCCTGCTGGCTTTCTCCTAGCTCCGTACAGGCGACGTCAGCGCACGTCAGCCTTCAACCACTCCGAGCTCCACCTGCCCTCCCTGTCTATATCTACCCTCTACCTCCCACCGAAACCCTAGCCTAGGTTCCCTCTTCCCTTCCTGCCGCCGCCAGCCACCATCTCCTCTCTTCTTTCTAGCCAATTTCTTGCCGGCGTTTCGGGGGTGGAAGAACGGCGTCGAGGATCGCCGTCGACAGCACGCCGTGGACCTCCATCGACCACTCTGAGGCCGCCATCGACACCGCGCGAACCTCTACTTCCTCTCCGACAACCGCAGCGAGGTCCAGGGGACCGTGATCGACGACGATGAGGTCGTCCTCGCCGCGGCCGTTCTGAAAACCCTCACCGCGCCGTCGCCACCGTCGTCCTCCCGTCCTCCTCTCGTCTCCAACCCACTCAACGTGAGCTCCCGCATCGATTCCCCCCCTGTACCTTCCTTTCGTTTCCGTTACGCGCGAGTCCTTTTCTGAACCGCCGGCGAGGTCCACCACCGTGGCGCCATAGTCGCAGTTGGTGTCGTCTCTGTGCGAACACGGGCCCGTCGAGCAAACGAACTTATCCTCCTGGCTGTTGCGCGTTCATCTAGTTGCCCAGCGCCGCCAATCCGTGGCCTCGTCGCCGGTGCCCGTCGTTTTCCTTCCGCCGCTGTCAGTCACCGTCGTGCGTTGCAGTTTAAAGTTCAGATAGAGTTTTCTGAACCTGAACTTGTCTGCGTCGCTCTCTCTGTCACGAAACGGATTCCATCGCAGCGGTAACACTCTCTCTGAACCTTGCGCAGGTTGCGGGTTCGAGCCCCGCAACGCGCAACCTTTTTTTGATCGTTTGCTTCAGCGCGCCAGGCCCACCGTCAGCCTCCCCAGTGGCCACGCAAGCGTGTGCGCCACGCTGGCCTCGCAGGCCCACAGGGCAGTGCCTGTGGGTAAGCTTCCAGTGCGTATAAAACGGAATAAAAAGGAATCTGTTTTAATTTTTCTTTTAAATAACAGAATAAAGCAATAAACTTTGAAATTCAATAACTTTAAATCTGTTAATCCAACAACTAAAAGTTATATATGTTTTCTGTTCAGAATTTAACAAACTTTCCAAATATCCAACTTGTGTTCTGTTTTGAACTTTCAAATTACAATTTGAATTCAAATTTAAATCATTCAATTGTATTTTGCTAAATTCAATAACTAATTATTTATAAATCCAAATCATGCAAATAAAATATGTTTTCAATACCATTTCATCTCACCTATTCAAATATAATTTTTGTTTTCTGTTTTGAATAATTAAAATTGCCTAAACAATTTAAATCTTGTTTAATTCAATTAATACTTGTTTAATATTGTTTAATTCATAATTAAATAATCCAAAGTCCAATTTCAAAATGTGAAACATGTAATCCAACTAAAATTTGATAACCTTTTCAAATATCGACTTTGTTATTTGTTTTGAACATTTTAAGTGGTTGAAAACAACAAATACTTGTGTGTTCCCTTTAATGCACCCAAAATTCCCTAAAATTAATAATAAAATTCTAAATTGCTACACCCTAATCTAATTTGCTTCTAATGTTGTTATTTTGCTGTTTCCCTTTTGCATGCATCATACTAAACCACTAGCACCTGTTGATTAGTTGGAAAACAAATAATTTAACCATAATTCATGGGCTTTTCCTATGCAACTCAAATTGCATATGGGTCCATTTAAATTTGTTTAACTTGTCAACTAGTTTATTTCTATGCATCAATTAAATTGTCATGCATCCATATCTTGATCATGCTGGATCTTTTGCCGTAGTAGTAATTGTTGCATCCGGTGTTTGTTCGAGGTTCATTGCTTCATCCCGGATAGGACGTTGAGATGATGTGAGCAACGACAAGTTCTGCTACCTTGCGGGATCTCAGGCAAGTATACTCACTTGCATGCCATATGGCTGCCTTTCATCACTTGTTACCGATTCTTTCCGTTGATTCTTTTTTGCTAGCCTTAGTAGTAGTTGTTTCTGTTACGAACCTATCACATGAATCCTTTAACCCTGATATTGCCTCACCTCCACTCCTATAACCTTTGCTTGAGCCGGTGTCTTACTATCTTGCTTAGGTTGTTTTGCTCGAGTCTGTTACCCGTTACCTTCTGTTACTATTTCATTATGTTCTGGGGGCTCGATGTTTAATCAATCAATCAATCATGCTAATGTTGCTGTTAATAATAAATTTGATGATAAGGCACCGGCAGGAGGCCCTTTGTGGTTTTGAGGCCTGCTAGTGTCGACCCTAATAGGAAAAGGGTCTTGTCTACTGATCCATGATGAGCGCACTACCCGCATTTGGGGAGTATGGGCTCCCCCTCAGTTTGACCCGATTCGCATCTCGTCCAAATCGCCTCATTTAGTTCGGGTTTTCCATTTGCTGCATGCATGATCTTGCGAGCCCTTGGTACCCGGGTGGAACTTTCGTAGTCGGCATATAGGGGGACACGTTCTTAGAGTGCTATGAGGGTCCATTTTCTTCTGGGCTCGATTAGCCGTGCGCCCAAGGTTCTTTGGGCTTGATGCGAAGAAGGGTTGGATTGTGTTGAGTGCCCCGCTTGGTGGGAGGCATTCCATCTGGCGGGATATTCATGAGTGTGGTTACTATGGTGCACCCCTGCAGGGTAAATCTTCTCGAGAAGCCGTGTTTTCCGCGGTTATGGATTACTTGGTGAAAGTACTGGCTAACAAGTACTCAGGACAACTTAAACCTAATGACTAACAACCTTTCACCCAATGATTAACAACTTGACTAGTAATAGGCTTATTGACACAATAATCTGAACCATCATTAACTCAACTGTGTGAGTTATCCTCGGATTGCTTCTTCGGATAAGGGGCGAGATCCAGGATGGGTTTGTTTGAAGTTATCTTTCAGTTGGGTATTATCACTCGATCTTATCCCCTTTCTGATAGTTGGAAGTGATAGAATCTCTGTAGTTGGTTAGTGCAGCCTGCTGTCGCTTATTTGCAATAACCCCTTCTTTTCCGTTGATCCTAAAGTATTTGTATCTTGTGATGATTGGCTACGCCGGTATTCTTGTGAGTATGGGTTTTATCCCCCTTGCCAGTACTTAACCGTACTGACCCACGAATCTCTTTCGTGGCTGCAAATTCCAAATTGCAGTCAACAGGTTTGAAGTCTGACGACGTTAGCTTGGGAATCCCTCCGGCTTGGCCTGGGCAGGGATTGGACGCTCTCGGTTATCTTCAGGACTCTTAGTCCAATTTGGATCTTGTCCGTAGACGGACGTTTGTTTCTTCCGCTGTTATTTGGATCTTTGTATTGTATCAGTTGTAACCCAGGCTCGTTTGAGTCATCTTGTATCTATCTGTTGCTGTGGTAATTGTGGATTATTCGGGAACTATTGTAATGTTATCATAAATGGCAACCTGGAATCGGTTATTATGCGGATTTGGCGGGAATGCTGAAATCTGCATAGTGCCCGATCTCGGGGCGTCACAATAGCTTTAACCCGGGTGCTGAGGACGCCTTCTCAGCGCATCTGCGGCTTCCTCTCTTACTGTTTTGTGGGCCCTCCTTTTGCGATTGGGCGTGCGCTGGAGCTGTTGACGGGTGTGCTCGTTTGGAGCAGGCGTAGTATTCTCCGATGGCGACAATGCCGAATCCTCCATCTCGGTCCCTCCGCTGCGTTGCCGTTGATGCCTCCTCGGTTCCTCCGACCTCCTCTCTCCTTGCCCCTCCTCCCTCTGCCCACAAACTCCCTATACGCTCCGCCTCACAAGTGGGCGTCGCCAATCTTGGGGACATCTCCATGGAGCTCACGAGCGCGATGGCACATCCCCGTTGAATCTCTACCACCATCTCCGCCCCACATCCCGGACGACCGGCGACCGCCTGCCCCCTGGAAAAGCGCTTGCTCTGCGGCTTAGCTCCTGTTTGGGCCCCCTCCTCGGTCAGTGTTGCTGCTGCGGTGTCGAGACATCGTGGTAGAATTCATAGACGGGGGTGCCATGAGACTACCGATAGAGACGTGGGGGGGACGTGGTTGTGCGAAGGACAATGACACAGGGTTTTTACCCAGGTTCGGTACGGCGCAGTAATGCGACGTTCCTACTCCTGCAATCTCACTATTCAGGACTAAAGCCTGGAAATACAGAGTACAATGTGAGGTTCTATTGGCTGCTCGTCAAGGATCAACCTCTCGGCGAGTTAGCCTTTAGCTTCTTGTCTATCTATCATATCTCCCATCCGGCTTTATATAATAGCCGGATTAGGGCATACAGAGTAGGAAACCTAGAAGCCTACGGTAACTCTTTAACTTGGAAAGTAAGGAATCCGCCTTCTACTCCAAGCCAGATCACGTGGGCCGTGATCCGGGTTCTTCTAGAATCCGGCTTCTGTGCATCAGCTTACTAGGCCGCCTAATGGACCATAGCCCATTACCATTTAGGCCACCCTGGTAATCCGGCACTTTAGACTACCATCTGATATACCCCTAGTTGGTATATATCCGACAGTAGCCCCCAAGAAGGATTAAGATTCGGATTCGTCGTCTTTCGCCAAATGTACATTTTCCGAGAAATACTGGTATGCAGTCTTGATTCTTCTTTTTCTTCTCAAAGGATGTTATAACGCAAAACTCGGAATCCAGAAAATCCGGCTTTTCTTCCACGAATCTTCGTGGAGAAGGAACTTCCTACGTCAGCGCTTTAATCTTGCTGACGTAAGGGACATTTGGGTTACAGGTGGGAAACCCAGAAACATATCTCTGACAGATTCTCGCGGGAAACGAGGCGATAGCAATAATCACCCGTCGTTTCATTTCCCGGAATTTCCGGCGAGTGACACGCGTTGATCATCCAACGGTCAAAAGAGCCGTTAGCACGCATCGTAACGGGAATCCGGCTATAAATAGCCGCCTCCGTCCTCCGAGGAAATCTTCCGCACTCACTTCGCAGCACCATTCCAAGCGCCAAGTTCTCGCAGAGCCCTTCCCGAGCGCACGAACGCACCCGAGACCTCACCGGAGCGACCGAGCGCCGCCCTTCGATGGCATCTCCTAGCTCTTCCCCGGCCCGCACCGTCGCAAAAGACATCGACGAGATCATCGACACGATGGATCCTCAGCTGGATTCACCGGTGCACGCCTCCGGCGACGAGCCGGCGAAGGCCACAGGCGGTGCAGGCAGGCGAGGAAATCCCTCTCGCCTCCGCGGATCTTGCGGGATCTTCTTCCGCGCCTCCCCCGCCGTTCGCGCCCGAGACGGTGGAGGAAAAGATCGCGCTCGTCGGAGACGAGCTCGCGGCCGCGGAGGCCGCAGCGTCCGCCGCCGCCGAAGCCGAAGACGAGGCGGAAACTGCCGGCAACTGGAGTGCCAGCAGTATTCCGCCATCCCTCCTTCCGACAATGGAGAAGGAGGGGCTCGTGCTGAAGGGGAAATGGCGGCTCCCGGAAGACGAGACCGAACCCGTGCCAAGAAACGCGGAACGTGTCCTCCTTACTTCTCATATCGCGAGAGGTATGGGTTTGCCACCTTCCGCCTTTTTCTTGGAAGTTCTCCACCATTACGGTGTCCAGCCTCATAATCTTCCCCCAAATTCCATTCTTTAGCTAGCCGGCTTCCAAGCTCTTTTCGAAGGGTATTTAGGAATAGCTCCTAGGCTAGATTTCTGGCAATACTGCTTCGGAGTGAAGCGTAACCCTACAGAGGGTGTTCTTCCTATCTGCGGGACCATTTCTTTCACTCTTAGGAGGTTTAGGGAAGATTGGTACCCAAAGATAAAAACGTTAGAATCCGTCAAATTTTGGACGGGTTCTTTCTTTTATCATCCTGACGTCCCATTTCCTGGGAAAGAAAACGGGGTTCCACCATTCGCCAACTCCGCCGCCATCCCGCAAGAGAGTTGGGCAGTGGATGCGGTGCAAACTTTGCCGGAAGATCTGATGAAGATAAAGCGGCGTATTGCCAAACTTACTTCTTCTAAGCCTCCTTTGACTGGAACTGATACTGTTCTGTGCTGGTTCGGCCGCCAAATTCAACCTCTCGCTTTCCGCTCCCGACTCCTTTGTGAATACGAAGGGCCAGAAGACGAAATGAGAGGGACGGACAAAGCCTTCTCCAAAAGGGACTTCAAGAAACGAGCCAACCAATTGGTTGCTACCCGTGATCAATATGAAGAAAGCTTGGAAATGTATCACGAGGAGAACCCAGTCCCTAAGGTATTTTTATTTTCCTTGATTTGGGTTTATCTCGGATTGCTTCTTTTTCCTGACTTAATCGAATACTTTGCCTTCTCCATAGTTTGACGAACTTAAGGAAACTGACTTTGCATCCGACGCCGAACTCGACGAATTACACGCCAGTTTTTACGGCGGTCGGAAACGCAAGAGGCAAGTGATCCTCGAGGAAGTAATAAATCTTGACGGAATCCCCATCGCCGCATCCGGGTATTTTACTGGAACTTTTTCACTTATCATTCCCTTCCGGTTCTTCGAGGTATTTACTTCTCGGATTTTTCCTTTTCAGCCTTGCTCCAGTTCCTTTAAAATCAAAGAAATTGAAGAAACATAAAGCTGCTACTAGCCAAGGAGAGCCATTTTCCGCTGCAGCTTCTCCCATTCCAACTTCTCTTGGTAGGGAGGAGAAGACCACGAACCCGGACATACAATTCCAGCAATCCAGCCAGCCTGTTGCATCTAACATGGATGCGAGGGAAAGAGCGGGACCAGAAATGGGTAGACATCCTCGAACTGGGGAGGATGAACCTATTCCTACTTTCGACAGGAACTTCCAGGTAAAGGAAGAACCGTTTGACGATCTCGGATATATTCGTCCGGAAGCTAAGAAGTTCTTCGCTCCTGCTCCTTTGATCCGTCCTTGGCCACAAGGCGGGCTAGTTGTCCGAAATAACTTCGTATTTTCACCTCGTCAGGTCATGCAAGACGGCCTGCATCATGTTGGAATTCTCTTTTCTGAATATTTAAGGGAATTCAACGAAAACTTGTCAGGTTTGCAGCAAATGAGCCAGGTAATATCTCTATCCCCCAAGCAATAAGTCGAATGCATGCTATCAACTTAATGCTTCTTATCACGCTTGTTCTAACTTAAGCGCCTTGCTTTCATTTCCGTGTTTCAGCAAACCGCTGATACAATAAACTTGGAAGTTTTTAACAAGCTTAACATAAAAAATAAGGAGGTTAAAACCCTCCTATCTATTCTTGATGAGAAAGAAACAGAGCTGGCATCATCTCAGCTAAAGCTGGAGGAAACAACAGGTATAATTTTAACTTCTCTGAAGTTTTTTGTCCATAATTTTTTCTAAGTACTTTTCCGAGCTTTCTTATCCCGGAATTTTTTCCTTGCTTTTCAGCTGCCTTGGCGAAAGCCAAGCAAGTTGCTGAAGATGCCGGCAATGCCGAGAATCTTCGCCGGGAGAATTTGGACCTTCATAAGTAACTTATGAAGGCTCAGAAGGATCTGGAGGCCAGCAATCTGGCTCTTGGAATTGCTCAATCCAAGGCCTCCCAACAAGCGGACAAGGACAAGGCCACTATCCAGGATTTGGAGAACGCCTTGAACCTGCGCCTGGAGGAAGGCTCCGAGATGGACAAGATCCTCGGTAAGTTATCAACTTTTACCGGATTTCCTATGTCTTAACTTCTTTCTCTGCGTTTTCACTAACCCTTCGGTTATTTGTATGAAAAAACAGGAGATGACCCAGATCTTACTCGGATTCAAAAAATCCGAGCTTTTGGGAAGGTATTTACTGCGATCAGAGCTGCAGGCATGCAGCTGGTCAACAAGTACCTTCCCGCAAGAACTGGGGAATTCTCAGAAGTTGAGAAACTTCCGGAAGCTATCCTGGAGGTGGCGGAATCCAAGGAATCCACCTTGCGTTCCGCAGCACGGGGTGGTGCACGCATGGCCTTAGGCCTTATGCGTATGCATTATCCCAGTGCCAAGTCTTGGCGCGTGGCGTCCGGTATCCCTCTTGGATATTCGGAGACCCAGCGGACCACCATCTTTGATGAGATCAAGGGTCACGCCACCAAGATCGCCTCTATGGTGAATATCTCCATCACCTATCCGGAAGAAGAGATTCCAGAAGCCCCCGAGGATGACAGCAGCGAAGAAGACTCGGATGCTTGAAGAATTCTCCCTACCTTGGATAGGAGAAATAGGAAATAGGAGCATTACTGCACTTTACAATGTAATATATATTGTAATGCTTCTATTCTTTTGTATAAACAAGTACTCCGCCTTTTGCAGTTAACTTTTATGAAATCCTTTGCAAGTTTTCCGGGTTTTATATTCCTTTATCTTCCAAGTTCTCTGGTTTGTGTGCTTTAACTGTCCTTAGCGTTTGAAATGGCTCAGTAGTACTTTAATCTTCACGCCAAGTTACTGGGTAAAACCGATCAGTTTAAACTTGGAAACATGGATTATACTAAAGGCATTTTTACTTACTAGCTCCAGTGACCCAGCACATAAACAATCAGATAATGCTTGGAGAAAGGTAAGGAACTTTTTGAATGAAGCTCGGGCACGCAGGCACAATCCGAGTTTCCTTTAAACTTTATTAGGCTGAAAATCAATCAGTTTTTAAACGCCGAGCACGCAGGCACAATTCCTTTTTAAACCTGACGTTGCTGGGTACAAGTCCGGGTTTTAGGCCATTGACGAAAGCATGCATTGCTTGAACGTCAGTTACTCCAGAGAAACTATTCTTCATTGCCGTCCATCTTGAGATGAAATCCACGTATGGTTCGTCCTCAAATTGGGTGCAACGGTTTAGCTGGTTAATGCTATTCGGGCGTTTATAAGTTCCCCGGAAATGCTGAGTGAATACTCGAGCCATATCGTCCCAGTTGTCGACAGTTCTGGAGGGTAATCCATTGATCCAATCTCTGACTCCATCCAGTAACATTAGGGGAAGAAACTTTACAGCTTCCAAGTCTGACCCATTGTTGATCTGGACGGCTGTATAGTAGTCTGAGAGCCAGGTATCCGGGTTTGTACTACCGGTATATTTTTGGTATAGTGGACCAACTTTGGCAAAGCCAGAATGAAGGGTTATCCTTCGGATCCTATCTTTGAAGCACTTAGGTCCAAAGTATAAATCGTCTCTTTCCGCTCTATCCATGTGTGCGGAGTACCTGCCGGCTGAATGGACAGGAGGGGATTTGCTCCTTTCTTTTCCATTGTGGCGCGAACGCGCTTTTCCGGGATTTTCTCTATTTCTTCCGAGATCTTGCCCCTTTGGATAAGGTGGAGTTCTACTCCTGTTTCTTTCCTTATTTCTGGGGGGTGTCCGGGATCTCTCACGCCTGTGAGGTATATCCTGCCTTCCAGCTTTTTCAGCTGGGCGTCTCGGAGGCGGCATTGCTTTTCTGTCATTCCGGTGCTTTTCTTCCCGATCGCGAGGATTAAGTCCGTTTTTTGGGAGATGGGATCCGGTTCTAGACGCTTCATCCTTGTTGTCGGGATTTTTCTTGTCTTTTCTCGGATCTGATTTCTTCTCTTTTGAATTGCTTGAATCTCCAGGTTCTTCAGGTCCAGGTGCTCCAGCGGCGCATGTAGCTGTTTTACATAGGGCTAAGTCGTCATGCAACTTCCCTGATCAGCTGCTGCTCTCGTTGTTGTTGTTGCAATGCTTTTCCAAAGAAAGCATACACCCCTTGAAGTTTTTCACCATTGGAGTACATATCATTGTTGAGGATGGCGAACGCTGCTTCCGCATTCTCTGTTGCGGTTTTATATATTGGTTCGCCTCTGGCATCTTTGCCGTTTACCTGCTTTTGCCAAGATGGGTTGTGAAACCTTTCTTTTGGCGGCAGTACTTCCGGTCTTACAATTCGGGTAACCTTGTAGGTTTAATTCCAGATCTATTCTTTCTCTCGTATTCCTCGATTTCTTCCTTCATGAGCTTGATGTCGTCCTAGGTTTTTTCGAGGTGTTCACGAGTTCTGAATAGATGTTGCTGCTGCCTCTAGAGAGCTTGTCTCCTTGCTTCTAGCACTTCAGGGGGTTCATGCAATCCCACTGGTGTATGCAGTAACTCCTGTTCTTCTTGTTCTGTCATTGGCGGAACAAGGATTTCTTTTGTTTTCTTCTCTGAAGGTTTCGCACCTCTTGCGTTTCCAAGTTCCGGGCTTTCATTGGCTGGATCAGCCAATTTCTTCTTCCGGAGTTTATATTGAAGTTTTTTAGCAGTTTTGTGCTTCTTCTTGGAAGATGGAGGTTTCCTGCAGGGTTCTTCCTCTGTCAATTCTTTGACATCGGGAAATTTTAGGGATGTTTCTCCTTCTTCTCTCTCTTCCTCTGGCGGACGAGTTCTAGGGCTTTCCTGGCTGTCGGCATCCGTGTTTTCAGCCGGTTTTGCCATCAGTACTTCATGGAATCCCTCTTGGAAGGATTTGACCTTTCTTTCGAAAGCGTCTTCGTCTTCCTCTTCGGTATCGAAGTGATCTGATTCGGTTTCCGATTCTAATCTCGCCTCAATGGCGGCTAGTACAGAGTCAGCTTCCAAGTGCGGCGTGATGTTGACGGATGTCGGATCTTCCACCTCTGTTGTGGGAGTGTTGTTTTCTGCCTCTTGCACGGGATTACTGTCATCCGTGTTTTCGGCGATCTCGGATTGCACCATGCCGATGAAGTGTGATTCACTTGTATGTCGGCGATCTGAGCAAAATCCGGCATCATAGTCGTTTTCGAATGGGTATAGGGCGGGTGGGATAAATTTACTTCCACCGCAAAACCCCATGGCCTCTGCGGTTAATCCGATAAAGATATTTGCAGATCCAATCGGTAATACGCAAGCATTTACCAGATGATTTTGCGCCGGTATGTAAGATCCGTTGTCGAGGAAGCGTCCAACGTCATTGTCGAACTCCAAGCTTCCGACAGTTATGGAACTGCCGATCCTGCCGAGTATCCCAGATCGAAACTTAACGCCTGACGTCGCTGGCCCCACGGTGGGCGCCAACTGTCGAGACATCGTGGTAGAATTCATAGACGGGGGTGCCATGAGACTACCGATAGAGACGTGGGGGGGACGTGGTTGTGCGAAGGACAATGACACAGGGTTTTTACCCAGGTTCGGTATGGCGCAGTAATGCGACGTTCCTACTCCTGCAATCTCACTATTCAGGACTAAAGCCTGGAAATACAGAGTACAATGTGAGGTTCTATTGGCTGCTCGTCAAGGATCAACCTCTCGGCGAGTTAGCCTTTAGCTTCTTGTCTATCTATCATATCTCCTGTCCGACTTTATATAATAGCCGGATTAGGGCATACAGAGTAGGAAACCTAGAAGACTACGGTAACTCTTTAACTTGGAAAGTAAGGAATCCGCCTTCTACTCCAAGCCAGATCACGTGGGCCGTGATCCGGGTTCTTCTAGAATCCGGCTTCTGTGCATCAGCTTACTGGGCCGCCTAATGGACCATAGCCCATTACCATTTAGGCCACCCTGGTAATCCGGCACTTTAGACTACCATCTGATATACCCCTAGTTGGTATATATCCGACATGTGGCAAGCAGGTAGATTCGATGACATCTCTCTCTCATTTTGTTGCAAGCCTGGTATAGAACAGATTTTGGAGCGATTATTGACGACAGGGTAGAGTAGGAGAGGAGTCCCAGTTGGTGCTGCCACTCAACTTTGTCAAGGTCGACGGCGCATTGTTTGCTCAAGCCTCCCCGACGCTACCAACTTCCGATTCCTACGCTGTTGTGTGTGTTACCTGCTAAAGGCCACACCAAACGACGCCAAAATTTCCTCACTTCTTGATGGTGGCGACGTCATGTCTTCTATGTTTTATTGCTGCCTAATCAAATGCACATTGGCTAGCGAATACAATAGTACGTACTTTTGTTGTTATTTATGGAAAGTTAGAAGTAATGGTAAAGACTCCATATAATAGACCGAGATGGAAATATTTGGTGAATTCCAGTTATATTGTTTCCCCTTTATCCACACTTGATTTTAGGTGAATACTGGGCTGCTTGATTGAATTGGTCAGAACAATATTTATATTACATCAGGAATGAAGTAATAATAATACTAGAAGCACTATATCTTCTTTGTGTCATAGTGGAGGTGCTCTCAGTTCTTTCCCTAACAGGATTTCCATGGCCATGACTCACAACAGCTAATAACTAAGCATTGGACATGTAACAACAGATGTTCTTCACTTTGTAGGGAATGTTTCAAAGCACAAGCTTGACCAGACAATAAGTATTAATTTCCATTACGCTTGTTGTCTCCCACTTAGTAACACAAATAGCTTGACGCTATTGTATAATTAGAAAGCATTGTGGAATGTTTCGTAGCACAAGCTTGACCAGACAGTTAGTATTAATTTCCATTACGCTTGTTGTCTCCCACTTAGTAACACAAATAGCTTGACGCTATTGTATAATTAGAAAGCATTGTGTTATCCCACTTGACAGGAGCTTTGCCACTGTCCGAATGTCGGAAAAACAGTAGATATTCCACAAGTAGCGGACTGATAGACAATCGATGTACTGTAAGGTGGAACTGTTGCATAATGTTTAATACTGATCCAGAGTAATTCAATTTTGGAGTCTTAAACATACATTCGTTGTAGAATAATGTTCAGGTGGATACAAATGATTGAACTAAAATTATAAGAGCCCCTATTAGGACAATTTATCAGTAATTGTTGATTAGTGTGAATTCACTTGCTTTATTTCCGTACCGGTGTTAAGGAAACTATCTATCATCTAGAATGCACTAAGATAGTATTCTGACTTCTTTGTATGCTGCTGAAGAAAATGTGCAAAGAGGGTGCATATTGGGTAACGAAGAAGAAATTTACCGTTGTTTTAGATTGCCCAAATAAATGTGTTACCATCAATCGTTCATATGTTCTTCTTATGTTTGCAAAAGATTCAATTGCTTAAAAAAATCTATACGTGTTGTTGTTGGAGTATATGTAGGCATGGGGTACGGAGTTGAAAAGATGCCTGGGTGCTATGAATGGATAGTGGTTCTCTGAAAATGGATCTTTCATGCTTTTTGCAGTTAATTGAACCTTTTGCGAAAGGAAACCTATCTGCCTGATTGCCTTCCTATCGCGGAGACTATTGTCTTCCCACTAATGAAAAATATATCCTTTTGTTAGCTCTCAAAATATAAGCGAAGATTCAATTGAATAACTGACATCTCATAGATCTTGATGCCGTGTTTTACTCATGTCTCCGCGCACTTTGTCCTAAGATTCTGTGAGTCTAATGTTGAGCTAGCATGTACATTTGAGATCTTAGCATCAGGCCAATATTGATTTTCTAATTAGTATTATCTTATATGTTTTGAGCCGGCCTAAGAATCCACACACATATTTTTTTTGATACTGCTTAGCGTTGGCGCTAATTAACCTCCCTCTTTTCTGGAACAAGAACACCTACACTAGAGGCTTCGTAAGCGTGGCTCTTATCTTTGCTGCTTGGACAAGATCGCCAAGGATGCCATTATCAGAGGCGCCATTGGTACTGTCGTCGAGTGGCTTGTGGAAGTGTATAGTCGGGCATGCTTGGTTTACTAAATTCAGATTTATCCTTTTTTGGGGTGTTTGTTCTGATGCTATGTGTGTGTTGTTCAGCTGTCAATTTCCTTTTGTTTGGGGTTTGCATCCCCCAGTATGATGATCTGGTTAAGTTGTGGAGAGCCTAGCTGCATGTCATGGAATCTAGGCTGGCGAAGTCATGTATACACGCCATTATTGCGGATAACTTTGGGATTTTCATGAAAGTGGAGTGTTTGATTTTGCCCCCAGCAATGTAGTACTTTACTAGACTAAAGATGGCGATGTATGTGTCTATGTGCAATTCAATTCATGATTCATAAGGTAATATGCTAAACTATCATAGCTTTGGAACCAGCTACTTTTTTTCTACACGTTTCATGCTTTGCTGGCGACACAATCATGTGGATTGTTTGTTGAATCGCTTGGCGTGCCAAAGTAAAGATGTTCTTCTATAGGTTTCACGTTGCAAATATGATTAAGATGTATTGAAGGAAGTCATGTAAGGTTTGCTTTCTTAACCTGCAAACCTAGAGGTTAGATCATTTCCACATTGTGAGGTATAAAGTTAGCCTCTGCTCCAATAGCAAATGGTTCATATGAACACTATGTGTAGGCTAGGGTTTAATGTCTTTTTCTACACTCAGGAGTTCCATAGAGGTATTTATATCTTCTCATCATGAAACGACAACCATAAAAAAGATAATGCACCTTCAACTTCTTTCTATAAATTTTCAACAACATATTTATGGCAATATCACCCAGGTTGTATGTTCTAACTATATTCGAAATTTAGTGACCCACTTGAATACATGTTCTTGAAGTGTCTTTGTTTTACGTAGCTTCTTTAAGTGTCTTGCGAACTTGTGGCTGGCTTGGATCAGGTGAAAGCTGACATTTTGTTCAGGCTTAGTGGAACTGAAGTTATTCTTTCCATCTATATTTCAGTTTGACAAACCTGATGAAGTTCCTCATGTGGTAGAGTTTTGTTTTACTGTTTGTTCTTTCGATGCTCTTTTCCATATCCTTAGTATCGAAAGAATTCATCATGTTTATTTATACAGGTTCTGGTTGTGCCTCTACCTGGCCTTGCCCGTGCATGTTGTATATTTTACTTACCCGATGTGTCTTCCTGTGTTTTTTAGACCAGCAAATAGATGTGCATCTACCTATGTAAGCTTCTCCTTTCTCATAGATTCATGAGGTGTCCAAAAGCGACAAGCTTTACATTCTAATTTTATCATGAAAAATATGCCACGGCTTTGCAACTATTTAAAACAAGATGTTCATGAATAACACTCTGCTTTGCTGTAGCTGACGGGATTATCATATTTAACTGTTTTTATTTTATTCGAAAAAAAAATCACAAAGGATTATGGTACAATGAATTGTATGATGGAAGGACGGATTATCACAATACTCAATAAATGAGTAAAAATTTGTATAACTCGCCACTTGATTTTATGCAACTATGTTAGGCTACCAGATAATTATAGATTTGGATCTCAACCAATATAATATAATATAATTGTTCGTGAAGTCAAGAAAGTAGTCTTCATGCGATTATTTTGTGTTTTCTTGGGTTGAAGTGGAAGTTTCAACTGTTGCAGAGAAAGGGAGGAAGTCATGTACCTGACCTTTGCCTTGCCTTGAACTATTAGTTCGGACATCGTTTTGTTAGTATCATTATCAATCATTCTGGCTTTAAACTAAAAATGAAGTGAAGAACTGCCTCTACTTCTGTTGTTATTGGTGAATTGGCGCTTACTGTTACTTTCAAGATCACTCCTTTGTATAACAGAGGGAAAATACTTATTAGGTTATGTTGTCGCGTGTTCTCGACTTATCAGCATCTCATGTCGTATGCTACCTATCTTATGGGCATAACGCTCAGTAAGCTTACTTTCCGATGTATAAATATGTAATACCAGCCCCTACATGATCCGTGAAGCCACGAGCTCCTATCGTTTATAAACTTACATGGATTTCTATAATAATGGGTGTTCTGTTATTTTTTGTGTGTGTTCTCTTTGAGTTTTCTACCAGTCCTTCGCCAATCTGTTTATTGTTATACTCCTTGCAAAGTGAGACTTACTGTCACTTCTAATATTACAATCCATTGTACTTTGGGAAATTTAAAACTCTTAGGTATTCACTTATTCAATCTGCCTTTTTTTCAGTAAATGAAGTTTAGACCTGAAATTTATAGGTTGGTGGAGGAAAACTTGCGGTTCTTGGCAAGGTATATACCATGGCTTGCCGCCAGTTACAGGTTTTCAACGACAAATATCATAGGTTGTGGAAAGAAATGGCCGATTCTGAAAATAAGAAGACATGTGAACCTGTTGCTGCTGTGACACAATGTGATAAGACGATTGGATGTATAGTTTAAGTAGAATGCCCTTCTTGATGGAGATCTGCTTGACATGTCTCTACGGTCGTCCATTTCCTTAGCGCGTTTTTATGCGACCAGGTGAACAATCTTTCAAGTTGCTAAAGGTTGTTAAAAAAATTATATATCTTGATTTTTTTAGCGAGATGTGACTATTTTGTTGAATATCAGTGGCTCAAATGGTCCACCTAGAAAAAGCTAAACACCACCTAAGTAACCGACAACTTTATTCAACCAACATATGTGCTATGATCTATACAGAGAAATGTGTCTACTCTTTATATTTGTACAAGTTGGGCAAAACTAATACCACATATGTTATTGACGAAGCTGTTTGTTGCATGTAAAGCAATTATATTTTGTTTTTATGTGTCATTGGCTCTTTCTTTTACATAGAAAACGTGATGATGTAGGTTTTAGTTGAAAGTTTAAGTTCACTGGAAACACCATCTTTTACCTTTTATGTTTTCTTAGACGAAGTACACTCGACCGGAGTATTGCACATTAAACTCCAATAGTGATATAGCTAGCAAAAGAGGTGACAAATGATAGGGATAGTGTTAAGTGATTTTATGTTTAAGAATCACAGCTATACTTTACGGTCCATTTTGGCTCACACTAACATGTTTGTGTTAAAAATACATTTAATTATGTTCACATAAACCGGCTTGTATCATGTCACGTTCATATAAAAACATCAGTACAAATATCTCGTTGACCACACCACGCAAAAACGGCAGACGGTGCGAGAAGCTGATGACTCCCAAGTGCAGGAGATCAATTGTAGTACCTTTCGATAAGTATTTGAGTGTCGAACCCACGAGGAGCTGAAGGTAAGCTATCTATTCTCTAAAGCCCTATAACCCTCTTATATGGCTGTTTATGCAAAGCAATAAGTTTGACTAAAAGGAACTAACTAATTAAAAGCAAGTGACGTGGAGTGTGGTTTGTCTAGTAACTAGTGAAGCAAGTTTAAAATGCAAGTTTATAAGCAAGTTTCACAAGTAGCAAGCAGCAAATATCTCAAGTATCTCAAGGGAGCAAGTGTTCTAGCAATAGGTGTTTCGTTCGTGTGGTTGTCACAATTAGTGAAGCACATGTTTTAGTCTTAGTTGTTTCTTCTAGGAAGGAGCCATGAATAGGTATAGTCAAGTAAATGATCTACAACCCCTTATGATGGATCATGTGGCCAAGTAAATGACTGCACAAGATTGATTAAGACATAAAGTCCCACCATAGCCTTACGTTCTAAGGTCCCCTATATATATCCCCCAATAACTTAACTTTGTGGCTCGGTCTCAGGTTACTGTCACTCCAAAGTCACCACCACTCCATTATGCTACCGGTGATCACCTTACATGCATTCCCCAACATATGTGTGCACTCATATATTGTACATAAAGACAATCATAGAAGATAACAAACTTGTATGCAACCAATCAACGAACTATTTCACCATTGCCAAGAACAATTCACTAATCAAACATAGACGGGGAGACACAATACATCAAGGGAATATAATATTGCATCATACATCGTGTTTGCCAAGAGATTACAGTGGAGAGATGGAGCTGATCTTGCTGTAGATGTTGATGATGAACACGCCGGAGGGGGGTGGAGCCCTCCGGGGGTGATCCCGGCGGCGTTTCCCCCCTCCGATCTTCTCCGGCGGCAGCCTTCTATCTCTCTGTTTCATGGTTTCGTCTCTCGGCGCCGCCTCCTTCTCGAAAAGGCCAGGGGACCCTTTATATAGTCGTTTTTAGGTCACGAGACACTCGGGAGAAGAAAGATCGACGGCATCGGAGCCACGGGGGCAAAAAGGGGGCCCCACACGCGGCCAAGGAATCTGGCCGCGTGGAGGGTCCTATTTTCCACCTGGTTTGCCTTTTGGCCCTCTACTTTGGCCCATGGTCTTCGTCTCGAAAATTCTGAACCGTGCTCTTTGGCCTTGCCCTTTTTGGAGTCCCGAAGCTCCCGGAAAGTCTGAAACACTAAAAAGTACGTTTTCTGGAAAAACAGGGTTAGAACCAAAAGAAGGGGGATTGTTTAGAAAATCCCCCAAATCATTATAAAACATGAATATAAGTTGCTAATATGTAGGAAAAACAAGTAATAACATGCAAAGTTCATGTATGCATTTTACATGCATCAACATCCCCAAGCTTAACCCATGATCGTCCTCGAGTATGAAGGTGATAAAACTAACATGGACTTTGCATATTGAAACAATCATGGGATATCAAGGAGGATTATTCATGCTACATATAATCAAATGATTAATACTAGAAATGAGTAGCAATATACAATTCATGTTGTAAGAAATATCAAATATGCAAGCAAAGATGCTCCATGAAAGTTCACAAAGTGTATAATGAAATAAAAGCACTATGGACCAAATGCATACACAAAATGAAAAATAAAATCCTATATTGGTCAAAGAATAGCATAATGGAAAATATAAAATATGGTGGACACTTTGGATAAAATTGAGTAGAGGTAAAACATGATCAAGTCTTATTTAGCCTCTAAATTATTCAACTAAAATTACTAATTGAAATGTGGTATCCATTGATCTAGGACTCTCATTGCCCCTTTATCACTAGCATCTTAAATGGTGAATGTTGAAGTAATGTGAATGACAAGGTGGTTGAAAGCCTCATGCCCCGTGAGTGTGAAAACCTACTCCATGATTACTCAACTTAAGATTCCTAATAAGCTTTGTACAATCATAATAAGTATTAATGACATCATAGAGAACCGCAAAGAGGTACCTCTTGCCCCATGACATGGAAACAAGCCCATGTCACAATGACAAGACAAACAAACGGAGTAGACTCATCATCCTTTTTATTTTCATTCACTGTTATGCATAACTTCTTATTTTATTGTAGGATGTGTTGTAGAGTCACTCAAGCTGTAAGTAAATTTCCACCATGATAAAGCATGGCTTGGGTTAGCGGCCCAATGCGTTTCTCTAGTCATATAGATACTTACTCATCAAAACTTACTATTCCTCTATTTCATTTCGGCATGGCAGGAGTCCAAAAACAAAAGTACATGATATCAACCAAATGTAAATTTTTGTGCAATGTTGAAAGATTTCCGGTGATACACGTTTATAGCTAGCTCCCAACCACACACTTGTCAAACGCAAAACTTGTGGCTCCCATTATTGGGTCATGTTTATTAGATGCATAAAAAGTAAAGTGTGCCTTCAAAAGTTCTTGAGAGTCCTATCCCAAGTTCAACCCATGACAATTAATAAAGTGAATATCTTAATTTAGAACATAAATAACACAATAACATGGTGAACATACTCGGAATAGCAATGAAGCTAATGGGAAGATATGGTGGACTCACTGGAAATACTTGGCTAAGGAGTGTTGGAAACAAGTTTTTACTTGTTGGAATTTTTAAATTTTTGGCTAGCAAGAGGGAGATAGTTGACCAGCTACTATGCATGAATATGCCATAGAACTACTCATTTCATGACAAACTAAATAAACCAGCAATTAACAGCAAGGACATGAATAAGAGATAGCTCAAGACAACATTATTGCAAATTTCTACACATAAAAAGCCTATAAATCATGCAAACATATGTAGCTCTTAAAATCAACCATGGCATCCCTATTACAAGTCACAATACTAGCATCCAATAAATTCCAACCCCAAACTCCAGTAGCTCAATCTCATATAAAATGATGGGTGTGGTCTTATCAAAACAAAAATAAAAACAAAAACTAGACGCTTCAAGTCTCTACGATAAATGATTTGCTTAGAAAAACAGAAAGTAGATGTGTGCTAACCAAAAGAGTGTAGCTCCAGTGGGGTGTTCATCACATCACCAAGCTTATGGCTTTCACCATTCTTGGATGTCTTGAGGCGCAGCTCCTCTATTCCCTGTGAAAAAACTTCACAAAATATGTTTCTCCCATTCTTTTTCTGTGGGGTGAGATTAGCAAGGACAAACAAATCACATGCTTGCTGTGCAAAATTCCAAATCAAATGCTCCAGTAGATAGAAAATAAGGTTCATTATGTTGTATGTTCACTCTCTTACTTGAAAGAATCATGGAAATTCGATTCCCAAGCCCAAAGAGTGCATAAAACAAAAGAAGGCAGAATCTGTCCAGAAAAGCAACAGCAGCAAAACGAACGTTTTTCCCTAAGCTAGACTCGTCAAAAAATTAATCCAATTTTTATGCTTACAGAGGACAAAAAGTTGCAGAACATACTAAAAAATTAGCTCAATCAGACATACCAATAAAAAACGTAAAATCATACGGTGAGCAGACTCGTGCTGAAACAGAAATTTCATGCACTAGGATAGAAACTTATAAGTCCAAATGGGTTTGACTTGACTCTTTATTGAAAACTACAGAATTAAAACAAAAAAAATTAATCTCTTGAGACAGCAAGAGGACACTAGGAAAATCCAAACAAAAACAACCGGGTTGCCTCCCGTAAAGCGCTTTCTTTATAGCCATATAGCTAGGCTTTACTTACTTAACATCATGATGGTTGGAGTGAGGTGGCTCGGCATCCCCAAGCTTGGATTCTTGTAATTATTTGATACATGTAGGGTGAGCCCATGGGTACATCCCCAAGCTTGATTGGTTGTCCATCTTTATCTTTGTTCATCTCACTCAACTCTTCCTCCTGAAAAATTCTTCTTACACAAATCTCAACATAAAACTTGATTAGAGGGGTTAGTGCCTCCATAAATAAAATCCACATAGGTACAGAAAAGACACATCATGAGTTGATTCTAAATATTAACTACTGTTACTACAGTTGCGCATTGCTCCTTGATCAAAAGAACCACACAAAACACAAGTAATGAGAGCAATGCAAAATAAAGACATAATCTGCCAAAAACTGAACAACCCGTAAAGAGTGAATTTTTATAGGCACTTAAGTTGCTCAAATCAGAAAACTTAAAACTAATGAAATATGTAGTGATAACTAAATATTGCTGTCGTAAATTACCAGGTCAAAATTCCACTTCTGTGATTTTAAACATTTTTCGCAGTGAAGTTCAGGAATCTGTTTTCTTGTCAGCTAATTACTATTGTTTAATCCTATCTCTCATATAAGATTATTCTTGCCATTTATGATGAGAAATAAGACAGAAATGTGATATTACAGTAGTAAACTAATATGTTTATTATTTTTAGCTTTGGAAAAAGTTTTAATGATAGAGACTTTGCAATGGTTTCATTGGCATGAACAACACATGTTCAAGGTCGACCCCAATTTCTCCATTACTCATCCTTCTCATTTACTTTCCCAAATTTTTTATAAAATAAAAATCTTAAACTAAATGATACATAACAGTAGGTAAAGGCATTTTACATGTTGTAAAGACATAAATGTGTGCTCAAACCGAATAGGAAATTAAAGCATAAGGAACACACCAGAAAATATTAAACAATTTATTTTTAAGTCTAACCCATTTCCTATGCATTGGCATTTTGTAATGAAACAAATAAAAGAAGCACATAATAGCAAGCATAGAAAGGTAGATCAAGTGCAACTTCAATACTTTCAGCATAAAGAGGGGAAACTTAATATTGTTGAAATATGTGTAACCATGTTTCCCTCTCTCATAATAATTTTCAGTAGCATCATGAATAGATTCAACAATATGAATATCACATAAAACATTCTTATCATGAGCCACATGCATAAAAGAATCACTACTCTCCACATAAGTAAAATCCTCATTAGTGATAGTGGGAGTTAAACATTCATAATTTTCATTGCAATCATCATATATAGGAGGCATAGTATCATCAAAGTGAATTTTCTCCTCCAAGCTTGGGGAACTAGAAATATCATGCTCATCAAAACCAACTTCCCCAAGCTTAAAACTTTCCATAGAATCAGCAAGTATATCATTTTTATCCTCAATAGTAGGGGGACTAAAAATATCATATTCATCAAGACAAACTTCCCCAAGCTCAAGGTTTTCCTTAGCAATAAAGGTGTTCAAAGAATTAGTACTACCACAAATATGATTGTTGTGCAAATAATTTTTCAATTTCTCCTCAAACACTTCATGTCCTAATTCAAGGTAGATATTATACAGTTCTAAAATTGTTTGGTTGTTTTCCATTTTATAATTTTTTTGTGTTTTAGGTTTATATGTTAGTATGCAATGCAAACAAGAATAAAAGCTTAGCACAACGCTCCCGGCAACGGCGCCAGAAAAGTGCTTGATGACTCCCAAGTGCAGGAGATCAATTGTAGTACCTTCGATAAGTATTTGAGTGTCGAACCCACGAGGAGCTTAAGGTAAGCTATTTATTCTCTAAAGTCCTATAACCCTCTTATATGGCTGTTTATGCAAAGCAATACGTTTGACTAAAAGGAACTAACTAATTAAAAGCAAGTGACGTGGAGTGTGGCTTGTCTAGTAACTAGTGAAGCAAGCTTAAAATGCAAGTTTATAAGCAAGTTTCACAAGTAGCAAGCAGCAAATATCTCAAGTATCTCAAGGGAGCAAGTGTTCTAGCAATAGGTGTTTCGTTTGTGTGGTTGTCACAATTAGTGAAGCACATGTTTTAGTCTTAGTTGTTTCTTCTAGGAAGGAGCCATGAATAGGTATAGTCAAGTAAATGATCTACAACCCCTTATGATGGATCATGTGGCCAAGTAAATGACTGCACAAGATTGATTAAGACATAAAGTCCCACCATAGCCTTACGTTCTAAGGTCCCCTATATATATCCCCAATAACTTAACTTTGTGGCTCGGTCTCTGGTTACTGTCACTCCCAAGTCACCACCACACCATTATGATACCGGTGATCACCTTACATGCATTCCCCAACATATGCGTGCACTCATATATTGTACATAAAGACAATCATAGAAGATAACAAACTTGTATGCAAGCAATCAACGAACTATTTCACCATTGCCAAGAACAATTCACTACTCAAACATAGACGGGGAGACACAATACATTAAGGGAATATAGTATTGCATCATACATCGTGTTTGCCAAGGGATTATAGTGGAGAGATGGAGCAGATCTTGCTGTAGATGTTGATGATGAACACGCCGGAGGGGGGTGGAGCCCTCCGGGGTTGATCCCGGCGGCGTTTCCCCCCTCCGATCTTCTCCGGCGGCAGCCTTCTGTCTCCATGTTTCGTGGTTTCGTCTCTCGGCGCCGCCTCCTTCTCGAAAAGGCCAGGGGACCCTTTATATAGTCGTTTTTAGGTCACGAGACACTCGGGAGAAGAAAGATCGACGACATCAGAGCCACGGGGGCAAAAAGGGAGCCCCACACGCGGCCAAGGAATCTGGCCGCGTGGAGGGTCCTCTTTTCCACCTGGTTGGCCTTTTGGACCTCTACTTTGGCCCATGGTTTTCGTCTCGAAAATTCTGAACCGTGCTCTTTGGTCTTGCCCTTTTTGGAGTCCCGAAGCTCCCGGAAAGTCTGAAACACTAAAAAGTACGTTTTCTGGAAAAACAGGGTTAGAACCAAAAGAAGGGGGATTGTTTAGAAAATCCCCCAAATCATTATAAAACATGAATATAAGTTGCTAATATGTAGGAAAAACAAGTAATAACATGCAAAGTTCATGTATGCATTTTACATGCATCAGAAGCGCGATGACTACTGTTAAACACCACGTGAAGGATATGGAAATAACACTCGAAACGCCTATATTAATGATGGAGCAGCCAATGCCAGCTTTATATATCGCATGTATGCATGACCACATCCAACATCACAAAACTACATGCAAATGCTATAGAACCGTGATGCCAACTACTTTCTCGCAAACTAAATGCCACGCTTGTACGGCACACCGCGCGGAAAATGCACTAGACCAAATCAGAATGTCGAGATGCACAACGCATCGGCCACGCCATGAAGTTCGATAGATAGACGGCGCGGAAAAGCGCGCTCCGTCTAGCAACACTAAATACCTTGGTAATATCTTTGACAGTGTGTATTAGAATGTTGAGCCCACTGTCAGCTCAACGAGTCGGAGCACATGCCACTCCACAAGCTCTTCTTCCGGCAGACCGCCACGATCTTATCGATCCTAGTTTAGAGTAAGTATAATAAGCCTCTATAAGAATTTAAATAACATAAGATCTATTTCTTTCCTCGGCATGTTCCAGTCTTACAAAGTGCTCACTTGTTTTCCTCGTTGGATCAAAATCGAGTGGACGCGACGCGCCCGGATAAGCGAGGCGTGGGTCTCATCCTCATGGCCGACCGCATCACAACCTGATTTCTGTTCTCCCTATATGTTGAGAGGTCTCAGCTCTTGCTGCTCAGATCCGGGCGACGGTGAGATTCGTGGAGCCTGCTCAGTGACCCGTCTCTCTCTTCTCCCACCTGCTCCTCCCTCCCTCACATCAGGAAAAGAGAACGGCGTCCCACACCACGCAGGGATTGTTCTGCTCAGATGAGGAGGAGTCGGGGCTCGTGGCGTTGGCAGCCGCAAATCTTCCTATTACTTTCCCCACTCCACGATTGGAGCCCTCGTGCTGCTTCTCCGACACGCTTGCCGCCGCCTTCCGCTCGTCCACCGACGGTATTTTTCGCGCGCCTCGCTGCTGTTGGTCCTGGTCTGAGTTTGGCTGCAGCTAGCGGCGCAGGATGCCACATCGACGCCATTCTGCTGTGTCGACGATGGTAGGAGCAGGTTCGGTAGGAGCGCAGATTGGGACTTGGGAGGGGGAGGGAGAACCGAACATGTAGTTGGGAAAGAGCTGCAGGTGACCAACGAGTTGGACAAGATCTGCTAGAACAGCTACCGCTACTGCGTTTTGCTGTTGTAAGATCCTAGTTTTGTTTGCTTGCATGCTAGAGCGTCAGTGAGAAAATTTTGGTTTTGCTGCTGCAATTTTCTACTACTGATTGGATTGTTGCTCCCTTTGCTTTGATTAAGCGTGAGTTCTGCATATATTTGAATTGTTCACTGAATTTGTCACATAAATGAACTAGTTACTGAATTTTTCTAGTTCATGTATGCTTTAGTTGTTGCTGCTAGTTGTTCAAATGTTAGTTATATGATGTTGCTAACATATAGCAGAGAGAGTACACAGGATGAACTTTGGACATTCTGTTGGCGTGTCTTACAGCGTGCTCACGTTAGTCCTCCCTCCAATTTGATCCGACGCCTCACCTCGCCCACTAGTTCAGTCCTATTCCTTATCCACTCCTCAGTCCTCACCAAGTCACCATCAATCCTTCTCCGTCCCCGCCGTCTGTCGCTCGCTGCCTAGTTTCTCTGCCCCCACATACTTCCCCGGTGGACCCCTCCTTCCCCAGCGGAAGAGCACTTCATCTCTCGTGAAGCCACGACCACATCATGATCCCGAACTCCTCCAGGCTCCCAACACCACAATTGAGATCTGGCAACGGTCCCCGCCTCCTACCTCGACCCTAGACAAGCCCCGCACCATGCACCCGGAGGCGGAGGTCGAAGTCGACCTCTAGTAACATGTCGGTTTGTTCGACACCGGGGTCAGGGACGAGCTCCTAGACGTTGGGGTCGATGTGGATCTCCATGCCCGGGGTCTGCGACAAGCTAAGAGGCTGTGAGCCTATGAGGCAGAAGAGGAAGCCGATCGGTACTTGAAGCCGCTAGCCCCGGAAGCCCCATTGCCACTGCTGGTGACAATGAAAGAGGGGCAATGACGAAGAGGTGGTAATGGATCTGAATTATTATTATTATTCCTTCTTATAGTGCACATACTTAGTGCTACAATTTCGACCTTCGATTTCCAGGAGAAAATCACAAGCTCAACATGCAATAACGCACGTATGTTCCTATTACTCACCAAATTGATGTGTTTGATGTTTTGTGAAAACACAAAATGGCACTTCTAATTGGTATCGCCACACAAAATTGCTAGCCACTAGTTTCTGAAACTGTGTGATGTACTTTTTGGAGTTCTGGATGTAGTTAGTTTGTCAAGTGCATGTAATTTATATAACAGACTATTACTTTCCAAACTTTTCCGGGATGAATTTTCTGGATTCTAGGATTTGTAATTTCAGCTTGTGAATTACATAGTAGTTAGTTTTGAAAGTATTGCAGAATGTACTTTCTGAATTCTGGTATGTATTTTAAGCCTGTTGCATGTAGTTTTATAACTTGATGATAATTTGTGAGCTTTTTGGGATGTTCCTTTTGATGTATGAGATGTAACTTCAACTTCCTTGCATGTACTTCTTATAATTTGTTAGCTTCTGAACTTTCTTCAGATGTATTTTTCTGAAGTCCGGGATGTAGTTTCAGCTTGTTAATTTAGTTTATATAACTAGTTGATTTCTAAAATTTTCCTGATGTAGTTTTTGAAACATGTCATGTAGTTTTAGTAGTACCCATAAGCTTTTGAAGTGTACATTGTGAAGTTAAAATGAGTGTGGTTTCATCAAGCGTTACTTTTGCAAGGGTATGCACTAAAATTTTGCGAGATGTTGTTTGTTATAGTTTTTTCTTCTAGATGTAGATCTTACATAGTGCATATTATATGAGATACATATTCCTTTTATCTTCTATTCTAGCTTTTTTCACAGGTATTTTTCTTGTAAACATTTTTTTTGCTTTTTCACTTATCATAAGCATGGATAAATGATGTAGGGAAGGAGAATTGCTCAAATTTCATGCATGTGATTCACGGTGGCGGTTGGATCAAACTTGTATTTTTTAACAATCAGGCTCATGAGGTTGTTACATTGCCATGAGGAAGACGAGGACAAGTATTTTGGGTGGCTGCTTGAGGAGTGTGCTGCTGCTAGGTGCAGTGGCGGAGTGGCAGAGCTGACATAGAAAAGTTGGGTTCACATGAACCCAGCGAAATTCATCATAATCTAATTAATCCAGTCTTTGACACCACTCGTTAGTGGAGATCATGCTAGAACTAATAGATATGAACCCAATGAATTTTCCTCCAGTTTCGGCCCAGGCTAGGTGGGGCTCTACGGCTAGCCAGTCAAGTGTTGGACTAGTGTTTTGTTTTCTCTACCGCTATCGTTAAGGAGGAGGGTGGTGGGGCCCCGTTGAAAGTGCAATATGGTCAACTAGAGGGGGGGGGGGGTGAATAGGTGACCTACAAATTTTACTCCTTTTTCACTTTTAATGGGGGCTTTAAGAAAGTAAATGCTTGATTACCTAAATGTGCAACTAAGTGAACACCCTAGGTGGTACGAAGAAAGTGGCAACGGAAATAAAGGAACGGTACAAGAAAACAACAAGTGAAAAACACGGAGATAAGGATATGTTTCCCGTAGTTCCTTCTTGAAAGAAGTACGTCTACGTTGGAGAGGTGGGGAGCCACCTAGGCGCTCCTCAATAGCACGGATGTGCACACCTTGTTCTCCTTGAGCTTCTCCGGTGAGGGAGATTCTCGTTTCCACTATTAGGTCGACTTGAAGGCGTTGACCAAACCTTTACAAGGGGTTGAGGCTACTCCACAAGTGAGATGGAGGCTCTCAACAATCGAAGCTTCTTGCTACAAGGTGGAAGCTACAAGCACTAGGGTTTCCCTTGGATGACAAAGCAACCAAGAGATTACAAGATCCCAAGAGTTGTGGTGTGGGTACACACGTTTTGGCTTGGTGGAAAGATAGATCTAGTCCTCCTCCATGAGATCCTTGAAGGGCATCGAGTTTGGTTGGAGGAGGAGGGAGATCGGAGCGTTTTGAGCTCTACAACAATGGAGGAGAGAGAGGAATGGACGAGCTACCTATCTAGAGGAAGAAGACAACTATTTATAGGCTCCTCCAAAATCTGACCGTTGCAGTCCTGCGGGACCGGAATATTCTAGAGTAAAGGCCGGAAATTTGAATTCTCCGGGGGGCGGATATTTGAAATATCCGGGGGCGGAAAATTCCGCCCCAATACTCCGCCCCCATCTCTGTGCGCAGGCATCAACTTGTTGATGAAAAACTGCTAAGGACCAGGGGCCGGATATTTGCTCCGGAAATTTCCGGGGCAAATTTCCGCCCCACCTTCTTTGCGCGGGCATCAACCAATGATGGAAAAATTGCTAAGGACTTGATGACCGGAATATTGAAATATCCGGGGGGGGGGGCGGATAATTGAACTGTCCGGGCCCGGAAATTTCCGGACAGAATTTCCGCCCCCATCTCTGTGCGCGGGCAACTTGTAATGATCCAATTTCTGCTAAGTTCCAGAGGGCCGGATTTTTGCACCGGAAATTTCCGGGGCAAATTTCCGCCCTGGCTTCTGTGCGCGGGCAGAAAAGTACTTAGTCGTTTTCGAGAGTGCCAGGAAGGGGGCCGGAAATTTCCGGTGTGGGGGCCGGATAATCCGCCCTTTAAGTTCCGGAATTTCCGGCCTGCATACTGAAAAATCCGGTGGCAGTAATTCCAGAATATAGTTCTTCTCTTTGATCTTTTGATGAGAATATAACAATGATCATCTGAGATATTAGCTGCACAGTCTAAACAACATTGTTAGATAGGATATATCCGTGTTATCATCATCACCAAAATCATTAGAGGGATCATGAGCTTTCAATCTCCCCCTTTTTGGTGAATGATGACAACACGGGTATTTGCGGGAAGTAAACTAACAATGCAAGATACGAAAACATCACAGATAGCATATATAGGAGACATCCCTCCTAATAATAATAGTTCACCAACGAATAACGAGTACGATAGAACGAAGTTCGAAAAGACGCACGAAATGATAGAAAAAAAAGCAAATGAAGAGCGAAACCCTCCCAAGCAAATGCCCGCGATCATCTAGATCTTCTCCCCCTTTGGCATCAGGATACCAAAAAGAGAAAAGAGAGAGCTACGTCCCATGGAGCAAACTCTAGGCCTGGGTGTCCTCTTCTTCCTCTTCTGCTTCATCCTCGGTGACATCCTCCATGTCCTCATCATCATCCACACCGATGTCCCAGTCAACGTCGCGGTTGTTCCAGTTCTTGTAGGCAATCCTGGGAGGAGGAAGTGGTGGCACATTGGGGGCACCAAGAGCAGTCATGATGTGATGCTGGTTCTCGAGGATGCTGCGGCGCTCCACATAGGCGTTGTAGTTCTACTTGTGGAGGCACACATTCATGCACAACACCTTCTCAATTGCGCGAACAAGCCAAGAGCGCTTCTTCTTGCCAGGAGGAGGAGGACGCATGCGAGGATCACGATGGCCTTGACCTGTGGCACCAACATCATGTGCAGCCTGCTGAGTGTGGGCAGCCTTCTTGTACAGGGTGACGTCCTTGTGCTCCTCACAGTCAAGCTCAAGGTCCTCACGAAGTGCTGTGGGATAGCGGGCCTTGATGAGCTTCATAATATAGGGAGCATATGGAGGCACTTTGCGGTGGAAGAGAGCAAAGTGGAGCTCATGGAAGATGAAATCCATCACATCAATCTTGTGGGCCTCCATGTCAGTCATGTCGCTCTCAGTGAAGGTCAAGAAGGCGTGGTGCATGAGGTTGACCAAGCCACCACGAATAGCATCATTGTTGCCACCACTTGGGGCAATAGACTCCCGGAACATGCGCAGCAGGATGTCATATATGGGATACAGCCCTTTGGCCGAGCCAATCACACCTGTGGAGCCATACAACTCAGCCAGCTTGTTCTTCTCATACTCAACCCCGTGAATATGCATGCGGTGACCCTGGGGAGTGTTGAGGCCAGAAAAAGGATACCCAAGCTCAGAAGCAAAGTCATGGAAGTTGGCTGTGAGCAAGTGAGGGCCAGACATCCAGGACATTCCAATTTCTTCAGAATCATCAATGACAAGTGTGGCATAGAACTGCTGAATGAATGTGGTATTGTAGGAGCACCTAGTCTCCATGAGCGGACGCAGACCAAGAACCTCAGCTAGCTGAACAGAGTTGTTGAAGTAGCCGGGGGTTGGCAGCTAGATGAGCAAAGTTGATCACCTTCATGGGGCACACGGCCTTTCTCATCACAGTGTACACCTGCTTGAATAGGGTCTCCTGCTCAACATGCCAAAAGCATGAATCAATGGTGGGGTCCTGAGGACCCTCTGTGTACCATGCCTTGGCCCTCCATGCCTTGAACTCCAGAATTGACATGGTGCCCACGTTGAGAGTGGCCTTGCCTTGCTGTCTGCCGGCCTTGCGGGCAGCCCTGTCAGCATCACGTTGACGCTCATAATCTGTCTCAGCATCCCTCGCACGCCGGCGAGTCTCATTATCCTCAACAAAAGTCCCCTCTTCATTTTCTGTCAGGTGGCGGAGGCGCTTGCGGGTACTGAGCAGCTTTCCGGGCCTAGAGCTTGAACCATCTGCGAGGAAGGCAGAAAAAGATGCAAAGAAAACCAAACAAAAATAAAAAACGGGGGCTCATGACTTGAGAAAATGAAGCAAGGAGATGACTGTTCGAGATTCACTACAGGCCGGAAATTCCGGTCAAGGATGCGGAAATTCCGCAGGGCGGAAATTTCCGGGGGGCGGAAATTCCGGTCCTGTGGCGGAAATTTCCGGTCCGCGAAATTTTCGAATCCAGATCTGAATCTGGGCCTGGAATGAATCTAGAACAAGGAATCTAGTACAAAGATGAATCCTAGAGGATAGGTGATACGTGTGTGAACAAGGAACCGTGCTAAACCATGAGGAACACTAGATAGGAGAACAACGCATCTAATCAATCCAAAATTGCGGAGAAAACGTACACATACCGGGATCCATGAATAGGAACGGACGTGCGGTCTCTTGATCCGCAAAAGATGAGTAGATGACGAGGAGGGGAGGCGAAGGAGCCTCCCGGAAGTCTCGGAGGCGGCGGCGGCGGCTGGGGGCGAGTGGGGGCGAGGGGAGGGAAGCAACCTAGAACTGCTCCCTCCCGTCGCCCTTATATAGCCCCAGACCAACCACACCGGAAATTTCCGGTATTAAGTCCGGATATTCCGGGGGCAGGAAATTTGGGCCGGAATATTCCGCCCAAATATCCGGTGTGCCCTCTGCGAGCGGGCACGCGGGATATTTGGGGGACTATTCGAGTCCATTTTCGAACCCCGGAAATTTCCGGGGCTTAAGGCACGGAATATTCCGGGCCCCGGAAATTTACCCCGGAAATTTCCGCTCCAATTTTCCGGTGTGCCTTCTTCGAGCGGGCACATTGGAAATGGGCGAAATTTCTGGGACAAATGTCTGGGGGCCGGAATATTCCGGGCCCTAGGCCGGAATTTCCGGTGTTTCCACGCCATCCGAGTTTTTGTGGAAGATGGAACAAGTCGTGAGCCTCCAAAAACGAAAACCACAAACAAACGCACGAACACGAAGAAAACATCAAATACAAGTTCAAAGGAAAGAGTTGGTGGCCGAAGCCACCGTGTTTGAGTGATACCAAGGAGCCGCGAAGATGTATCTTGGACTCAAAAGTATAACTCACGTTTTAAGCACAATAAGTCACAAATTGACTAGATATGCATGACGTTTTGATTGTTTTACGCATGATAGGTGGAGTGTTTGTTCATGAGTTGAACTACGCTCCCCCTATGTCCATGCCTACATCTAGACTAAATAGCACATATAGTGAAGGTACTCATGCAAGGGTTCAAGAGAAGTTAGACGCATCGATCACATTTAGTTCATTCCTCAAACCCCGAAATCTTGGTTCATCAAGGGCCTTCGTGAAGATATCCGCGAGTTGATCCTTGGTCGCAACATAGGAGAGGTCAATATCACCCTTCTCAACATGATCCCGAATAAAGTGATGCCGTATCTCAATGTGCTTTGTCTTGGAGTGAAGAACGGGATTGTAGGCGATCTTGATGGCACTCTCATTGTTGCACAAGAGAGGAACGTTGTCGAAGATGATGCCATAATCTCTCAATGTTTGCCGCATCCAAAGTAATTGACCACAACAACTCGCCGCGGAGATGTATTCGGCCTCAGTGGTGGAGAGAGCAATGCAGTTTTGCTTCTTGGAAGACCAACATACCAATGAGCGGCCAAGAAATTGACAACTTCCGGATGTAGATTTCCTATCCGTCTTCTCTCCCGCATAGTCCGCATCCGAATACCCAATGAGCTGAAAGCTTGAACCCTTGGGATACCAAAGACCAAAGTTTGGGGTATGAACTAAATAGCGAAAGATACGCTTAACCGCTTCAAAATGACTTTGTCTCGGGGAGGCTTGAAACCTTGCACATTTACCAACGCTATACATAATATCGGGTCTAGATGCACAAAGGTAGAGCAAAGAGCCAATCATGGAGCGGTATACCTTTTGATCTACCTCTTTACCATTCGGGTCGGGTTTCAAGTCAATAGTCGTGGACATGGGAGTCTTCATAGGTTTGGCATCGTGCATGTTGAAGCGCTTGAGCATGTCTTGAGTATACTTGGCTTGCTTGATGAATGTGCCTTCGGGATGTTGCTTGATCTCAAAGCCAAGAAAATACTCCAATTCTCCCATCATTGACATCTCGAATTTATCCGTCATAAGCTTGCAAAACTCATCATTGAATGCGACGTTAGTAGAACCAAAGATGATATCATCCACATAGAGTTGGCATATGAACAAGTCACCTCCAACCTTTTTGGTGAAAAGGGTGGGATCGATTAAACCAACATTGAACCCACGATCTACCAAAAACTCTTTAAGGTGCTCATACCACGCACGTGGAGCTTGTTTGAGCCCATATAGCGCCTTATCGAGTTTGTAGACATGATCGTGGTGGTTGGGATCTTCGAAACCCGGAGGTTGCTTGACATAAACCAACTCGTGGATGGGACCATTCAAAAATGCACTCTTAACATCCATTTGTTGCAATTTAAAGTTGTGATGAGATGCATAAGCAAGTAAGATGCGAATAGATTCAAGACGAGAAACGGGAGCGAATGTTTCACCGAAATCGACACCTTCGACTTGAGAGAAACCTTGAGCAACCAATCTAGCCTTGTTGCGGATGACGATGCCGTCCTTGTCTTGTTTGTTCTTGAATATCCACTTAGTGCCGATGACGTTCTTGCAATCTTTGGGTCTTGGCACCAATTTCCACACCTTGTTGCGCTCGAAATTGTTGAGTTCTTCGTGCATAGCTTCAAGCCAATCTTGATCTTCAAGAGCTTCATAGACCTTCTTTGGCTCAATGTGAGAGACGAATGCATGCGCTTTGCTAAAATCCTCTAGTTGCCTCCTTGTGACGACCCTTCCACGAACTTGTCCAAGAATCATGTCCTCCGTGTGACCGGCACGAGCAAGATTATCTAGTCTTCTCTTTGCCCTACAAGCTAGCATCTCCTCCAAAGTTTCCTTGGACAGTACTTGATCATCACCTTCATCATCGGAGACATGACCACCTTGATCTTGATCATCAACGGGAGGTGGATCCCTTATGTTCCTAGTTGTATCATCACCATGTGTATCTTATTCCTCATTGTGAGCTTGGCCTTCATCATGAGCTTGACCTTGATTGTTAGCTTGGCCTTGTGGTGAAGCGGGAGGGCTTGGTGCATCTTGTTGGGTAGCTTGGTTATCAATGGATGTAGTCAATGGCTCCACTTGAGTGGGGCATAGTCCTTCTCCCTCCGTCATCCGGTAACCCTCAATGGGGATTATTTCACCAATCCCCATTCTTCTTATGACGATGGGAGGAATTGCATCTCCTACAATACCATGATTTATACGGCCCCCTTGGGACCCATTATCCTCATCAAATACCACGTCTATAGCTTCTTCAACTTGTCCGGTGGACTTTTTATACTCTATAAGCATGAGCGTTTGAGGCATAGCCAACAAAGATACCCTCATAGGATTTAGTCTCGAACTTTGACAAGCGTTTCCCTCTCTTGAGAATGAAGCATTTGCATCCAAAGACCTTGAAGTATGAAACGTCCGGCTTCTTGCCCGTGAGAATCTCATACGGGGTCTTGTTCAAGATCTTGCGGAGATATAATCGGTTGCTAGCGTGACAAGCGGTGGAGACGGCCTCGGCCCAAAAATTATAAGGAGAAGAGAACTCCGCAATCATGGTTCGAGCCGCATCCATAAGAGTCCGATTCTTTCTCTCCGCCACACCATTTTGTTGAGGAGTGTAGGGTGTGGAATATTGATGAGCAATGCCTTCTTCACTAAGAAATCCCTCTACGGTGTAGTTCTTGAACTCGGAGCCATTATCACTTTGGATAGCCATGATGCTTGTATTATGTTGTCTTTCCACCAAAGTGATGAACTCGCTGACCCGCTTTTGAGTCTCACTCTTTCTCTTGAAGAAGTACACCCAACAATATCGTGAGTAATCATCCACAATCACCAAGCAATACTTCTTGCCTCCAAGACTATCATATGATAGAGGACCAAAGAGGTCCAAGTGAATGAGCTCAAGGATTCTTGATGTAGTGATGTTCGTCTTGGTGGGATGTGCTTCTCCATGTTGCTTTCCTAGAACGCAAGAGCTACACACACGATCTTTGGCAAACTTAGCATTTGTTAGTCCTAGAACGTGATTGCCACTTTGAAGGTCATGCAACGTCCTCATATTGGTGTGGGCTAACCGGCGATGCCATAGCCAACCCACATCAACTTTAGCCATTAGGCATGTCGCGGCACACGTGTCTCCTTTGGAGAAGTCCACTACATACATGCCGTTTTCGACATGCCCAACAAAGGCTACTTTAAGAGTCGTTTCCCAAGTGACAATCACATTCTCCTTATTAAAGAAAGAGGTAAAACCACTTTTAGCAAGTTGAAGAACCGAGATGAGATTGTAGCCAAGGGACTCAACAAGAAGAACATTCTCAATTGACAAGTCATTTGAGATTGCTACCTTGCCTCGTCCCAATACCTTTAGTTCGGAGTTGTCACCAATAGTAACGCAATTGAGATGAGGTAATGGAGGATGAATATCACTCATTGCGTCATTGCTTCCGGTCATATGTTGGGATGCACCACTATCCACCGTCCATTTGCTCGAACCAGAAGCACTTCCCTACAATAGATTAGTTTTTTGATTTAGGGACCCATCTTTGAATGGGTCCTCTCATGTTAGCGACAAGGGTCTTAGGAACCCAAATACTCCAATGATAATCGTCACCATAAGAAGTACCAACATATTTAGCATATACATGACCATCTCTAGACTTCATAAGAACATAAGATGGATTATATTTCCCGGCAAAGTTATTGTGAGTGGTGCTCCCCCTAGAGGTCTCACCACCCACAATGGTGTTGGTCTCCTTCCTTTTGGTCACCTCTCCCTCTTTCACAAATCTTACTTCTTGTGAGGGGGAGGTGACTCTCTTCTTGTTCTTCTTCTTGTACTTCTTCTTTGACTTGGCTATATAGCCAAGTCCCTCCTTTCCATTGTTGGCATGTTGAGAAGCCATCTCATGGGGACTCTTCTCATTTCCTACAAGATTAGTTGTACTACAAGCATTGCTAGGCAAGACATGCAAGCTAGAAAGTGAAGTGGATACAACTTGCTTGTTTGATTGTTGAGCTAGAAGATTGTCACGAGATTTGGTTAACTTGTCATGAATTTCCTTAAGAGACATGAACTCCTTTTCAAGTTTTTCATAACGAGTGCCAAGTTCCTCGTGAGCAATTCCTAGCTTCAATTCTTCATTTTCAAGAGTATTAATTAAGGCAAGAGATTGAGCATTTTCCTTCCTAAGCTTAGAGACACTTATGGCAAAGTTTTCTTCAAGACAAGACAATTTCTCCTCAAGTGAGGCACGAATGGAACGCTCATTATCAAGTGCTTTTTCAAGCTCTTGCTCATTGCAAGTGTGACCTCCATGGCTTTCTAAGGTCATGATGATCTCCTCCTTTTCATCAACAAGAGAGTTAGCCTCATCAAGTTGCCTCAAAAGGGAGTTCACCTTTTCCTTAGTCTCACCCTTAAGGCTAGAGAGCCATATGCTTAACTCACTAGACTCACTATCCTCCTCACAAGCATTTTCAACACAATCCAATAACGAAGGAGGGTTAGTGACAATGGTCTTGGAGTTGGGAGAGCATACCGATGTGGCTTTTGCCATAAGACATGTAGGTCGGGTAGCCACATTCTCATTGGGGGATTCGAATAGAGAGATCGAAGGTGATGATGCGGTGGCCTTGGCGATGTGAGCAACTCCATCTACCTCATCTTCTCCTTCATCTCCGGAGATGTAAGTCTCAAGAACCGCCCCTTCTTGAACGTACAGAGCCCTTGGCACCTTCCTTGCAAAGTTCTTGTTTTGAGGAGGCTTGGTCTTGTTCTTGCGAACGAGCTTGCCTTCGTTTTCTTCTCTTGGCTCAAAGGGGCACTCCTTCACGAAGTGGTTAGCGCTACCACAATTGTAGCATGTCCTTGGTCGCTCCCCCTTCTTCTTGTAGTTCTTGTTTCGTGGAGGCCTTGGAGATCCGGCCTTGTGAGCTTCCCATCTCTTCCAATATCCATGCATAGCAAGGGCAATGCACTTGTGAGCTCCCGTGTAAGTATCTTCATAGTCTTCCTCATCATCATCATCTTCTTCACTTTCATCAACCCGAGCCATTGCCTTCGACTTCAATGCAAGGTTGGGAGGCTTTCCTATCCCTCTAGAGCGAGCTAGAGCATCATCCGCACTCTTGTGTGAGAGAGCGATTGCGATGAACTCACTAAGAACACCAATGGAGTTGAGAGTGTTGTAGTCCGCTCTTGTCCGGATACTAGTGGCGAGATTCTTCTCGAAGGGTGTGATAGCCTTGACAAATTTCCTCTTTATCCACTCATCGGCGATCTCTTCCTTGCCAAAGTCTCTCAGTTGATTGGCGAGAGTGACAACTCGTCTATAGATCTCTTCAGGAGTCTCATCCTCTTGCATAACGAAATTCTCGGAGTTGTCAATGGCCACATCATACTTGGAAGACTGAATACTAGCATTTCCTTGAAACAAGGTATCAAGTTTGTCCCAAGCTTCCTTGGCGGTCTTGCAACCGCGGATGTGAGTGAGATGCTCCCTTGGGAGAGCCTTTTGGATAATAACAAGAGCAGTTTTGTTGAGTTGAGATTCAACATCCTCCCTTGGAGTCAAGTTGCTTGGGTCATGAGGATGAAATCCATGGATCACGCTTCTCCACAATGTCGTACACGATCCTGAAATGTGAGATTCCATTTCAAACTTCCAAGAGGAAAATTCGTTAGTGTTAAGGATGGGTGGAACTCCAACATTAAGGATGTGTGGCATGGAAACGATTGGGTGGATAGAATCATAGTTTTGTGGTGGTGGAACTTTTGAATTGGACCCCGAACCATTAGCCGTTTGAGACTTGGAGCCACCGTCACTCTCCTTAGCTTTGGCTTTAGCCTTTTGTGCGGCTTTAGCCTTAGCTTTGGCAATGTTCTCTTCGATTTCGGAAATATCCGGATTTGTTTCCTCATCCGAACTATCCTCATCGGTGACATGGGGAGAGTGAGACGGCTCCTTGGTACTACCCATCATGTTCTCCAACATCTTCTTGATGGAGGAAACCTCCGAGCCCACACTAGAGCTAACCTTGGACAATTGGGTTTGAATGGTACAAACCGTTGTCTCTAGGTTGGCTATAGTGTCGGCCATTTTGGAGAGCTCCTCCTTAGAAGATTCGGGATCATCTCCATTGACCATGATTACTCTTAGGCGGTTAAGCCCGATAAAAGAGCCGAGGCTCTGATACCAATTGAAAGTGCAATATGGTCAACTAGAGGGGGGGGGTGAATAGGTGACCTACAAATTTTACTCCTTTTTCACTTTTAATGGGGGCTTTAAGAAAGTAAATGCTTGATTACCTAAATGTGCAACTAAGTGAACACCCTAGGTGGTACGAAGCAAGTGGTAGTGGAAATAAAGGAACGGTACAAGAAAACAACAAGTGAAAAACACGGAGACAAGGATATGTTTCCCGTAGTTCCTTCTTGAAAGAAGTACGTCTACGTTGGAGAGGTGGGGAGCCACCTAGGCGCTCCTCAGTAGCACGGATGTGCACACCTTGTTCTCCTTGAGCTTCTCCGGTGAGGGAGATTCTCGTTTCCACTATGAGGTCGACTTGAAGGCGTTGACCAAACCTTTACAAGGGGTTGAGGCTACTCCACAAGTGAGATGGAGGCTCTCAACAATCGAAGCTTCTTGCTACAAGGTGGAAGCTAAAAGCACTAGGGTTTCCCTTGGATGACAAAGCAACCAAGAGATTACAAGATCCCAAGAGTTGTGGTGTGGGTACACACGTTTTGGCTTGGTGGAAAGGTAGATCTAGTCCTCCTCCATGAGATCCTTGAAGGGCATCGAGTTTGGTTGGAGGAGGAGGGAGATCAGGGCGTTTTGAGCTCTACAACAATGGAGGAGAGAGAGGAATGGACGAGCTACCTATCTAGAGGAAGAAGACAGCTATTTATAGGCTCCTCCAAAATCTGACCGTTGCAGTCCTGCGGGACCGGAATATTCCGGAGTAAAGGCCGGAAATTTGAATTCTCCGGGGGGCGGATATTTGAAATATCCGGGGGCGGAAAATTACGCCCCAATACTCCGCCCCCATCTCTGTGCGCATGCATCAACTTGTTGATGAAAAACTGCTAAGGACCAGGGGCCGGATATTTGCTCCGGAAATTTCTGGGGCAAATTTCCGCCCCACCTTCTGTGCGCGGGCATCAACCAATGATGGAAAAATTGCTAAGGACTTGATGACCGGAATATTGAAATATCCGGGGGGGGGGGCGGATAATTGAAATGTCCGTGCCCGGAAATTTCCGGACAGAATTTCCGCCCCCATCTCTGTGCGCGGGCAACTTGTAATGATCCAATTTCTGCTAAGTCCCAGAGGGCCGGATTTTTGCACCGGAAATTTCCGGGGCAAATTTCCGCCCTGGCTTCTGTGCGCGGGCAGAAAAGTACTTAGTCGTTTTCGAGAGTGCCAGGAAGGGGGCCGGAAATTTCCGGTGTGGGGGCCGGATAATCCGCCCTTTAAGTTCCGGAATTTCCGGCCTGCATACTGAAAAATCCGGTGGCAGTAATTCCAGAATATAGTTCTTCTCTTTGATCTTTTGATGAGAATATAACAATGATCATCTGAGATATTAGCTGCACAGTCTAAACAACATTGTTAGATAGGATATATCCGTGTTATCATCATCACCAAAATCATTAGAGGGATCATGAGCTTTCACCCGTTCTCCCCTATTCCGCTGGAGGTCACCGATACCCTGCTCCACCCTGTTATTCACTTGGAGAAGGTCATGATCACCATCGACTAGGGAAACAAGGGCACATTTCCCAGAATGTAAGCTACCTAATATTCCTTGTTTATTCAGTTCGACATGTGATTTTTTTTTTCTATTGAACGACGATGTTCCAGCGATAAAGTGCCACTAATCTAGCTATAATTGGTTGAACAACCATGCAGATGCTTTTTCATGCATATATGTTGACCAGTTGAGTAGCTGAAACAATTTGCTTGCACTGTCATACCGTAGCATACATAAAATTTATACCGTCTATTCCTATTGTTCTGCTGAATTTGGCTTCCTCAGTATTTTTTTTATATTACTGTAGTAATGCACGGCCACTGGTATGCTATTGTCAAAATAGCTTGTTATTTGTTCTTTGACTAAATTTATATGGTAGAAATTACATTTGGCTGGAGTGTTCAGGTCAATACCACCAAGCAGAAAGGTCATGTCCATACTTGTAAGAATAACAACCGTTATATTCTCAAATGAATTTATTGCTAGCTTTTACATGTACTTTCTGCAGATATAAAATGGTCCTGCAATCTTTTGTTAATCCAAAACTACATCGATTTCTAACATGAATTATTTGAACTTTTTTCCACTCCAGCCAACACTATGTAAGGTTGCATGGTCTTTGATGCCAATAAATGGAGATCTTCAATTCGACGGAGCAAAAAACATCTAGTTCTACAGATATCACATATATGTTTCAAAACAGTGAGGTTTAACATGCTTCACTTTTCATGCGAATCTTTGGTGTTTCCTATGAAGATGTGAATTCTTCAATGAGCACTCAGTCCACCTATTGGTGGAACAAACTACCATGTCACAAAAAAATTGTGCTCTCTTTTTGGTACTGCTTATAAGTTTTGATAGTAGAGATACTACCAGCACCCTAATGTTTTACTATATTTTTAGTCTCTAAGGATTATCATGTTTCTTACATCTTAGAACTTATTGTTGCTGGAAACAAAGCATTCTTGTTTACATGTAGGCTCAATTTGATGATGATCTTTGTGATGAAACTTTCATCTTCATTGAGTTTTTTCCCACTGGCAATGATGTTTCTGTGGGGATCCTACACACCACGGTCCTCGTGGTTACATTTCCATAGATATTGTTACGTGCAATTTTTTTTCCGCTAGCTGGGCCTGGTAACCGGTTCTCTACCGCGTGGTGTGCGCATGGTCTCCATGCTTTGCGAGCGCCAAAATCCCAATGGGAAGCATAATTGCCTTTTTTGGGTACATGTTGGGACCACTTTCCATTTTAGGATATTCAGACAGGGGGCACTGTATAGGGAAAACCAGTAACCGGACACTATGTAGCAGCGTCCCTTAAATAATACTCCCTCATATTCAACAATACTTGGCTTTCATGTGTCTAAATATCATATTTAGACATATTTTAGTGTATCCGTACATTCATATTTGGACAAGTGAAAGTCAAGCATCGTTGACCGGAGAGAGTATATTTGTGCTTAGTTGGATGAGAGCTACAAGATATTAGCAAGCTGATGTACGTGTTCTAGTCACTTTATGTGAGTCTAAAGTGGATCATATGTTGACAAAATAGTATATGTATAAAGTCAACTATTATACTTACTGACTATAAGATGGCTAAGATGACATGAAAATCAGCGGGCCATATTACTAATAACTAGTTGAATGCTCGTGCTTTCCTACGGTGTTTTAATTTTTTTCCTCCACCACACATACACATGTAAACATAAAGTGCACATATATATTCATGTATGTTTACTCCCTCTGTTTCAAAACAGTTGGCTAAAAAGGCTTACATTTTGAAACAGAGGAAGTAGAAGATAGCAAAGTAGTAATTCAAATGCACAAATCTGTTGGCAAGCATTACATTTTCAAAGACTAATGATCATCAAGAAAGCAACTAAAATGTGGTATAGCTACATCAATATGAAATGAGCATGGGGGAGGCCCCTCTTCTGGAATTCTACGACCTTCAAAACGCCTATGATATGCTTCCTGGTCAGCATATTTTTATCGTCTCCAGTTTGGACCTGAACACTTGGGCCACAAGATCTGGCTGATCCTGCAAAGTTTGTCCTGGAAGCAACGCATGTTGTATCTCGTGCCAGTCTGTGTTACACGTCATCGTTAGGAAGATGGCATGCTTGCCATACATCGCCAGGGTTTCTTTGATGTCCGCATATGTGCGCTTACTTCGGAGTTTAACAGATGTCATCTACATAATAAAGATACGAACACTCATTCTCTACATTGTAAAAGGTATGTACCAGAACCAAAATATTCATGTATTAGCCAGAAAGCATATGCATGGCCAAGATTAGCACGAAAAATGATAAGAAAATAAGGAACCACAAGACACCACAAGACTATACATAAAACGATAGTACATAGTACGAAATAGAACAAGATATGTTTGCAATGGCTAATTGGAATTTGTTCAAAGAATGGAGAATCCAACATGGAAGCTATATGACAAAAATGTAGGAAATACTACATGATTGGACATACAAGAGTGTACACAAATTTTATTTCTTCTACATCTGCACCAAGAGAGACAGTGAAAATATGCATCAATTAAAATGGCTAGTAAGTATAGTGAAATATATGCATTTGAAGAAATATAAGGTGCCATTGGACCAACTACATCTACTTATCTACGTAATTTGACATGTTAAGTGAATTGAAAAGGATGGGTTCTTTTTTTTGTGTGGAAGACACATTTTATGCTCCACTACCCGATACGTTCACCACGTTGCTGCCTTTTTCTCATATACTACACATAGTAAGCAAATGCTCAAAAATATAGTACATGATGGTTAAATAGATAGAAAAAGTTTGCCCTAAGATCCTTAGGACTGAGCCTAAGTTAGAAGGTAAGGAAATGGCTCTAGAAAGTTTAGGTGAATGGCTAAAACAATACTTCCAGTCCTCATACATTTTGGGAAACTTGAAGTTGGCTTTCTGGAATAGCAATACCATTACTTGCATCACCAGAGATGTTTAATTGGTAACAAAAATGGTTGGTTAAATAAAACAGAGACATACCACTACATTTTACTGAGCATAAGCAGGACAATGAAAATGCGGAAAGAAGCATGAGCTGAGGTGAACCACAAGATGTTTGACACAGCTTTCACACTAAAACATTATCAGAATATTACCCTCTTATCTATGCAATGCGGCAATACTAATTTTCAAACTGATTATGATTTTGTGCTGAGAAAAACTTATATAAGTTACTTTTATTACTTCGTCGCAGTTGAATTATTTATGTAACACCTGATGTTTGTTCAAGTGCATCGTTCATTCAATGAACTGAAAGAATGTTGCCCTTATATTTATTTTTAACTTTTTTGCTCTCATATTTCCATGAGATGCTCTGATTGTAGATAGATGAACTAGTAAAGGTTTTTTATTTAAATGTAGCTCCAGCTGTTTCCCAATCCTTAATCAGATTCCTTACTAAGTTGCTAAGTAATATTGACTATGAATTTATGAACAATAAGGCCATGGAGTGCATGAGGAGTTTCAGCTCAGCATGGATTTCGAGCACAAAATTCAGTTATGCAAGAAGGTTCATAAATATAAAGCCGAACATGAGAAAAGTGTTCACTATGTATGAGATCCCAATGTGAAGTTTTATCAGTGTTGTTCAAGGATTTTAATACAATAAACCAAGTAGAAGCTCCACACGGGTAAATGAACAATTTATAATCCTTCAGAATGACCACAGTGTAGGCGCACACTTAAACAAACACATATCACTTGAGCTACAATATACAGGTTGATCACGTTGTTGCATTGTGCAGGAATAGATAGAATGCAAAAGTTTATTTGGGGAAGGTAGCCATACAAATTAACTCGATAGTGTCGGGCGCGAAAAAACACAACCGGAGACAAAGCTGCAAGAAGACTCGTGCACATGCATCAACAAAAATCATACACTGAAGTTATTTGCCTTAAATCAAACAATGAGCTTGCTGAAGAAAAAACCTTTCTCAACCTAGAACTCGCGCTGGATAGCGTGGGCAGACTGGACGACGTCGCCACCGGCTTCTTCTGTAGCACAAGGCCTCGAGGTGCTTGTTCTGCAATGACTGACTGCCGTCGAGGAATGAGGGAGGAACTTGAGCCATCATGAGCGTAACAGGGAAGGATACCTGTGATTTTGTCTTTGGTGCCCTAGAGGAGAGGCTTCTCTGTCTCGAAAACTCGTCGAGGATGCTGCGGCTAGAGGTGCAGGGATGTCTGCTACGGGGATCCTGCGAATAAAACACTCAAACATCACCAAATTGCCGATGGAAATCATCAAAAAGGAGTAACGGTGGGAGATAGAAAGGAGTGAACATACCTCGAACTCGCCTTGCTCGACCTTGAACTCGACCTTGAAGCCACGACAGCGTAGCCACCGCCGGAGGCGCCAGAACGGTTTTGCACTTGAGGTGTCTGGCGACCTCAACTTGTCCGGTGGCGGAATTCGAGGGAGCCGACTAGAGGAAACTCACCTTGCTCGACCTGGAACTCGAGCTCGAAGGTTGTAACAGACGGGGATTTTTCCCCAATAAAATTGTGTTGCTTGTTTTTCTTTTGCATCGCATGGCATAGTGCACCATCATGCATCAAAAACCTGCAAAAAATATTTTCGAATGCATCAAACCTTTTCCCTAACTTTTAGAAATTGTTTTTGTTCTCTCAAAACTATTTTAATAACACTTAAATTTTTTTCTATTTCATGGAAGTGTACAACAGAAATTCTAAAAGATGAAAAAAAAGTTTTGGTAAAGGCCTAACGCCAGCCTGTTTTCAGCCCACAGAACCAGCCCACCTACCCTCCACCTTCCTCCTCCGTACAGAACACGCAGGAGGCTGAACCTGTCGATGTCCAAACTCAACCACCACGCCATGGTCCCCTCCACCCCTCCTTCTTATCTTCCCCTCCTCCAAGTCAGAACCCTAGCGTCCCCTTCCTCTCTTCCCTCTCCGTCGCCACCAACCTTTCTCCTCTTGATCTCTCTCCTTCCTCTCTGTTTTTCTGAACCATCGAGAGAGAGAGAGCGCCCTCCATGGCCGGTAGTAGGAGCACCAAGGAACGCCGCCGTGGTGACTGCTACGATCTCCGGAAGCATGGAACGGAAACGTGGATTCTTCCTCGTCGTCCTTGTTCCCTCGGTCGGACCTGGGAGGCACCAGGAGCACCACGCCATCCTCATCAAGAGCGTCGTCCGTCTGTGAGGAGCTCGGCGGCGCATCGCCTTATTCTCCTCCGTCCGGTCAACCTCGTCGCTCCTGCGCCAAACCCTCACGCCATCGACATCCTCGGGGTGAGCCGCACATCCAAAGCCCCTTTTCCCCTCTGCTCGCTTCCTATGGACGTCCACCTCCGAGCGGCTCGTCGTCTGCCTCGCCGTCAGCGAAATTCAGTTTTTTCGCGCAGCACACATGTGATTTTGGTACAGATCCGTTGCATTCCACGAAAAGCAACTTAGCCCAGTGTCTAAGTCCCTGCACTGCTTCCCTAGAGACCCGAGTTTAAGCCTCTTCCGAGGCAACGCCTCCAATTTTTCTCGATTTTGCACCGCGCGGGATCCGGCCCCACCCGTCGATGACCTTGGTTGCCGTTGCTCCTCGTCAGCGCTGCGTGGCGCCTGGGCCCGCTCGTCAGCGTCCGGGCTAACTGTCGTCCCGGTGAAAGAAGAACCATATCTCGATCTGGATCTGGGATCTTGCATCCAGGCCCCTAGACTTTCCTATTTTAAACCGGATCCCTCCATTCTCCTGTTTCCTTCGCGACCACGTCCCTGCACTTTGTAGAAAACACCCAAATATTCAAATGCTTATAACTTTTGTTTTACTAATCCAAATAACACAAACTTTATGTCTATTTTTATCAAAAAATTCATAGAATCTTAATTTTTCATCCATGTTCATGTTTGAATCTTTCATCTTTGCATTGTTAGTAATGTTATGCATGTGCACCTAAATAATAAACATGGAATGTGTTGGGATACTTAATTTAAATTGTGCCCTATTCGATTTAATCTTGTGTACCTTACCTATGATCTTATTATCCATTTTAATCAACATTTAATTTGATGGTTAGATAAACAGCTTGAACCTTATAATTAACTTGCTTGGACTTCAGTTCCACTTAAATTTAGTTGCATCTCGCATGTCATGCATCCATATTCTTGATCATGCCGGATCTTTTGTTGTAGTTGTGAGTGTTGCATTTCGTTGTTTCTTATAGTGCGTTGCTTCTTCGTGGATAGGACATTGAGATGATGTGAGCAACGACAAGTTCTGCTTCCTCTACTAACTCGATTACAGGCAAGCTTTACTCACTTGCTACCTATGGCTGTCGTTCCTTACTTGTTACGGATGCTTTCCGTTGTCTTTATTCTAGCCTTATGATTCGATGCTTGTGTCTCGATCCTATCACATGTTTACCTTGTAGCCATGATATAGCGCAGGCTTAGGTCCTTTGGCGAGTTTGGTTCTTTGTCACCTGACTAGTATGATAGGTTGGTTCAACTTAATTTAAAACGATCTTAATACTTGTGGTAATAATAATATTGGAATCAAGTTAAGTCACCGGCGGGAGGCCCCTCGAGGCTTTTGGTCCCCCTGGTGTCGCCTTAGGAAAAGGTTCTTGTCTGCTGATCCAAGAATGAGCGTGCTAACCACATCGTGGGAGGAATATGACTCCCTGCAACCTATTAGCCCCGCTGCACTCTTGTCCAGGATGCCACAACTTAGCTCGGTTTTCCATTTGGCGTGCGCACATCACCAATTCTACAGGTGCTATGAAGACGATGTTGAGGATGATGATGATGGTATGTTACCAATGCGTGCACAATTATATAGGTCTTGCGGTACGTGGGAACGGACAGTTCCAGTCAGGTTTGACCCGTCTTGCACGCAGTCGCAAACGGCTAAGTCCGCGTTGAATCATCGGCCGGACTCTCGATGCGGTTCCAACCTAGCTAGGTGGCTCCGTGGACTTGTTTGTGGTAAGGTGAAGTGTTGTGCCGACAGTCTCGCGACAGTTCGGTGCGTGTGGCTGCAGTAGTGCATCCCTGCAGGGTGAAATCTTTTCGAGAAGGTGTATCGTCCGCGCTTATGTGACGACCTTGGAGAAAGTGCTGGCTAACAAGAGTCAGACAACTTACACCTAATGATATTTGTTAACCTGTGCGATAACGAGATTACTATTGCAACATGTGTGAGTTTTTCCTCGGGTTACCTCCTGGCATTGGTTGAGGGGGGTAAATCCTGGATGGGTTTTGTTCTTATTGAGTAGTTGTAGTTGGTTTTGCCGCGTTCTCTCATCCCTTTCTAATAGACGAGAGTTGTAGCATGTCTCCATAGACTGCTTAGTGTCACCCGCTGCCGCTTCATTACAACAACCTCTTCTTTTGTACCCAAAGTATTTGTATCTTGTGATGACTGATTGTATTGGTATCTTGTGAGTATTGCTTGCCGCTTGTTGGTACATTCAAAGTACCGACCCCATGATTCGGTGTTGTATTCAAAATGCAGTCGACATGTTTGAAGTTTGACGATGTTAGCTTGGGAATCCCTCCGACTTGACCTGGGCACGGATTGGACGCCATCAGTTATCTTCAGAACTCTTAGTCCAATTTGTATCTTATCCATAGGCGGATACTATTTTGTTTTCCGCTGTTATTTGGATCTTTGTATTGTATAAGTTGTATTCTTGACTCGTCGGAGTCGTATTGTATATGTATCTTCTGTTGTTGTTGCGGATTATTCATGAGCTATTGTAATGTTACAAAAAGTTGACAACCGGTGATTGGTATTATGTGGATTCTGGCGGGAATGCTGAAATCCCCATAGTTACCGATCAAGATGTGTCACAAATGGTCTCAGAGCATGGTTCCGGTTCCCAATGTTGTTTCGATACGAATGGTTATCGAAGCAACGGGTCCGCAAAGCCTGTAGGATAACCTCGCTAACGGTCATATATCTAGAGTATCAAAAACTCTTTTGCTAAACCTATTTTGAAAATATCTCAATATGATTCTTATTTCCTCCTCATCTCTACTATAATTACACTCTTACCTTATTTGTTTTAGAGTCTCCTCTCTCATCTATCTTTCAAAGACTAGGATTCTACGTGGGTGGCCGATCTCTCCCTTTTATCCTAATAGGTTTGATCCGGAGTTCTCAACAGAATACATCGTCATTGATGTGAGCAAGACTTCTTGTTAGTGGTGTCGATACGAAGAATCTGAAACAAGAAGATTTGATGGTGAAACTGACCTTCATCGTATCGGTTGACTCATTCAATCGTTATTGTGTTATGCTTATTTGTCTTGCTTGGCTTCCTTTTTACTCTCAGAGCTACACCCTCTTTGATTCCAGTTTACCTCAAAGGATAGACAATCCGTTTTGGAAAAGTAGGTGAGATGGATAAGCATTGGAGAAGTGGGCGAGCTCCCTGAATATGTGTTGTTCAGGCCCATGGAAACGCTGCGAAAACCGTATCATCGAATTTTCTTGTGTCTCAGATTTGATCCTCCCACTATGATTAGGATGTTACTCGATCGTAACATTTACCATTGATACCTTTCCCCATGTCTTTCCGGTGTTTCCTAACGATCCAAGATGACGACATCCTTCTATCTAAAAATCCATGAGTGTGTTGTGCGACTCAGTTATTCATGTTTGGAGTAATGTTTTGGGTGCGAGATGGAGTAGCTACCATATGGTCTACTCTTATCATTTGCTCTAGTGACACTGAATATTTGGATCAACCTGTGACTCACTCCTTGTGAAGCTGGAGGTGATTTAACCTTTTGAGACCTCTTCTTCTAATTTCGTTTATCCGGAGCCACCATCTCTCGTTATTGGTGTCGAGAAGAAACGATCCGCCCAACGCCAACATGGAGCAAGAATACTCGATAGTATACCCACCTCTTCTCCCTTACCGACTTGGAGCGGATTGCAAGGGTGCAATCCCTCGTTAGTGGTGTCGTCTGTAACGGCCGGGGATTTTCCCCGAATAAAATTGTGTTGCTTGTTTTTCTTTTGCGTCGCATGGCATAGTGCATCATCATGCATCAAAAACCCGCAACAAATATTTTCGAATGCATCAAACCTTTTCCCTAACTTTTTTAAATTGTTTTTGTTCTCTAAAAACTATTTTAATAACACTTAAACTTTTTTCTATTTCATGGAAGTGTACAACAGAAATTCTAAAAGATGAAAAAAACATTTTGGTCAAGGCCTAACGCCAGTCTGTTTTTAGCCCAAAGAACCAGCCCACCTACCCTCCACCTTCCTCCTCCGTACAGAACACGCAGGAGGCTGAACCTGTCGCTGTCCAAACTCAACCATCACGCCATGGTCCCCTCCTCCCCTCCTTATCTTCCCCTCCTCCAAGCCAGAACCCTAGCCTTCCCTTCCTCTATTCCCACTCTGCCGCCACCAAACTTTCTCCTCTTGATCTCTCTCCTTCCTCTCTGTTTTTCTGAACCATCGAGAGAGAGAGAGCCCTCCATGGCCGGTAGTAGGAGCACCAAGGAACGCCGCCGTGGTGACTCCTAGGATCTCCGGAAGCATGTAACGGAAACATGGATTCTTCCTCGTCGTCCTCATTCCCGCGTTCGGACCTGGGAGGCACCAGGAGCACCGCACCATCCTCGTCAAGTGCTTCGTCCGTCCGTGAGGAGCTCGGCGGCGCAGCGCCTTCTTCTCCTCCGTCCGGTCAACCTCGTCGCTCCTGCACCAAACCCTCGCGCCATCGACCTCCTCGGGGTGAGCCACACATCCAAAGCCCCTTTTCCCCTCTGCTCGCTTCCTATGGATGTCCGCCTTTGAGCGGCTCGTCGTCTGCCTCATCGTTAGTGAAATTCAGAAATTGAACTTGTTCAGTTCAGTTTTTTCGCGTAGCACACATGTGATTTTGGTGTAGATCCGTCGAATTCCACGAAAAGCAACTTAGCCTAGTGGCTAAGTCCCTGCACTGCTTCCCTGGAGATCCGAGTTTGAACCTCTTCTGAGGCAACACCTCCAATTTTTTTCGATTTTGCACCGCGCCGGATCCGGCCCCACCCGTCGGTGACCTTGGTTGCCATTGCTCCTCGTCAGCGTTGCATGGCGTCTGAGCCCGCCCGTCAGCCTCCGGGCTAGCTGTCGCCCCGGTGAAAGAATACCCAGATATCGATCTGGATCTGGGATCTTGCATCCAGGACCCTGGACTTTCCTATTTGAAACCGGAGCCCTCCATTCTCCTGTTTCCATCACGACCACGTCCCTTCACTTTGCAGAAAACACCCAAATATTCAAATGCTTATAACTTTTATTTTACCAATCCAAATAACACAAACTTTATGTCTATTTTTATCAGAAAAAATCATAGAATCTTAATTTTTCATCCATGTTAATGTTTAAATCTTTCATATTTGCATTGTTAGTAATGTTATGCATGTGCACCTAAATAATAAACATGGAATGTGTTAGGTTACTTAATTTAAATTGTGTCCTATTCCATTTAATCTTGTGTAGCTTACCTATGATCTTGTTCTCCATGTTAATTAACATTTAATTTGATGGTTAGATAAACAGCTTGAATCTTATAATTAACTTTCTTGGACTTCAGTTCCGCTTAAATTGGTTAAGTTGCATCTCGCATGTCATGCATCCATATTCTTGATCATGCCGGATCTTTTGCTGTATTTGTGAGTTTTGCATTTCGTTGTTTATTCTAGTGCGTTGCTTCTTCGTGGATAGGACGTTGAGTTGATGTGAGCAACGACAAGTTCTGCTTCCTCTACTAACTGGATTCCAGGCAAGCTTTACTCACTTGCTACCTATGGTTGTCGTTTCTCACTTGTTACAGATGCGTTCCGTTGTCTTTATTCTAGCCTTATGATTCGATGTTTGTGTCTTGATCCTATCATATGTTTACCTTGCAGCCATGATATAGCCTCATCCCCCACCTCCCATGACATGTTTTTTTTCTTGTTTGCCTTGCGAGTCATAGCGCAGGCTTAGGTCCTTTGGCGAGTTTGGTTCTTTGTCACCTGACTAGCATGATAGGTTGGTTCAACTTAATTTAAAATGATCTTAATACTGTCGGTAATAATAATATTGGAATCGAGTTAAGGCACCGGCGGGAGGCCCCTCGAGGCTTTTGGTCCCTCTGGTGTCGCCTTAGGAAAAGGTTCTTGTCCGTAGATCCAAGAATGAACGCGCTGACCATATAGTGGAGGAATGGGACCCCCCCGCAACCTATTAGCCCCGCTGCACTCTTGTCCAGGATGTCACAACTTAGTTCGAGCTTTCCATTTGGCGTGCGCACATCACCAATTTTGCAGGTGCTATGGAGACGATGTTGAGGATGATGATGGTATGTTACCGATGTGTGCACACTTATATAGGTCTTGCGGTACGTGCGAACGTGCAGTTCCAGTCAGGTTTGACCCGTCTTGCACGTAGTCGCAAACGGCTAGGTCCGCGTTGAAGCATCGGCCGGACTCTCGATGCGGTTCCAACCTAGCTAGGTGGCTTCCTGGACTTGTTTGTGGTGAGATGAAGTGTTGTGCCGACAGTCTCGCGATAGTTCGGTACGTGTGGCTACAGTAGTGCATCCCTGTAGGGTTAAATCTTTTCGAAAAGGCGTAACATCCGCGCTTATGTGACGATCTTGGAGAAAGTGCTGGCTAACAAGAGTCAGACAACTTACACCTAATGTTATTTGTTAACCTGTGCGATAACGAGATTACTATTGCAACATGTGTGTGTTTTTCCTCGGGTTACCTCCTGGCATTGGTTGAGGGGGGTAAATCCTGGATGGGTTTTGTTCTTAGTGAGTAGTTGTAGTTGGTTTTGCCGTTTTCTCTCATCCCTTTCTAATAGACGAGAGTTGTAGCATTCTCCATAGACTTCTTAGTGTCGCCCGCTACCGCTTCATTACAACAACCTCTTCTTTTGTACCCAAAGTATTTGTATCTTGTGATGAGTGGTTGCATTGGTATCTTGTGAGTATTGCTTGTCGCTTGTTGGTACATTCAAAGTACCGACCCCATGATTTGGGGCTGTATTCACAATGCAGTCGACATGTTTGAAGTTTGACGACGTTAGCTTGGGAATCCCCCTGGTTTGGCCTGGGCAGGGATTGGACGCCATCGGTTATCTTCAGAACTCCTAGTCCAATTTGTATATTATCCTTAGTCGGATACAATTTCGTTTTCCGTTGTTATTTTTTTGAAGCGCCCAAAACATAGAATAATTGTTCTATGGTAATTTTCATTAATATATACAAAATAAATTACAAAGGAACGCTCCGAAAACGTTCAACCAATGCCAGTTTTCCCTAACATCGATGAAATTAACCTCTGCCTAAAACTGAATTAATCCAAATAACAAGAGAAATCTTGTTAAGTGGTTTACACCTATGAGAAAGGAGGTCTTTTCTAAGCTGGACCTTCCAAAACCGATCATTCTGCATCTGGTTATCGAATATCTTGGCATTTCTCATCTTCCAAATATTCCAGCAACCCATAATCAAAATCTCCATAGCAATCCCCTTTAGGTATTGTCGTACATATGAGGATGCATTCATCAAAGACTGATATACCTCTTTTCTTATCATGCAGAATCTTGGATCAGCATCCTCTAGCAAAAGAGCAGTCAAAGAACAGATGCAAAGACGTCTCCTCCATATTCTTATCACAAAGAACACATGAATAACTCGGAATATGAAAGTTCTTTCTAGCCAGGAGATTCCTAGTGTTCAATCTGTCATGGAGGAGTAACCAGAAGAAGATTTTATATCAAAGGATATTGACTGAACTCCAGATGTTTTGGAACACACAATGGGCAGGAGGACAAGCTATCAACAACTCATATACCCTTTTAGAAAAAAATTGCTTATGGCCTCTGAGATACCAAACATCATGATGGAAGATATGTTAAAATCTTGGATATCATGAAAAATGGTTTCAAACTGATGAAATGCTTCCACAAATAGTGGAATATGAAAGTGTTCAGAGTAATCTTGAGCATAAAAGAATTCATTAACAGAAATCTCCTTATTTCTGCAGAAAGAGAAAAGTTCATGGAATTTGATGTGGAAATACTTATCCTCCCGAAGGTCTTTCCAAAACAGAACATAATCTCTGGATCCAACTTGACAAACTGCCACATCTTTAAATAATGGGACCAATTTCAACATACTCTTCCACCAAAATGAGCCCATAGGTCTGCAAGACACAATACTGTCCATATAGTATTTATCTTTGATGAGTTTGATCCATGGAAGATCCACATTGTTAAAAAAATTATGGATGTGTTTCAGCAGTAAAGCCTTGTTCTGAATAGAGATATTCATGACACCAAGACCACCTTGGCTCTTAGGTTTACAAACTTTCTCCCATGCAATGAGAGCAGCACCCTTGTCTTCCATCCCATTTTTTCTCCAAAAGAAAAATCTGAGCAGTTTATAAATTTGTTGAATTACCGAGTCTTGGACCAGGAGAGAGCTAAGGTAACAAATAGGAAGGCTCGAAAAAACTGATATGATCAGGACCAACTTCTCACCATAAGACAGAAGGGATGTGCAACCCGCAATTCTATCACCAATTCTAGTCAAAATGGGCATCAAATCCAAAACCCTTGGTTTATAAATGGACATAGGCATGCCAAGATAAGTAAAATGGAATGATCCTTTAGAACAGCCAAAAGCATGCAGCAATAAATTCACTCTGTCTTGTTGAAGATTAATAGGAATTAAGCTTGATTTAGCATAATTCACTCTCAATCCAGTGAAAGCAGCAAAGTGATTCAGAAGGCTTTTGGCATGCAAAAGTTGGTGGGTACTTGCTTGCATGATGAGAGTTGTATCATCAACATACTACACAATAGGAAAATCTGGATAAGCTTGAGACCAAAAGGGAGGGTGGACCAACTGGTTGTGCATAGCCTCATTAAAAATGTCTTGAAGCAAGTCAGCATCCAAGAGAAATATCAAAGGGGATAAAGGATCACCCTGTCTGACTCCTCTTCTACATCTAAATTGCTTTCCAGGAATGCCATTTAGTAGAACTGAGGAGTACCCTGAGTTATATATCAGCTCAATCCATCTCATCCATCTAGGACCAAAACCCTTAGCAACTAGGATCTCATGGATGGTTTTATGCTCCAGCATATCAAATGCTTTTTCAAAATCCAGCTTCAGTATAATAGCTTCCAAATTAGAACTTTTACATAGGTGAATATATTCATAAACCCAAGGCAAACAATCTTGAATGGATTTGGCTCTGAGAAAACCATATTGGTTGTCATGAATCAATGAAGACATCTTGGTTTGTAGTATGTTAGCAAGAAGCTTGGTGATGATTTTGAGGGAGCAGTTCAACAGAGAAATAGGTCTAAAATTAGATGGGGTGGAAGAACAATCCTTCTTGGGAATCAGAGTGATGAAGGAAGAATTAATGCTCTGATTGGTAACGTTCCCATGATTAAAATCATCAATCATCTTGTAAAGATCCTTAGATATGATGGGCCAACAAGCCTTGATGAAGTTAGTATTAAATCCATCAGGTCCAGGTGTCTTATCCATAGGAAGTTCATGGACCAGCTTATCAATTTCATCCTTAGAAAAAGGGATCTCCAAATCCTCTAACCCCTCAGTCTTTCTGATGAGATTAATCAATCCTAATTCATCAGAAGTCTCAAATGCATTACCCATCCTCTGTTTAAATGCTCTAGAGAGCATGGCAGCCTTAATAGAATGCTCAGTATGCTCAACAGCTTTCTCATCTCTGATAGATGTAATGAAGTTCCTTCTATACTTGATAGTAGCTTTCCGTTGTTATTTGGATCTTTGTATTGTATAAGTTGTATTCTTGACTCATCGGAATTGTGTTGTATAAGTATCTTCTGTTGTTGTTGCGGATTATTCGTGAGCTGTTGTAATGTTACCAAAAGTTGACAATCGGTGTTTGGTATTATGTGGATTCTGGCGGGAATGCTGAAATCCCCATAGTAACCGATCTGGGGGCGTCACAAAGGCGCGACAGCATAGCCGCTGCCCGCGGTGCCGGGACGGCTGCGCTCAGAGGTGTCGCGGCGGCGACATCTGTCCAGTCGCCAAATTCGAGAGAGCCGATCGGAGGTGAGAGGAGAACAAGGGTGGGGAGGGGGCGGTGCTTTGAGGATTTTGCACTGGCCAAGGAGGTAACATCATGCCCTCCACGATCGGCAGTTTGCCGCGCGCGGAGCTGACCGGCGGTTTCCATGGATTGACCCACACACGGCTGACAAGGGATTTGGGCGGAAGCGTAGCGGGGATTCGGGTGGATGCGGCGGGGCATCGAGTTTGCTGGAGGTTTTGCGTGACGGAGCAAAGGCTCACGGGGCAGATCGATGGGGTTTAATCGGTGGCGCAGTATTAAGGTGAGCAGCGGTCGGCCGTATACCAGGAGCAAGGAGAGGTGGAAGGGTAGGAGTCGTGGGTCAGCGAATTGGTTTTACCTTTTTTTTCATTGCTAATTCGTGGATCTGGAAGCGGTTTTCTACACAAGAATTTCTTTTTCGTGCAACCAATTTTTCTTGCAGGACTGTAGCATCGAGGGATGTACGACGTACCACCGGACACGGACACTGCAAATCCAGCTTTAATAGTAAAGATTCCCTTAAGGTGAAAAATGTAGTGGAGTTTCCTTTCAATATCACCCATAGCTTTATTACTAAAAAGGGTGCCCCATTGGACGAATTTCTAAAAGCATCTACACCGCCACCGTCAAAGCATCCCCCGAGGCCCATTGGTGTGCCCAACACGAAATCTTCAAAAAAGACTACGCGTTTACTTACCATGTTGTAATTAGAAAACACTTGTTAGTCGGACCTCGAGTCCAAGTAGGACCCCACCTGCAGTCTTGTAAAGGCCCTGCGAGTCACCGTGTATATAAGGCAGATTGATGGACCAAGTAGAGGACAAGTTAGATCTCGATAGACAACCCGCCTAGAGAGCTCATTGTAGTAGAGACCCCATTAATAGTAGAAAGAGTGGGGCAAGGCAGGATTAGGTATGTACCTCATATCGAGGGTCCGAACCTGGGTACATCGAGTTTAATCGCATCGAGTTTGATCTCGACGAATCCTAAGTCGCACAAACCCATTCGATGACTATTTACGTGACAACCCCACGAAAGTACCATCGGGTACCTAGTCGAGTAAGCGACTGAGAACTTCCTTAATGACCCAGATTGCACTTGCTCCAAATCGCACCTCGAGACCACATCTACGACTTGAATAGAAAACATGTAGAAACAGTCTACCAATCTGGTAACCGCACCTGCTACGCTTACCCTGATAGTTCCCGTGCCTACGAGATGATGAAAAATCCCGACATACGCCTTGGGTACCTTATTCAGATGATGTGTTCGACTCGATAAGGTCTTTGTGGAACGAGTCAAGCTACCCCGATTATTTCAGGTTCGAGTTCGGGGACTCGAACTTGAGAAGGTTAATGCAGTTTTAACCTGAGAGTAATTAGCTCGCCCCGACCCGTCGAGTGTACCAAACAACTTCAGCCATATTCCTCAGGATCACAAATTATTTGAAAATAACGGGACATCGACTCGATGCACTTCCGACTCGGTGAGTTTTTGCTGTGTGTTTGTCGACTACGACTACCTGAAAATAGTGGACCTTTGATTCTAGTCTCTAGCATACTCGCTGATTCAGCTAGACACTCTGCGGCTACTGACGTGGGTATAACGTGCCAGGTACCTACTAGTGGTATATCCATTACGACCCAGCTAGGGGCCCACCTGGTGGCCCAGTATGGTCCATAGATACCAGGAATATGCACACACATTGGATGCCAATTTCCTTGGAGTGAAAAGCAAGAGAGGAGCAATCTAGAAAATTTAGGGTTTTGCACTTACACTATAACCGACCTGGCCACGGTACCTGAGACTTAGCCACCCATATAAAAGTCTAGAAGGTGCCTCTGGTCGGGACTTACATTCACCTCCATCGTACACCTTGGCCAGATCTAATCTGTGGGATCATTGCCATCTCAACGACATTGTAAACTTAATTGATAATACAAGCTTAAACAAGCAGAATAGGGTATTACCCTTTGGGGTCCTGGGTAAATTGACTCGCTCCTTGTTAATCGATGATAACACCAGTGTACGCCTTCTCCCTAATCTTCAACCCTAAGTCGATCAACGATGCGAATTGCCGCCCCACGTTAGTGGCCGCTTGCAGCGACGCATGCAACTACAAAAGTTGACCTTGCAACTTAGATTGCAGCCACTTGCATGCAATTGTGGTGGTAGTCGCTTGTAGCACTCTCGGTATCGCTTGCATCTCGAGTGTCGATCCTTTACAACTCCTTTGTCGGTCGCACGAAGCTTTGGTGATATGCGCTTGGAGTGGTGGAGTAGCGGTGACGGTGTTAGTCGGCAGCAATGGAGCCTATTTGAAGGACCTTGCCGGAGATAGATAGAGATATTTGATGATGGTGGTACACCTTCGGAGTGAGAGGTGTTGGTGACGGAGTACGCTTTTGCAACATCGCTGCAGCATACATCGCGATTTATAGTGATGGGGAACACGACTCTTGGTGCCTGGGGATCAGGCCGGGCGTTCGGGTTACCCGAAAAAATCGGGTCGGGTTATTCGGGTTTTTAAAAATTCGGGTTCTGAAAAATGATACCCGAAATTTAGCCAAAATAATAACAACCCGACAATTCAGGTACCCGATAATTCGGGTTTGGGTTTTCCCGATTTACCCGAATAGGAGCATCACTTAAAGAAATTCCTCAATGCATCACATTCGTAGCTAATAGAGGAGGACTTAGGCAGATCGATCGGCGCGGTGCTGCACGCGTACACGCAGCACCGGAGCAACACTGCATCAAAACATGACGTTCACTCCAGGGAGGCAGCGAGCGTTGCACTGTACCATAGTATGCAGTCAACGTAGGCGACGAGCGCTGCACTGAGCATGTCGTCAAGGTAGGCGGCGGGCGCTGCATATCACCACAACACGTCATCAAGGTAGGCGGCGGGAGACGGCTGACACGTTGCAGCTCCTTGTCATCTCAGGCTAGGACAGGTGAGAGGGGATGGGTGGAAGGCGAACACGTGGAGGCGGTGGCCAGATCAGGGTCTCGGTCCGTCGTGGCCTGTTCGTGTGCGTAAATTTGAGCGATTGAGGCTTCGAGACTTGTGGTCCATGATGCATTCTTGGGCTCTGCGGGAGTTTAATTCACGTTCTTGGGCTATGCGAGAGTTTAATTAATTGTACTGGGATAAAATTACTTATCTACTTCGGGTTATTTGGGATGTTCGGGTTATAGAAGTATAAACTCGAATTTCCCATATAAAATTCGGGTTTTTAGAATTGACACCCGAATAGGTGCTCGGGTTTTTCGGGTTCAGGCTATTCGGGTTCGGGTTCGGAATTTTCGGGTTCGGGCTTCAGGTTTCGGGTTTTATCCCAGCGTGACCTGGGGAGATGGGAACATGTTGTGGTACGAGAGATCTGAACTAGGTTGGTGATGCCTTTTTTGAAATGGAGGTCGGTGGTGAAAGTGCATGGTTCCCCATATGTGGTTTTGGTAATTAATGACAATCCTTATGGACTAATATTTGCATTGAGTTATCTTTCTAGATCTTGTCCATAGGAAATAATGGAGTTCATGTGTTGAACTCTATTAGCTTCCTTGATGGCCATTGTTACATTCAAGGATTTATATCAAGAATGGTCATGGTTTGAGTTGAGCTTATTGCTAGTGTGTCTTGAAGAAAAGGATTAGGTGATCTTTCATTATCATCTTCAAGACATCATCTTTAGAAGTGAGAAGCAAAGATACAAGGTTGATCAAGCAAGCGATCAACACACAAAGCTACAAGTTGTACCAAGTGGGATTGTGTATCTCATGGTATGGTAAGAAATTGTCAATATAGCTTTGTGAACTAACCCATGATATGTGTGTGTCGCATCTCTATGTGTGGTTAGATATCTTTCCATGGGCATGAACCAAAAGGAAGATTTCTTATAGCCCATGGTCTATGTCGTCGTCAAGCGGTGTTTGTCATCTAGCTTGACGTGGAAGCTCAAGTGAAGCATCTAGAACATATCCTATGCTTGATGCTTGCCACCCTTTTGGAGATTGTGGCCTTGTGAATATTTGTCGAAGGGTCTCTCCCATAATGGTGTATGGGGGAGCTAGTCTCTCCCATAATGGCGTATGGGGGAGCAACTTGCAAGTCTTCATCAAGCGGAGTTTGTGCTAGCAAGCGCAATCAAGAAAGAAGATCCAACTTGAGAGAGTCAAGATCGTCATCATCTAGATCAAGTGGAATGCTCAAGGCAAAGTTATAATCTTGATAGGTTTTCTATTTTACCGGTCTCGTGTCTTCGGGAGACCGGGTTATAGGATAGATAGTCGTACTATCAAGAGGGGCTCTCAAATGAGTAACGTGATCGAATTGTTGTGGAGAGCTCAAACATTTGCATACTTGCATATCATCTTTCTTGGTTCTTATTTGGCTTTTGTTTCCTTTGGGTTCTAGTACTTGTCGTGATCTTCATGGCAAGCCAAGGTTTATCGAAAACGGTTTTGGTAAAAAAAACTTGTTGCGATTTCGGTGGTGAAAATATCCGGTTCAGCTTTGAGAATGTTTCCACACCTTCCATGTGTGTTAACTTCTCCATTCCTTTTTGTTTGGATAGTATTTGTTATTACCTTTCCAACCCATTTGGATTCACCTTATTCAGAGTTCATTCGCAAAAGTTATGTGTGTTTTCGTGTTGGAGGTTTTACCGGGTGTTCCTATTTGAGAGGTCTAAACCTTTACCCATTTGGTTTTATATTCCATTCATGGACAATGATGTTTCTCTGCATATTCTTGTAGTTCTCGTCGTTGCGATTTCAACGAGCCCAAGAACATCGAAAACGGAGTCCGTATGCAAAAGTTATAGCATTTCTCGTATCGGTTGTCAGTCTCAGTTTTTGCATCCGGAATATTCCGGGCCATTCCGGCCATAATGGGAAAACGCTCTGTTTGCATCCGGAATATTCCGGGGGTCCGGAATATTCCGGACCATTCCGGCCTGGACGCGTTTTGGGCATAAAACGGCTAGTTTTGAGCCCCTATTTAAGGGGTTTTCTTCCCCAAAGCCCCCAAGCCTTCCCCAACCCGTTTTCCCTCTTTCTCTCCACCATTGTTGACTTTGGAAAGCTTGCTCCTCTCTCAATCCCTCCAATGATTCTTGCATATCTTTGAGGGAGAAGTTAGAGGAGATCGAGATCTATATTTCCACCAATCCATTCTCCTTCTTAGTGAGGGAAACCTAGTAGATCTTGATCTTGGAGTTCTTGGTGTTTCTCCATTGTTCTTCCTCTCTTATTCCCCCATAAGCATTTGTTGCTTTGTTGGAATTTGAGAGTGGAGGATTTGAGCACTTGTGCTCTTGCCATTTGCATCGGTTGCATCGGTTTGGTCTCTCCACGAGGATTCGTGGAAGTGAAAGATTGTGAGCTTGTTACTCTTGGGTCTTGGACCCTAGACGACTTGTGGTGTTCTTGGGAGGCTCCAATTGAGTTGTGGATGTGTGCCCCGAGATTGTGGTGACACCGAGAGCCTCCAATTGAGTTGTGGATGCGTGCCTCGGGTTTGAAGGTTGCCAATAGTGGAAGGTGAACTAGGCCTTTGTGGCGGAAGTTCATCGGAGAATAGGGTGAGGCCTTTGTGGCGTTGAGTAGGCCTTCGTGGTGAGCTCACACCCCTCCAACGAGACGTACTCCCCTTTGTGGGAGGAACTCGGGAATACATCATCGTCTCCGTGTGCCTCGGTTATTTCTATACCCGAGCCTTCTACTTATGCAATTTACATTGTGATAGCCTTCGAGCTTGAAGTTATATATCTTGCTATCACCTTGTTACTTGTCTTGCTTAGCATAAGTTGTTTGTTCATCTAGTTTACCCTAGAATATTTAGGTTGTATGCTTGTTAATTTAAACACCTAGTTTATTTCCGCATTTAGTAAGCATTAACCGGAAAAGTTTTAATCGCCTATTCACCCCCCCCCCTCTAGGCGACGTCGTTGTCCGTTCAATTGGTATCAGAGCCTCGTCTCTCTTTATTAGGCTTTACATCCTAGAGAGTACGATGTCGTTTAGAGAAATAGAACATAATCCTGCTTTTATATTCTATGGTAGAAACTTTGATGTTTGGAAAATTCGCATTCTTAAATTTCTTACGGACATGGGTCCAAAGTATGTTAAGAGAATTGTAGATATGGATTTTGCTCCTCCAAAGGATTCTCAAGATTTATCTTTAGAGGATAAGGAAAACTCTTATCTCGATACTCTTGTATCTAATGGTCTCTTGTGCTTTTTGAGCGATGTAGTCATTGAATCAATCAAGCCTTTTCAGAACGCTCATGAGCTATGGACAAAACTTCAAGATATATATGATGTGTCCAATATTATTGAGGATGATTGTTCTCCATCCACTTCCGGCCGTGATGAGTTCACATCTTTCTCCACTCCACCAACATGTGATTTGTCACAAGGTAATGATATGGTGAGTGGTGATAGAAATTGCATTGTGGATAGTGAATTTGCTATTGACTATACTTCATCTCTATCCCATTGCAATGATCTATCTTTGGACTTAATATCTTCTAGCACTCAAAATTCCATACATGCTAGTGTTGATAGTCCTTGCATATCATGTAATAGTTGTTTAACTAAATCTCATGATGATATGCTTCCTATGTCTTGTTTTCATGAAAATAATGCATCCATTTCCTCTAGTACTTGTGTGGCTAACAATGTAGAGGAATCCCACTTTTTTGTGGAACAAGACATGGACCTTAATGTCTCTTCTAGTATATCTTCATCATCGCCATCCATTTCTCATATGTGCCTTATGGCTAGGGATTCAAAGGTATCTCCACCTTTGGAACCCACTACATCTTGTGATGATGAGGATGAGGATATATTTTATGGAGAGTTTGAGGACGAAGACTCTTTAATGGAGAAGGGTGAGTTGGTTCTTCTTGATCTCCCTAAAGGTAGTAAAGCTATCACTCCTTTTAGTGAAATAATGGCTTTTTCTATTTATAGCGCTAAAATCATTGAAAAGAAAGGTGAGATTGAAAGAAGTGATGCCAATGAAAAGGCATCCCTCACTATGTCTCTTGAGGAAGAGTATGAGCTCCGAGTTACTCTTGAGGAGAAACTTAAATCTATTGAGGAGCTCTATAATGAACAAATAGCCTATCTCACTAAAGCACGTGACCATACCCATGCTAAATATAAAGTGCTTAAAAATCAAAAGGTTGAATTTGTTGTTGGCAATGCTAATCTAATTGAAGAAAACTCTAGGTTAAATAATGAGCTTGCCAAGTTATCTTCTTCTATTTCAATTGATGCTTGTGCTACTAACTCCACATCTTGTGAAGCATCTATTTTGAAGGAGAATGTTGAGCTAAGGGCTCAACTTGAGCTAATGACTAGCAAGTATGGGAAATTGGAAGAAAGTCGTGAAAAGCTATCTAGCTCTCATGAGGATCTTCTAGAATCTCATACCAAGCTAAAATTAGCTCTTGAGGCTATCACTACAAAGGTAACATCTTGTGAGCCTCATGTGGTTACTAGCACAATATCTTCTAATAATGCTATATTGACTTGTGCTCGTATTAGTAATTCATCCTCCCATAATGTTTCTACATCTTGTGATGAATTGCTTTCCTTGCCTTGTTGCTCTAACAATGAAGCATCTACTTCCTCTAGCTCTTGTGTTGTTTCTAACCATGTAGAGGAAATTAAAGAGCTCAAGGCCCAAGTCACTTCTTTGAAGAAAGACTTGGAAAAGTGTCATGAAGGGAGTTCCACACTTGACAAGATGTTGAGAGTGCGAAGACTTCCCAATGACAAGAGTGGACTTGGATTCAACTCCAATCTCAAGAACAAGTCCATTATTGACAAGAAGAAGGGCCAAGAACAAGTCAAAGATTCGACCAAGATTATTTGCTTCAAGTGCAAGATTGAAGGGCACCATGTTAGATCTTGCCCTTTGAAGAAGAAGCCTCTTAGTGAGAAGCAACTAGGGAAGAGGCCTCTTGTTCAATCTCATGCTCAACCACGAGTTGAACAACGGCCACCTCCTAAGAAGACTCAAGCCAATGCTCCTCTTGTTGAGAAGCCTATTGAGAAGAAAGAAAAGAGTCGATGTTGCTACCTTTGTCGCAAGAAGGGACACTTTGCTTCTTCATGCACTAATGGTACATTATCCAACCCTATCCTTGTTGATGATGTTTATTCTATTAGGAAGGATAATGTGGGCAATGTGTTTGCCAAGTATGTTGGTACTCCAAGTGGTGTCAAGAAAAGAACCATTTGGGTTGCCAAACCTATTGTGACTAACCTCTTAGGACCCAACTTGGTTGGGGACCAACAAGTTCAAACTTGATCAATAGGTGTTGTTGGAGGGCATTGGAGACTTGGCTATTTCATGAAGAATTAAGGAATCTTCATCAATTATATTTCCTCAAGCCAAGTCACTTGGATTATATATATCTCTCACCCAATGTTCCTCCAAGCGGTAACTTGTATTTAAATCTATATACATTGAAAGTTGCATGCTCCCTTGCATATGTTAGTTTTGTTTCTAGCATGTGTTTGTATATGTTGTGCTTCCTACTTACCTATCTTGAGTAATCTAGTTATGTTTGTTGGTTTGCACTCCATGTACTTGTGTTCTTTGTGTTGAGCCTTCATTGCTATTGTTGCTTATATTAGTTGGCTCTTTGGGAGATTAATGGACTATCCCATTTTGGGGGAGTAATATGCTTTGCACTTTACTATCCTAAAATGTGTGTACATGAGGAATACCACTTAGTGTTGATATATCAATATTATCTAGTCTCTATGTGGTATCTCTTTCTCATGAGAAATTCAATTTCTAATGTCCATTAACTTTCTCAAGTTGGATTTATTTTCTTTGCCTCTTGTTAAAAAATGGATTATCACATTATGGGGGAGTAATAAGCTATGTGCATATTACAAGCCTAGAAAATGTGAACATTTGAGGTATTGCCACCTAGAGTTGATATTGTTAGTTATCTTGTTCTTGTGGCATGTTGCTCAAACAAGTTCCATATTTGCTTAAAATATCTTGCGTCTCTCTTCTTTGGTATCTTTTTTGTGAGAGTTTCTTAGTGCTTTGAATATTCGATTTTATTTGAAGCCTTCAAGAATCTCTATCTAAGCATGTTTGTTATTCCTATCTTTTGTCACATGCTTATGTTTTGTGAATATGATTGTGAACAATTCTACCACCGAGAAATATCTCCATACATCTCTTGTCTTTGATAAGTGATAATAATTTGTGGTAAGTTTATTGATCATATTTACTTTGGCCTTTGCTCTAAAATTTCCTTGTTTCTTGCCAATGATTTGTTTAGTTCAAACTCCTTTGTGTATTCCTTGCTCTACTCAAAATTTGTTTCATGCTTTCTTGAGTTAGGAAAAGCAATGATCCCATACTTGTGCACTTGTGTTCAAAGTCATACTTCTTTGGGTTGCACTATTCTTGGGGAAGCTATCCTACATCGAGTAGATCACCATTCTTTAAATTGGTATTGCATCTAATTGATTTTATTTAAACATGACAAGTGTTTGAATAATATATATGGAGAGTAATGATTCCATTGTGTGCATTTTGTATTCAAATGCAAGATCATAAATAATGCACTATTATTGGAAGAACTATCCTATATGCGTTTGAACACTTGTTGTCTTTAAATTTGTTTGTTTTCCCAATGACTTGTCTCTTTGGAAGACAAACACTTTTCATGTTGGTACTTTGTGTGCTATCATGAAAAGTGTAGAGGGTTTGTTCACTCTTTTATGTTTTTTGGTATCCTCTCTATGTTGGTTTCCTCAATCATGTGTTGATTTGGGTCTTGATATATTTTGGACAATTCTCTTTCTTTTCACTCTTGTGAGTGGCTTCTTGGTTTAATTAGTTCTTTGTCCAATTTCTATCTTGTTTTGGTTCTTGAAAGTTTTGTGCATGCATATTTACTATATATCTTTTGGCATGCTTACTTTCGTTGATCCAATATATAGGATAAACTCCATCAAATCCTAAATGGCTAAGATGTGCATGAAATTCAAATTCATATTAATATGCACATATTTATTTGGAGTTTGTCCTATGTATTGTAGTTGTTCTAACTACTTTGGACCCAATGAGTTTGGGTACCATTTTGTACTTGAATTTTGTTTTTAGGTACAATGGAGATACATTGGTTGCTTGCTCCATTCCTAAGGAAGGTGTTCTCACCATGGTATTATAGGAGTCAAGCTACGATGATTATCAATCTCGCATCCTCTTCATCACCAATGTCGTCTCGGTAACAAGTATCCATCTCATGAATACATTTCTAGCTTTCAACCTTGTGTAGGTTGCTTCTTGGCATGATTTCCTTTTGTTGCATTTCTTTTGGTTCTTGCAAATGTCTTATCAAAAGCATCTTTATTGCAACTATGAGTAAGCCGGGATGATTACATACTAAGGGGATATTTATAATCATTTCCATGATTCACCAATCCCAAGTAGTTTAATCTAGCAACTTATTCTTAAAGTATCTCATATGCAATATTGATGAATTCTCAAAAACCATTTGAATCTTTTGTGATATGCGTTACCTTTCTCGAAGCATTCCAACTATCACTTTTCCCTTGTGATATTTGTCATGCTTTGATGAGTTTTGGTTGTTCATATATATCCCTTTAAGATAAAATTAAGCTTAGTGCTTTGCTTTCAAGCAAAAATCTTATTGGTATATTAATGAACCTATCTTGGATATCATGTTCTTCATCTTTTGTACCTATTTTGTGTGTGCATGTTTCTTTGTGGATATATATCTTTGTGATTGTTGTCCACTTAGAAACTTATACACACGATAATAGTTACATCTTTAATTGATATTCTATTTCTTTAGTGACCACTTTTTATTGCTTTATATTCCTTTGTGGTTCCTAAAAGGCACAAGCTTTGCTTTTGGTTTGGTATTCCTTTTGCATCTTAATAAGCTTGTGGACCTATGTGTTTTATCATTTGATGGTTTGTGTGTATGGGAAAGACATGATATGCACTATGTGCCTCCTATATTGAAAGACTATGTTGATGATTCTATCATCCTATTAGTCTCCTAAAAATGTTTTTCCTTGTCACACGCATCTATTTCGGTTGAGTAAGTATTTATTTGTCACTTCTTGATCTTCATTGCTCAACTTTTGTTTGTTTGCAAGTTGCTTTGCTTCATCTCCAATCTATTATCTTGCTCTTGTTTGTGTTCAAAATTATCTAGAAGGGAGTGATGATTCCATGTTGTGCACATTATATAGTAATTCAAATCTAACATTGTGCATGTACCTTGGGGAGTTCCCTCTTGATTTTCTAGAACACTTGGTTGATCCTATCAAAATATTGATGTTGGTCAATCGGTTTTTCGGATCCTTGTGGTTGGTTGCTTCTTTGTGAAAGTATCCTTCAATTTTACTTTGCTTATAAATCTTTGGATCCTCAATATAGTTTGATCTCCCTCCATCTATTCATAGTTGGAGATATGCACTTGATTTCACTCATATCGTGAGGAATGCATACACTATGGGGGAGCTCTTACTATATTGGCTTTCTAATCTTTTTTCCCATTTCGGCAATGGATGCCAATGGGGGAGAAGTTTAGAGGGTTTAAGGGAATTTGGTTTATGCTTTAGTTTCGTTCTTAAGCATTTTCCTTTCCATGCTATTGCATCCTTGCTTTTGTTTAGCATGTTTGCTTTATTCATCATATAAACCCTCGTAAAAAGGGATTGTCATCAATTACCAAAATGGGGGAGATTGAAAGTGCATGGTTCCCCATATGTGGTTTTGGTAATTAATGACAATCCTTATGGACTAATGTTTGCATTGAGTTATCTTTGTAGATTTTGTCCATAGGAAATAATGGAGTTCATGTGTTGAACTCTATTAGCTTCCTTGATGGCCATTGTTACATTCAAGGATTTATATCAAGAATGGTCATGGTTTGAGTTGAGCTTATTGCTAGTGTGTCTTGAAGAAAAGGATTAGGTGATCTTTCATTATCATCTTCAAGACATCATCTTTAGAAGTGAGAAGCAAAGATACAAGGTTGATCAAGCAAGCGATCAACACACAAAGCTACAAGTTGTACCAAGTGGGATTGTGTATCTCATGGTATGGTAAGAAATTGTCAATATAGCTTTGTGAACTAACCCATGATATGTGTGTGTCGCATCTCTATGTGTGGTTAGATATCTTTCCATGGGCATGAACCAAAAGGAAGATTTCTTATAGCCCATGGTCTATGTCGTCGTCAAGCGGTGTTTGTCATCTAGCTTGACGTGGAAGCTCAAGTGAAGCATCTAGAACATATCCTATGCTTGATGCTTGCCACCCTTTTGGAGATTGTGGCCTTGTGAAGATTTGTCGAAGGGTCTCTTCCATAATGGTGTATGGGGGAGCTAGTCTCTCCCATAATGGCGTATGGGGGAGCAACTTGCAAGTCTTCATCAAGCGGAGTTTGTGCTAGCAAGCGCAATCAAGAAAGAAGATCCAACTTGAGAGAGTCAAGATCGTCATCATCTAGATCAAGTGGAATGCTCAAGGCAAAGGTATAATCTTGATAGGTTTTCTATTTTACCGGTCTCGTGTCTTCGGGAGACCGGGTTATAGGATAGATAGTCGTACTATCAAGAGGGGCTCTCAAGTGAGTAACGTGATCGAATTGTTGTGGAGAGCTCAAACATTTGCATACTTGCATATCATCTTTCTTGGTTCTTATTTGGCTTTTGTTTCCTTTGGGTTCTAGTACTTGTCGTGATCTTCATGGCAAGCCAAGGTTTATCGAAAACGGTTTTGGTAAAAAAAACTTGTTGCGATTTCGGTGGTGAAAATATCCGGTTCAGCTTTGAGAATGTTTCCACACCTTCCATGTGTGTTAACTTCTCCATTCCTTTTTGTTTGGATAGTATTTGTTATTACCTTTCCAACCCATTTGGATTCACCTTATTCGGAGTTCATTCGCAAAAGTTATGTGTGTTTTCGTGTTGGAGGTTTTACCGGGTGTTCCTATTTGAGAGGTCTAAACCTTTACCCATTTGGTTTTATATTCCATTCATGGACAATGATGTTTCTCTGCATATTCTTGTAGTTCTCGTCGTTGCGATTTCAACGAGCCCAAGAACATCGAAAACGGAGTCCGTATGCAAAAGTTATAGCATTTCTCGTATCGGTTGTCAGTCTCAGTTTTTGCATCCGGAATATTCCGGGCCATTCCGGCCATAATGGGAAAACGCTCTGTTTGCATCCGGAATATTCCGGGGGTCCGGAATATTCCGGACCATTCCGGCCTGGACGCGTTTTGGGCATAAAACGGCTAGTTTTGAGCCCCTATTTAAGGGGTTTTCTTCCCCAAAGCCCCCAAGCCTGCCCCAACCCGTTTTTCCTCTTTCTCTCCACCATTGTTGACTTTGGAAAGCTTGCTCCTCTCTCAATCCCTCCAATGATTCTTGCATATCTTTGAGGGAGAAGTTAGAGGAGATCGAGATCTATATTTCCACCAATCCATTCTCCTTCTTAGTGAGGGAAACCTAGTAGATCTTGATCTTGGAGTTCTTGGTGTTTCTCCATTGTTCTTCCTCTCTTATTCCCCCATAAGCATTTGTTGCTTTGTTGGAATTTGAGAGTGGAGGATTTGAGCACTTGTGCTCTTGCCATTTGCATCGGTTGCATCGGTTTGGTCTCTCCACGAGGATTCGTGGAAGTGAAAGATTGTGAGCTTGTTACTCTTGGGTCTTGGACCCTAGACGACTTGTGGTGTTCTTGGGAGCCTCCAATTGAGTTGTGGATGTGTGCCCCGAGATTGTGGTGACACCGAGAGCCTCCAATTGAGTTGTGGATGCGTGCCTCGGGTTTGAAGGTTGCCAATAGTGGAAGGTGAACTAGGCCTTTGTGGCGGAAGTTCATCGGAGAATAGGGTGAGGCCTTTGTGGCGTTGAGTAGGCCTTCGTGGTGAGCTCACACCCCTCCAACGAGACGTACTCCCCTTTGTGGGAGGAACTCGGGAATACATCATCGTCTCCGTGTGCCTCGGTTATTTCTATACCCGAGCCTTCTACTTATGCAATTGTGATAGCCTTCGAGCTTGAAGTTATATATCTTGCTATCACCTTGTTACTTGTCTTGCTTAGCATAAGTTGTTTGTTCATCTAGTTTACCCTAGAATATTTAGGTTGTATGCTTGTTAATTTAAACACCTAGTTTATTTCCGCATTTAGTAAGCATTAACCGGAAAAGTTTTAATCGCCTATTCACCCCCCCCTCTAGGCGACGTCGTTGTCCGTTCAGGTGGTGCTGGAGGGAGAGAGATAAGGATGAAGGAAATGAGAGGTAAGAACTCGAGAACGACAAGGAGAAAGAACGGGTAAGACCAAAACACGTGGTCTTTCCTTATTCTCCCACGAGAGAGGACACGCGGTGAGCCCCAAAAGCGGACCACCACGTGGAATCTTGGATCAGCCGTATGCGTAATACTAACTATGTTCCATAAGGTAAACCTTTTTAGCAAGGAAAACGTTGAGCATCCTCCAGAGGATCCGTCCCATCGATCCTCCGGCTCGGGATCCGTACGATGCAACTAACTAGAGCCGTTCGATCCGCTCCATAAACATAGAATCAGGGCGAACAGTAAAAAAACCAATAAAGAAAACACGGAGAAGAGGACATCTCCCGCGAGTCTGAGACAAAGCCCCGTGCAGACGACCTCGCCCGCGAGTCCGCGACGAAGCCATATAAAGGAGGCGCCATTATCGGCGCACACAGCAGTCGAGCGGCAGCGGCGTCCCTGTGGCAGCCGCCAACACCGTGGAAGATAGCCTATCTCCCATGGCCGCGTCCCTCCAGCTGTCGTCGTCGGCCTTCCATGGTAGCACCACTAGGCACCTACGGTAGCACCACCCTCCGCTGATAGTAGCACGGCCCGCCCCCTATGGCGGCGCCGACGTCCTTTCACGGTAGCACCGCTGGACTTCGACGGTAGCACCGCCACACACCTATGGCAGCAATGTCGGCCACATATAGTAGCACCACCTGTCGTCGATGGCAGCACGACTGCCCTTGCATGGTAGCGCCGCCACACACCTAAGGTAGCACCACCGGCCGTCGGTAGCAACACCTCCCGCCGTTGACTGTAGCACCATGGGTCATTGAAGGCAGCACTTCTCGCAGTCGATTGTAGCTCCATCGACCTTCCACGACAGCAACGCCACAAACCTACAGTAGCACCGCGGGCCACCATTGGTAGCACCGCCGGTCGTCGATGGCAGCACCACCACCGATGGTCAGTAGAAACACTGCCTTCACATGGTAGCACCGCACTGTGCGCCGGGAGCGACGCCACTGAGCTCTGAAAGCACGCACCCCATGCTCATCCTTGTCGTTCCCTCTCGCAGCAAAATGGGGGGCCGATTGAAGCCACTCCCCGCAACCTCTCTCTAGGTGGAATCAGCGCAGAGCTTGGCCCGATACCTATCAGGAGGAGGGAGATGCGGGCAAGGCCGAGCTTGGGTGAAAAGGGGACGAAGGCGTGGTGCCGCTAGGTGAGGAGGCTGGTAGCTCGAGGCGGAAAACAGCGGGGAGAGATGTGATCGAGCGGTGCAGGTGCCGAGAAAGAAAGGTAAAGGAACGAGTGGATATGAGAGAACAGGAAGCAGATAAGGTAGGAGGAGATCGCCCTCGCGTCGTTCTCTCCACGAAGCAGGACGCGCGAGGTCCGATGGACCCGGAGGACAGAGACGGGTTCTCCTCGAGAGGATATAGAGCATTTTCCTTTTAGCAACCTAGTTTAGGTCGCTAAAAAGGTTTACGTTTTGGAACGGGAGAGAGTAGAATCAGACCACTGATCCAGATGCACATTCTCTTACACTTTCATGTACAACGCTGCTAACAAACCCTCTAGAACAGAGGTATTAGTATACAGGAGAAGTTTAACTAGAAGACATTTAGAGCACGTGAGTTGGTCATCACCCTGCAGGTCTCCGGTTCATGGGGCGTGAATCAGATTAGGTGGCAGCACCGTACTCCCTGGACGACTCGAACTCCCCCGTGAACTCCTCGGAGGCGAAGGCCGTGCGTCGGAGCTGCTCGAGGGCGGCCTCCTGCTGATTGATGTTGAACACCTGGCTCTGCCCCACCTTCACCCCGTTGCTCAGGTCGGACATGCTCCCCTCGTCCACGTCCACGTCCAACGCCCTCATCACCTACCGAGCCACGATAATCACACCACAAAAGGCTTAAGATTCAGGTTTGGGACTATACGATTGCGCGAATCTTGTCCAATTATGTCCATATAGATAGATAGATGGAAGAACGAGTGAGAGATAGAATACCTGCACCATGCGCGGCCGCTTGGGAGCGGAGTGGCGGACGCACGCGGCGGCGGCCTCCACCATCCTCACCATCTCTGCCTTGTTGTATTTGCCCTGCAGCCGCGGATCGACCAGCTCGTCATGCTGGCCCCTCTCGATGGCATCAGCCAGGACCGGCCGCGCCTACACGATCGAGGAGAAGTCAGTTAATCGTGTCAGTGATCGATCAGGTGCTCGAAGAGGGGCAGAAGATGGTACGTACCCATTCGACGAGGCTCTCCTCCCCGAGCGGCCGGTCCTGGTCGACGGGCTTCCGGCCGGTGATGAGCTCCAGCAGCACGACGCCGAAGGAGAAGACGTCCGACCGGTCCGTCAGCTTCCCGCTGGACGCGTACTCCGGGGCGAGGTACCCGAACGTGCCCATGATACGCGTCGACACGTGCGTGTGCGTGTCGTTGGATAGCTTCGCCAGCCCGAAATCCGCAACCTATACGCGCGATCGAGATCACCGGTCGAATAATCATCAATCTGGAAGAGCTAAAAACCAAAGTATGCATCGAATCCTTAATTATATAGGAGTATGTTGGTTCATATATACCTGTGCTTCGAAGGAGTAATCGAGCAGGATGTTGGCCGACTTGATGTCCCTGTGGATGATCCGCGGGTGACCTTTGAACACAAGAGACATCATCAGAAAACCACATTAATAAGTTGCACGACAAGCACAACGTAAACAAAAACACGCACAAAAAAACTCAAGAAATGAACATACAGTCTTCATGCAGATACGCTAACCCCTTGGCCGCGCCGATGGCGATCCTCAGCCTGGTCGGCCAATCCATCACCGGCACGCCGCGACCTGCGCCAAGCATATCAACACGGCCGATCAAAACTCCAGCTACGATCGAGCTGCAAACATCGAACTGTACGCGCTCAATGTATATATATATATACCGTGCAGATGGTGTTCGAGCGTGCCGTTGGGGACGAACTCGTAGATGAGCATCCGGTGGTGCTGCGCGACGCAGTAGCCGACGAGGGAGACGAGGTGGCGGTGGTGGACGCGGCTGATGATCTCCACCTCCGCCTGGAACTCCCGCTCCCCCTGCCCGCTCCCGGCCTTGAGCTGCTTCACGGCCACGCACTTGCCGTCGGCGAGCCACCCTTTGTACACGCACCCGAACCCGCCCTCGCCGATCACGTTGTCGCGGGCGAAGTTGCTCGTGATGCTCGTCAGCTCCTCGTAGCTGAAGGACGACTTGTTGGACCCCGGCGCCTGCTGCTGCTGCTGCTGTTCCAGGCTGCCCGACCGGTAGTACCCTGCTCCCCTGAAGCTGTCCGTCGCGCCCGGAGGACCGTAGGAGAACCCGCCCGACGCTCCGGGCGGCGGCGGCCCGTAGAACACTCCCGACGGGTGGTTGGAGCCCAGCAGTTGACCCGAGTGCATGTAGTAGCTCCCATCTGCAACAAAATGTCAAGGCATCCATGGTGTCGTTAATCACAAGTTCCCATTTGCTTTTCACATTTCGTAAGATCAGGACGACAAGATTTTCCTTGGGCACGGATTGCAAGATTGTTGCAATTGCGCTTTATTTTCTTGCAACTGCAATTTTGTTTGCGTAGTTGCATTTTACTCCCTCCGTTCAACAATAGATGACTTCCACATATCTATATATGGATGTATCTAGATACTAAAATATGTTTAGATACATCTATATCTAGAGATGTGGAAGTCATCTATTGTTTAACGGAGGGAGTATGTGTGTAATTGCTCCTGAATGGTGGGGCACAAAAATTCACTTAAACTTTTCGAAAATTTCAATCAACTGTGTACACCACCAATGCATCTAAAAAGTTCTCTGAAGAGTGACTTAATTTCCTGTATGCACCAAAAGACAAGCAGGGATTTTTTTTTTGCATAGATTAAAATGCAAAATTATAGACGAAACTTAACATCTGCACGTAATAGTGATTTACATCTAAACGATTTTAGGTTTTTGGAAGCAAGGTTAATATATTTATGGAAAAATGTTAAGGTGAGCACATGCTCACCACGAGGATGTTGCGTATGCACCGGACAAGTGTTTTGGAACTCCGAGTACATGGAGCTGACGATGTTACCTGTGCGATAGATCATACCATCCTTCTTCCTCCTGCTCCTCGCAATGACGAAGAAAATGGCGATCATGACAAACAACAAACCCGCGACGGCAGCGCCGGCAATGGCGGCGGCTAACTGGCCATTCACTGCTTGCGACGAGTGGAGCTGGGAAGACGAACTGGATGTGCTGCCCGGTGGACCAGCTTGCATGTCACCAGGGGTCCCACTTTCTTCTCCCGGGAGGTGAGCAGACATCACACCCACGGAACCCGGGGGTGCGATGGCGACAAGCCCCGGCGGTGCACCGGGATGGTTGGACGACACGATCGGGATGAAGACCACCGAATTGTTTGCCGGAGGCGGTGGAGGAGAAGAAGAAGCAGAAGGAGATGGCTGACCGCCCCTAGGAGGTGGAGAAGCTGACTTGCCATCGTTATTGTTGTTCCATTGCGGCGGTGACGATGGTGGAGATGAGCGAGACGGAGATGGAGGGCTCTGAGGGGAGGATGCAGACGGAGGGGGCTCTGCGTCTTGCGACCGTTGCGGAGGTGGTGACCGGGTTGGTGGCGATGGCGAGGAGCCAGCTGGCGATGCTGGCGGAGGTGAAGATTCAGAATCCCCACCACCGCGCGAAGGTGTGGAGGGCGGCGACGATGGCGATGGTGATGATTTCGACGGTGGAGGGGACCACGAACCTTTGGAACTGGACGAAGAGGAATCTTGCGAATTTGAGGGTGGCGAGGAGGACCTTGAGCCTCCGGAGCCTGAAGATGGTGGGGATGGACTAGATGAACCGTCCTTCCCATCTGAAGAAGAGCCAGATGATCTTGATGAGCCATTTGGTGGAGGTGCGTTTGAACCATCGGGCTGATCATCGCTTACATCATTTGATGAACTTGGCGACGGGGCTTGACTCGACATGCTTCCTCTACCAGATCGACGTAATCCCTAGTCCGGTGACCAGAATTTCTTCGTGATGTTGCCTTCCTTGTAGATACCATCAAAGACCTTCTCTGGATCACGTCCCTTGTTACCTCTGTGCCTTGGGATGAACTGTAATCCCCAAACTTGCTTCTCCCCATTCTTTGTTAGGACATCTCCTCGCCAACCATGTTCCACCAACATATAGCTTCAACAATATCAATATGTTACGGATTCACCTGATGCCCAAGGAAATTGGGATGTTGGTGCCGGAGGCATGGAAGAAAGACAACCAAAAAAAGAAATCCGGTCACGAGGCACGAAAAGGGAGAAGAGTTGGGAATTGTGATCGCCTAAGAATAGAGAGCCAGGAGGACGAACCATGGCAGCAACCAGACTCTACCTAACAAAAGATTTGAGTGCTATATTTGGGCATTACAATTCTTGGCCCCATATGAAATAAAATGCAATTGAGACTGCATGAGAGTGTGAGGCGTACAATGTGCCAAAGGAGAGGCGGTGAACTTTGTGCTAGTTATTATTGCTATTTTTTGTTTGAGATGCTAACACCGGCAAACTCGTGACATAAAATTAAGTCGTGTGCATATATCACTAAATTTTCTACAATAAATTGTTTAGACACGATATCAATGACTTAACATAACATCTAAAATATTGCTATAAATTGAGATTAACCCTATATATTGAACCTCCATCACATATTATGAAGCAAAAATTTACAAAAAACATTGCAATTAATCTTTAATTTTTTAAAAAATTGGGATTCCGAAAAATTGCAAAAAAAAATTTGACCTTGCGTACCACCGCCATGAAAAAAAATTCTTCATCGAGTAAACGCATTGGCCAAAAAAAGTTCTGACCAATGGAACCCGCCTATAAGCGATGACTTGCATCTCATGGGTACATATGCTGTCGTGGATGTCGGGGAAAACCACGACAATGTTTTTCGTGACGTGATCCCTAGTATGCCTAAACCCTCTTTTCGAGCGTTGGACCGGTGTGTCAAGACCTAGTTGATTGCACATATGGAAAATCCTTGATGTTCCCCAAGGGCGGCTAGCACACTCAATCTACATTTTACAAATTTAAGAAAAAATAGCAAAAAAATTCATAGTACTACCTAGATGTATAAACAACCAATACAACCTACATTCAAAATAATAGCATCTAATAGACAGAGCAAGACCAGTACAGTTTGTGTGTTCGTGTTGATCACCGAAAATGCAGCTAGTGTCTAAAATCTAGAATTATTAATATCAAATAAAATTTTAGTGTAGAATGTAGATTATTGTAAAAAGGAGTGAGTATATGGGATTTTTTTTATTGAATTTGCACCAAACCAAGGTATTATTAATTCTAATTCCTTTTCATGGATACCATAAAAGGTGTTGATAATATCAACGGAGAGAAAACACTGCAGAAGTCGCTACTACACACTCTTTAAACGGTGGTTTCTTCTCGGCAAGCCGGCCTCCCGGCCATCTTTGCACCACTCCCCCTCTTTTTATAACTGAGAGGTCATATAGGGGTCTTAGCCGGTGATGTGGGTTGTTTCCCTCTTGACCATGAAGTTTATCCCCACATGTGGTTGATTTCAACTGGTTTTCGCCTCCGGACCCTCTAGCGTCACAACTGGTTTTTGCCGCCGCCGTGGGTGAACTGGTGAAAGTGCACTATGGTCAACTAGAGGGGGGGTGAATAGGTTGACTACCAATTTTTCTTCTTTTCCTTTTAATTAGGGCTAAAAAAGATAAGATGGGGTTCTGTAGATGTGCAACTAGGTGAGCAACCTATGTGATACAAGATAAGATACACAACGGAAGTAAAACAAAAGATAACAAGATAAACCACAAGTGTAAACAAGGAGACAAGGATATGTTTTCCGTAGTTCTTTCTCAAGATAAGTACGTCTACGTTGGAGAGGTGGGGAGCCACCTAGGCGCTCCTCAATAGCACGGTTGTGCACACCTTATTCTCCTTGAGTTTCTCCGGTGAGGGAGATTCTCGTTTCCACTATAAGGTTGACTTGAAGACGTTGACCAAACCTTTACACGAGGTTGAGGACACTCCACAAGATGGATGGAGGCTCTCAAACGATCTGAACCTTCTTTGCAACAAGTTGGAAGCTACAAGCACAAGATCTACTAAGGTTTCTAAGTCTCAAGTAGGATTCTAGATCTACTAGGATGTGGTGGATGGATTTGCAATTCCTTTGGTGGAATCACGGATCTAGGTCTCCTCTAGCTCTTCTCAAATTTATGGAGTGACTGGGCGGTTGGAGAGGGAGATCTAGGAGGTTCAAGGTTTCATTAATGGCTAGAAGAGAGAATGGGCAAAGATTAGCATTTATGAGGTAGGGGAAGGGATTTAAATAACCCTTCCCCAATCCAACCGTTGAACAACCCATGCAGCACTGGAGGCTCCGGTGTTTTCACCGGAGGCTCCGGTGGTCTTTACTTGTATGTGCCGGCGTGGTCCATTTCCTCTCTTTCTGGATCTTCAGTGGTGGAGGCTCGGTGGTGTGAGCGGAGGTTCCTCCCCAACCTCCGCTCGTATGCACTCGAAGGCACTTTGAGCGGAGGTAGCACCGGAGGCCAGCCCCACCGCAGGGCAGTGGAACCAGCGGAGGCTCCGGTGGGTTTGGCGGAGGCTCCGCCCACCGGAGGCTTTGCTGCAGTCTCCGCTCTTATGCACCCGAAGGTGTTTTTAGCGGAGATGGCACCGGAGGTTCCACCGGAGGCTTACGCCTGGGAGCAGCTAGGAAAATGAACGGGGAGGAGGTTCTGGTGGTTTCACCGGAGCCTCCGCTACTTGTAAAAACTGCATCCCAGCTTAATCACTTCGAGCCCTTTCCTTTAGAATAATTCCTGTAACACTTTGAGAATGTATAGTTGAAGTACCTAGGTATTTTCATAGATGACAAATAAAACCTGCAAGTGCTCTAAATAGATATTAGTCCGATACTTATGTTGTCATTAACTATCAAAACGGAAGATGATCTTTCATTCTCTCCCTTTTTGGTAATTGATGACAACATAACTATTTGCATAGCTAGAACACGAACAACATGGACGGAGCTCCCCCTAGAGATATGCTCCCTTCATGTTGAGAGAATTAAACAAGAGAGATAGCTAAGCATGCATAATAGGGAGCACATAACATGGGATAGAATTGAGATACTAGGTTCACAAGTTCACACAAAGCATAACTAAGTTCACATCGACCAAATAATTTACACAAAAGAAGTCTTCAAATAACCAACTCCTCTCTCAAGCAAGACAAAATAAGCAAAGCGAAAACGACTTGAGAGAGAACCCATGCAAATAACGCTCCTAAGTAGATATCTCCCCCCTTTGGCATCAAGATACCAAAAGAGGAAAAAACCCGATGCTAACGCCCCAAAGATCACTCAGGGGAGTTGTCCATACTCGGAGGGCGGGCGCGACGGCGAGAGCTGGTGGCTTCTTCTCCAGGTTCCTCATCAGACCACTGAATGATCTTCCCTTTGGAGTTCTTGGCTTGACACTTGTCCTAGTTGGTGATGTTATCTTGAACCGGAGAATCCACGGTTTCCCCACCATCACGATGAAGCTGTCTCTCGGCCTGTGCTGCCTTGCGGTGCTTAAGTTCCTTGTCATAATGAAGTTTCCACTGATGTTGCTCTATCTTCTTGTTCACACGAAACACTTTCTTGAGAGCCCTAGCCATCGATTTGAAGGCACTATCAGAAGGAGGAGGGCGAGAGGGCCCGACTTCTTCTTCTTCGTCCACAATGACCCGTGGCTTCGCCTTGCCTTTGCGAGCAACCGGAGTGGGATGCACAACAGGCTCAGTATGATCCTTGATAAGCAGGCATTTCTCCGTGTGTGGGGTCCAATTGGTGTCATCAATTGGATCTTTCGGGAACTTGTTGTCCCACACATGCAAGATGATCTTCATAATGAATGGCCCAAAGCAAGCATTCTTCCTTTGCACAATAACATGCCACAACTCATTCCAGAGATAGTCAAGCACATCAAGTTTCTGAGTCATACCGGAGAGCCTCTTCTCATGAGTGAGGAGCATTAGGCTCTTGAGGAAACCTTGTATTTAATCAATGTTGCCCTGCTTGGGGTTGATGGTCTCCTGATAGATCCGGAGCATTATGTCATAGGTGGGGTAGAGGCCCTTGACAAAGCCAACTGCAAACTTATTCTAGTGATAGAGAGGAGTAATTTGATCCTTGGAGATTGATGCGGCATTGGGAGCATGTACACGGAACCAACCACTGTCAAAGTCGGGGACACTAGCAAAAGGTCCATGATCTGGATAGCCACCAAGGAGGACACCAACCTCAGACCACTTGATAGTGAGCTTATGTCCCTTAGTAATCCAAATGAGGTGATGCTCAGTTTCATTGGCAAGGTGCAGAGTGGCCAAGAACTCACAGACAAGTCCCTCATCATAGTCTTGTTGCACTCTCATAATGGGACCAAGACCGAAGGCATCAACTATTTCCAGTGCTTCTCCAAAGTAGTCGGGCTTCCTCTCCATATGACCAAAGTTGATAGCATGTTGAGGGGCAACATTTTCCTTGGGCTTCCTCATAGTAATCTCATGGTATATTTGAGCTTGGAACACGGTGTGGAATCTTCTGTCCCGTCCCCGAAACTGTGGCATCAAGCGGTCTCGGTCAACAATGTCGGGTTCTCGCGACGAGTCTCCAAGAACACACCCTCGGATACTTGAGAGGCAGATTTCTCCTTGCGAGGCAATGTCTTCTCCGGTGCCGGTAATCTTGGCTTGTGCTTGGGTTGAGATGGATCCAACGTCTCCTCAATCTCATCAACTCTTGGTGCCTTGCGACTGGCCATCTTCTTGGTGCGAGGGCCCTTGCCCTTGGAACCGGAAGCATCTATGGAAGAAATATAGAGAGAAAAGCATGATGAAGAGATAATGCTCAAGTTCATATGATACACAAATCCAAGAAACAAAGATATGAAGAATATTAGGGATGAATAACAACGAGGTAGGGCATATGAACCAAATCCACCCTATGAACCGAGGTAATTCATGCCTAATACTCACAGTCTAGGTTTCTAGGGTTGGTACTCGTGATTTCCTACTCCAAAACCTAACTCCATTCATCTAGATGTGAAGAACATGTGGCTCCCTAGTGCGTGTCCATCCATCAACTAGATGAGAGAGAGAGAGAGCTACATGCCCGCATCCATGGTGAGAGGTGAAGGAGGAAGAAGATCCCGGAGCAATCCAAGGCAAGGAGGAGGGCCTCCCGGCGGTGGAGTGCCCTTCCCGGCGGCGGAGACGAAGGAGTCGGCGGCGGTTTGGAGGGGAAGGAGTGGGGGCGAGTGGGAAAAAATGAGATCTAGGATCTCTTTGACCCGCTCGCCCTACCCTTATGCCCGCGGAACCGTAGCGGGCGGAAGCTCGGGTGCTTTCACCGGAGGTTCCGCCCCCTGCCCAGGCGGTGCGGTTCGATACGAACCCGCTGGGCATGATTTTCGCACCAGCGGAGGTATCGGTGGGCTCCGGTGGACAGGCGCAGCGGAGCCTCCGGTGGTTTCACCGGAGGTTCCGCCGGACCCAGTCTCAGCACACCAAGATCAGAAAAACGAGGGCATTTAGATGGAAACGGTCTTTTGGGCAAATGGAGCTTGGGTTGGATAGTTGTAACTGTCATACGAGAGACATTACTTGGTGTGAGTTCGCAAGATGCAAAGGAGTAAAAGCCGAACTCGCACAAGTTGTCAATGGGGAATAGTATGTGCGTGAAAGAGCCAAAATAAGATCAACTCCGTGAGTAGGAGGTCGGTGGCCGTGGCCACCATGTTTGAGTGTGTACTTTGGCACCGCAAAGATATATCTTGGGTCTAAGAGTAATACTCACAATTAAGCACAATGAGTCACAAAATGACTAGATATGCAATGAAGAATTGATTTCTGCATAGTAAGAGGAGTGTACACTCATGAGTTGAGTGATGCTCCCCCTATGTCCATGCCTACATACAAACCTAATAACACATATAATGAAGGTATGTATGCAAGGTTTCAAGAGAAGTTGGATGAATTGATGACATTTAGTTCATTCCTCAAAGCTCGAAATCTTGGTTCATCAAGGGCCTTCGTGAAGATATCCGCAAGTTGATCCTTGGTTGACACATACGAGAGATCAATATCACCTTTCCCAACATGATCCCGAATAAAATGATGACGAATCTCAATGTGCTTCGTCTTGGAGTGAAGAGCGAGGTTGTAGGCGATCTTGATAGCACTCTCATTATCACAAAGAAGGGGCACCTTGTCAAAATGAATAACACAATCCTTTAAGGTTTGCCTCATCCAAAGAAATTGGGCACAACAACTTGCCACAGAGATATACTCGGCCTCGGTGGTGGAGAGAGCAATGCAGTTTTGATTCTTAGAAGACAAACATACTAAGGAGCGGCCAAGGAATTGGAAAACCCCGGATGTTGACTTCCTATCCGTCTTCTCTCCCGCATAATCCGCATCCGAATACCGATGAGCTGAAAACTTCAACCCTTGGGATACCAAAGACCAAAATTTGGGGTATGAACTAAATATCGAAAGATTCGTTTAACCGCTTCCAAATGACTTTGCCTCGGAGAGGCTTGAAACCTTGCACATTTACCTACGCTATACATGATATCCAGTCTAGATGCACAAAGGTAAAGCAAAGAGCCAATAATGGAGCGATCTACCTTTTGATCTACCTCTTTACCGTTGGGGTCGGGTTTCAAGTCAAGCGTTGTGGACATGGGAGTGTTCATAGGCTTGGCATCATGCACATTGAATCTTTTGAGCATGTCTTGAGTGTATTTGGCTTGTTTGATGAAAGTTCCTTCATGATATTGATTCACTTCAAAGTCAAGGAAATACTCCAATTCTCCCATCATAGACATCTCAAACCTATCGGTCATAAGCTTGAAAAACTCTTCATTGAACAAAGTGTTAGTAGACCCAAAAATGATGTCATCCACATAGAGTTGGCATATGAACAAGTCACCTCCAACCGTCTTGGTAAAGAGGGTGGGATCGATTAAACCAACATTAAACCCACGATCCACTAGAAACTCTTTAAGGTGTTCGTACCACGCACGTGGAGCTTGTTTAAGTCCATAGAGTACCTTATCGAGTTTATAGGCATAATCGGGGTGGTTGGGATCCTCGAAACTCGGAGGTTGCTTGACATATACTAACTCATTAATGGGACCATTTAGGAAATAACTCTTAACATCCATTTGTCGTAACTTGAAATTATGATGATATGCATAAGAAAGTAAGATGCGAATGGATTCAAGACGAGCTACGGGGGCAAAGGTTTCACCGAAATCAACACCTTCAACTTGAGAAAACCCTTGAGCCACCAATCTTGCCTTGTTGCAAATGACGATACCATCTTTGTCTTTCTTGTTCTTGAATACGCATTTGGTGCCAATAACATTCTTGCAATCCTTGGGTCTTGGCACTAAGTTCCACACTTTGTTGCGCTCGAAGTTATTGAGTTCATCATGCATGGCTTCAAGCCAATCTTGATCTTCGAGAGCTTCATAGACCTTCTTGGGTTCAATGAAAGAGACAAAAGCATGAGCCTTGCTAAAATCCGTCAATTGTTTCCTAGTGACAACTCTTCCACGAACTTGCCCAAGAATATTGTCCTCCGTGTGGCCCGCTCGTTCAAGATTCTCTAGCCTTCTCTTTGCTCTACGAGCTAGTATCTCCTCCAAAGATTTCTTGGATATAGCTTGAGAATCACCTTCTTCATCGGAGCCTTGTCCATCTTCATCGTGTCCTTGATCAACAGTGGGTGAAGGATCACCACTAGTTTGAGCTCTCTCAACAATGATGAGGCTTTGATCATGACTTGGATGATTAGCTTGGCCCTGATCACTTGTTTGACCTTGATCATTAGCTTGGCCTTAATTACTTTCTTGACCTTGATCATTAGCTTGAGGGCTTGGTGAATCTTGTTGGGTAGCTTGTGTATCAATCGGTGTAGTCAATGGCTCCACTTGAGTGGGGGCATAGTCCTTCTCCCTCCGTCATCCGGTAACCCTCAATGGGGATTATTTCACCAATCCCCATTCTTCTTATGACGATGGGAGGAATTTCATCTCCTACAACACCATGATCTATACGCCCCCCTTGGGAGCTGTTATCCTCATCAAACACCACGTCTATAGCTTCTTCAACTTGTCCGGTGGACTTGTTGTAGACCCTATAGGCGTGAGAATTTGTGGCATAGCCAACAAAGATGCCCTCATAAGATTTGGTCTCAAATTTTGACAAACGTTTACCTTTCTTGCGAATGAAGAACTTGCAACCGAAGACCTTGAAGTAAGATACTTCTGGTTTCTTGCCCGTGAGAATCTCATAGGGAGTCTTGTTCAAGATCTTGCGGAGATATGACCGGTTGGTATGATGACACGCGGTGGAGACGACTTCGGCCCAAAAGTTATAGGGAGAAGATAACTCCGCAATCATGGTCCTAGCCGCATCCATGAAAGTCCGCTTCTTTCTCTCTGCAACACCATTTTGTTGAGGGGTATAGGGGGTGTAATATTGATGAGCAATGCCCTCTTCACTAAGAAAACCCTCAACGGTATAGTTCTTGAACTCCGAGCCATTATCACTCCGGATGGCTAGTATGGAAGCATTTTGTTGGCGCTCCACTAGAGTGATGAACTCGATGACTCTCTTTTGAGTTTCACTTTTCCTCTTGAAGAAATACACCCAACAATATCTTGAAAAAGCATCCACTATCACCAAGCAATACTTCTTTCCTCTGAGACTATCATAAGATAGTGGACCAAAGATATCTAAGTGAATGAGCTCGAGAATTCTTGTGGTGGAGATATTGGTCTTGGTTGGGTGAAGTTCTCCATGTTGCTTCCCAAAGGCGCAAGAGCTACACACAATATATTTAGAAAACTTAGCATTGGTTAGTCCTAGAACATGATTTCCACTTTGAAGGTCATGCAACATCCTCATATTGGTGTGGGCTAACCGGCGATGCCAAAGCCAACCCACATCAACTTTAGCCATTAGGCATGTCGCGGCACACGTGTCTCCTTTAGATAAGTCCACTACATACATACCGTTCTTGACAAACCCAACAAAGTCTACTTTAAGAGTTGTTTCCCAAGTGAAAATCACATTCTCTTTATTAAAGAAGGAGGTAAAGCCACAATTTACAAGTTGAAGAACAAACATCAAATTATAACCAAGGGACTCAACAAGGAGAACATTCTCAATTGATAAATCATTTGAGATAGCCACCTTGCCTCGTCCCAATACCTTAAGTTCGTAATTGTCACCAATAGTGACGCAATTGAGATGAGGTAATGGAGGTTCAATATTACTCATTGCGTCATTGCTTCCGGTCATATGTTGGGATGCACCACTATCCTCCGTCCATCGACCCGACCCGTAAGCACTTCCCTGCAAGAGATCAATTTCTTGATTTAGGTGCACATCCTTCAATGGGTCCTCTTTTGTTAGTAACAAGGGTCTTAGGAACCCAAATAGTCAAATGATAATCATCACCATAAGAAGTACCAACGTATTTAGCATAAACATGACCATCTCTAGATTTCACGAGGACATAAGATGGGTTATATTTTCCGGCAAAATCATTGTGAGTGATGCTCCCCCTAGAGGTATAACCACCCACAATGGCGTTGGTCTCCTTCTCCTTGGTCACCTCTCCGTCTTTCACAAAGACAACATTACGAGAGGAGGAGGTGACATTCTTGGATTTCTTCTTTGACTTGGCAACAAAGCCAAGTCCTTCCTTCCCTTTCTTGGCTCCTTGAGAGCTTATGGCGTCATTGAGAATTTTCTCTCTTCCTACAATGTTAGTAGTAGTACAAGAGGTAGGCATGATAACAATGCTATTAGATGAAGATGTCACTTGATTATTAGATTGTTGAGCTAGAAGCTTATTTCGAGACGCAGTGAGTTTGTCATGGATTTCTTTAAGAGATGCGAACTCCTTTTCTAGTTTTCCATGACGCTCAACAAGTTTCTCATGAGCTATTCCTAGATTCAAATCCTCTTCTTCAAAGATTTTAAGTAAATAAAGAGATTTTTCATTATCTTTCCTAAGTTTGGAAACACTAATGGCATAAGTCTCCTCTAGACTAGATAGTCTCTCTTCAAGAGAGGATCTCATGGATTTCTCTTTCTCAAGAGATTCTACAAGCTCATTGTAATTGTCGAGACATCATAGTAGAGTTAGCATCTATGAGAGAGTTAGCATCATCAAGTTGCCGCAAGAGGGCCTTTACCTTTTCTTTGGTTTCACCTTCAAGACTACATAACCAAGAGTCTATATTCTTGGCCTCCTCATCATCAACAGTGTTTTCAACACAATCCAATAATGAGGGAGAAATAGTAGTAATAGACTTGTAGGTGGAAGATATTACCACGGTTGCTTTTGCCATGATACATGTAGGTCGGATCAATGCCTTCTCATTGGGGGATTCAAATAGAAAGACCGATGAAGAGGAAGACGTAGCTATGGCGACGTGGGCCACACCTACGAATTCATCTTCTCCTTCATCCCGAGAGTAGTATATTTCCAATGTGGGCCCTTCTTGAACATATAGAGCCCTTCGGACTCGTCTAGCAAGGTTCTTACTTTGTGGTGCTTTGTTATTGTCCTTGCAAACAAGCTTCCCTTCATTCTCTTCTCTTGGGTCAAAAGGACACTCCTTGATGAAGTGATTTGCACTTCCACAATTGAAGAATGTCCTTGGCCGCTCCCCCTTCTTCTTGTAGATCTTGTTTCTTGAAGGTCTAGGAGCACCGGCCGTGTGAGCCTCCCATCTCTTCCAATAGCCATGCATGGCGAGAGAGATGCACTTATCATCACCCTTGTATGTGTCTTCATAGTCCTCATCGTCATCATCCACTTCTTCTATCCAAGCAATCGCCTTAGAATTCAAGGCGAGGTTGGGAGACTTTCCAACTCCTCTTGAGCGAGCGAGAGCATCATCCGCGCTCTTGTGAGATAGATATATGGCTATGAACTCACTAAGATCACCAATGGACTTGAGAGAGTTGTAATTCGATCTTGTTCGAATACTAGTGGAAATGTTCTTCTCAAAAGGTGTTATGGCCTTGACAAACTTCCTCTTGATCCACTCATCGGAGATTCCCTCCTTTCCAAAGTCCCTCAATTGATTTCCAAGGGTGATAACTCTTCTATATAGTTCCTCCGGACTCTCATCTTCAAGCATAACGAAGTTCTCGGACTTGTTAAGAGCTACATCATACTTGGATGATTGGATGCTAGCATTGCCTTGGAACAAGGTGTCAAGTTTATACCAAGCCTCATTGGCAGTCTTGATACCGCGGATGTGTTCAATATGTTTTCTTGGGAGAGCCATTTTGATAGTGACAAGAGCGGTCTTGTTGAGTTGAAATTCAATGTCTTCTCTTGGAGTCAAGTTGCTTGCATCATGAGGGTGAAATCCATGGAGAACACTTCTCCACAAGGCGGTGCAAGATCCTAAAATATGAGACTCCATATCGAACTTCCAAGAAGAGAATTCGTTAGTGTTAAGCATGGGAGGAAGTCCAACATTTAGAATGTGTGGCATTGTAGCAATGGGATGAATAGAGTCACAGTTGGGAGGTGGTGGAACTTTTGAGTTAGACCCCGAACCGTTAGCCATTTGAGACTTGGAGCCCTCAGAGCTCCCACCGCTCTTAGCCTTTTTTATCGGCTTTCGCCTTGGCTAAATCAATATTAGCTTCCATTTCGGCGATGTACGGAATGGAATCATCATCCGAGCTAACATCTCCGGCGGTGAGAGGTGGTTCCTTGAACACCTTGGTTTTCCCCATCATGGCCTCCAACATCTTTTTTATGCTAGAAACCTCTGAAACAACACTAGAACTAACCTTGTACAATTCGGTTTGGAGAGTTCCAACCGTTTCTTGTAGGTTAGTTATAGTATCGGCCATTTTGGCAATTTCCACATTAGAACCGTCGGGCTCATTTTCATTGACCATTATACTCTTAGGCGGTTAATCCCTTAGGAAGAGCCGAGGCTGTGATACCAATTGAAAGCGCACTATGGTCAACTAGGGGGGGGGGTGAATAGGTTGAGTACCAAGTTTTCTTCTTCTCCTTTTAATTAGGTCTAAACAAGATAAGATAGGGTTCTCTAGATGAGCAACTAGGTGAGCAACCTATGTGATACAAGATAAGATACGCAACGGAAGTAAAACAAAACATAACAAGATAAACCACAAGTGTAAACAAGGAAACAAGGATAAGTTTCCCGTAGTTCCTTCTCAATAGAAGTACGTCTACATTGGAGAGGTGGGGAGCCACCTAGGCGCTCCTCAATAGCACGGTTGTGCACACCTTATTATCCTTGAGCTTCTCCGGTGAGGGAGATTCTCGTTTCCACGACGAGGTCGACTTGAAGGCGTTGATCAAACCTTTACACGAGCTTGAGGACACTCCACAAGATGGATGGAGGCTCTCAAACAATTCGAAGCTTCTTTGCAACAAGGTGGAAGCTACAAGCACAAGATCTACTAAGGTTTCTAAGCCTCAAGTAGGATTCTAGATCTAATAGGACGTGGTGGATGGATTTGCAATTCCTTTTGTGGAATCACGGATCTAGGTCTCCTCTAGCTCTCCCCAAAGTTATGGAGTGACTGGGTGGTTGGAGAGGGAGATCTAGGAGGTTGAAGCTTTCATTAATGTCTAGGAGAGAAAATGGGCAAAGGTTAGCATTTATGAGGTAGGGGAAGGGCTTTAAATACCCCTTTTCCAATCCAACCGTTGAACAGCCCACGCAGCACCAGAGGCTTCGGTGTTTTCACCGGAGGCTTAGGTGGTCTTTACTTGTACGTGCCAGCGTGGTCCATTTCCTCTCTTTCTGGATCTTTAGTGGCGGAGGTTCCGCCCACCGGAGGTCCACCAGGGGTTCCGCCCCAACCTCCGCTCATATGCACCCGAAGTCACTTTGAGCGGAGGTAGCACCGGAGGTGCCACCGAAGGCCAGCCCCACCGCAGGGCAGTGGAACCAGCGGAGTCTCCGCTGCAGCCTCCGCTCTTATGCACCCAAAGGTGTTTTTAGCGGAGGTGGCACCGGAGGTTCCACCGGAGGCTTACGCTTGGGAGCAGCTGGGGAAATGAACGGGGTCTGCTACTTGTAAAAACTGCATCCCAGCTTCGTCTCTTCGAGCCCTTTCCTTTAGAATAATTCTTGTAACCCTTTGAGAATGTATACTTGAAGTACATGGGAATTTTCATAGATTACAAATAAAACCTGCAATTTCTCTAAATAGATATTACTCCGATAGTTATGTTGTCATTAATTATCAAAATGGAAGATGATCTTTCAACTGGAGAGCTTCAAATCAATTCTTTTAGATGAAAGTAACATGGACACGGGAAGCTATCGTGGTTGATTTCAACCATCTTCAACCGTACCGACGATATCACGCAGGCCCGTGGAAGATGCCATTATGAGCGTGTGTTTCCCCACGTGCGGGTTTCATAACACCTCCAGATATATGTGTCTCGCCACCATGGTGATTGTGCTCTACTTCCACGTTCGTACTGTTACCCACTGCTGGAGCCCTAGCTCCTGCTTGCTCTTCCACCGGCTGCCCTCCTTTGTCGTGGCGTTGGCCACCCCCACCCTCCCCCTAGCACCTATGCTGCTGATACGTCTCAAATGTATCTATAATTTCTGATGTTCCATGTTGTTTTCATGTCATATGCTACATGTTTCCTATACACTTTATGTCATTTTTATCGATTTTCTGGGACTAACCTATTGACAAGATGCCATAAAGTCAGTTACTGTTTTCCGCTGCTTTTAGTTTCAGAAAAGTTGTTCTGGAAATATTCTCGGAATTGGACAAAAAAAAATTCCAGAGTCTTAGAATTCCCGGAGCGTCAATGGAGTCCAAAGGAGATCCGGAGGGGGGGGCACGGAGGAGCCACACCATAGGGGGTGCGGTTTCCCCTCTGGCCACCCCCAGGGGTGGTGTGGGACCCCTGGCCATGCAAAGTTTTGTAGCTCCGCCTATGTATTCCCCCCGATGCATAAACCCTAAAGATATTGACCCCCTTCCATGCAAAGTTCTGTAGCTCCGCCGCTTCTGCCGACAAGTTTCGAGGGACAAAAATCTATGTTCCAGCACCCTGCCGGGACGGGGAAGTGCCCCCGGAGCCATCTCCATAAACTCCACCGCCATATTCATCGCCGTTGCTGTCTCCTATGATGAGGAGGGAGTAGCTCTCCCCTGCGGCGGAGGGCTCTACCGGTAGCTATGTGTTTCATCTCTCTCTCCCATGGTGTGATCTTTATGTGATCATGAGTTTTGTAATCTAGTTGAATAAGTAGATGTTGTAAACTATGGAGGTAGATTGGTTTGAGGAGACAATACCGACGCACAATACGTGGTATGCTCGTGTATATATATTAGGCAAAGAGGACAATTACAACATGATTACAACAGGGATTGGTTAGAATCTACCTATTCCATATTAACACAAAACTACCGAATACGTACTACATACGTATTCTATCATCCTCCCTCAATATCAACTGTGGAAGACATATTGAGATTGCGCTTACATTCATGAAAGAATGGAAACGGTAGTGGCTTTGTGAAAATATAAGCAACTTGGTCCTTGGATGACACAAACTGGACTCGGAGCAACTTCTGAGCAACTCGTTCACGAACAAAATGAAAATCAACCTCAATATGCTTTGTCCGAGCTCAATGAGAGATAAGTAGCTCCAATATTATCACACCATAGAACTGGTGGAGAATCCTACCGAATGCCTAGTTCCTTCAACAATGCTTCTACCCAAATTAGTTCAGCAGTAGCATTAGCAACAACATTGTATTCGAACTCCGTGCTTGAGTGAGACACGGTAGCTTGTTTTCGATCACTCCAGGCGATCAAGTTACCAACATAAAAGAGGGCATATCCCCCCGTAGATCGTCTGTCCTCCAAATCACCGGCCCAATCAGCATCAGAGAAGGCAGAGAGCACACATGAGGAGGAAGGACGAATACGTAATCCATGACGACATGTGTGTTGAACATACCGACGAATCCGCTTGACCGCATCCCAATGATCCTCGGTAGGAGAGTGAAGAAACTGACACACACGATTAACCGCAAAAGATACATCTGGGCGAGTAAGAGTAAGATATTGTAAGCCACCAACGATACTCCGATATTTAGTAGCATCATCCTCGCCAAGAAGAGCACTATCAGCATTGAACAATTTTGTTGTAGCAGCCATGGGCGTATGAGAAGGCTTACACTTCAACATCCCAGCACGGCGAAGAAGATCAACTGCATATTTTTGTTGAGTGATGGTAAGTCCCTGAGGTGTATACGCAACCTCCAATCTAAGAAAATAATGCAGGGACCCAAATCTTTGACAGCAAACTCTTGCCGAAGGCCATGAACGAGACGATCAATAGCCGGAGAAGACGAACTAAGAACAATTATATCATCAACATAGACTAGAAGATAAATAGTGAAATCCCGTCGCTGAAGTATAAACAATGAAGTATCGGCTGTGGAAGGCAGAAAACCATGTTGCCGCAAAACAGAGGCAAGCCTAGCATGCCATGCTCGAGGCGCCTGCTTAAGACCATATATTGCCTTGATCAGACGACACAAGTGATGTGGATGAGACGGATCCTCAAAACCCGGAGGTTGCCGCATGGAAACCTCTTCCTCCAAGATCCCATTCAGAAAGGCATTCTGGATATCAAGTTGTCTAAGAAACCAACCACGCGTGACAGCCAACGAGAGCAGAAGACGGATAGTAGTAGGTTTGACAACAGGACCGAAGGTGTCTTCATAAGCTAATCCATATCGTTGTTTAAATCCCTTGGCAACAAGACGAGCTTTGTAACGCTCAATAGTCCCATTAGCATGACGCTTTACCTTAAACACCCATTTGGAGTCGATGATGTTGATTCCAGAACGTGGGGCCACGTGCTGCCATGTATTTTTTTTGTAAGGCATCAAACTCTTGCTCCATAGCTGCACGCCAGTGAGGAACACTAAGAGCTGCACGAAAATGACGTGGTTCAGCAGTTAGATCAGAAACCGCTTGAGCCACACATGTTGCCATCCAGGCTATTGTGCCATCTGTTGGTTGTATAGGCTGGTGCATACCACGGAGAGCACGTGTAACCGGCCGTAGAGAATCCGGTGGCAGGGGCACCAATGGCTCCAAAATAAGCCCAAGCGAGGAAGCTAAAGCCGGCTCAGCTCCATGTGACGAATGCACGGACGATGACGGGGAATCAACGGAAGCTGGGGATGAAGCCCGAGGGGAGCCACGGCTAGGCAGCTCCAACCCAGGTGAGGGAACTCGATGCAAGTCGGGACTGCATGGCTCAGTGCACTGGTCCAGTGCACCAGGTACACGACCACCATGAGATGCATGCTGCTGCATGCCACGGCCGTGGTCGACGTGATCTGGAGCTCGTGATTGATCATGTGTTGAAGAAGATGGCGATTCATCGATAATTTCTAGGCGTGCGCCTCGTCCAGTACCTGCGCCATGGTTAGAGAGGAACAACGGTGCATGCGTACAATCTTCAAATTGGTCAACAGTAATAGGCACATTGGTGGAAGTGGAGGAAGAATTTGAAGACGGGAGATGAGAGAAGGGAAAATTATTCTCATCAAAGACAACATCCCTACTAATGTGGACACGATTAGACGGAACATGAAGACATTTGTAACCTTTATGGAGGGGACTATAGCCAAGAAAAACACATTTTTTAGGATGAAACTGAAGTTTGTGTTTATTGTAAGGATGAAGGTTAGGCCAACAGGCGCATCCAAACACCTTGAAAAACGTATAGTCAGGAGTTTCTCCAAGAAGGCGCTCAAGAGGAGTCTGCATGTTAATGACACGAGTAGGCATACGGTTGATCAAGAAACAAGCGGTAGTGAAAGCATCACTCCAGAATCTAAAAGGAATGGACGCATGAGCGAGAAGTGTGATGTCTGTCTCAACTATGTGGCGATATTTGCGCTCAGCACTACCATTTTGTTGATGAGTGTGCGGACACGAGATGAGATGTGAGATACCCAATTTCTGAAAGAAGGAATTCAACTTAACATACTCACCCCCCCCCCCCACCTAGTCGGATATAACCAACTAAAGCGACTATAAGCATCCACAAAACTCACGTGATAGGTATGACCACTAACAGAGGTTTGAGCAGGGCCCCATACATCTGAATAAATAAGCTCAAGAGGAGCAGTCGTTACATGACTCGAAAAAGAAAAAGGTAACTGGTGACCTTTCCCTTGCTGACATGCATCACACACTGGATGAAATTTATTGGACTCTCAAGGAAGCTTATTGCGACTAAGAACATGTTGAACTATCTGAACTGATTGGTGACCAAACCGAGCATGCCACTGGGTAGGAGATGCTTTAAGAGTACTGAAAATTTGTTTGGCGAACGGAGCATCGAGAGCATCAAAGCATAAAGGCCACCACGACGCCAACCTCTAAGAAGAATTGCCCTCGTTAATAGGTCCTTAACAAAAAAACTGTTAGGATGAAACTCAACTAGAACATTGTTATCATGAGTAAATCTAGGAACAGACAATAGATTTTTGGTGACAGAAGGAACGTGAAGGACATTATGAAGATAAAGATTTTTAGATGATGGGGTGGGAATTATTGCTTGACCAACATGAAGAATACACATACCTGACCCGTTAGCTGTATGGACGCGCTCATTGCCCTGATAGGGCTCCTTCATGCTCAGCTTGTTTGGTTCACCAATAAGATGATCCGTAGCACCAGTGTCCATATACCAACTTGCATCAACATGATGAGAGGGGGTTTCACCTTGCGGCGCCTGATAGACATGATTCGCCATAGCAAGCTGGCGTTCCAGAAAACGGCCATCATTACGGGCACCCAGGAAACTTTTGTTGAAGCGCTTGAAGCACCTCGCAGCAACATGACCTGGTTCTTTGCACAGCTGGCGGATGTGACGCGGTCCAGGGGCAGAAGAATTACCACGACCATAATCAGAGGAACCAACGGTACCACTCGAGGAACCCGGCTTGGGCTGATTCAGCCGAGACGTTGGAGTGGCAGGCGAGCGATGGGACGACACAGAAGCACCGCCCGGACGAGGGGATTCGGACCCAAACTTGGACAGATTGGCAGAGTGAATTGTCGTAGAGGAACGAGCGCAGCGAGGCGCTGCTCTATCGCAAGCATACGTGCATACAAGTCATGTGCGGGCATAGGAGTATCACGCCCGAGCACCTTCTCCACCAAGGAATCATAATCCTCGTCGAGCCCGGAGAGAATAAAGGAGGTGAACTCTGCTGGCCGAAGGGGCTCCCCAATCGAGGTGATGGTGTCTGACAGGGACTTGAATTTGTTGTAGTAGACAGCCACTGTTTGATCCAGCTTCTGCATGTCACGCATCTGATCGCGAATCTGCATGGATCGAGCGGTAGATTGCAATGCAAAACTACGCTCAATGGTAGCCCAAGCCTCCTCCGATGTTGCGGCGAATATGATCATGCCGCCGACCTCAATTGTTGATGACGAGAGGAAGGCGTTCAAAATCGCCTGATCTTGCTGAATCCAGGCCGCATATTGCGGGTTCGGCGAGGTGGTTGTGCCACCGTCCTCCTTGGTGACGGTCACAGTGGAAGATGGGCATGGGAACGTCTCATCGACATAACGATGGAGAAGGTTGCTCTGAAGGTGAGAGAGAACCTGGGCACGCCAGAAGATATGGTTTGTCGGCGAGAGCTTCACCGTGATGAGATGGCCAAAGTTCACAGGTCCGGATGAGTGAGAGCCGAGGGAAGACGACGGCATCGACGAAGACAAAGCAAGAGCGAGCGATGAGCCCGATGCAGCAGAAGATATAGCTCACGATCGTGAATCTGATACCATGTAAACTATGGAGGTAGATTGGTTTGAGGAGACAATACCGAACCCACAATGCGTGGTATGCTCGTGTATATATATTAGGCAAAGAGAACAATTACAACAGGGATTGGTTGGAATCTACCTATTCCATATTAACAGAAAACTACCGAATACATACTACATATGTATTCTATCAGATGTTACTCTCCATTTGTGATGCTATTCAAGTGGTTTTGTTATGAGATCTCCGTAAACACTTTGATCACGGTGTAAAGGTGACATTATGTGCACCGTGTGGTTTAGCATGATATTTATATTTTATATTGGACGACCCTATGAAATTGCGGTGTTTGTTTGGAACCATCTAGGTCTCATGGTTATAGCGTGGGGATTACCTAGATGGGGAAATGCGAATTTTAAGTAGTGATTTTTGCAGCCCTACGCAATGGTTGGTGTTTGATATCTGACCGGAGATTGGTTCGGAGTAGCATAGTGAAGAGAGATATTTATGCATTCAATTATGTTATTATTGTTGAGAGTGTCCTCTAGTGAAAGTATGATCCCTAGGCCTTTTTCCTAAGCATTGAAACACCGTTTACAACAAGTTCTGCTACATGTTTGCTTGCTGCCATTTTTATTTCAGATTGCTATTATCACTTATAATTATCCATATTACTTGTATTTCACTCTGTCTTCGCCGAACTAGTGCACATATACAACTGACAATTGTATTAGGTGTGTTGGGGACACAAGATACTTCTTGTATCGTAATTGCAGGGTTGCTTGAGAGAGATATCTTTGATCTCTTCCTCACTGAGTTCGATAAACCTTGGGTAATCCCGTTAAGGGAAACTTGCTGTTGTTTTACAAACATCTGCACTTGAAGACCCAACACTGTCCACAAGAATAGAAGCGTGCGTAGACATCAGCTGTCACCGCCGATCTATCCAACCTTCCACTTCCCGGCTGTCCTGATGCGCATAATGTTGTCCTCACTCGCAACCGAGGCCACACACTTTGGCGTGCTCTTCTAGCTCCGCATCGTTGATGCTAGAGCTGTCTGGGAGAGCGAGAGGGAGCTCACGCTTGTTGAAACAGACCAGAAGAGCTAGGCCTCCGTTGGCGGAAAATAGTGGGAGAGAAGGATGTGGCTGCGATGCCGTCTTGACTCCTGAGTGTGATGGTCAACCTTGGGGAGGGAGATCGAGAGTGGAGGGGGGGGGAGGGGGGGGGAGAGAGAATAGGGGAGGTGGGATCCTCGTCCACTTCAAAGATTTGTCCATACGTGCAATCAACTAAGTCCTAAAAAACGGGGTAAAACGGTCAAAAGGAGGGTTTAGAAAAAAAAATTGCACAACAACAGACGCCAAAGTTTCATTCAGATCAGCAGGAACGTACATCGTGTAATATAGAGTCCTGCAAAACAGCCGTCTGAAATGCTAACAAAACAGGACAATTTTCTGGTTTGTGAGTTGAATTAGCACAACCGAAGGTAGGGATTACGCCCAAGGACTTGAGCTGCATAATCATGAGCCACCCCATTAAAATATATTTTTTACATGGAGAACTTGAACCGAATATCTTGAGGTGGCATGCAAGAAACCTGCGATTTCAGTCCTAGAGTCCCATCTTAATAGTGGATGATCAAGCTTCCTTGACGCTGCCACGTTGGCTAGCACTTGATTATTAGTCTAAAAAGGAATATGCAACAATTTAGCTAGTCTTGCTACCAACGAAAGGGCTTTCGCCTCCGCTTGAAATATCGAGGAAGTTGTCTGAGTTGAGGCTTGAATTAGGATCGAGCTTCCATCCTGTACGTCCATTCTTGATAAAGACTCCCATGCCGGTTCCACAAACTCCATCCGTACCTGGCACATTCCAGCATTTCCAAGATGCATCAACAAAAATTACGCAACCGGGAATCACTCTATCTATGTCAGACGTGGCTCCTTGAACAATGATTCCTGAAGCCGGCCGCAGCTGCTTGTCACTAGTAGTCGGCATTGTCAAGGTGTCTCCGAAAATTAGCTCTTGATTCGCAGCCAAAAGCGCAAGCATTATACGGTTCTCCATTTTTCATGTTTAATAACAAATCATTCCTGGATTTCCAAGTACACCACATGAAAGCAAATATACTCGATAAAGTAGCATGGGGGTGATTCATATTAAGTAAGTTCAGAATCAAATTGCGTCAAAGAACAGCAATCTTGAATTAACAAGTCCGAATAAACTAATGTTCTAAGAACCAAGCTGCTTTGGCGAAAGGAAAGTGAAAAAAAAAGATGCATTTCACCCTCTTGAAGACCACACCTGCAACAAGTTCTATTCGTGCTTGGAGAACCGACATGCTCTCGCTCCTGTTCATGTTGACAAGGCCTTGCGAGGTATCTGCCCAGCAAAGGTTTGAATTTTGGGGACAATATCTTTGCTTTTCCATACCTGATTGAGTATCTGGATTGTTGGCGAAGATGGTTTTCTTGGTTTGTCCTCCCCTGCATCGTAGATATCCTGCAAACAAGCATGCATGGCATTCACCATTATCCGTCAGATTCCAGCAAAGAATATCATTGCCATCAAAGTCCACAGTAGGATTTGGTTTTAGAAATGTGAGCAGTATCAGGTTAGAAGTGTCACACATGATCGGTGGGTTTCGGTGATTTATCAGAATCCCATACTATATGGAATAACATTCAAGGAGAAAACAGTTTTGAAGCAGGATGCTAAAGATTGCATCGATCACCTGAATACTAATCAATGAGGACACAACTATCTGACCATGCTATATATACATCATGTTCCAATTCTCTTTCTCAGCTCAGCAACAATCGACGGAAATGTCTGGCTCAACCTCGTGTAACCCTCTGTGAACACGGCCTTCTTGAAATTCTTCTCCGCGACGATGAAGTCCATGCAACCGTCTTTCAACTCTGGACAGTTGTACATCTCAGCACACACCAAAACAGCAGCAACATTGTCCACCGACAGATCGTCCCACAGCCTATGAGCGCATACAAGCTTCAGCCGTCCCAGTGCATACCGGTCGGCAGCTGCAAGCAGATGCTGAAAGATGTCGACGGGAGAGCCCGCCAACTCGAGCTCTCTGAACGGAGGCAGGGCATCCGTGTACACGAACCAAAGCAGAGATTTGAACGTCGCGGGGTCCATGTCGTGCAGGGTGATGCACGGCAGCTTGCCCTCCGCCATGGGGCCGAATAGCGCCGCTTTGAATACCGGCGAGCGGGCAGCGAGCACGGACCGGTGCGCGTGAAATATGTGGCCGCGGACCGAGAAGGAGACGTCGGAACCGTCGGCGGCGCTATCCAGCAGGCGTCCGAGGTGGTCGCCGCCATTTGGGACCGGCACTGGTATGGGGTTCTCCTGCACGACTATGACCCCGCATACCAGCCGATCATGCCGTTCGCCGCGCAGAGCGACTCCAGATCGCCTCGCCTCATGAAGCGTTCCCACCGCGCGCTGCCGACGCGGTGGTGAGCGTCGACTTGTGTGGATCTTTTTGCGTGGGATCTGGACTCGCCGTCTGTGCACAGGACGAAGGCCTCGAAGATGATTTTGATGCTTTTGGATTCGGTGGTGAGGAACATGAAGAGGGACAAGTGCTGGTCGTGGCCGTCGTTCCGGTACCCGCGCGGGTAGCAGTCTACCTCCTCCGCAACACCTCCATTCCGCCTCGAGACGCTCCTCCTCCGTGTCGACCTCCTCGGCAACATCCGCCCAACTCCGACCACGAAGGGACTCCGGCGGGCTCTCCCCCGAGGAAGAAACGGCGGCACGCAGGAGGGAAGAGGCGCGGCCGGCCATCTACCAGTGTGTCGGCGGTCACCGGAGGCGCACACCCGCAGGGCTCGTCGTCGGTCGTCGCCACATCGCCGGTTGTCGCCTCAAGGCCTCACCTTTTCGCCTCCTTCGGAGATCCGCCATTGTCGACTATCTCCTGTCGGGAAACTTAACCGTCTCAGAATATATAATTATCGACGGTTGAAAATAAAGCTATACATATAATAATATTACACACGGCCGGCTAGTTCGCCGTTTCTAAATAGAAAAAGATCAGAGACGAACGGTAAAACTGGTCGATTTGATTAAGAAATATCAGAGACGACCACTAAAAGATCCACCTCTAATAATTCTAACGGTGCTCCCTTCGAAGACGGCCATTTTTTCAGCCATTTGAGTAATTTGGCTATTACATCCGGCTATTCTAACCGGCTCTACACGATACTTTAGGGCATGTACAATAGTTTAGACGGCAACTGTCTGCAATTCCCGCCCATGTCACATATAGACAGCACTAGCGACACTTTTTACAATGGTTTGTCTATTAGATGTCTATATAGCTCCTACAATTGCGGTACAACCAGAGCATATTAATCACATATTTCTGCTATATTACGATTGCATCTGATTAAAAGGACAGAACAACAAAGCTAATCGATCACCTGTTGCATCTTGTTCCAACACAAAGAACATACGCATCTAGGCTCTAAATCAAACAAACGAGGAACAGTACCGCTAGAAACACTAGGTTCCGATTCCCAAGATTGAAAAACTAATGGACTAATCAGAAAACTGAGGCGTGTGGGGAGTGGCTTGATGTGCTTCGCAACGAGCGGCTATGGTGCATGCCGGGCATAACGTGATTTGGGTTCCCGGACGATCGGTGACCTTCGGCCGTGATGAGTCTCAGAAGAAACGGCCGCGAAAATTGGATCAGTGACGGAAGAAAAAACTGTCCCAGACAGACACCTTCATACAACGGGGGAAAAGCCATCGCTAACTAGCGAGTTTTCCGGTTGTAGACGATCTGCAATTTTACAGACGGACTATATCTCTCTCATTCTTGTCTCTCTGCCATGTCATCTAATTTCCTACGTGGCATTTGTTATAGTCAACTGACTGGATACCATTGTATATGCCCTTATGAGCGACCATCGGTCAAAGACAGTTAGAAATGATAGGCTCTAGAGAGTATATGGGAACCGTCTCTAATCCGAGGTTTTGTACTAGTGGAGGTCACCGACGACCAGATTCGAGCGGCGGAGAATCGGACGACTAATATCACATCGACAAGCGGGCCCACGAGCGAGCGAGCAAAATCGGCGGTGAAATCTAGCGACGGGCCAAGGGAGGACTGTCACACCCCGGTTTTTGGATTCTTGTACTGTGCTCAAGAAGACAAAAATTAGGGCCAACAATTTTTTTCCTAACAACAAGATTGTTTGAACTAACATTTGATTATGATCTCAATCATATTTGCAACACAAGTTTTTGTTCTTGAATAAAACCAATACCAAATATTTCTGAAAAACAATTCTATATTTTTTTTTCTGATATTTTTCCTGAGGTTTCTGTAACATCCCAAGTCTGAAAAATAGCCATTAGAATGTTTGCTATCTGTTATTTTATGTTTTGCATCATGGCATCATGTTGATTGCATTTGTTTTGCTTGTTTCCATTTGTTTTCCAACTGTTTTCATTTGTTTTCCTTTGTTTTCTATTTGAATTTCAAACCAAAATTCAAACCTTTTGTTTCATCCTTGTGATGTTACAATTTCCAAAATGATATTTCAAATAAAACCATTGTTTGTTTCCATTAAAGTGAGATTTCAAAACTGTTGTTTTGTTCCTATAAAAATGCATCCAATAATCAAACCCATTTCAAATTCAATTATGATTTTCTTCCAAACAACAACCATGTTGAAATTATGAAAATTGCAAAACAAATCAATCATTTGTTTCCATTAATCTATAAGGTTCAACCATTAAAATTATGGCTTTTAATAATTTAATTAATCCAAACTTAATTCAATTGTTATTTTCAAATAAAAACAACCAAATTGTTTTCTTTTTATTCCATATGCTCACTTATTAAATTGTTGGTTTTAAATCTAATCTTTTGTTTCCAATTATTCCATGTTTGATCAACTAATAACATGGTGGTTTTATTTCAATCAAACAATTCTAAATTGCAATCCAAACTCAAATTCAAATCAGAAACATTCAAACAGCACCCAAATTCAATTTATAAAATCAGCATTATGACCAAACCATTTGTTCTATTTTAAATCAATAGGGTTCACCCTATTAAACACTTTGTTTTCAATATTATTTTATTTAATAACAACATACCTCTAAATTTGAAATAATTCCAATCAGCACCAAAATTCAAATGTTTTGAATTCCAAACTTGGTATTTTGGTTGTAATTAACCTAATGAGCTCACCCTAATTTCTCTAGTATTTTTGCTAACCCCAAAATCCCTTTTCTCTTCCATTTCCATTTGCTACAACAAAAAAAAACAGAAAAGCAAAAAATAAGAAAAAGCACACACGCGCGCGCAGCATCTAACCTACCCCAGCCCAGCCCGCTACCGCAACGGCCCGCGTACCCCTTCGCTGATGCCGCCCCCGTCGTCCTCCCGTACGGCGCAGCATCCACTGCTGCCACGGCGGCAGCAGTGACACAGCGACGGCCAGGAGCGCTCCCGAGCCACTATAAATCTAACCCTAGGCCGCGCCGCTGCCCTAGCTACCCCCCTACTCCCTCCTCCCTCGGGATCGCCGCCGTTTCCCTCTCCCTCGCCACGATCTCGCCTCTCTGTAACCTCTCGCCGGAGCACGCCTCTCTGAACCCACGTTGATCACCGCCGCCTCTCACCACCACCACCCTCCTAACCACCAAAAATTGAACCCCCACTTCTTCCGCGAGCGATTGGACACCGCAGAAGCCACGGAGGAGGTCCACGCCGTCGCCGCCATCTCCCACGACTCCGTCGACGATCTGCACCGCGCCTCTGCCTCGTCTTCAATCGCCGGTGAGCCTCCACCGTGCCTCCTCTCTGTCTTGTCCGCGAGCATGTCCTGCATCCACAGCACCACCTCGCACACGCAGCACCACCCTAGCTCAGCGCAACGAGCTCGACGCCACGGTGATCGCCGCCGGCCGCTCCGTTTCTGTCAACATTCAGAGCATGCGCGAGTTTCAGTTAAATTCAGTTAGCGAGTTTCGCAACCTTATCCTCCCAGAGCACCCCTATCTGACAGAGAACAACACACCACCGCAGTGGCACACCCCCACTGTGCGCCGCACCGCGCCCACGGTTCGATCCCTGCGCGCCCCAAACTTTTTGGGATTTTTCTCCCCCGCGTCCATGGCCCACCTGTAAGCCACACAGTGGCCACGCGCACGCCACGCTGGCCAGTGGCCCACGGGCAGTGGCTGTGGTTAGGGTAATACGCGGTAACAAAACAATTCCTGCACGTTTCTGTTTAATCAAGGTCCTTTAAAATTACAGTTTGGCCCCTAGAACCAAAATGCAAATAAAAATTGTTTTATAACTCCAAATAACAAAAATAAAATATGTGCATTGGTCTAAATTTAAATCTCTACCTATTGGTAACATTTAATTTCTGTTTTGAAATTTCCAAATGCAATTTAAATTTGAATTCAAATATTTCAATTGCAATTTGCTAAAATCCATAACTAATTCATACTAATTCCAAATAATGCAAATAAAATATGTTTTCCATGCTATTTCAAATAACCTTTTCAAATATAAATTTTGTTTCATGTTTTGAATAATTTAAATTGCTTAAATAATTTAATCCTTGTTTAATTCATTTAAATTTGATAAAATCATATCTTGCTCAAAATAAAATATTTTTGAACATGCAAAATATGTTTTCAAACCATCAAAGCATAAACTTTTCAAATGTGAATTTGAATTTATGTTTTGAACAAATAAAAATTCAATTAAATTCAAACTTGTTTTAAACTCAATTAAAACTTGTTTAATCTTGTTTAATTCATAATTAAATTATTGTAATTCCTTTTTCAATATTTGAAACATGTAATCCAACCAAAATTTTGTGTTCCTTTCAAATATAAATTTTGTTAATTGTTTTGAACACTTTAACTTGACGAAAACAACAAATGCTTGTGTGACATCTTTAAGTAACCAAACTTTCCAAACTTAACAAATACTTTCCAAACTTGTTTTATTCTTTCACCACTTGCATCTATGATTGTTATTTTGTTATTATCATCATGCATGCATCATGCTAACCCCTTTCACATGATAATAAATTATAGATCATTTGTTTCCACTTAATTCATGGACCTCTTGCATATGCAATCCAATTGCATATGGATCCATTTAAATTGTGCTACCCTGTTAACTAGTTATTTTGATGCATCAATTAAATGGTCATGCATCATCCCATGTTTGTGCACTATGCCATGGTCTTGATTGTTTATCTTTCTGCATTGTTTGTTTGCTTCTTCTCGGATACACGACGACGTTGAGACCGACGATACTTACGACACCCCTTCTAAGGAGTTAGCTCAGTACCAGGCTACTGGGTTTGCAGGCAAGTTATCACTCACATGAACCATCGTGTTCCTTTCAACATTGGTTACCGATACTTTCCGTTGTCTATTCTGCTAGCCCTATGATTAGTTGCTTCTGTTACGAACCTATCACATGTATCCTTTAACCCTGATATTGCCTCACCTCCATACCTATAACCTTTTGTTTGAGCCCGTGTCTTACTAGCATGCTTAGGTTGTTTTGCTCGAGACTGTTACCCGTTACTTTCTGTTACTATTCCATTATGTTCTGGGGGCTCGATGTTTAATCAATCAATCATGCTAATGTTATTGCTAAATAATAATTTGATGATAAGGCACCGGCAGGAGGCCCTTTGTGGTTTTGAGGCCTGCTAGTGTCGACCCTAATAGGAAAAGGGTCTTGTCTACTCATCCATGATGAGCGCACTAACCGCATGTGGGAAGCGAGTATGGGCGCCCCCCTCAATTTGATTCGATTCGCATCTCGTCCAAATCGCCTCATTTAGTTCGGGTTTTCCATTTGCTGCATGCATGATCTTGCGAGCCCTTGGTACCCGGGTGGAACTTTCGTAGTCGGCATATAGGGGGACACGTTCTTAGAGTGCTATGAGGGTCCATTTTCTTCTGGGCTCGATTAGCCGTGCGCCCAAGGTGCTTTGGGCTTGATGCGAAGAAGAGTTGAGTTGTGTAGAGTACCTCGCTTGGTGGGTTGATCCCCCGTCTGGCGGGTTATTCTTGCGTGTACGGCCAAATTGGTGCAACCCTGCAGGGATAATCTTCTCGAGAAGCCGTGTTTTCCGCGGTTATGGATTACTTGGTGAAAGTACTGGCTAACAAGTACTCAGGACAACTTCAACCTAATGATTAACAATCTTACACCCAATGATTAACAACTTGACTAGTAATAGGCTCATTGACACAATAATCTGAACCATCATTAATCCAACTGTGTGAGTTATCCTCGGATTGTTTCTTTGGATAAGGGGCGAGATCCAGGATGGGTTTGTTTGAAGTTATCTTTCAGTTGGTTACAATACTCGATCTTATCCCCTTTCTCTTAGTTGGAAGTTGTAGTTCTCTGCAGTTGGTTAGCGCAGCCAGTTGCAGCATCTTTTATATCCCCTTTCTTCCGTTGAACCCAAAGCATCTGTGCTTGGTGTTGACGGGTTACACTTTGGTGAACTATGAGTCTTGCTTGCCAGTACGTTTATGTACTGACCCCTTTGGGGCTGTGGTTTCCGCAGACCTACGTTTCCGAGGATCTACATGGTGGCTACTACGTGGAGTTTGACGAGACTGCTGACGAGTAGATAGCGGACCCGTGCAGGACCCGAGACTTCGTGGATGGGCTCCGTCTGTTCGTTTCCGGCCTCTTAGGCCTATTTGGTTCTTGTCTGTACCCAGACATGTCGAATGCTTCCGCTGTGATGTAATGATGATATGTTGGGACATGTGTCCTCTGGATGATTGTATTTGCTATCTCTGCTCTAATGAGAGCTATTTGCAACTTATTTCAATCTTTTGTGTCGTAGAGATCTGTTGTGATATCACTTGTTCAAACGCCGTTGACGTACCATGTGTGTATGTTTTGAAGTACGTCAATGGAAGTATCCTGATTTCTATGGGATAGTTTACGTCGACGCTGAACAGATAGGGGTTGGTTGTCACACATACGTGTGTTGGCCTACTCGTAAGAGGACGCGGGTGCCGGTAAGCCCCGTAATCCAATCTACTACTGTTCAACGGAACGGCGAGTATCCTCTAGAAGTCCGGGTGCGACAGTTTCCCTAATGTTACTTGAGTGGATTTTTATTCCAAGACTTGGATCATTCTTGTTTGCATCTTAAAATAAACTTTTACCTTTGTTGGATCCTCTGTTCAAGATATCGGTCGATATTCTGATAAATCGTCCGATTTATCGCTTATCGGTGTGTAACATCCCAACTTTTGCTACCAAAGGGGTGTGGTGTGTGTTCATCTCATACATGCATGGCAACAAAAACTTAATCATGTTTTAACCAATTTAAATTTGGAATTTAAATGGTTTGAGAAAAATCCCACAAATGGTACTTATTTTGGTTCCCAAAATTTTGTTCTGAAAAGTATTTCAATTTCACCAAAGCAATACATGGTGAGGTTGGAAATTTCATAAGCTTTCCAAATCCTATTTTTGCCAAATTTTCTGTTCACAAAAAGGTCCCAAAAAAGTTGTTTTCTGTACTGTTTTATAATAGAAAAGGGCCTGCTTGAAAATCTTAAAAGCTTCAGGGGGTCATGGAGGATTTTGCCCGTGTCGTCTTCCTCCTGTCCGGCGACAGGAGGGCAGCCGCCGCGCCACCTCCTGCTTACCTCCTCGCGATGTGGACGTCCAGAAGGAACCCCAAGGTGCCGTCCGGATCGAGCATAGCTCGCAGAAGCCCCGGACGCCCTCCTCTCTCCCTCTGCTCCTCCCCGTATGTCTGAAACCCTACCTCGCCGGCGATCTCCTTTTGCCGCTGCTACGTCGCTTCCCCCGCCGTTCCAACCACACAGGAAGGTCCGTCGCCCTCCCCTTTACCTCTCCCTCAAACGAATCGAGCACGGACGCCCCGGAGACGCTGCCGCGACCTCGTCTTCTTCAATTCCGGTCGGTGGCCGCCGGGCTCGATGCGGCCGACTCCGGCCTGCCCTGCCTTCCCCGAACCCTCCCTGAGCTTCACCACGACGAGGTGAGCTTCCCGGTGCTCTCAGCTCGCCTTCTTCCCCTCGGATACCCCTCCCATGCGTGCTTCCATCACCGCCGCCGCGCGGATGCTCGCCGGCTCGCCGCCGGTGACCATTCGGTCAAGCCGCCGCCGCCCCTCGACTCCCCTTTACTTCCTCTACCTCGTGTTACAATCCGTTTTGCGAATCGCGTGCCAAATCGATGGAATTCGATTTCACCTATGAGGAGCAGAGCAGGTTGATGTCACGCCTGCGTCATGCTGACCTCAGCGCGTGCTTTTCTCTGTTTTAAAAAAATGATGTTACACTGACACGTGGACCCCTCTGTTTATTTGAATTACAGAAAATGATTAAAAATTGAACAATTAATATCTCCCAAAATATAAGTCAGAAAAATATAATAAAAATATGATTATGCTCAGAAAAATGTACTCTTTCCAATTATGTCATTTTCAACCATGTTTGACAAAGTTGAAATTTGGACATTATTTAATGCTGGTTAATTCATTTAAAAATAGAAAAATAAGTTTTTATTCAATAAAATAGAAAATTAAAAGTTATATACCAAATTGCTTAAAATGGAAAATGTAATCTATTTATGATGTTTTCAAACCCATTTGAGCAATTAAAATTGTACCCACTTCTAAGATCGCCCGAAACCCCCTCCGGGGTCCATTTCGGGCAAATTTCAGTAAAATTGCATAATTGCCATATGAACCCTAGAAACCCATCAAACATGTTTAGGGCTTTATTTCAGTGCATTAATATGCTCATGCATACATACTGCGCACTGCATCGATGCCATGTGTTGATTGTTATTTCTCTTTCGGTGTTATTTCTTCCCCGGTAGAACGTGACTCCGCAGAGAAGGCCAACAATCCAACGACGAATACTTATCTTAACCGAAAAGTCAAGCACTTATTCCAGAAGATCTTTATCTGGTTTTCTTATAACCAAGGCAAGCATAACCTCTTATCTGCTCATATATGGTTTCAAAGTGATTTGAATCTCGTACTTTGCATTCGGTTCCAAACTATTTGATGTCAGTAGATAGAGTTCTCCTATATATTGCATAACCTAGATATCCTGATCCACTGCTCCTACCAGCTATAGGTTTGTTTGTGCGCGCTTCACCAAACCTTGTGAGTCTTGCTTAGCCATGCCTAGTTGATGAATCTGGTCAATGCGTGAATCTACTATGTCAGGTGTTTATGATTTGAATTACCTTTGATAACTTGACTAATCACGGCATGGATGTGAGGCCACGATGGGTTGTGGCGTTTTGTCCTGTTCATGCCCCTAGGAGCGAGTTCTCGCCTTCGAGCCAAGACTGAGCGTACAGCCACACGTGGGCCGATGAACCCCGTCCGGCTGACTAACTTGTTTAACCTTATCCATGAGCCACGTAGTTTGAGCTTTCCATCTGCGTGTGTGTCGGAAAATGTTTTCGAGAAAACTAGGTCGTGACCGGGACAAGTGATGGACGTACATGGATCTTGATCCCGACTCACAGAACAGGTGCCGTCAGGAGGTGGCCAACTCCCTGTTGACGGGGTGGCCCTGTTTGGGTTGACTCATGGATATAGTTCGACAAGGTAAAGGCCAGGAATCGACCACCCTCTGCCGGCACTTCCCGGACTAGTGCTAACCCTGGTGGCACTAAGAGTCGGTTGGTACGTGTGGGTAAAGTTGTACACCCCTGCAGGGTTAAATCTTTTCGAAAAGCCGTGTCTGCGGTTAAAGACGACTTGGTGACGGATTCTGTGATCATAGATAACTTGAACGGAATGACTAAAACTTGCTGATAACGATTGAAGGATGCCTCCTCGGAGATGTCGAGAGGGGTTACCTTGTAGCATGAGATAGTGTGGAACAACTGGAGGAGTTGATCTTTGAAGCACGAGGTGCTGAAATGATTTGGTGGATTAAAAGATGATGATATCAGTAGTTGAGTACCTTTCTCATCTGTTTTCAAAATAATCTATGAGACGTGCTATTTCTTCCTCAACTTGGAAAACAAAGATTGCTTTACGCAAATCAGCCTTCATAAAACCCTTTCCGAAGATAGCAGATATATAATAGGTTAACTAAGTCTTGTTGAGTACCTCCCGTACTCAGGTTTGCTTAATTTTGGTTCAGGTGAAGATTTCACTTCAGTGGTGTTTCAACGTGGACATCGACGAGTAGTTCGGGGTTCCCAGGTAGCAGCCTGGTATCTAGGGGCTGGGACGTCGCCTTATGTTGCGGCCTCTTAGGCCTTTTTGGTTCTTGTTGAGTAGCAACATAATTTGCCTTCCGTTGTCTGATGTAATGTTGGGTCGTGTGACCTCTGTTTGTAAGCTATACTCTAGTAACACCTGTTTAGTAAAGCTTCATGTCTAGAGTACTGCTTTGATTGGTTGTTGGGTTCGAGCTCATTGTTATACAGTTTTGGCTATGCCTGCATAGTTGTCGCAGTCGAGGGGTTGTGGAGCCGATGATCCATGTCCGAGCCCGCCTGTCGATGTGATCGGCCTGGGGCGAGGTAACCCCAGTAACCCTCGATTGTTGTTGCACTTTCTGGACACATAGCAGCTCTGTATAGCTTTGGTCCCGTTTCCTTCAGTTTCATTCGATTCGTGGACGCTTTGATATGCATAGTTGGTTATGACTAGCATGGGTACAAGGAGTAGTAGACTAGGGATCCGGACTACGTGCCGATGAATCCAGTCTGCCTGCCGTTGTTTGTTGCGGCCGGGGCTGGTAACCCTGAAGCCCTTGTGAGTCCATGGCTAGGAGCACATAACAGTATGTATATCTCTGGGTCCGGGGTCGTGACAAGTCTTGGTATCAGAGCAGGACTGCATGTAGGAAAACCTTACTGCTTGGTCGATGTCGAGTCTAGTATTTGTGAAAACTAATTTGAAACTTCAAATGATTGTGAAAACCCTTCTTAGGATTATTTTTACTCCGTATCTGGTATCGCTCTAACTCTGGGTCTTCTTACCTGTTTTGGATTTGAAAAGGTTCTGATTATTCAAAACTTAGGTGCCTTCTATGGCAAGACGTTCTTTTACCCAAGTTGACCTAGTGTTAAAGTCTCTAGAGTCGTGTGTGTTCCTTACTCCGTTGATTGTTGTTCAACTGGGAGATTCCTTTCCATCCTAGTCTCTCAGAGTTGTGTGGATTCCACATTCCTACATGCTTCAAAGTTCTAAATCCTGAACCTCGAGATTTCCTTTCCATCTCGAATGTATTCGTTATCCTCCGTTCCAATTCTACCGGAGCTATCTATGGTCTTCTGAAAGATACTTCGTGATTGCTAATTGTAGTGTCCTCTGTGGCACTCCAATAGTAGTTATTTCTTCCTTTGAGTTTCCAACTTTGGACTTGAACCGAAGGTCCCGGAATGTGCTGAATTGTGGTGGGTTGAACCATGTGGTTTCATAACCATGTGATGCTCACTCTATCAGTACAGGATCCTGACCTTTAACCCAAGTTCGGTTTCGTTGGATCCTGAGGAATCTGTTTTACCTCAAGATGGCTAGGAAATTCCAACTCCAATAGCCATAGGTTTTCTCTAGGAATCAAAAGGGATCACAACAAGAGTGTTCTTTATGATTCCCATATCCATGTTCTTGACTCTGTTATACCTCTCGTTTTAGCATGGGTTCTACAAATGAGTATGACCTTGTGCATCCAACGTGATCTCAGGATTTTCTAGAGCACGTTCCTACTCTTTAGTTGCTTTCCGAACTTCGTCCGTTGTTTGGAAACCAAGTTGCTTATGTGTATTGGATTCTTCTAATGCATTTGCTCTTGTTTTCCGTCAAAACATTCCACCTTGGAATGTCAGGAGAAACAAACTCCAGTACCTCGTTCATTTTAAGGACCAGGTCAAAGTTTTGTAATTCGCAGATTAAAGAAGTTTCATTAGCTTCTGTTCTGTTCTACCTTCGGGTATCACACTCCTTTATATGAAGAGGTCGTGTTAAGTTTCATGGCCTTGTTGATGAAGTGATGCTGTCGGGGGGTTACCCCCGAGTAGGGTAAAGACAAGTGGTAAAAGCAACTATCAGAAGAGAGGTTTGGTCGAGTAGCCGCCTACCCGGTACTTGCTACCCGGTCGACAGCTACTCGGCCTCACCTCAAGATGACCAGAAGAAAGAATCAATCAAGTTATGTCCATTCGAGTAGAAGAGTTGGCCCGAGTAAAACTGGCGGGAACCTACTCGGGCCAGAAAGTCAAAGGAGCCGTTCTGACACAGGATCCCGTGTATCCTGGGTCCGTACTTGGCACTATTCGAACTACTGTTCATCTGGGACCGGCCTGCCTGACAGTGACAGCATGGAAGCAGGCGGTCGCAGGATAAGGGGGCCCTACTCTGTGTTTGGCACAGTGATACCAGTCTGTCCCCTTGGTTTTGCCCAACGACTTTACGGATGCAGCCAAGATTAGGAACCAAAGCTGTCAGCGGGAACCCGGAGGAAGGACGATGTGCACACTATGTCGACACTTGTCCATGTTTGGACGTATCCGGCTGGGCACCATGTATATAAGGTGCCCCGCCGCCTCCTGCGTGAGGGGAGAACACAATCGAACAGACCGTGACCTAGATTCTTGACCTAGTTCATCACGTAGAGAGAAGAGTGGCTACTCGGAAGCAAGAACATTGTACTGTGGCTACTCGGTGAGACACCAGAATACATAGAGAAAGGCAGGAGTAGGGGTTTTACCTCCTCACGAGGGCCCTGAACCTGGGTAGATCGTGTTGTTTGCAGTGTTTAGTTCTTACCTCACACGGCTACTCGTCGCGTGATCCCTCCCCGAGCACCTCCAGCGTCCTTCGTCCCCACATCTTTAGCCATCCTATGGCATCTGCCGTGACACCACCACGACAGTTGGCACCCACCGTGGGGCAACCAGCGGCGCTGGTTGGAATTTCTGTTCGGACGGGATCTTCTTCAGCGGAGCGCGTGGTCTGTGGCCTTGTCCACAGATTCGGCTCCTTCGACTTCGTCACCGACAACGCCGGCGACTTCGGCGGCAGGGCCATGCCAGAGGGCGGCTCGGTGATCTCCTTTGGCTCTCACCTCGTCTACGTCGCCACCGTCGCCAACCACGCGTACCCCGAGCTGGTGCATGACGCGGAGGATCCTCCTGCGGTGACCGCTGCTCGCGGAAGGCCTGCGTGCCGTTCTGCGAACTGCGCTGAGGTGATGGTGACCGGCTTGGCGGCAAACGCCGGCACAGCTGCTGCTGGCGCCGCAGCCGTCGTCGATGACCCTGCTGGCGCGAACGTTGGTGGCAGGACTCACCGGCCTTACGAGAAGGAGTGCAACTTGCCGCCTTCCACTACTCCGACTATTCCCGCGTCGGCTGGGCGACTTGGCATGCCGACTCCCACCGACATCGAGCTTCTAGCCATGAAGGAGCAGCTCGAGCGGCAATGCCTGGAGCTGCTTGCCGAGCAGGCGGAGTTGGATAAGGTGAGGTTGGAGTTGAGTCTAGATCAGCTCGAGTACAACAAGGCTCACGGCTTCACGCCAGTCACTAGGAGGGCTAGCAGAGTAGGAGCCACGCGGCGCAACCTTGGTGCCGAGATGGCGACGGTTGTAGAGGTTCCTGCTCAGTCCGCCACCGCAAACACCTCCACCAGGCCCAGATATAGCACACCCGCCAAGACACTTAGAGCTGCAGAGGCTGTAGCTGCCGAGTTGCCTCGTCTAGACGGCGACGCGCGCGTTAGGCAGCAGGAAAGGCTCAACGAGTTGGTGTTGGAGGCTGCTAGGCAGAATGAGGAGTTCCGGAAGGCCAACCCGGATGCCGGAGCTTCGCAGGTGGTGCACTCGCACGCGGCTAGATCTAACGATCAGGCCTCGTCTCCGCACCCCAGCCGCAAGAAGAGCCGCAGCGGACGTTCGGCCAGAGATAGGCAAATGCAGGTGTACGACCCGGCTGCTGCCGCGAGATAGCTTGCTGTGCCGCAGCAGCCCAGGCAGGAACACAACGCTGCAAGAGCAGGCTCTCAAGCCCATCAAGCTCAAAGCCAGGCCCGAGATGGAGCGCGTCCAGGCCCTTCTCAGCGTCCCGCTGCTCCGCCTACTCGGCAGAGGCAGCAGCCGCGCGCAGTGGCGCCAGTCGCCAACCCGGTGGAGCAGCCTGCTGCTGTGCAGGTGGACAGATATGATGATGGCTACTCGGCCATGGAGATGGCTGGTTATGATGTCCATGATCGTGTTGGCGAGCGCATGCTGGCGCCTGGAGATGCGAGGCATCAGCTGGACCGGATCATCTTGTCGGCGCGGCTGGAGAACACGGGTCCTCCTGGCCCCGAGTGCTTTGGCCCGCGCATCATGAACGAGCCGTCCGTGAAGAACTTCCAGCTCGCAAGGGGCACCAAGAGCTACAATGGCAGCACCAAGCCGGAAGACTGGCTTAATGATTATGTCACCGCGGTTCATATCGCAAACGGCAACCGGAGATGGGCGGTGCGCTATGTCCCGCAGATGCTAGAGGGTCCAGCCCGCACTTGGCTCAACAACTTGCCCAAGAACAGCATCAACTGCTGGCTGGATTTCTCGGATGCCTTCATCAGCAACTTCACGAGCACATACAAGAGGCCGAATAGGCCACAGCAGCTATCCGCTTGCAGGCAGCGAGAAGACGAGACAGACCGCGAGTACCTTACTCGGTGGAGCACATTGAGGAACACCTGTGAAGGTGTGAATGAAGCACAGGCCATTACTTGGTTTGCGCAGGGATGCAGGCATGGCAGCATGCTATGGCAGAGGTTGCAAAGGGAGATGCCGAACACTCTGGCGGAGACCATCAAGATTGTGGATCAGTACGCACTCGGTGATCCTACTCAGCCCCTGATGGACTCCTCTGAGCCGAGAAGAAACTTCAGCAACAGCAAGCGCAACGAGTTCCGCAACAAACGCCGAATATATACTCGATACGACCCTGAAGAGGTGAATGCAGTGACTGTTGGAGCTGGTGGTAGCCAAAGGCAGAAACCTGCTGGAGCCTACGGGCAGAACCAGAACCAGGGCCAAGGCAACAAGAAACCATTTCGCACCTCTCAGTCGGGCAGCGGAAACTCCGAGCAGCCGAAGAAGTTTGTCTTTGATGACATGAAGGATGGCCCATGCAGTTTTCACACTCACCACCCCTCGAGGCCTGCTAACCACACTACTCGGCAGTGCGAGTGGTGGGATGTGATCAAGAATGACGGCCTGCCTCCTCCTCCTCCTCTGCCAGCGGCCAATGCCAATGTGCAGCCTACTCGCGCACCCGCAGCTCGGCCGCCAGTGTACCCGAGAAGAGAAAATGTGAACCAAGTGGCTTTAGGAGCCAACCGTCACTTCAACAATGAGGGCTACCGCAACAACAACAACTACTACAACCGCAACAACAGCAGAGGCAACAACAACTACCAGGGCAACAACAACAACAACAACGGCAACAATGGGGGCGGAGGCTCCAACCAGTACCAAGAGCACCACGAGAGCTACATGATCTTCACTTCTGAGCTAGTTGACAAGCAATCACAGCACAGGCGGGCCATGGAGGTCAATGCAGTGATTCCTGCTGTCCCTCACTACATGTATTGGTGTGACCAGGAGATCAGGTGGTCCCGAGTAGATCATCCCAAGGTGATGCCCAATCCGGGTAGCTACGCCTTGGTGCTGGATCCTACCTTCCTGGGTCCCGAGAAGAATGTGAGGTTCAGCAAGGTGCTAATCGACAACGGCAGCAGCATCAACATCGTGTACAAAGACACACTCGAGAAGCTTGGCCTGGCCGAGAACATGATGCTGCCCAGCAAGACCACTTTCCATGGCATTGTGCCCGGGATCTCGTGCAACCCGATTGGCCGAGTGTGGATAGATGTGCTATTCGGCACCAGGGATAACTGCCGCACAGAGCGCCTGCAGTTCGAGGTGGTTGATCATCAGAGTCCTTACCATGCCCTACTCGGCAGGCCTTCTCTGAGCAAGTTCATGGCCTCTACCCATGTTGCATATCTGAAGATGAAGATCCCTGGTCCCAATGGCATAATTACTATCTCTGGTGATTACAAGAAGTCCATGGAGTGTGCCTCTGCTGGTTCCCAGTTGGCGGAATCGATGGTGATTGCTGCCGAGAAGAAGAAGATGTATGAGGTGGTGGCCATGGCGCAATCCGCGCAAGCTGGCGCGCAAGGCGTGCCGAGTACCCAGCATGGGACCGCATTCCAGGCATCTCAGGAGACCAATAAGGTCCAGGTCGACCCCGAGTTCCCCGACCGCGTAGCCATCATTGGCTCCGGGTTGGCGGAGAAATAGGAAAGCGAGCTCATCCACTTCCTCCGTGAGAATCGGGATGTATTCGCCTGGTCCAATGAAGATCTACCAGGAGTCCCGAGGGAGTTGGTTGAGCACTCATTACATGTGCGTCCTGACGCCAAGCCAGTGAAGCAGGCTATGCGCCGCTTCGGAGATGAGAGAAGGAAGGCCATTGGTGACCAGATCACCAAGCTGCTAATAAGCAATTTCATCATGGAGGTGCTGCATCCGGATTGGCTAGCCAACCCGGTCATGGTCGAGAAGAAGAAGGAGGATCCCAAGGCTGCCAATGCATGGCGCATGTGTGTCGACTACACCGACTTGAACAAGGCATGCCCCAAGGATCCCTTCCCGCTACCTCGCATCGATCAGGTGATCGATTCCACTGCTGGTTGTGAACTGTTGTCCTTCATAGATGCCTACTCTGGTTTTCACCAGATTGCACTCAATCCTGCTGATCAAATAAAGACTGCTTTCATTACCCCGTACGGGGCTTATTGCTATCGTGTCATGTGTTTTGGCTTGAGGAATGCGGGTGCAACCTATCAGAGATGCATGCAGAAATGCTTGCACGACCAGCTCGGCAAGAATGTGCAGGTGTACGTAGATGACATTGTCATCAAAACGAATGAAACACATACTCTGCTTGCCGACCTGGAGGAAACCTTTGCTAACCTACGCAAGTACAAAATGAAGCTGAATCCGAGTAAATGCACCTTTGGTGTCCCGGCTGGCAAGCTACTCGGCTTCCTGGTGTCTAGTCGGGGCATTGAGGCCAATCCTTCAAAGATAAAAGCTATTGAGAGCATGTCTTTGCCGAGATCCTTGAAGGACGTGCAGAAATTCACTGGTTGCTTGGCATCTCTGAGCCGTTTTCTGGGTCGAATGGGCGAGAAGGCACTGCCTCTGTACCAATTGATGAAGAAAAGTGACAAGTTTGTCTGGACTCCGCAAGCGGATGTGGCATTCAACGAGCTGAAAGCAATGCTGGCTAGTGCTCCCATCTTGGCTAGTCCGCTACCCAAGGAGCCAATGCTGCTGTACATTGCTGCGACTAACCGAGTAGTCAGTGTGGTGATTGTGGTGGAACGAGAAGAAGAAGGCAAGAGTGTGCAGCGCCCAGTGTACTATCTCAGTGAAGTGATGTCCAGTTCCAAGCAAAACTACCCGCACTACCAGAAGATGACCTACGGCGTGTTCCTGGGCGCCAAGAAGCTAAAGCATTACTTCCAAGAGCATCCTATCACGGTTGTGAGCTCTGCTCCCATCTCGGATATCATGGGCAACAAGGAGGCGAGTGGCAGAGTAGCCAAGTGGGCAATCGAGCTGGCCGCATATGCACCCGCGTACGCGAGAAGAGAAGCCATCAAGTCTCAGATTCTGGCGGAATTCCTGGTGGACTGGGCCGAGGTGCAGTATGAACCTCCTGCTCTAGTTTCTAACTACTGGAAGATGCACTTTGATGGATCGAAGGTGAAGGAAGGCCTTGGTGCTGGCGTGGTGCTTACGTCACCCAAGCGAGATCAACTCAAGTATGTGCTGCAGATCCACTTCAAGGCGTCCAACAATGTAGCAGAGTACGAGGCAGTGGTGCATGGCTTGCGAGTAGCCAAGGAGGTTGGCGTGCAGCGCATTATATGCTATGGCGATTCAGATCTGGTGGTGCAGCAAGTCTCTGGTAGATGGGATGCTCTGGATGCCAACATGGCATCATATCGCTTCCTGGTGCAGTCTATGACTGGGTTCTTCAAAGGCTGTGAGTTCCAGCACATTCACCGAGCAGAGAACGAAGCAGCAGATGAGTTATCCAAGTTGGGATCTTCTCGGCAATCCATCCCGGCGGGAGTCGCCTTGGAGCACTTGAGGAAGCCATCCATCAAGCCTTCTCCCAACTCGGAGTCCATATTTGTTCCTTCTCTGCCAAGTGAGGAATCTGATCCCATGGAGATTGACTGGGAGAATGCTACAGGAAACCCGGGGACTGCCGTCCTCTACTCGGGGACTGCCACTACTTACTCGGGGACTGCCACTTCTTACTCGGGGACTGCCATTCCTTACTCGGGGACTGCCACTCCTTACTCGGGGACTGGCATTCCTTACTCGGGGACTACTGTCCTTAACCCGGGGACTGTCGCATTCATTGAGGAAGTCCTTGCTAATCGGTCTGGGCTTCAGAGAAGTGCTCCCATCCCTAAAGAGCAACCAGAGGTACCCGTCCCAATGGAAGTGGACGAACCAGTGTTTCCCACACGGGAGACACCGAGTTGGGCTATGCCCATATTATCCTTTCTAAGGGACGGTACTCTACCAGAAGATGAGGTGGCTGCAAGACAGATTCAGAGAAGATCCAAGGGCTACACTATAGTCCGAGATGTGTTGCACAAGAGAAGTGCCACTGGCGTGCTACAACGTTGTGTGGACCCAGCAGAAGGAGAAGAAATTCTGGTAGAGATACACCAAGGAGAATGCGGGCACCATGCCTCTTCTCGGGCGTTGGTCAAGAAAGCTTTTCGGCATGGCTTCTACTGGCTCACAGCACTGCAGCAAGCTGAGGACATCGTGAGAAAGTGCAATGGCTGCCAGATGTTCGCAAGTAAGATTCACGTGCCTGCTTCCGAGCTGAAAACAATTCCTATCACTTGGCCATTTGCTGTTTGGTGTTTGGACATGGTCGGGCCCTTCCAGCCAGCTAGAGGCAACATGACTCACATCCTGGTCATGGTGGATAAGTTCACCAAGTGGATCGAGGTGAAGCCTATTCGGAGGTGCGATGGGGCCACAGCTGTGAAATTCGTGAAGGATGTGATCCTGAGATATGGCTACCCGCACAGCATCATCACCGACAATGGCACAAATTTTGCTGAGGGAGCAATGGTGCGGTTCTGCAGGGATAAGCATATCCGACTAGACGTTGCGTCTGTTGCGCATCCAGCCTCCAATGGACAGGTTGAAAGAGCAAATGGCATGGTACTGGCAGGCATAAAGCCAAGGCTGATGGAGCCACTGCTGAAAACACCTGGGTGTTGGTTAGACGAGTTGCCAGCGGTGTTGTGGAGTCTAAGGACTACCCCTAACCGGTCAACCGGCTACACGCCATTCTTCTTGGTATACGGGGCTGAGGCCGTGTTGCCAATAGACTTAGAGCATGACTCCCCCCGAGTAACCCTCTACACTGAGGTGGAGGCGAGAGAAGCTCGAGAAGACGATGTTGACCTGCTTGAAGAAGCAAGAGAGCTGACTCTGTCACGTTCGGCTATCTACCAGCAAAACCTGCGGCGTTATCATAGCCGAAAGGTGAACCCAAGGGTTTTCCGAGAAGGAGACATGGTCCTTAGGCTTGTGCAGTGCACAGCCGGGATGCACAAGTTGTCTCCTCCATGGGAAGGGCCTTTCATTGTGAGCAAAGCGCTGCACAACGATGCTTACTATCTTATAGATGCGCGCCCACCACAGGCGAACAGGGCAGATAAAGCTGGAGAGGAAACCAAGCGCCCTTGGAATGTAGCTCTACTCCGTCGTTTTCATTCGTGAGCAAAGATGTGTATGTACCCTCTTATCCGAGTTGAAATTCTACTCTGCAATCTGAAATTGAACTCGTGGACTGCCCTCTCCCAACTTTGCTCTAAGTGTTTCTACTCGGCTTTGCTGTTTGCCTGTTCGGTTGCTCCACTTCAAAATTCATAAGCGTATTGAGTACTGTGTCTAAACCTATATGCCAACTCTTCGACTCTGCTGCTGTCCGAAATCCGGCTTCATGGCAAGCAAGAGAACAAGCAAAAGGTCAATGAGCACAAGAAAAATCGCTAAGGAAGAAAAGAGTGCAGGAACCGAGTAGGGTGTTTGTTACTTCTGTTCTCTGTCTTATCTTTTCGGCTAAGTGGTGGGCTGCGTTACTATGTTTGTTTCTAAGCGGCTGAGTATTTGCAGCTCTACTCTTTGACTCTTGTGACTCGAATACCAAAAAAGCAACAAGTTGCGGGTAGAGCTGAGACGAAAAGAGAGAGTGAATAAGAAATGCAACTCGGGGACTCGTATACTAACGCAACCCGGCATCGAGCCAGGGCTGCTCAAATTGACTAAATCAAAAGTAACAAATACCAAGTGGAAATAAAATTGAGTAGCAAGCAACAAGATAAATAGTCTGATACATTTGCTCCCGGCATCCCAGGGATCTGATAAGTGTTTGAGTAAAAAGTTTGCAGGATAAAATCATGTTGAGGAAGCGGTGTTGTCGGTGCTAGCCTTGGCGGCTTCATTTTCTGTGGTGGTCTTGGTCGCCTCCGCCTCCGAGCTGGCATCAGCTGTCTTCGCGGCTTCCTCTTCGGCGCTGGCGTTGGTCGCGTCCGCTTCCGAGTGGACGGTGGTGGACTGCTCCATCTCGACGTCGTGCTCGGTGGCTACCTGGTCTGAGGTGGCCGTGGCCACCGAGACAGGTCCTGTTGCCAAGGAAGAACCAGAAGCTTGGCCGTGGGGGCGTACCGTGTCGTCGAGGGCGGCTCCTGATGAGGTGCCGAACTCGAGGGCGGCTGTGTCGATCTCCTCGACCTCTTCATCGCTACTCGCAACGACTGCGGCCTTCCCTTTCCCGGCCTTGCCCCTAGGTGAATCGAAGAAGCCCAAGTCCAGCTCGGAATCTGATTCTTCGTCCTCCTCCTCGTCCTCCTCCACCTCGGTGTCGGGTTCAATGAGGCCATCGATGAAGGTTGCCGTGTCAGCATACTCCGCAACCTCATGCGCAATCAGCTTGCGCATGGTCACGCAGTTGGGGTCGGTCTCCCACTTGGAATTGGCGCGCTTCCCGCAGATAATCTGCATGTTCAAGTTCTCATACCAGGAGGTGACGCAGAGCAGCATCAAATCAGCACCCGCCCGAGCTCCCGAGGCGCGCCACTTCTTCAATTCGGACTTCACGTTGCGCAGCTTCAGAGCAAGGCCACAAATAGTTGTTGGCGCAGGATCCTGAGGCCAGAAGAGCTCGTGGAGCTGGAAGCCGGTGCGCACCAGGTCAGTGCCCACGCCGGCTAGGCGTTCGAACTGCCCTCGCATCACCAGCATGCTATCCTCGATCTCGTCTCTGGTGTCCGCAGCCTCGCCCTTCTCAATACGAGCTGCTTGGGCCTTGGCCAAAGCAGGCGCGCAAGAGGACACGATGTCAGGGAAGATTTCTGCAAAAAGCAAGTGAGAAATTCAGTAACAGAATTAGAGAGGAGGTAGGACCGAGAAGAAGAGATGCAGAAAGGAGAAAACTTACGATTCAACTCGTGGCACAGCTCCTGCAGCTGGATCTTCCATGCTTCTTCATTGGATACATGCTTCTCCTCGAGCAAGCGGAGCCCCTCCAGCTGAGTAAAGAGCCCAGCATTGGATTTTTTCAGCACCTCGCACTCTTGCTCGAGGGCTTTCACCTTGGCATTGGCTGTTGTCTTGGCCTTTGCCTTCTCGGCGATGACTCTGTCCCTCTCGGCACCAAGGTTGATAACATCCTGGAGTGCCTTCTGCAGCTGGAGTTGCAGATTCTCCATCTCGGTAGCGTGCTCACTCTGCAGAGCAGCAGATTGGCTTGCCAGTTGCACCTCCACCTCGGCAGGCTTGAGGCAATCTTGATGCTCCTCGGCAAATTTCTTATGATCTTCTGCGGAAAGCAAAAGCACGATCAGCGGAAAAGAAAAAGAAACAGACACAAGGGCGAACCGAGTAGACAGTGGTTTACCTTCAAGCTTCTTGATGGTGGCCTCGCCATTCTCAACAAAGGCACGGCAGTTCGCGTGCTCGTCAGCCAGGGCTTTCAGTTTCCCTGCGGAGTAGAAATGGTTAACGCAAAAAAGCAGAAGCGGGCGTAAACAAAAAACGCAAGAACCGCGTAGCTAGAAGCGTACCTTCAACTTCAGACAGCCTCATGGTGTTGTTCATTACTTCCTTGTCGGCTGCCTCGGCAGCTACCTTCTCCTTCTCAAGGGCAGCAATACGCCTCTTGGCGACGGCATGGTTCCAGAGAAGTTGACGGTGCAAGTTAGTCCGCTTCAGTACGCTGTTCTGAAAAGAGAAAGGAAGATGAATCAGACAAAGAAGTTGAGATTCAACCCGAGAAGACGGTTACTCGAGAGAGTATTTGTCTACTCGGCCAGAATCTCGGGGACTGGGTGATGGCTAAGGAAAAGGAAGACGAGTAGAAAAGAAGAAAAGATGCAACTCGGAAAGGATAAGTTAAGGCTTACCGCGTAAGACTGCTCGAGATCTTCTGCGTTCTTGCGGTGCACGAACATCTTGGCAGCAAGAGTAGCGGCGGTGGAGGAGACGGTCATGGGCTTGTAGCCCAAGTCCACCTTGTTCCAGTCGACCCGCATATGGTCGATGTCGCCCAGCGTGGTGCCATTCCAGTTGGTGTTGCCGAGAAGATTGCTGTCCCACTTGGCATCGATGAAACCAACCAAGTCGAGTACCTGCTCGAGGCTCTCGGACGATACCGCTTGATCCTGAGGTCCACGGGAAGCGATGGAGATAGACTTATCTTGATTGGGGGCTGGGGGCCCGGAGTTCACTGCCAATGCTTTCCTTCCTTTTGTAAGAGCAAGCTTCCGGTCCTTGACGGAAAGGCCGATTTGGTGCTGATGGCTAACTTTCACCATGTAGTCCGGGTAGCAGGGCTGGTCAGCGGCAGCAGCAGCGGCAGCAACCACGCCAGGATTGCGAATAGCCACCTGACTGGACTGGCCAGACGATGTGGGCGGCGGCATCAGCTCGGCAGCTCGCTTCTGCGCCTTCTCTTTCTGAGCAGCTGGCTTCTCAATCTTCTGCTTCTCGGTTTTCTTCTTCTCAGCCTTCCCCTTCTCGGCAGCGCTCTTCTCGACTGCCTCCTTCTCGGCAGCATCTTGGGCTTGTTTCCTGGTGACTCGCCCGGCAGGAGGGCTGGCTGCGTCCTTGGTCTGCTGCACCAAGGAGGAGTCTGGCGGTGTAGTGCCCTGGTCAGTTGGTGGCACCAAGGGCGTGCTATCCGCTGCGCCATCTGGTTGGGCGCTACTCTGCGTAGCGTCTGGTTGAACGCCGCTCAGAGGATATCGCTCTGTCATGATCGTATCTTCTACCCGCTGCTCGGTAGCGGGATTCTCTTGTTCGGCAGCCCCTGTGGCTGGATGCTCATGTTCAGCTTCTGGCCGCTCAACGGCGGCGTCATCGCGCATCTCCTGGTCTAGATCTTGGTTTTCCTCGGCGGTGCTAGCCGGAGGAGAAGGGGGCCTGTCCTGGTGAGCGGCATCCTGCGCATCTGGATCTGCGCGGGACTGTTGCTCAGCCTCGGCGTCTGGGGCATTGATGGTCCCTGTTTTGGTGGTGTCGGCCTCATCGCCCTCGAGGTCGACAACCTTGTCGACGTCGAAGGCAGCTTGCTTCTTGGCCTGGTCAGGCGCGAAAGCAGCATCCGCATCTAAGGGAGCTCTGATGAGAAAGGTAAAATCAGAAATTAGAGGGAGGCAGAGGAAGATTAAGAGAAACAGCAAAGTACAAAATTGGGAATTAACCGAGAAGAAACTTACGCTTTGGTGGAGGGAATCGTTCGTCTTGTTCTCTTCACGACCTTTTTGGTCGTCTTCTCGGATGGTTTCTTCTTCTTGGCGGGGGGCTCTAGGGCGCCGCTGCCGGTCCGCTTGCGGGTAGCAGGTGCAGCAACTGATAGAGGACGGACGACCAAGGCTGCCTCGTCCTCATCCTCGTCTTCTCCCCCGCCCTCAGCATCGTCATCATCTACAAAGATTGAGAAGAAAAAGGAAAGACTCAGAAACAACAGGCAAAGGGTTAGTGTTTCTCACGGACAAAACAGGAAAAATCCAATTACCTGCATCTTCTTCCTCGGACCAGTCGCGGAGAGACGCTCCTGTGCGCTGCTTCTCCATTGTGGGAGAATGAGGGAGATTAATCTGATCCGTGGTCTCGAAGGAGGCCAGATCGTCTTCTTCTCGGTCAGCGAACCAATTGCCCTCGAAACGCTCACAGCTCTCGGCAAGCTGGCGGTCAAGGATCTGAAGAACAAAGAATCGTCACGAGTTAACCGGGTAGCACAAAGGCACTCTACTCAAATAGGCGTGCAAACAAAAAGCACACTAAGCCTAGAGAAATTTGCTAAGTGTCCTACTCGGCAAGGCGTGCAAACACAAAGCAGAGTAAGCCTAAGTATTTCAACTAAGTGTCCTACTCGGCAAGGCGTGCAAACATCAAGCATACTAAGCCTAGGCAGTTCGATAGAATGATCTACTCGGTGCAGAAGGCGATTGCTAGTCGCAGCCAGGAGAGAAAGTTTTCTAGTCGGATTGCATATGTTGGAAGCAGAGTAAGGAGAACATACCCGTGGAATCGGCTTCGTGCGGCTGAAGGGAGTGAATCCGTACTCCCAATCGTCGCGGAGGCCTGTGGTCAGTATGGGCCTTGTGTGATCGGCGACCTCCGCGTCGCTCAGCTCGAACGTGGTCGTCCGAGTGCAATCGCGAGGGCCTCCCAAGTAGCACATTGGGTGGGAGCGCCGCTGCAGAGGCAGCACGCGATTCTTGATCCAGCAGGCGACGGGATCGTCACTCCTGAGCCCTTGACCGGTGAGGTAGGCGAGCCGCTCCTCCATCTGCATCGAGTTGCGGTCGTTGGAGGGCTTTGTCTTCCAATTCTGCCCGGATGGAGCTCGGTTGCTCCACGCAGGCAGGTTGATGCGGTCCGTCACCGGTCCCCCTTCCGTGGCGGGGATGTTCTTGACGTAGAGGAAATATTTCTGCCACAGGCGGACGGAATCCAAGCCCTTGATACGAGGGTGGTTGGTTCCCGCCCGCTGCAACATCATGGCGCTGCCGGTGTCGGTTACCCGGCTGCCAGCGGCCGCACTGTCCTTCTTCCCCTTACTCTGTTGACGGAGATGGAAGTACTTCAGCCAAGTCTCCACCGTGGGGCGGACGCCAAGAAAGGCCTCGCACCCCACGGTGTGATAGGCTAGGAAGACAATGGCATTCGGAGGGAGGTGGTGCATCTGGACACCGAAGTGATCCAGGAAGGCGCGGAGAAAATCCGAAGCCGGCAGGCCGAATCCTCGCGCGAAGTGCGCGAGGAAGACGACATGCTCGCCCTCCTGCGGGGCCGGAACAAGTTCGCCGTCGGACGGCCGGCACTGAACACCAGGAGGAACCCTCCGGGTGTTCACGAGCCAGGAACAGTCATCGACGGTGACGTGAGAACCAGCCCAGCCGGCGCGAGCAGCCATGGCAAGGAGTGAGAAGATGGTGGAAAGTTGGAGTAATCGGGTGGAGAGAACGAATCCGCAGCGGCGCAAACAGTTGCGCGGCGGCGGAGAGCTCGGCGGAGAAGAAAGAAACAGGGCAGAGAAAGAGGAAAGTGCGGAGGAGGAAGAAGGGGAAGTTATCGGCGGGGGTATATATACCCTCTCCGCGGGTTACCGTTACCATCGGGGTAGTGGGATCGATCGTGGCCAGGATTCTCGTGTGGTGGGGTCTGTGGCCGGTTAGAAACGCACACACGCGCGAGGCGCGTGCGTAACGGCCGCAGTTGATCCCACGATCAGATCGTGGCCAATTACTGCGCTTGATGGGACATAACGAGCCGGTGGGCCCGCCCCGTGAAAACTGGGCGCGTGGCACGTCGTGTCGTGGGCAGCGAAACGACGGGGTCACGGATGCTTGACACGTGTCCAGTCGCAGCACGGAAGGCTGGATAGTGCTGAGCGCTGCAGAGACGCTAGAGGAGAAATTCTCTAAGTCTTTTTACTCGGTTACAGAGTAGATAGTTGGTGCTACTCGGAAGACAGGAAACTCAAGGTACTTTCTAGAGTACTACTCGGAGGTTCTTACTCGGCATCTTGAGGTTCAAGGGCTATGTTGCAAAGATTGGTTTTAAGCTGGCAGAGCCTAGTGAACGAGTTCGCAAGACTCTACCAGCTTCGGGGACTGCTGTCGGGGGGTTACCCCCGAGTAGGGTAAAGACAAGTGGTAAAAGCAACTATCAGAAGAGAGGTTTGGTCGAGTAGCCGCCTACCCGGTACTTGCTACCCGGTCGACTGCTACTCGGTCTCACCTCAAGATGACCAGAAGAAAGAATCAATCAAGTTCTGTCCATTCGAGTAGAAGAGTTGGCCCGAGTAAAACTGGCGGGAACCTACTCGGGCCAGAAAGTCAAAGGAGCCGTTCTGACACAGGATCCCGCGTATCCTGGGTCCGTACTTGGCACTATTCGAACTACTGTTCATCTGGGACCGGCCTGCCTGACAGTGACAGCATGGAAGCAGGCGGTCGCAGGATAAGGGGGCCCTACTCTGTGTTTGGCACAGTGATACCAGTCTGTCCCCTTGGTTTTGCCCAACGACTTTACGGATGCAGCCAAGATTAGGAACCAAAGCTGTCAGCGGGAACCCGGAGGAAGGACGATGTGCACACTATGTCGACACTTGTCCATGTTTGGACGTATCCGGCTGGGCACCATGTATATAAGGTGCCCCGCCGCCTCCTGCGTGAGGGGAGAACACAATCGAACAGACCGTGACCTAGATTCTTGACCTAGTTCATCACGTAGAGAGAAGAGTGGCTACTCGGAAGCAAGAACATTGTACTGTGGCTACTCGGTGAGACACCAGAATACATAGAGAAAGGCAGGAGTAGGGGTTTTACCTCCTCACGAGGGCCCTGAACCTGGGTAGATCGTGTTGTTTGTAGTGTTTAGTTCTTACCTCACGCGGCTACTCGTCGCGTGATCCCTCCCCGAGCACCTCCAGCGTCCTTCGTCCCCACATCTTTAGCCATCCTATGGCATCTGCCGTGACACCACCACGACAGATGCTCTTACACATCTTTAACCACCTTCACTCCAAGCTGGAATGCTCAAGAATGTTGGGTGTGCATTGAGGTGTGCATCAGATGTTCCTAGCAATTTCCATTGCTTCGAAAGATCTAAGAAACATCTGTATCCTTCTTATCACTACTGGTCACCCAGCCTCTTTTTGAAGTTGGTCGTGTTACCAAATCCGTTCACTCCGGTGCACATTTTTAGTCAGAGAGTTAGGTTCATACCAAAGCTCTCAAGACCATATCAATTGCTTTGAAAAGCAAGATTCCTTCCAAACTCCAAGACATATCGGTAGGTTGTGATATTCTGGTTGTCTTTCTAGAAGTATCACCAGGTTGTCACCTGACCGTGATGTCTAAACAAGGGGTACTTTGAACTACTCCTTCCTCCAAGGAACTCTGCTGGATATCCTGGACTAGTTGGTTGAGCCTAAACAACAACTTGGAGAGTTGAAAGGCCAAAGCTCTGCCTAACTTGATCCTTTGTTAAGGGATGTCTAGTTCTCCTCATGTTGAAGCAGGATAGTATCTCCGTAGTGGACATGCTATCACTCCACACTTGATTTGATGTGGGCTATCGTCAATCGAGAAAAGATCCAAGGACTATCTTGACGGTGTCTTCACTCATAGTGTTTTGCCCGAGTACACCTTCATGTCCTTTGGTCTAACCAATGTTTTGCCTTGATCATATATCATATGAACCCCTCTTCTTGGAGTGTCTTGATAAAGATGTTGTTGAGCCCATCTACGACATTCTTGTTTCATCCAAGTTGCAAGAGGTTCATGCTGAACAAATGGCACTAATGTTGGAAAACTTTTGCGAACCACCTTTGTGTCATCACGAAGTTGTGTTCTAGAGGTTAGAAGTGGCTTACTCCAGTCCATGTGCTTATGGTGAAAATTGTCGCCGTGGATTCGAGTAAAGTTTTCTTGTTCCTTTGGGAATAATCCCAAGTCGGTTATGCATGTGTGGACTATTCTTGAGATGGTTGGTTGTTACCTCCATTCCTTGAAGAAGTTGTACATCCACATTAGGCCACTGACTGATCGTTCGTTGAAAGAGAAGAAGTCCAAGAACTTCGTTATCTTTGTAAACATCTTCCCAACAATGACTCCGAGGTGTTTTGTTGCAAGTAGGCCATGTAGGTGCAACTATCTTTCGTAAGTTGCTAATACATGAGTCCTGCAATCTCGCTCATCTTCTTGAGCTTGGCATCGTATTCCATATCTTGAGAATCCACTAAAGGTATCTCGTTGGTAACCGGTGCAAGCTCTTCAATCAAACACGTTGAGTCTCAGTTATTCAATCCACTAACCAGAGCTGAATCTCAAGCATCAATGATGATTGGTGTTTCCTCAAGAGTATTGAATCAGGTCTTTTCAAAATCCGGCATGGTTGATGTTGTGGTTGACACAATTAGCCGGAAGGCCTAATGTCATATCCCCTTGAATCCGTAAGAACAACCACTCCTCGTGAGAATTCTTGTGCGGCTCGTTCTTAACAAGTTTCCCTCTCCGTTTTTACAACCCGGAGTTCTACCTCCACTTGAAGATCTACTCACGGCTTACCGTAAGCCTGATCTTGGTATCTAAAACATCAAGGGTAACTTGGAAGTTGATCTTTTCAATATCTCTCTGTTGAACCTCCAAACCTCTCTTTCAGTGGAAACAAGTTCATCATGAGAATCATCTCGTGGTGTTTCGTAACCACCATTTATCCGTTCCCTTTTTCAAGTTGTTTATACTTGAAGTTCTGTTCATCTCACACATTGTGTGAATTTGTCAGTCACTTCAGCCATGGGATCTTAACCATGTGGTAGATGTATTGCTACGTCCAAACCACAATAGGAAAGAGATTCCCTATTTCTACCGGTGTTTCAACCCTCGTTGGTTACCCATCCTTATGTTGTGATCAAGAATTCCTCCTTCGTTATGGTGTTTCCACATCTTTCGGTTACTCAGCTTCTGTTGTGAAGTAACATTCCGATCCTTGATAAAGTTTTCGACAAACTTCAACGGAACGAAAGTTCCATTCTCTTCCGTGTCCACTCTGAAGAGTGAACATGATCTTGTATCAATTTCTCACCGACGCACGAATTAGAGTGGTTCCTCGTGTTTTGTTTTTCTCGTCTACGGATATTACTTTGTGGTATCCAAGACCAAACTTTCCATCTTGGTTTTCTGTTTGAAGAAACCTCTATGTCACAAGTTGTTCCACCTTTCTTTTCCAAAAGGATTTAAAGTCTTGTGCAAAGCTCATATTCTAAATCCTTTCAAGACCAATCATCCGCAAATTTGAAACCTTCTCATATTCACTCCGTTATCTTGATGTGTTTCATGCTTGTTAACTCCACATTCCTTTATGAACACTCCTGTCATGAGTTAGCCATGAGATACTCGATCTTCGTAAAGATCAGTTCCTAAGAGTCTTCCCTCTTACCTAGGTGTATCCGTTCAATACTTCAAGATGCTACGGATCAACCTCTTCGAGAAGAGAACCATAAGGTTCGAGAAGATCGTTCAAAACCGGTGTTTCTTCTTTCTTCTCCTTCGGGAATCTCGGGACGAGATTTTTGTAAGGGGGGTAGATTTGTAACAACCCAACTTTTGCTACCAAAGGGGTGTGGTGTGTGTTCATCTCATACATGCATGGCAACAAAAACTTAATCATGTTTTAACCAATTTAAATTTGGAATTTAAATGGTTTGAGAAAAATCCCACAAATGGTACTTATTTTGGTTCCCAAAATTTTGTTCTGAAAAGTATTTCAATTTCACCAAAGCAATACATGGTGTGGTTGGAAATTTCATAAGCTTTCCAAATCCTATTTTTGCCAAATTTTCTGTTCACAAAAAGGTCCCCAAAAAGTTGTTTTCTGTATTGTTTTATAATAGAAAAGGGCTTGCTTGCAAATCTTAAAAGCTTCAGGGGGTCATGGAGGATTTTGCCCGTGTCGTCTTCCTCCTGTCCGGCGACAGGAGGGCAGCCGCCGCGCCACCTCCTGCTTACCTCCTCGCGATGTGGACGTCCAGAAGGAACCCCAAGGTGCCGTCCGGATCGAGCAAAGCTCGCAGAAGCCCCGGACGCCCTCCTCTCTCCCTCTGCTCCTCCCCGCATGTCCGAAACCCTACCTCGCCGGCGATCTCCTTTTGCCGCTGCTACGTCGCTTCCCCCGCCGTTCCAACCACACAGGAAGGTCCGCCGCCCTCCCCTTTACCTCTCCCTCAAACGAATCGAGCACGGATGCCCCGGAGACGCTGCCGCGACCTCGTCTTCTTCAATTCCGGCCGGTGGCCGCCGGGCTCGATGCGGCCGACTCCGGCCTGCCCTGCCTTCCCCGAACCCTCCCTGAGCTTCACCACGACGAGGTGAGCTTCCCGGTGCTCTCAGCTCGCCTTCTTCCCCTCGGATACCCCTCCCCGGCGTGCTTCCATCACCGCTGCCGCGCGGATGCTCGCCGGCTCGCCGCCGGTGACCATTCGGTCAAGCCGCCGCCGCCCCTCGACTCCCCTTTACTTCCTCTACCTCGTGTTACAATCCGTTTTGCGAATCGCGCGCCAAATCGATGGAATTCGATTTCACCTGTGAGGAGCAGAGCAGGGTGATGTCACGCCTGCGTCATGCTGACCTCAGCGCGTGCTTTTCTCTGTTTTTAAAAAATGATGTTACACTGACACGTGGACCCCTCTGTTTATTTGAATTACAGAAAATGATTAAAAATTGAACAATTAATATCTCCCAAAATATAAGTCAGAAAAATATAATAAAAATATGATTATGCTCAGAAAAATGTACTCTTTCCAATTATGTCATTTTCAACCATGTTTGACAAAGTTGAATTTTGGACATTATTTAATGCTGGTTAATTCATTTAAAAATAGAAAAATACGTTTTTATTCAATAAAAATAGAAAATTAAAAGTTATATACCAAATTGCTTAAAATGGCAAATGCAATCTATTTATGATGATTTCAAACCCATTTGAGCAATTAAAATTGTACCCACTTCTAAGATCGCCCGAAACCCCCTCCGGGGTCCATTTCGGGCAAATTTCAGTAAAATTGCATAATTGCCATATGAACCCTAGAAACCCATCAAACATGTTTAGGGCTTTATTTCAGTGCATTAATCTGCTCATGCATACATACTGCGCACTGCATCGATGCCATGCGTTGATTGTTATTTCTCTTTCGGTGTTATTTCTTCCCCGGTAGAACGTGACTCCGAAGAGAAGGCCAACAATCCAACGACGAATACTTGATCTTAACCGACAAGTCAAGCACTTATTCCAGAAGATCTTTATCTGGTTTTCTTATAACCAAGGCAAGCATAACCTCTTATCTGCTCATATATGGTTTCAAAGTGATTTGAATCTCGTACTTTGCATTCGGTTCCAAACTATTTGATGTCAGTAGATAGAGTTCTCCTATATATTGCATAACCTAGATATCCTGATCCACTGCTCCTACCAGCTATAGGTTTGTTTGTGCACGCTTCACTAAACCTTGTGAGTCTTGCTTAGCCATGCCTAGTTGATGAATCTGGTCAATGCGTGAATCTACTATGTCAGGTGTTTATGATTTGAATTACCTTTGATAACTTGACTAATCACGGCATGGATGTGAGGCCATGATGGGTTGTGGCGTTTTGTCCTGTTCATGCCCCTAGGAGCGAGTTCTCGCCTTCGAGCCAAGACTGAGCGTACAGCCACACGTGGGCCGATGAACCCCGCCCGGCTGACTAACTTGTTTAACCTTATCCATGAGCCACGTAGTTTGAGCTTTCCATCTGCGTGTGTGTCAGAAAATGTTTTGGAGAAAACTAGGTCATGACCGGGACAAGTGATGGACGTACACGGATCTTGATCCCGACTCACAGAACAGGTGCCGTCAGGAGGTGGCCAACTCCCTGTTGACGGGGTGGCCCTGTTTGGGTTGACTCATGGATATAGTTCGACAAGGTAAAGGCCGGGAATCGACCACCCTCTGCCGGCACTTCCCGGACTAGTGCTAACCCTGGTGGCACTAAGAGTCGGTTGGTACGTGTGGGTAAAGTTGTACACCCCTGCAGGGTTAAATCTTTTCGAAAAGCCGTGTCTGCGGTTAAAGACGACTTGGTGACGGATTCTGTGATCATAGATAACTTGAACGGAATGACTAAAACTTGCTGATAACGATTGAAGGATGCCTCCTCGGAGATGCCGAGAGGGGTTACCTTGTAGCATGAGATAGTGTGGAACAACTGGAGGAGGTGATCTTTGAAGCACGAGGTGCTAAAATGATTTGGTGGATTAAAATATGATGATATCAGTAGTTGAGTACCTTTCTCATCTGTTTTCAAAATAATCTATGAGACGTGCTATTTCTTCCTCAACTTGGAAAACAAAGATTGCTTTACGCAAATCAGCCTTCATAAAACCCTTTCCGAAGATAGCAGATATATAATAGGTTAACTAAGTCTTGTTGAGTACCTCCCGTACTCAGGTTTGCTTAATTTTGGTTCAGGTGAAGATCTCACTTCAGTGGTGTTTCAACGTGGACATCGACGAGTAGTTCGGGGTTCCCAGGTAGCAGCCTGGTGTCTAGGGGCTGGGACGTCGCCTTATGTTGCGGCCTCTTAGGCCTTTTTGGTTCTTGTTGAGTAGCAACATAATTTGCCTTCCGTTGTCTGATGTAATGTTGGGTCGTGTGACCTCTGTTTGTAAGCTATACTCTAGTAACACCTGTTTAGTAAAGCTTCATGTCTAGAGTACTGCTTTGATTGGTTGTTGGGTTCGAGCTCATTGTTATACAGTTTTGGCTATGCCTGCATAGTTGTCGCAGTCGAGGGGTTGTGGAGCCGATGATCCATGTCCGAGCCCGCCTGTCGATGTGATCGGCCTGGGGCGAGGTAACCCCAGTAACCCTCGATTGTTGTTGCACTTTCTGGACACATAGCAGCTCTGTATAGCTTTGGTCCCGTTTCCTTCAGTTTCATTCGATTCGTGGACGCTTTGATATGCATATTTGGTTATGACTAGCATGGGTACAAGGAGTAGTAGACTGGGGATCCGGACTACGTGCCGATGAATCCAGTCTGCCTGCCGTTGTTTGTTGCGGCCGGGGCTGGTAACCCTGAAGCCCTTGTGAGTCCATGGCTAGGAGCACATAACAGTATGTATATCTCTGGGTCCGGGGTCGTGACAGGTGTCTGGGCGATAAGATAAATCAGCCGATATGTCGGCCGATACTCCGATATTTCGACCGATATTTCGATAAATCGGCCGATTTACCACTTATCGGGGGTCGACCGATAAGTTCCCGATAAGCGATGTCTTGAACATTTGTTGGATCCAAAAAAAACTTCAAAATGATTTATGAAAGTTTTCTTTTAAGTTTTCTATAGAAAACATTTCCTGAAAATATAGTCAAGTACATGTTTTCTACCTTTGTTTTCACTAGGCTATAAATTGTTATTTTATGTTTTCTTGACTTTTAATTGAACCTTGATATATGTACTACAAATCCATAAGCTTAGTTTTATTTTTGGATAAATAAAAATTATCTTTTGCTTGTTGTTTTTGTGGTATAAAATTAAGGCAGAAAAAGGCATTTTTGAAAAACAGATAAAAACAGAAAGTATACCTTTTTCCACATTGTTTTCATGGACTTAAACTATTTCAAATTTGTTTTCAAAAGATGTTTCTGAAAGTTTATAACATGGTTAACAAGTTCCTACTTTGAAAACAAATTTTGGAAACCATTTGGCCCTTGAAAACAATCTCAACTTTTTGATGATTTAATCTGTTTCCAACACTTAGAAATTTTTCTAAGTCTAAACTGAATTTTCTGAATTTTGTGAACAGTAAGAGATACACTTTTGATCAGTTGATTTCTTTGTGCTTCTTTGCAATTTTGGAAGTGTGGCCATGCCTAGCGTGTTTACCACTGTACCTACTCGAGCCAGGATACTTGGACTTGCTTCTAGAAGCCTTGGTCATGAAGAAAAATAAGAGAGAGAAGAGGATGATGTGGCAAGTATGGGCAGCCCATACCTTGACCATTTGACCATGGCCCTTGCCTTCCCTTGCTTCCAAAGGCCACCATTTGACTTGCCCTTTCGTGGTCTTGCACTGGGACAGCTCTGCCTTGTGATGGAAAGACCAAACAAGCCCCTGGACTAGCCCATGCCATTGCTAGACATCAACCCGAGCTCTCCTTTTTTCCCTTGCCATTTCACCACGGGTACAAGTCACACCAGTCCCACTCCTTGTGCCACACTGCTCCTCACACTCATATCACTCCACATCGTCGAGATCTAGCCCTGCCAGAGCCCCTGGAAGCCCAACGAGCCCGTGCCTCGCCGCCGGTGACCGTGCTCGACCCCGAGGCGGGACTGCACGATCTAGCCTTTCCCCACTCCCTCCACTGCCCTGGGTCGACTCATCGTGCTCCCCTGAACACCCCTGACACTCATGTTTGCCTTCGTGCCCGCAGGATCGCTGCCACCGTCCGTGAGCGCCGCCACGGGCATCGGTCATGTTCCGCCGCCCGGAGCCACACCGGGCGCCACCGAATGCTCCCCTCGACGCCCCTGCCACCCTCCATCTCCCCCGAGCACGCGCAGCCCCTCCCCGAGCCCCCTAGGTGAGCAACCACGAGCTTCCATCGCCGGCCGTTTCGAGGCAGAGAGAGAAGAGAGGGTGAGGAAGACGACGATCCGTGCGCCGCTCAATCTTTGATCCATGACCACGCTTGAACCTGGCCGATTCCCGCACCCGTGCTCGTGCGCGCAGCGCAGCTGGGCCGCGTCCACTGGAATCCAGCCCGCGCTGCTGTTTTTCTTTTCTTTTAAGTTTTTAACAGAAACTTGGATGTTTACTTTGGACGTATGAAAAATACTAAACGTGCAAAATAAAATCTACTAAAAATCATGGACCTAACTATATGAGTTCCAAACCACATAAAAATTGCAGATCTAAGTTTTGGACTATATTTTTCTCACATTGAATTGCCACATAGAGCCTTTGAACATGTTTTGGGCATAACTTTTTGAATCTATAAATAAAATGGACAAACAAAAATGTTTTGGATAGCCCTTGAACAGATATATACATAGCATTTGGCCTCACATCAAGGTGAGCTACCAAATGGAAATGCCATCCATTTTGGTAAAAGGCCAGTAGCCTCTTATATGATTTTTAGAGTGAGTTCAAAAATGATTTTTGAAGTAAATCCAACTGGATGAGTTTGATATTGACTGGATCTATCTAATCCTAGCTTTGATTAATTTTTGGAGCTCTAGATTAATTTTGGTGGACAGATCTAGAAAACAGCACTTTCCTGTTTTTGTTCTAGTTGTGTTTTTGTTTAAAATGAAATGTGTGATTGATTGTATTTTGTTTCCTAGATTGTATGCATGTGTTAGGACTTGTTATTGAGTTTTTTGATTGCAGAACATCTACCTTAGAAAGTGTGTGCATGTTTGGGAAGTTAAATAAAAATGAGAATAGCATTGGTTATTTTCTAGTTTATTATTTGAGATATTTGTGTGAGCAAAATCTTTGTGTGTTTGATTGACTAAACTTGTGCTAGGTTTGCTAGGGGTCCAGTACCATTTTGGTACTGTTATTTTGAAGTTAATGCCTCTGTTAGCTGGCATGTTAATTTATATCAAAGCATGTGTAAGTCTTGTTGGTTGTTTGCACTAGTCTTGTTTTCACTAGAATAAATAGCCTTGTGTTATTTATCTTGTATACTAATTTTGTCATGAGTAACCAGAGGCTTGGTATCTCTTTTTCCTTTGTATTATTGGTCCCATAAACCACTGGTCCCATTGCATCTTTGTTGAGGATAAAAATCCCCAACCATACATGTGTGTGAAAATAACATGTTTTATTATATGGTTGTTTGTTATTTTCCACCAAGGAAAATAAATTGTTTGTTTCACTTATGCAAGTGAAATTTTTATTTCTTCTTTGTAAATACTAGTATGTTTAGGTGTGATTCATGTGTTAGCATAATATTCCTTAGGGGTATCATGTTGAGAAATGTTTCCCTATTGATTGCTCAAATTAAAATTGTTTGCTAATAGAATATTTTCCTTGAGATTGATAGATTGTTTGTAAATGATTTTTAAATTGAGTGTTTGGATTTTTGAGTGCATAGCTACTGTATGTGTACTTTATACTTTGTTTGCCTGCTAGTTAATTAATTAGAACAACATGTATTACTAGGATTGGTGTATGCTTGCTTAGCAAATGTTTTTCATAGAATTATTTTATGGTATTGCTTACTAGCATGTATAAGTTTTGTGTGCTGTTAGTAGGTACATTTATGTTCATGACTTGCTTGTTTAGAGTTAAGCATCCTTGTAGCATTGTTTGCTTCTCTAGTATTGGATTAGTGTCACCACTAGAAATTGTGGTTTGCTCTAGTATTGGAATCTTTTATTTTATGAGTGTATGAGTATGTCCTAGAATATTTATGAAGTTATTACTTCTGTTAGTATGACATGAATTCTTTAGTTGCTTGTGCTATAGTTGTAGAATACAATTATTTATTATAACATGCTTGTGTAGAATTTTCCATACTAGTATGCTAAATGCAGTCCAGTTTTTATGTAATTTGATAGGAGTATTACCTTGAGTGATGATTGTGTTTTAGATTATTTTTATGACTTGTTATCATTGATTTTAGCTACTGGTTGATTTATTTATTTTCATGATTGATGGATTCCCTAACCTCAAGTAGACATTAGCATATTCCATAGATAGTCTATTCATTTGTGGTGTGTTTGCTTGTTGTTTGGAAGTTGTCTGAGTGATTTTCCTTAGCATGAGTATTCTACTTATGCTATTGATGTGCTAGTGTTGTTGGTGTGCTTATTAGTATCTTGTTACCTATGCATTGGTTTATCCATGAACTTGTTCGGTGATGATTGCTTGTGTGTTGTTAATACCCATTGCCATGGGTATTACTTTGATTGATTGCTATTAATTTAGTAGCCTCACCTTTTGTACCCACAAGCTATATTTTTAAGCTTCTTGTATATCTTATTATGAGAGTGGTACACCACTCCATATATGGTATTTAAGATGTGGGATATGGTTCTCAACCATATGTTTGTCTAACGATAGTTTTGTGCCATGAGAGTTATGTGAGGCAGTTTCTCGATAACGTTTGTGAGTTTGCGCTATCATACATTTTCTTGCTGTATGTGTTGTTTATTTTAGTTGTTTGTTCTTTAGTTCTGAGTGTGTGTCTTTTACTCTTTTACGACGCTAGAAAACAAAGAAGAAGAAGAAGAAGAAGAAGAAGAAGTGGTAGTTGTGGAGTTGTGCGTCAAGTTCAAGTTACTTCAAGGCCAGGGACACTAAGAGTTTAAGGCAACCCATCCTGATGCTTGATGTTATAATACACTTATCATTATCTATCATGAATGTTTTACTTTTGAAATGTTTTACAAAAACTTTGATTACCAAAAACTATTTTTGAGTGAATATTACTACTACTATCATATATTACTATGCCAGTAGTTGATACTTGGTGTTACCAAGCCCATAGCCACAATATGGTATTTATTACCATCACAAATATTAGTCCCTAAGTGGACACCCTAAAAATGTGTTTTTACAAAACAAAGGCTTTATGGAAAACCCGGAGAAAAGGCTGAGCCTTATTCACCGGAGGAATGTTGAAGTGGTCATTTTTGGGAAAATGGTGTTTTACAAAAATGACACATAACCTAGTCTTCGCCGGACAACCTTTATCGTACTGCCACTTTACCCCAACATGGGCACGGGGCCTAGATGGAAGTTTGTTATTGTTAGTGTGTGTTATATCTCAAATTACTATAAGGGTTGTCGAGCCCTCGAACCGATTGTCTCTAGGTGGAAGATACGGGGCATACAAAGTGAGGGATTAAGTTACCCCCCCCCCCCCGTCGCAGCAGTTGAGTGTCGTGTCTAGGCAGGGTGGGACCTGGTGCCGGCGAGATTATACTCAACTGAAGAGATAGACACATTCTAACTTGAACATAGTGGATGGTTAGGATCAGTTATCTGATGTTTACATACTGTTGTTACAGTCTGTGGTTGTTCACGGCGGATGTACTGGATCTGGTGGATGTGTACACCTCTGCAGAGTACAACTATTTCGAAGTAGCCGCGTCCTTGGATATGGACAGTTGAATGGCCATGTAGCTAGCATTGTGTCAATGTTTTCAAAAAGGAGTTTTTTTTTTCAAAAGGGGTGTTGGACTTGTGAAGTTCGGAAAGGAGGAAATCGTGTACCGTGGAGATACCGTTAATGAAAAGCCAGAAGTTGTTTTACAAAAAGTTTTGCAAAGAGAAAACCTTCTTTTACAAAATGAGTTTATAAAATTTCTTGTACATGCGATATCTACAAGAGAAAGAAAACTATATTATTTTCTTTTGAAGTATCTTCTTCAACGAAGATACAGAGATTTTTAAAAAAAAACAACTATGATATGTCTACATATATCATTGATAGCGACCCCTATGTATAGCCTACCTATTACACCATATAAGCATACTTGCATTTTGGTAAGCTACGTGATGGATGTCTAGCTGAGTACATTCAAATGTACTCATATTGGTTTCGTCCCTGGTATTAACTTGCCAGATTTTGAGAAGGAGTCTCAGAAGGAGATCACGAGGAGGAGTACGGGGCTGATGGCTTTCGAACTAGGATCGTCTCCCGGTCAGCAGCCTGTAGGTTAAGGCGTGACTTGGGCTCTACTACGTTTTGCGTGTGTTTAGTCTTCCGCTGTGTGTTGTGTGTTTGCCTTGCGTGAAAGTTGTGTTGGACTTGGTCATGTGGCCATGTCTCTTTGTAAGTGTTTATGCAACCATGTAATGGATATTGTATCTGTGTACCAACTTGATATGTTGTTCACAACTGGTGTGATCTGGGATCGTGAATGTATGCATATCGAAGGTGTCCTTGAACAGTGGTTCTGGGGCGGACCTTGCAGAGTTGGTATTGGAGCTATCCTGACCTTAGGAGACCTTAGTTAGCATGGACATTAGCTAGTACTCAAATAATTAAGATTAATGCAACCAGGTCACTAAGATGACTATTTTCCAAAAAGATTCTATATTCCATCCCCTCTGTTATTTTTAAAACTCTATCTACACTAAGCTAAAATGGAGCATCTTAAAATTTTGCACACTGTTACCTAACTTAAATCTACTTTAAAATTTTGTGTAGATGGCAATTGTCTTCACCAAGTCCTTCCGGTTGGGATCGCATGCACCTTGCTACCGCCGCTTTGAGGAGGATTTGATCAAGATGACTCGTCTTATCGGTCGTCCCCTACCTGAGCTGAAGGGAGCCCAGATTCACCATGATGGACGAGAATTGTCCTGGTTGGTGGTCTGCACCATCCGTGCACCATTGCTAGCACCGTCAACCCCAGAGATGACTTGGGAAGTTGTGGAGAACAGTTGGGAATATGGTATCCTTAGAGTAATGCAGCTGACCATTGCCAAGCTCGCGAACTTCTTCCACCGCAAGTTTGCAGGCACCCCATATAGATAGTTTGGAAGATGCGACGAGGACGACAAGACGATAGATCTCACCGGAGACTTTGTGTTTGCTCGTCACTTCCAGCACTTGGAGGGACAGCTGTACAACACCCAACTCTCCCTTGATAAGGTTAGAGCAGATTATGACCTCCGAGGCAGAGAGATAGACCAGCTGGAGAAAAGCCTGAATGTTTCTTCTGCTACCGAGCGTTGTCTCAAGGTACTAAAGAAGACCATGAAGTACACTGACTCCCAGCACCGCACACGAGTGAGAGCCCTTCAGATTCAGCTTGCAGCCAGCAAGGCCAGAGTTGAAGAGTTGGAGGAATAGCTACGCGCTTCCTCAAGCACTTAGGATTGCCGCGGGATGTTAGGAGTTGTGTTATTTCCGCAAAGACGCGTGTTTGTGTTTGTGTTGTGTGAACTCTTCTAGATCCTTGTGTGTGCTAGTTCTGTGTAAACCTTATGTTTTAGCCGTGTGGACCTTTAAAATTAAGTTATGCTTGTTAAGACTCGATTTCATGTGTATGTTAGTCTTTTCCTGTGACTATGCGTGTTTCTTAGCTGCTTGCTTGTTGTTGTGTTACCTACCGTTCTCATCTCCATTTTGAGCCGGTACGTGTCACGAGTTCTCAACCAAAACCACCTTTTTAGATTGCTCTCGTCTTATACCGTTCTTTGTCTTCAGCATGGCCAGCGACCTACCTCCACCACCGGAGCCGACAGTTGCTCAACTGTTTTCTCTGTTGAAGGAAGAGCGTGAAGCCGCTCGTGCTAAACACATAGCCACCCATGCCACTCTGGAGCATTTGACTCAGCTTGTCGCCATCAATGCTGAGAATAATGCTATCCTTATGAGAGAGTACCAGCGCCTGCTTGCTGGAGAGAGCCGCAAAAGGAAGATAGTGGCGCCAGGAGAACCTAGTTCATGTGTGACTCGCAGTACCTTACCTGCGATGCCACAATCTTCAAGGAGGCGTGTGAAAGTCAAGCCTAGAACCACGGGTTGCTTCACCTGTGGACAGGAAGGACACTTTGCTCGCGATTGTTCCAAGAAGAACCGTGTTCTAGCTCATCCTGATGAACCCCAAGAAAACCAAGGTCCATCCCAGAAGAAACGCAAGAATCTGATGGGTGGACCTCGAGACCAAGATGATGTTGCAGAAACCCCTGCGACTCATGCCATAGCCAATGGTACATTCTCGAACCAAACCTATAAAACCCTATAGTTGTGTTTGACTTCGTGCCCTGGAAAATCCGACGTAAATGGAACACTAGGAGTGTCACGTCGGACTAGATATAATATCTTAAATAATTAACTATACTAACCTAACCTCATCCAATTTTCATTTAGCACCTTACAGAGTTGGTAACATGACCTCATCTAATTCTAGTTTAATACCTTACATTATAACTTACGGAGTTGGTACCTTACAGGGTTGGTATCACCCGTATAACAATTTGTGACCAACTTTTCCAAAACCAAAGAGAAAGGTGCCCTAGGATGATTCTATAGCTGTTTTGAAGAAAGTGAAAGGTTGGAAAAAAATATTGTATGGATAAACTATGATTGTTACTAGGAAACAAGATCTCTCGTATATATGTTTTGGAGGAACCAGATTTTTGAAAATGAGATGGTGGAAAGCTCATTTGAGGTTTAGTTTAGGAAGGAAAGATTGAGGATCATATGATTTTAGTGCAGTTGAATTATGATATAATATCCAGGTATAACCAGTTGTGGACCCCAAAAATTTGGAAGTTATCAGTAACTCAAAACTTGTAGCCTGGAAGAAATGATTTGAGGTTTAGAAGGATCGGTGGAAACTATTGGATTTTAGGAAGCACTTGATTTATAAGGAGGTTGGATTAATTAGAAGTAACATGCGAGAGAATTTGTGATATGGGAATGAGGATGATAATGTTTGTCTACGTAATTCTTATCTTGGATTTTAGCAGAAAGACTGAGTGTATCTAAAAGTTCATGTTGGATTGAGATAGATATGGGATGTTGATTACAGATGGACATGAGGAATATTGGATTTGATATAGGAAGAGATTACTGGATATAAAATCATGATTTTGGATTTTTGAAGAAATCAATATGGCTTGGATTTATTAAGTAATTATTCTTGATGGTATTCTCAGAGCTTGTCACGCTCTATTGAGACTGTTTGGGTAAAATGATTTGGCCTTGATTAAGAGATAGGAGGTTGCATGATCTGAAATGATTTATAGGAGTAGTACAGAGTTGGTATGATAATCTTATTAAAATGAAAAGCAAGTGTACCATTATCTAAGGAATAACCCCTGGGTTGATATGATGGTTTTGAGGAACAATAAGTTCGAGGTTTAGAACATGGCACCCAGACCTTTGATAGAAAAAAAACTAAATTGTCGGTGGATTTTGGTAAGGTTAATTGTCGGACCCCGGACCCCGAGATATACAAACTGTCATGTGCTCCTAGCAGTGGACTCACAAGGGCTTCAGGGTTACCAGCCCCGGCCGCAACAAACAACGGCAGGCAGACCGGATTCATCGGCACGTAGTCCGGATCCCCGGTCTACTACTCCTTGTGTCCATGCTAGTCATAACCAGATATGTATACCCAAGCATCCACGAGTCGGATGAAACTGAAGGAACGGGACCAGAGTTATACAGAGATGCTATGTGTCCAGAAAGTGCAACAACAATCGAGGGTTACTGGGGTTACCTCGCCCCAGGCCGGATATCTCCGGCAGGCGGGCTCGGTCATGGATCATCGGCTCCACAACCCCTCGACTGCGACAACTATGCAGGCATAGCCAAAACTGTATAACAACGGGCTCGAGACCAACAATCGATCAAAGCAGTACTCTAGACATGAAAGTTGTATTAAACAAGGCATACTAGAGTAGCTTACACAAAGAGGTTACAAGACCAACATAGGTCCAGCAACCCAACATTACAACAAGCAGCGAAAGCAAATATGTTGCTATACAACAAGAGCAAAAGGACTAAGAGTCCGAAACATAAGCAACGTAGCCAAACCCATACTACAGATACCAAGCTGCTGCCTGGGAACTCCTAACTACTCGTCGACGTCGAGGTAGAACCCCTCTTCAGCTGCATCACCGAAGTCTGAAATAAAACAACAACGAAGCAAGGTTGAGTACAAAAGGTACTCAGCAAGACTTGGCTTTTAAGGTTCTTTGCATAAAGCCAACTTTGTTTTCCGAAGTTGAGGAAGAAAAGCACGTGTAATAGAGCATTTATAAACAGAGGAGGAATCTACTCAACTACTGAGATCATTATGTTCTTGAGTCCACCAAGTACTTTCTCAACCCCAGATTACCTTATGCTACAAGAATCACCCCTCTCGACGTAGTCGAGGAGGCATCCTTCATTCATTGCCAGCAAGTTTTAGTCATTCCGTTAGAGTTATCTATGACCCCGTGACTTTCACCAAGTTGTCCATAACCGTGGACACGGCTTTCCGAAAGATTTATCCCTGCAGGGTGGTACACTTTACCCACACGTATCGACCGACTCTTAGTGCCACGCGGTAACGCTCCTCTCTAAGAGCGCGGCAGAGTGTGGTCGACCACGGCCTTTACCTTGCTTAACCCTATCCATGAGTCAACCCAAACAGGGCCACCCCGTCAACAGGGAGTTGGCCTCCTCCTGACGGCACCTGTTCTGTGAGTCGGGACGAGATCCGTGTACGTCCATCACTGGTCCCGGTCACGCCCTAGTTTTCTCCAAAACGTTTATGACACACCCGCAAATGGAAAACTCAAACTATGTGACCCATGGAAGTGATCAAACAAGTTAGTTAGCCGAGCGGGGTTCATTGGCCCGCGTGTGGCTGCACGCTCAGTCTTGGCTTCCGCGGCGAGACCTTAAATCCTAGGGTTGGCGAGTACGGAACGAATAACCACTACCCAAGTGGCCTCCCGTGCTAGCCTTAGTCAGTTTCATATGCTCAGTACTCATAAATATAACATCATACAAGGTTATCGAAGTGACCCAAATCATCAACCGGATGAAGTAGATCAGAACACTAAGCATGGCTAAGCATAACACACAAGGCTCTACGATACTCAAACAACCCTAGTCATACTAGGAGGGTAAACAGGTATGAAGGTGACATGTGAGGGGAAGGGTCATGCAGTGGATAGGTTAACTCTAACAGACTCAAAACCCAGTTGAATCGAATGCATGAGTAAGAGGTTCAAAGACTCAAAACATGGGTAGCCATGAGGTGGTGCTTGCCTTGCTCGTCGAAAGTAGAGCTCGGGTTGTCGTAAAACGCCGGATCGACCTCCGGATCTCGGTCTACTGATAACGAACAACACCGGAAAGAATGCAAACAATCAATACTTGACGACAGTGCAATGCACAATATGTATGCATGAGTAAAACAATGCAATTGAAAAGAAGCTTAAAAGATGGAGCAGGAAGCTAGGGTTTCGTGCCGTGAACGACGAACACCGGAGGAGGGGGAAAAACCCTAAACTGAAGATGTGACCAAGTTAACATGCTCAAATGACTTTGTAAACCTCATAGTTGGATTGCATTTGTTTCACTGATCAAAATGGCATATTACACTTAATTTTCTATTTTTATTGAATAAAAACTTTATTTTCAATATTTAATTGAATTAAATATAAACTATAAAAGTGGCCTCATTTTAAACTTGGTTGAACATATATGAAAATGGTATAGATAAATAGCTCTCATTTTTCTGAACATGCACATATTTTTTTCATAATTTTTGGAGCTATAAATTACAAGTTATTAATTTTCTAAAGAACAATTATTTTCTGTTTTTCTCTTTTACTGCGGGGCCCACTGCTCAGTTTAAAACAGACAGAAAGAAATGCCACTTGTCAAGCCACGTGGGCAGGTGATGTCACGGTGACATCACCGTGACCTCACGGTGGACGGCAGTGGCCGGGGAGAGCTCGCCGGCGACGATTCCGGCGATCCCCGTGCGCGTGCCTGGGCTCATTCGATGCAGCTCCCCGAGGCGCATCTAGCCGTGGTGGCGCCGCCCTGGTTTGGTCACCGGCGGCGAGGAATCGATGGCGGGCGGCGGCGGGGCTATCGGGTTCCGGCGAACTCGTCGAACCCGAGCCGGAGAGGACGAACGGAGGGGATGGGAAGACGGAGGAGCTCACCACGAGCTCAATGGAGCTGACGACGGGGCCGGAGGGAAGCTAGAACGGCGGCGCGGTGAAGAAGGGCCGGCGGCCGGAGGGGAGGAAGAAGGCGGCGATCTCCCCAACTAGTCCATCCGGGCTCGATTCCTCGGCGGAGAAGGGGCGGTGAGGAGCGGCGGTTCCAACGAGGTGCTCGGAATGGTGGGGGAGGGAGCAGAACGGCGGCGTTAGCGACTCGACGGCGGCGGTGGTTTTCGGCCGGGAGAGAGAGAGACAGAGGAGGAGAGGGAATGCGAGGGGGGGTTCTCTGCGACCTGAGCTCGATGGGGACGTCTCTTTGAGGCGGTCGGGCCTCCACGTCGACAGCGAGGGGAGCAGGAGGTGGCGCGGCGGCGGTTGCCCTCCTGTCCGGCGACAGGAGGAAGACGACAGGGAGGGTTTCAGAAAAACCCCCCTGGGAGAAAATTATATTTGCAAAGAAGCCCCTGGAAACTTTAAAACAGAACCCAAAAATGAAATTTGAGGGCCTTTTTGTGAACCAAAAATTGCACAAAAATAGTCGTTGAAAAGCTCTTTGAATTTGCTACCTTTCTAGCATAGAGTTGGTTCCATTTGAGAAACTTTGTAAAACAAATTTGTTCAAAGCAAGTTTAAGTGGCTTTCTGAAAACTCTCCGATTAAAGTTTAAAAGCGAAAATTTGGTCCAAATTTCATGCATGCATGCCATGTACACAACACCTCTCTTTATTACACAAAAAGTAGGGCTGTTACAAGTCTACCCCCCTTACAAGAATCTCGTCCCGAGATTCCTAGGTTTTAGAAAAGAAATCGGGGTACTTAGATCGCAAGCGATCTTCTCGTTCCCAGGTTGCTTCGTTCTCGGAATGATGCGACCACTGAACTTTGAGGAACTTGATAGTTTGACTACGAGTTCTTCGTTCGGCCTCATCGAGGATACGGACAGGAACCTCCTTGTAAGAGAGATCGTCCTTGAGTTTGATGGTTTCGTGGTCCACACCACGAACAGGATCTTTGAAGCAACGTTTGAGTTGTGAAACATGGAATACATCATGGACATCCGGAAATCCTGGAGGCAACTGCAGTTGATATGAAACTTGACCTCGTTTTCCAATGATAGGGAAAGGACCGATATAACGAGGAGCCAGTTTGCCTTTGATTCCGAACCGTTTTCCACCTTTCAGAGGTGTGACTCGAAGATAAGCTTTCTCGCCAATTTCATAATGAACATCTTGGTGATGACGATCATAATAGCTTTTCTGGCGAGACTGAGCTGTTTTCAGTCGTTCACGAATGACACGAACGATTTCTTCCGCTTCCTTGATTACATCCGGGCTGAAGAAGGATCTTTCACCGGTTTCAGACCAATTCAGCGGAGTTCGGCATTTGCGGCCGTAAAGAACTTCGAAAGGAGCCTTGCCCAAGCTAGATTGATAACTATTGTTATAAGTGAACTCGGCATATGGAAGAAACTTCTCCCAATCCTTACCGAACGATATAACACAAGCTCGGAGCATGTCCTCAAGAATCTGGTTAACTCTCTCAGTTTGACCACCGGTTTGTGGATGGTAGGCGGTGCTGAAGGATAGACGAGTTCCCATGGCCTTTTGTAGACTCTCCCAGAATCTGGAGACAAACAAACTGCCTCTGTCTGAGACAATCCTTTTTGGAACTCCATGAAGACTGACTATTCGTGAGATATATAAATCTGCCAGATCAGAGACTCGAATAGTCTCACGAACTGGAAGGAAATGGGCAACCTTTGACAGACGATCAATCACTACCCATATAGCATTGTGCCCCTTTTTGGTGTTGGAAGGCCGGTAATGAAATCCATACCAATCTCATCCCACTTCCATTCAGGAATAGGCAGGGGTTGAAGAACACCGGCTGGTCTTTGATGTTCTGCTTTCACACGACGACATACGTCGCATTCAGCAACATACTGAGCGATCTCCCGCTTCATACGGGACCACCAGAACCTTTGACGTAGATCTTGATACATTTTGGTGCTACCAGGATGAATAGAAAGAGGTGTGTCATGAGCCTCTTGGAGAATTTGCTTTCTCAGATTCCGTATCTTCGGCACTACCAGACGGTTGCCAAAATATACGACACCTTGATCATCGATGGAGAAACATTTAGCTGCACCGCTAGCAATGTTCTTCTTATTGTTGGCAATTCCCAGATCCCGCTTTTGAGCTTTCTTGATCTGGTCTCAAGGGAAGGTTTTCCTCAAGGTTGCCAAGTAACCAGAAGGAAAGATTTCCAGGTTGAGTTTGGAGAACTCCTCATGAAGAGAGGTTGGGCCTGTTGTATCATCAAATTGTTAGCAATAAGACTTCCGACTTAGCGCGTCAGCAACGACATTTGCTTTGCCGGGTTGATAGTTGAGACCCAAATCAAAGTCCTTGATTACCTCCAGCCATCTTCTCTGTCTGAGATTCAGATCCGGTTGGGTGAACAGATATTTCAGACTCAGATGATCTGAGTATAACTCACATCGATTGCCAAGAAGATAATGACGCCATTGCTTGAGAGCATGGACCACGGCTGCTAGCTCAAGATCATGGGTTGGGTAGTTGTGCTCATGTGGTTTCAGTTGACGGGAACCATAAGCCACTACATGACCTTCTTGCATTAACACACAACCGAGTCCTTGTTGAGAGGCATCACAGAAGATAACAAAATCCTTGCTCGTATCAGGAAGAACAAGCACAGGAGCGGTAGTCAGTTTGGTTTTCAGAGTTTGGAAACTTTCCTCTGCTTTTTCTGACCACTCAAACTTTTTGCCTTTCTTAAGAAGTTCAGTCATAGGTTTTGCAATTTTGGAGAAGTTCTCGATGAAACGACGGTAATAACCAGCCAGTCCGAGAAAACTCCGAACATCCTTGACTGATTTAGGTGTTTCCCAGTCCAGAATAGTTTGGATCTTGTCTGGAATAACGGCAACACCTTCGGCAGACACTACGTGTCCGAGATAGATGAGTTCTTTCAACCAGAGCTCACACTTGGAGAACTTGGCATAAAGCTTGTGCTCACGAAGTTTGGATAACACCAAACGCAGGTGTTCAGAATGATCATCTTCGGTTTTGGAATAGACCAGGATGTCGTCGATGTAGACCACGACGAACTTATCAAGATACTCCATGAATACCGAGTTCATAAGCCTCATGAAGGTAGCTGGAGCATTAGTAAGACCGAAAGACATGACGGTGTATTCGTAAAGACCATAACGAGTAGTGAACGCCGTTTTAGGAATGTCCTCCTTTCTGATCTTTATTTGATGGTATCCTGATCGAAGGTCCATCTTAGAAAAGACAGTTGCACCAGCTAACTGATCAAAGAGGTCATTGATTCTTGGAAGAGGGTACTTGTTTTTGATGGTCACTGCATTCAGCGGCCGATAGTCAACAACCAAACGTGGAACATTGGTATCCCGCTTCTTGACAAAGATGGTGGGACAACCCCAAGAAGATGTGCTAGGTTGGATGAAACCCTTTTCTTCTAATTCCTCAATTTGGCGTTTCAATTCAACCAACTCCTCTGGGGCCATACGGTAAGGTCTTTTTGACATAGGAGCGGTACCAGGGACTAACTCAATGACAAACTCCACACTTCGATCAGGTGGCATGCCAGGTAACTCTTCAGGAAACACATCAGGGAAATCACTGACTACAGGTAACTCATGAATTTCAGGAGGGTAATCACCTTGCATGAAGTACAGCTGCAGTTCAGGAGAAAGTCGTGTGCGTGCTGAAGGAGGAATGGTGAACTCAGACCAATAGTCGATGATGGCACCGGAAGGATGTTTCAAGGTGAGGCATTTTGTTGCACAATCCAAAACAGCTCCATATTTAGCAAGCCAATCCATGCCCAGTATGACATCAAGGTCAGTGGATTTTAGGGCAATGAAGGTTGCAGGGAATTGTAAGGATCCCACCTCAACCATGAGCTCTGGCGTAACCATGGTGGTTTGCCAGTTGCAACCAGGGGAATTTACCATTAACGGTTTTTGCAACTTTTCGAAAGGTATCCCATGCATTTTAGCAAACCCTTCTGACATGAATGTATGCGATGCTCCAGAATCAAATAAGGCTAAAGCCGAGATTGAGTTGACACGAATCGTACCCAGTAAGACGCTTGGATCGTCCTGAGCATCCTCAGCAGTCACATAGTTCAGACGACCACGTCCAGCACCAACAGGCTTTGCCATTTTCTTAGGAGGAGGAGGAGGTGCACGTCCTGCATGATTCTGAGGGCACTCCCTCGAGAAGTGACCAGGCTGGCCACAGCGATAGCACACATTGCTGGGAGGAGAGGCAACTGGAGGACGAGAACCTTGTCCACCACCATAGGTTGATGTAGCAGGTGGGACAGGTGGACGAGGAGCATATCCAGATGGCCTTGGCTGGAACGGAGCCCTGGGAACAGCGCTGTATGGAATGAACACACGACGCTTCCTCTTCTGACCAGAGGGTGAAGCACGGGAATCTCCAGCACTCTTCTTCATAGCAGTATCCATCTCCTTTTTGCCACGTTCAAGAGTGATGGCCTGGTTGTAAAGTTCCTGGAAGCTCGGGAACTTGAAGGGCAGCATCTCATAACGAACAGTTGGGTTCAGGCCCTTACGGAACAGATCCTGCTTGTCCTCGTCATTAGTGACATCACGAGGAGCATAGCGAGCCAGACGAGTGAACACACGACCATAGGCCTCAATACCCATACTGCCCTGAGTAAGATCAAGGAACTCCTTTCTTTTACCGTCCATGACTGCCTTCGGAATATAAGCCTCACGGAAAGCAGTACGGAATTCTGCCCAAGTGACCTCATGACCGGGCGCCTGCAACGCCAGAAAGCCTTCCCACCAAGCACCAGCAGCACCTTCAAGCTTATAGGTGGCGAAGTTCACACGGTCACGTTCCTGGACACGGAGAGCAACGAACTTGCGCTCCATTGTGCGAAGCCAGTCATCGGCATCGAGAGGCTCAGTGGAGTCAGCAAAGTAAGGTGGCTGAGCCTTGAGGAAGTCCACGAGAGTAACGCCGGCAGCACGGCGTTCAGTGTTCTGGGCCACACGCTCCAGAAGTTGTTCGTTCCTCAGACGATTGTTCTCAATGCTTTGCAGCACCTGCGCCATTGTGGGTGGCGGCGGAGGTGTTGGCTCAGGGGGAGGGTTGTTACGGCCACGAGTACCACCCGACATCCTGAATAAAAGGAAGAGGAATCATGAATAACACATCCATGGTAAAAGGATACAATGGATCGACATGTAATAATTCCAACGGAACAACAAGATACATGCCGAAATGTAGTGGAACAGAATGAATGAACATGAAGTGTATCATTTCATCAACATGGAGACAACATATTACATCATTTATTGAAACCAGTCAAGTACAAACCATACATAGTGGCGGTACAAGCTCACAAGCTTAAGTACGTACAACACTGAAAGAAAGTACGGTAGATACACATCACCGAAGTTCTGCTCCTATACATTATTTTTCTACAACTTCGGGTTTCGAGTACATGAAAGCAAACATTACTCTAGCTGGAACCGACAACGGTCTCAGTATCCTCCGAAGTCGAAAGGAAGTGGAACCGGAGCACCAGGGTAGCGACGAACAGACTCGTCCTGCGGTCCGTGGAGAGACTGTGGTACACCACGCACCATGCTAGGCCTCCTGAGGCGTCCACGAGGGGGAACATCACCTCCAACATCTGGAGATGCAACCGAGGAAGGCACAAGTATAGCTGGAAGCTCTATCTCAGAGGCCTGAACAATACCACTCTCAACGAATGGCCTCACTCTGGCTGTCACAGTCCTGAGACTAGCTGCAAGGGTGATAACTAGTGCACTAAGCTCACGCTCGCGACGAGCATAAGCAGCAAGGAGATCAGCGGTGCACCTAAGTGTAAGATCTTCCTCCTGGGAGGGATCAGCAAAGGTGTGAGTGTAACACCCCTCAAGAGTAGCATCTGAACCAGGGCAGTAACGGAAGGAGCTATGCTCGTGATCTGGATAGTGGTAACGAAGCTCATTGAGACAGTGCCGGGCAGCATCCTGCACAGCCATCTCAACGGTGAAACCAATACCCTCAGCATAGTGCTCAGCAGGAAAGATGGTGCCATCTAGCTGTGGAAGACGGACACCACACAAGTACTGGGTCTGGTGGAAGTCACGGTACTCCTCATACACGGTGTACACAGGATACCAAGGGGCTCCTATGTTTGCACAGGCTGAGGCTAGGAGATAAGGAAAGCCGGGAACTCCAAGGCATAGAGTATGTCGAACAACCTGACCAGAAGGCATCTGAAACAAAGACATTTTCAAGATGTCAAAAGACATGTAGAAATGACTTGAATTTGGAACTATAACAACCTGAGACAAAGTACTCAGAAGAAAAACACCCAACGGTTTTACTCCTAACTTTTGAAACAACACCAAGGGAACAGCACACAAAAACAAATGAGATACGGTGACTCAGAGTTAGAGCGATACCAGATAAGGAGCAAAAAGAATCCTAAGAGGGTTTTCGTAACTCATTTTGTCTTTTCAAGGTAGTTTTCACAAGTTCTAGACTCAACATCGACCAACGGTAAGGGTTTCCTACAGGCAGTCCTGCTCTGATACCAAGACCTGTCGGACCCCGGACCCCGAGATATACAAACTGTCATGTGCTCCTAGCAGTGGACTCACAAGGGCTTCAGGGTTACCAGCCCCGGCCGCAACAAACAACGGCAGGCAGACCGGATTCATCGGCACGTAGTCCGGATCCCCGGTCTACTACTCCTTGTGTCCATGCTAGTCATAACCAGATATGTATACCCAAGCATCCACGAGTCGGATGAAACTGAAGGAACGGGACCAGAGTTATACAGAGATGCTATGTGTCCAGAAAGTGCAACAACAATCGAGGGTTACTGGGGTTACCTCGCCCCAGGCCGGATATCTCCGGCAGGCGGGCTCGGTCATGGATCATCGGCTCCACAACCCCTCGACTGCGACAACTATGCAGGCATAGCCAAAACTGTATAACAACGGGCTCGAGACCAACAATCGATCAAAGCAGTACTCTAGACATGAAAGTTGTATTAAACAAGGCATACTAGAGTAGCTTACACAAAGAGGTTACAAGACCAACATAGGTCCAGCAACCCAACATTACAACAAGCAGCGAAAGCAAATATGTTGCTATACAACAAGAGCAAAAGGACTAAGAGTCCGAAACATAAGCAACGTAGCCAAACCCATACTACAGATACCAAGCTGCTGCCTGGGAACTCCTAACTACTCGTCGACGTCGAGGTAGAACCCCTCTTCAGCTGCATCACCGAAGTCTGAAATAAAACAACAACGAAGCAAGGTTGAGTACAAAAGGTACTCAGCAAGACTTGGCTTTTAAGGTTCTTTGCATAAAGCCAACTTTGTTTTCCGAAGTTGAGGAAGAAAAGCACGTGTAATAGAGCATTTATAAACAGAGGAGGAATCTACTCAACTACTGAGATCATTATGTTCTTGAGTCCACCAAGTACTTTCTCAACCCCAGATTACCTTATGCTACAAGAATCACCCCTCTCGACGTAGTCGAGGAGGCATCCTTCATTCATTGCCAGCAAGTTTTAGTCATTCCGTTAGAGTTATCTATGACCCCGTGACTTTCACCAAGTTGTCCATAACCGTGGACACGGCTTTCCGAAAGATTTATCCCTGCAGGGTGGTACACTTTACCCACACGTATCGACCGACTCTTAGTGCCACGCGGTAACGCTCCTCTCTAAGAGCGCGGCAGAGTGTGGTCGACCACGGCCTTTACCTTGCTTAACCCTATCCATGAGTCAACCCAAACAGGGCCACCCCGTCAACAGGGAGTTGGCCTCCTCCTGACGGCACCTGTTCTGTGAGTCGGGACGAGATCCGTGTACGTCCATCACTGGTCCCGGTCACGCCCTAGTTTTCTCCAAAACGTTTATGACACACCCGCAAATGGAAAACTCAAACTATGTGACCCATGGAAGTGATCAAACAAGTTAGTTAGCCGAGCGGGGTTCATTGGCCCGCGTGTGGCTGCACGCTCAGTCTTGGCTTCCGCGGCGAGACCTTAAATCCTAGGGTTGGCGAGTACGGAACGAATAACCACTACCCAAGTGGCCTCCCGTGCTAGCCTTAGTCAGTTTCATATGCTCAGTACTCATAAATATAACATCATACAAGGTTATCGAAGTGACCCAAATCATCAACCGGATGAAGTAGATCAGAACACTAAGCATGGCTAAGCATAACACACAAGGCTCTACGATACTCAAACAACCCTAGTCATACTAGGAGGGTAAACAGGTATGAAGGTGACATGTGAGGGGAAGGGTCATGCAGTGGATAGGTTAACTCTAACAGACTCAAAACCCAGTTGAATCGAATGCATGAGTAAGAGGTTCAAAGACTCAAAACATGGGTAGCCATGAGGTGGTGCTTGCCTTGCTCGTCGAAAGTAGAGCTCGGGTTGTCGTAAAACGCCGGATCGACCTCCGGATCTCGGTCTACTGATAACGAACAACACCGGAAAGAATGCAAACAATCAATACTTGACGACAGTGCAATGCACAATATGTATGCATGAGTAAAACAATGCAATTGAAAAGAAGCTTAAAAGATGGAGCAGGAAGCTAGGGTTTCGTGCCGTGAACGACGAACACCGGAGGAGGGGGAAAAACCCTAAACTGAAGATGTGACCAAGTTAACATGCTCAAATGACTTTGTAAACCTCATAGTTGGATTGCATTTGTTTCACTGATCAAAATGGCATATTACACTTAATTTTCTATTTTTATTGAATAAAAACTTTATTTTCAATATTTAATTGAATTAAATATAAACTATAAAAGTGGCCTCATTTTAAACTTGGTTGAACATATATGAAAATGGTATAGATAAATAGCTCTCATTTTTCTGAACATGCACATATTTTTTTCATAATTTTTGGAGCTATAAATTACAAGTTATTAATTTTCTAAAGAACAATTATTTTCTGTTTTTCTCTTTTACTGCGGGGCCCACTGCTCAGTTTAAAACAGACAGAAAGAAATGCCACTTGTCAAGCCACGTGGGCAGGTGATGTCACGGTGACATCACCGTGACCTCACGGTGGACGGCAGTGGCCGGGGAGAGCTCGCCGGCGACGATTCCGGCGATCCCCGTGCGCGTGCCTGGGCTCATTCGATGCAGCTCCCCGAGGCGCATCTAGCCGTGGTGGCGCCGCCCTGGTTTGGTCACCGGCGGCGAGGAATCGATGGCGGGCGGCGGCGGGGCTATCGGGTTCCGGCGAACTCGTCGAACCCGAGCCGGAGAGGACGAACGGAGGGGATGGGAAGACGGAGGAGCTCACCACGAGCTCAATGGAGCTGACGACGGGGCCGGAGGGAAGCTAGAACGGCGGCGCGGTGAAGAAGGGCCGGCGGCCGGAGGGGAGGAAGAAGGCGGCGATCTCCCCAACTAGTCCATCCGGGCTCGATTCCTCGGCGGAGAAGGGGCGGTGAGGAGCGGCGGTTCCAACGAGGTGCTCGGAATGGTGGGGGAGGGAGCAGAACGGCGGCGTTAGCGACTCGACGGCGGCGGTGGTTTTCGGCCGGGAGAGAGAGAGACAGAGGAGGAGAGGGAATGCGAGGGGGGGTTCTCTGCGACCTGAGCTCGATGGGGACGTCTCTTTGAGGCGGTCGGGCCTCCACGTCGACAGCGAGGGGAGCAGGAGGTGGCGCGGCGGCGGTTGCCCTCCTGTCCGGCGACAGGAGGAAGACGACAGGGAGGGTTTCAGAAAAACCCCCCTGGGAGAAAATTATATTTGCAAAGAAGCCCCTGGAAACTTTAAAACAGAACCCAAAAATGAAATTTGAGGGCCTTTTTGTGAACCAAAAATTGCACAAAAATAGTCGTTGAAAAGCTCTTTGAATTTGCTACCTTTCTAGCATAGAGTTGGTTCCATTTGAGAAACTTTGTAAAACAAATTTGTTCAAAGCAAGTTTAAGTGGCTTTCTGAAAACTCTCCGATTAAAGTTTAAAAGCGAAAATTTGGTCCAAATTTCATGCATGCATGCCATGTACACAACACCTCTCTTTATTACACAAAAAGTAGGGCTGTTACATTAATCAAAGGGGGGAAGCACCTGTGTTTAATGTTACCAACCACCAGAACATGTTTTTGTAAAAAAAAAATCGTCTAACATTGTTGTTTTGACCAGACCCTCTTTTCGCTTGCCTCCGAATCTCGGGACGAGATTCTTTTAAGGGGGAAAGGTCTGTCACACCCCAGTTTTTGGATTCTTGTACTGTGCTCAAGAAGACAAAAATTAGGTCCAACCAATTTTTTTTCCTAACAACAAGATTGTTTGAACTAACATTTGATTATGATCGTAATCATATTTGCAACACAAGTTTTGGTTCTTGAATAAAACCAATACCAAATTTTTCTGAAAAACAATTCTATATTTTTTTTCTGATATTTTTCCTGAGGTTTCCCTAATGTTACTTGAGTGGATTTTTATTCCAAGACTTGGATCATTCTTGTTCGCATCTTAAAATAAACTTTTACCTTCGTTGGATCCAAAAAAAATTCAAAATGATTTATGAAAGTTTTCTTTTAAGTTCTATATAGAAAACATTTCCTGAAAATATAGCCAAGTACCTGTTTTCTACCTTTGTTTTCACTAGGCTATAAATTGTTATTTTATGTTTTCTTGACTTTTTATTGAACCTTGATATATGTACTACAAATCCATAAGCTTAGTTTTATTTTTGGATAAATAAAAATTATCTTTTGCTTGTTTTTTTTGTGGTATAAAATTAAGGCAGAAAAAGGCATTTTTGAAAAACAGATAAAAACAGAAAGTATACCTTTTTTCACATTGTTTTCATGGACTTAAACTATTTCAAATTTGTTTTCAAAAGATTTTTATGAAAGTTTATAACATGGTTAACAAGTGCCCACTTTGAAAATAAATTTTGGAAACCATTTGTCCCTTGAAAACAATCTCAACTTTTTGATGATTTAATCTGTTTCCAACACTTAGAAATTTTTCTAAGTCTAAAATGAATTTTCTGAATTTTGTGAACAGTTAGAGATACACTTTTGATCAGTTGATTTCTTTGTGTTTCTTTGCAATTTTGGAAGTGTGACCATGCCTAGCGTGTTTAGCACAGTACCTACTCGAGCCAGGATACTTGGACTTGCTTCTAGAAGCCTTGGACATGAAGAAAAATAAGAGAGAGAAGAGGATGATGTGGCAAGTATGGGAAGACCATACCTTGACCATTTGACCATGGCCCTTGCCTTCCCTTGCTTCCAAAGGCCACCATTTGACTTGCCCTTTCGTGGTCTTGCACTGGGACAGCTCTGCCTTGTGATGGAAAGACCAAACAAGCCCATGGACTAGCCCATGCCATTGCTAGACATCAACCCGAGCTCTCCTTTTTGCCCTTGCCCTTTCACCACGGGTACAAGTCACACCAGTCCTACTCCTTGCGCCACACTGCTCCTCCCACTCATACCACTCCCCCTCATCGAGATCTAGCCCTGCCAGAGCCCCTGGAAGCCCCACGAGCCCGTGCCTCGCCGCCGGTGACCGTGCTCGACCCCGAGGTGGGACTGCACGATCTAGCCTTTCCCCACTCCGTCCACTGCCCTGGGTCGACTCACCGTGCTCCCCTGAACACCTCTGACACTCCTGTTTGCCTTCGTGCCCGCAGGATCGCCGCCGCCGTCCATGAGCGCCGCCACGGGCATCGGTCGCGTTCCACCGCCTGGAGCCACGCCGGGCGCCACCGACTGCTCCCCTCGACGCCCCTGCCACCCTGGATCTCCCCCGAGCATGCGCAGCCCCTCCCCGAGCCCCCTAGGTGAGCAACCACGAGCTTCCGTAGCCGGCCGTTTCGAGGCAGGGAGAGAAGAGAGGGTGAGGAAGACGACGATCTGTGCGCCGTTGGATCTTTGAGCCACAGCCACGCTTGAACCTGGCCAATTCCCGCGCCCGCACTCGCTCGCGCAGCGCAGCTGGGCCGCCTGCCCGACTAGCTGGGCCACGTCCACTGGAATCCAGCCCGCGCTGCTGTTTTTCTTTTCTTTTATGTTTTTAACAGAAACTTGGATGTTTACTTTGGAGGTATGAAAAATACTAAACTTGCAAAATAAAATCTACTAAAAATCATGGACCTAACTATATGAGTTCCTAACCACATAAAAATTGCAGATCTAAGTTTTGGACTATATTTTCTCACATTGACTGTTTTGCCACAGAGAGCCTTTGCACATGTTTTGGGCATAACTTTTTGAATATGTAACTAAAATGGACAAACAAAAATGTTTTGGATAGCCCTTTAACAGATCTATCCATAGCACTTGGCCTCACATCAAGGTGAGCTACCAAATGGAAATGTTATCCATTTTGGTAAAGGACAGTAGGCTCTTATGTGATTTTTAGAGTGAGTTCAAAAAATATTTTTGAAGTAAATCCAACTGGATGAGTTTGATATTGACTAGATCTATCTAATCTTAGCTTAGATTAATTTTTGGAGCTCTAGATTAATTTTGGTGGACAGATCTAGAAAACAGCACTTTCCTGTTTTTGTTCTAGTTGTGTTTTTGTTTAAAATGAAATGTGTGATTGATTGTATTTTGTTTCCTAGCTTGTATGCATGTGTTAGGACTTGTTTTCGTGCAGAACATCTAGCTTACAAAGTGTGTGCATGTTTGGGAAGTTAAATAAAAATGAGAATAGCATTCGTTGTTTTCTATTTTATTATTTGAGATATTTGTGTGAGCAAAATCTTTGTGTGTTTGATTGACTAAACTTGTTCTAGGTTTGCTAGGGGTCCATTACCATTTTGGTACTTTTATTTTGAAATTAATGCCTCTGTTAGCTGGCATGTTAATTAATAGAAAAGCATGTGTAAGTCTTGTTGGTTGTTTGCACTAATCTTGTTTTCACTAGAATAAATAGCCTTGTGTTATTTATCTTGTATACTAATTTTTTCATGAGTAACCATAGGCTTGGTACCTCTTTTTCCTTGGTATTAGTGGGCCCATAACCCACTGGTCCCATTGCATATTGGTTGAGGATGAAAATCCCCAACCATACATGTGTGTGAAAATAACATATTTTATTATATGGTTGTTTGTTATTTTCCACCAAGGAAAATAAATTGTTTGTTTCACTTATGCAAGTGAAATGTTTATTTCTTATTTGTAAATACTAGTATGTTTAGGTGTGATTCATGTGTTAGCATAATATTCCTTAGGGGTATCATGTTGAGAAACGTTTCCCTATTGACTGCTTAAATTAAAAGTGTTTGCTAATAGAATATTTTCCTTGAGATTGATAGATTGTTTGTAAATGATTTTTAAATTGAGTGTTTGGATTTTTGAAAAGGTTTAGATAAATTTTCATTGAGTGCATAGCTACTGGATGTGTAGTTTATACTTTGTTTGCCTGCTAGTTAATTAATTAGAACAACATGTATTACTAGGATTGGTGTATGCTTGCTTAGCAGATGTTTTTCATAGAATTATTTTATGGTATTCCTGTAACATCCCTGTTTTTCTACAATAGGGGTTGTTGTGTTGTTCTCATTCCATTCATGCATGAAAGAGTTTTGAAATAATTTAAAATTTGAATTTAAAGGTAACTTGCTCAAAAACCACTTAAAGTGATCACCCAAAATTTGTTATAAAAACATTTTCAAATTGGAAAAGCAAAGACATGGTGAGTTTGCAAATTTGACAAGGACTCCAAAAACTATTTTTGCCAATTTTTCTAACTGCAAAAAGGACCCTAAGCTTCCAGTTTTCCTCCTCTTTCTTAACAGCAGAAGGACCTATTTGTGTTTTCCGGAAGTTCCTGGGGGTTTTTCGAAAAATGTTCTTTTGTCTCTTCCTTCTCCGGCCAGAAGGAGAGCTGGCCGTCGACGCCTCCCTGCCACCTCCTGCTCGACGTCACGGCAAGGATCAGTACGCCCAGGAGGCGTATAGATCGAAGGCTCCTCCCTCGAACCCCCCCCCCCCCTCGAACCCTCCTGTCTCTGTTTATGTCCCGGAAGCGACCGAAACCCTACCCTCCGCCTCTCCGGCCGCCGCCTCGCCCCGCCGTCTCCGGCCACCCCTGCCCGATTGGAGGCCACCCGGAGCTCCGCCATCCTCTCCTCGTCCACCTCAAGCACGCACGCAAGGCGGGAGGGCTTGAATCGATGCCGGCACCCCTTTTCTTCCCCACGGCCGGCGGGCATTCTCGCCGTCGATTCGCCGCCGTCCGGCCGCTCCGGCCTCCTCCGACCCTTCCACGAGCTTCAGGACATCGTGGTGAGCATCCCAGTCCCCTCCCCTGGCCTTCCCGTGCCTTGTTCCGTGCTGCCGCCGTGAGCCACCGCCGGCCGCCGCCGTTCTTGCTCGCCGCCGGCCACTCCAGCGACCATTTGGTCACCGGATGGTACCCCTCCACTCCCCGTGAGCTCCTCTCCGTTGTTGTATAGTTTGTTTCATCAATTTCAAACCCAATTCGACGAATTTGAATTCATCCGTGAAGAACAGAGAGATCTCGGCCTGGGTGATGTCACTTTGACGTAGTGATGACGTCATAAATCTCGTGTTTAATAATTACAGAATATGAGTAATTTTGTAAAATCAATAATTAATGTTTTATAGATCAGAAAAATAAAGTAAAAAATATGGTTGTGCTCAGAAAAATAAGATCTATCCAAAAATGTCACTTTCATACATGTTTGACACACTTCAATTTTTGAACATTATTTAATGTTGTTTAATCATTTAAAAATAGAAAATATGTTTTTATTCACTAAAATTAGAAAATTAAAAGTAATATACCAAATTGCTCAAAATGAAATTTGGAACCTATTTATGATGTTTTCAAACCCATTTGGTCTTTTAAAATTGCACTCACTTTCATAACCGTCCGAAACCCCCTCCGGGTCCATTTCGGGCTAATTCCAGAAAAACTGCATAATTGCCATACAAACCCTAGCAACCCTATCTTCATGTCTAGGGATTTACTTCAGTGCATTAACTTGCTCATGCATACATATTGCACATTGCATCGATGCCATGGTTGATTGTTCTCCTTTTCAGTGTTGTTTCCCCCTCGGTAGAACGTGACTCCGAAGAGAAGGCCAACAACTCTATGACGAATACTTGATCTTAACCGACAAGTCAAGCACTTATTCCTGAAGGCTTTATCTGGTTTTCTTATAACCAAGGCAAGCATAACCCCTTATCTGCTCATATATGATTTCAAAGTGATTTGAATCTCGTACTTTGTATTCGGTTCCAAACTATTTGATGTCAGTAAATAGAGTTCTCCTATATACTGCATAACCTAGATATCCTGATCCACTTCACCTAGCAGCTATAGGTTTGTTTGTGCGCGCTCTGCTAAACCTTGTGAGTCTTGCTTAGCCATGCCTAGTTGCTGAATCTGGTCAATGCGTGAATCTACTATGTCAGGTGCTTATGATTTGAATTATCTTTGATAACTTGACTAATCACGGCATGGATGTGAGGCCACAATGGGTTGTGGCGTTTTGTCCTGTTCATGCCCCTAGGAGCGAGTTCTCGCCTTCGAGCCAAGACTGAGCGTACAACCACACGTGGGCCGATGAACCCTGCCCGGCTAACTAACTTGTTTAACCTTATCCATGAGCCACATAGTTTGAGATTTCCATCTGCGTGTGAGTCGGAAAATGTTTTGGAGAAAATTAGGTCGTGATCGGGACAAGTGATGGACGTACACGGATCTTGTTCCCGACTCACAGAACAGGTGCCGTCAGGAGGTGGCCAACTCCCTGTTGACGGGGTGGCCCTGTTTGGGTTGACTCATGGATATAGTTCGACAAGGTAAAGGCCGGGAATCGACCACCCTCTGCCGGCACTTCCCGGGCTAGTGCTAATCTAGTGGCACTAAGAGTCGGTTGGTACGTGTGGGTAAAGTTGTACACCCCTGCAGGGTTAAATCTTTTCGAAAAGCCGTGTCTGCGGTTAAAGACGACTTGGTGACGGATTCTGTGATCATAGATAACTTGAACGGAATGACTAAAACTTGCTGATAACGATTGAAGGATGCCTCCTCGGAGATGCCGAGAGGGGTTACCTTGTAGCATGAGATAGTGTGGAACAACTGGAGGAGGTGATCTTTGAAGCACGAGGTGCTGATATGTTTCGGTGGATTAAAAGATGATGATATCAGTAGTTGAGTAGCTTTCTCATCTGTTTTCAAAATACTCCATGAGACGTGCTATTCCTTCCTCAACTTGCAAAACAAAGATTGCTTTACGCAAATCAGCCTTCATGAAACCCTTTTCGAAATAGCAGATATATAATAGGTTAACTAAGTCTTGTTGAGTACCTCCCGTACTCAGGTTTGCTTAATTTTGGTTCAGGAGAAGATCTCACATCGGTGGTGATTCAACGTGGACATCGACGAGTAGTTTGGGGTTCCCAGGTAGCAGCCTGGAATCTATGGGCTGGGACGTCGCCTTATGTTGCGGCCTCTTAGGCCTTTTTGGTTCTTGTTGATTAGCAACATAATTTGCCTTCCGTTGTCTGATGTAATGTTGGGTCGTGTGACCTCTGTTTGTAAGCTATACTCTAGTAACACATGTTTAATAAAACTTCATGTTTAGAGTACTGCTTTGATCGGTTGTTGGTTTCGAGCTCATTGTTATACAGTTTTGGCTATGCCTGCATAGTTGTCGCAGTCGAGGGGTTGTGGAGCCGATGATCCATGTCCGAGCCCGCCTGTCGATTTGATCGGCCTGGGGCGAGGTAACCCCAGTAACCCTCGATTGTTGTTGCACTTTCTGGACACATAGCAGCTCTGTATAACTTTGGTCCCGTTCCTTCAGTTTCATCCGACTCATGGACGCTTGGGTATGCATAATTGGTTATGACTAGCATGGATACAAGGAGTAGTAGACCGGGGATCCGGACTACGTGCCGATGAATCTGGTCTGCCTGCCGTTGTTTGTAGCGGCCGGGGATGGTAACCCTGAAGCCCTTGTGAGTCCATGGCTAGGAGCACATAACAGTATGTATATCTCTGGGTCCGGGGTCTGACAAGTCTTGGTATCAGAGCAGGACTGCCTGTAGGAAAACCTTATTGCTTGGTCGATGTTGAGTCAAGAGTTTGTGAAAACTATTTGAAAACTCCAAATGGATTGTGAAAAACCTCCTTAGGATTCTTTTTACTCCTTATCTGGTATCGCTCTAACTCCGGGTCATCTTACCTGTTTTGATTTGAAAAGGTTTTGCTATCTGTTCTAGTTATTCAAAACCTAGGTGCCTTCTCTGGCAAGGTCGTCGTTTACCCAAGTTGACCTAGTTATGAGTTTCTAGAGTCGTGTGTGTTCTGTGTTCCGTTATCTCTTAAACTGGGAGATTTCCTTCCCATCCTAATCTCTCAAAGTTGTATAGATTCCACATTCTTACATGTTCCAAAGTCTGAAATCCTGAACCTCGAGATCTGCTTTTCATCTCGAATGTATCCGTTATCCTCTGCTCAAATTCTTCCGGAGCTATCGTTGTCCTTCAAAAGATAGTTCGTGATTGCTATTCGTGGTGTCCTTCAAGGCACTCCGATAGTAGTTACTTCTTTCTATATGTTTTTAGTCTTCGAACTTGAACCGAAGGTCCCGGAATGTGCTGAACTGCGATGAGTTGAGTCATGTGGTTTCATAACCATGTAATGCTCACGCTACCAGTACAGGATGCTGACCTTTAACCCAAGTTCTGTTTCTTTGGATCCTGAGGAATCTGTTCTACCTCAGGATGGCTAGGTAATCTCAGCTTTAATAGCCATACGTTTTCTCTAGGAATCAAAAGGGACCATGACAAGAGTGTTCTTTATGATTCTCATATCTTTGTTCTTGGTTCAGCTATACCAACCTTTTGGTATGGGTTCTACACATGAGTATTACCCTGTGCTTCCAAACGTGATCTCAGGATTCCCTCGAGCACGTTCTTATTTCTTAGTTGCTTCCAAACTTCGTCCGTTGTTTTGGACACCAAGTTGCGTATGTGTGTTGGATTCTTCCGATGCATTTGTTCTTGTTTTCCGTCAGAACATTCCACCTTGGGATGTCAGGAGAAACAAACTCCAGAACCTCGTTCATCTTAAGAACCAGGTCAAAGTTTTGTAATTCACAGAATAAAGAAGTTTTATTAGCCTCTATTCTGTTCTACCTTCGAGTATCACACTCCTTTATATCAAGAGGTCGTGTTGAGTTTCATGGCCTCACCGATGAAGTGATGCTCTTACACATTTTCACTCCCCCTTCCTCCAAGCTTGAATGCTTGAGAATGATGGATCTATGCATTGATGTGTGTACCAGATATTCCTAGCAACTCTTACTGCTTTGAAAAATCCAAGAAACATCTGTATCCTTCTTAGCACTATTGGTTACCCGGTCTCAACTTAAAGTTGACTGTGTTACCAAATCCGGTCATTCTGGTGCACATCCTTGGTCAAAGAGTTAGGTTCATGCCGAAGCTCTCAGTATTATATCGGTTGCCATGAAAAGCAAGATTCTTTCCAAACTCCGACACATATCGGTAGGTTGTGATATTCTGGTTGTCTTTCTAGAATTATCACCAGGTTGTCACCTGACCGTGATGTCTAAACAAGGGGTACTTTGAACTACTCCTTCCTCCAAGGAACTCTTCTGGATATGTCGTGGTGGTGTCACGGCAGATGCCATGGGATGGCTAAAGATGTGGGGACGAAGGACGCTGGAGGTGTCCGGGGAGGGATCACGCGACGAGTAGCCGCGTGAGGTAAGAACAATACACTGCAAACAACACGATCTACCCAGGTTCAGGGCCCTCGTGAGGAGGTAAAACCCCTACTCCTGCCTCTCTGTATGTATTATGATGTTTCTCCGAGTAGCCACAGTACAAATGATATCGCTACCGAGTAGCCTCTCTCCTCTCTCCGGGTAGAGCTAGGTCAAGAACTTAGGGTTCTAGGGTTTATGCGTGACCCAGTATGCGATCGATCTGAGCATGCCTCGCGCAGGAGGCGGCGGGGCACCTTATATACCTGGTGCCCAGCCGGATACGTCCAAACATGGACAAGTGTCGACATAGTGTGCACACCGTCCTTCTTCCGGGTTCCCGCTGACAGCTTTGGTTCCTAACCTTGGCTTCATCTGGAAAGTCGTTGGGCAAAACTAGGGGACAGACTGGTATCACTGTACCTAGGCACAGAGTAGGCCCCCCTTATCCTGCCACGGCATGCTTCCATGCTGTCACTGTCAGGCAGGCCGGTCCCAGATGAACAGTAGTTCGAATGCTGCCAAGTACGGACCCAGGATACGCGGGATCCTGTGTCAGAACGGCTCCTTTGACTTTCTGGCCCGAGTAGATTCCCGCCAATTGTTCCCGCCAATTGTACTCGGGCCAACCCTTCTACTTGAAAAGATAGAACTTGATTGATATTTCCTTCTGGTCATCTTGAGGTGAGACCGAGTAGCAGTCGACCGGGTAGCGAGTACTAGGTAGTCGGCTACTCGACCAAACCTCTCTTCTGTAAGCCGCCTTTACCACTTGCCTTTACCCTACTCGGGGGTAACCCCCCGACAGCAGTCCCCGAAGCTGGTTGAGTCTTGCGAACTCGTTCACTAGGCTCTGCCAGCTTAAAATCAATCTTTGCCTCATAGCCCTTGAACCTCAAGATGTCGAGTAAACGGCCTCCGAGTAGCATTCTGACAAGTATCTTCTGTCTCTTGTCTTCCGAGTATCACTTGCTTTCTACTCTGTGACCGAGTGAAAAGACTTAGAGAATTTTCTTGAATTGAGCCGTTGCGGCGCAGAGCACCATCCAGCCGTCCGTGCCGCAGCCGGATGCGTGTCAAGCATCCACGACCCTGTCGTTTCGCTGCCCACGACACATCGTGCCACGCGCCCAGTTTTCACGGGGCGGGCCCACCGGCTCGTTATGTCCCATCAATCGTAATAATATGCCACGATCTGATCGTGGGATCTACTGTGGCCGTTACGCGCGCGTTCCGCGCTTCCGTGCGTTTCTATTCGGCCACAGGCCCCACCACATAGCAATCATGGCCACGATTGATCCCACTACGCCGACGGTAACGGTAAAATCACGGAGAGGGTATAAATACCCCCGCCGGTAACTTCCTTTTCCCCTTTCCTTGCACTGTTCCTCTTTCGTCCTCTGCTCTCCTCCGCCACCGAGCTCTCCGCCGCCGTGCAAGCTCTCGCGCCGCCGCGGACTCAATTCGCCCAACCACTCCGTCCAATTTCTTCCACTCCTCCTACCCGCAACAATGGCCAAAGCCGGCTGGGCGGGCTCAATTGTCACCAGTGAGGACTTCGCCTGGCTCGTTAATACCAGGCGAGTTCCTCCCGGCGTGGAGTGCCGGGCGCCTGACAATGAAGTCGTGCCAACTCCGCGGGAGGGTGAGCGCGTCGTCTTCATGTCGCACTTCGAGCGCGGCTTCGGACTGCCGGCCTCCGAGTTCCTCCGTAAGTTTCTCGATCATTTCGGCCTTCAGATGCATCATCTGCCGCCGAATGCCGTCGTCTTCCTCGCCTACCACGCCGTGGTGTGCGAGGCTTTCCTCGGCATCCACCCGACGTCGGAAACCTGGCTGAGGTACTTCCACCTCCGCCAGCAGACTGTCGGGAAGAAGGACAGCGCGGGCGTGGCCGGCCGCGCAACCGACACCGGCTGCGCCATGATGATACAGCGGGCCGGGACGAACCACCCCCGTATCAAGGGGCTGGACTCCGTTCGACTGTGGCAGAAGACATTCTTCTATGTGAAGAACATCCCCGCCGCCGAAGGAGCCCAGGTAAACGACAGGATCAACCTTCCCGCCTGGAGCCTCCGTGCTCCCACTCAGAAGAACTGGAAGGAGAAGCCCGCCAACGACGACAACGCCATCGAGATAGAGAACAGGCTTGGCTGGCTGATAGGCCAAGGCCTCAAGAACGATGATCCGGTGGCTTGCTGGATCCAGCGCCGAGTGCTGCCTCTGCAAGAGCGCTGTCATCTCATGTGCTACATGGGAGGCCCCCGCGACTGCACCAGGACGACAACCATCGAGATCGACAACATCGACGTCCCCGGGCACGCAAGGGCCATCTTGATGACCAACCTCAGCGACAATTGGCAGTACGGGTTCGTCCCGTATAGCCGCACGAAGCCGATTGAGCGGGTACGTTCTCCTTATTCCGTTTTTGCACATGCTTTCCGAGTAGATAACTCTTCTTCTTGCCGCGAGTAGCAGTTGCCTTCTGCACCGAGTAGGATACTTAGCCGAATCTCACAGGCTTAATGTGTTTTGTACTTACACGCCTTGTCGGGTAGCCTACTCGGGAACAATTCTTGGGCTTGGTGTGCTTTGCGCCTGCACGCCTTTCTGTGTAGGATACTCTACAATCATGCTTAGGCCTCGTATGCTTTGTATTTGCACGCCTATCCGGGTAGAAACAATCAGCGAGCCGCCTAGGCTTAGTGTGCTTCGTGTTTGCACGCCTATCCGAGTAGAATTCCTTCTCGATACTCGGCTAATCTGTGACCCTTCTCTGTCTTTCAGATCCTTACTCGCCAGAAAATTGAAAGCTGCGAGCGCTTCGATGGCAACTTCTCTGCCGATCGCGAGGAGGACGATGTGCCCTCCTTCGAGGCCGCGGATCAGATCAATCTCTCACGCTCCCCAACAACAGAGAAACGCGAGACCGAATCATCTCTCCGCGACTGGCCGGAGGATGAATCTGAAGGTAATTGCGCACTTGCCTTGCTTGTTCTCAAAAGACACCAATCCACCGATTACTGTTTCTGACTTGCTCCTTTTCTTTCCTGAATCCGCAGATGATTTTGCTGATGAGCACGAGGATGAGGACGAAGACGAGAATGAGGACGATGCGGTCCTTGTCGTCAAACCTCTGTCCGTCGCAGCCCCCAACACCCGCAAGCGGACTGGCAGTGACGCCCAAGGGCCTCCAGCTAAGAAGAAGAAGCCAGTCGAGAAGCCGAAACCGACCAAGACAGTCGTGAAGAGATTAAGGCGAAATCTCCCTTCCACCACTGCGTAAGTTCTCTTCTCGGTCGTCTCTCCTCTCGCGCCGTGCTGTTTTCCCCAATCTGCTTCTAATTTCTGATTCTTTCTTTCTTGGCAGCCCTGCCATGGACGCGAATGCCGTTCTTGCGCCCGACCAAGCCAACAAAGCACCAGTACCTCTGATCAATCTTGACGATGAGGAGGATGAAGCCACCAACATCCAAGGAGCAGAAACAGAACAGCAGAACCTTGCGTCGTCAGTAGCACGGGACACTGCCGCTCATCATGACAGAGCGCCTTCTCCTCCGGCCAGCAATGCCGAGGAGGATCCGGACCAGGAGATGCATGACACCGCCACCCACGAGCAGCCTGACGCAGCGCAAGAGCAGCCCACCACCGGGGCTGCCGCACAAGAGAACCCCGCTGGCGAGCAGCGGGTAGAGGACGCCACCAACACGGATGCCACCATGGCGGACTCCTATCCGCTGAGCGACGCGCATCCAGGCGCCGCACCGACTAGCGCCCAGCCCGATGCCGCGCAAGGTGATGCTTCCGTGGTGCCTCCAATCGTTCAAGGCACCGCACCGCCAGTTTCCTCCTCAGTGCCACAGAACCGGGACCCAGCCAGACAACAGGCCCTAGATGCCCTGAGGGATGAAGTTGGCAGAAGAGCAGCCGAGAAAGAAGCTGCCGAGAAGGCCGAGGCTGAAAAAGAGATAGCCGAGAAGGAAACCGCCGAGAAGGCCAAGGCCGAGAAAGAGGCAGCCGAGAAGGAAGCGGCCGAGAAGGCGAAGGCGAGAGCTGATGGAAAGAGACTCGAAGATCCCGAGAAGCAGAGAACCGAAAAAGAGAAGGCGAAGAAACGGGCCAGAGATCAGAATCAAATGCCGCCGCCAGCCTCGGGTGGAGCACTGGTGATTCGAGAGTCCGGCCCGGTTGCCACTGCGACTACTGCCGCTGCCATCGCCGCTGGCCAGCCTTGCTTCCCGGACTACATGGTTAAGGTTAGCCATCAGAACACCATTGGCTTCTCTCCCAAGGATAAGCAGCTAGCCCTTCTGAGGGGAAGAAAGGCCGTAGCCGTGAACTCCCCTCCCCCAGATCCAAATCAGAACCAGTCCGTCACCATTGCTTCTCGGGGAGTCCAAGATCCAGCGATAAAATCCCGGAGCCTCGAGCAGGTGCTGGATACCATTGGCTATATCGACGCCAAGTGGGACAGCAAGGTTCTCGGCACGGACAACTGGCACGGTCTTGGTCTCGGCACAATTGACCACATGCGCGTTGAGTGGAACAAAGTGGATCTGGGATACAAGCCCATGACCGTCTCCACCGAGACTGCCACTCTCGCCGCCAAGATGTTCCTCCACCGCAAGAACGCCGAGGACATCGAGCAATCCTATGCAGTAAGTTTCACTTGTCCTTCTCTGAGTTGAATTTTTCTTCTCTTCTATTCGCCTTCATTCTTCTTTACCATCACCCAGTCCCCGAGATTCTGGCCGAGTAGGCGGATACTCCCCGAGTAGCCTCCTACTCGGGTTGAATCTTTCCTGCTCTGTCTAACTTGTTTTCTTCTCGCTTCTCAGGATAGCGTCCTGAAGCGGACCAACTTATACCGCGTGCTTCTCTGGAATCACTCTATCGCTAGGAGGCGAATCGCTGCACTGGAGAAGGAGAAGGCAGCTGCGGAGGCTGCGAGCAAGAATGCCAACGACAGCACTCAGCAGCTGGCTGAAGTGAAAGGTACGCTTTTAGCCATGCGGTTACTGCGTTTCTTGTTTACGCCCGCGTCTGCTTTCCTTTGCGCTAACCTTTCCTACTCTGCAGAGAACCTGAAGAACTTGGCTGAGGAGCACGAGAAGTGTCGTGCGTTTGTGGAGAACGCCGAGGCCACCATCAAGAAGTTAGAAGGTGCGTGGCCGTCTACCCGGCATCATTCTTGTGCCTATCTCCTTTGCTTCTCTGCTAACCGTGCCTTGCTCTTTTCAGAAGATCACAAACTGTTTGTTGAGGAACACCAGGACTGCGTCAAACCGGAGGAGGTGCAGAAACAGCTGTCCGACCAGGCTGTTGAGTTGGTGAAGGACCACACCGCAGAGGTGGCGGAACTGCAAACCCAGCTGCGGACAGCACTCCAGGATGCTGTTACAGTTGGTGAAGAGAAGGACAGAGTAATTGCCGAGAAGACCAAAGCGGAGACAACCCTCAAAGCCAAGATCAAGGCCCTAGAGCTGGAGTGCGAGACACTGAAGACATCCAATGCTGGGTACTTCGCTCAGTTGGATTCTCTGCGCCAGATTCAGGATAAACACATATCCAATGAAGAATCCTGGAAGACCCAGCTGCAGGCGCTGCGCGTCGAGCTTAAGAGTAAGCTTTCTCTTCTCTGCATCCTTTTCTTCTCGGTCAAATTTCTTCTCGGTTCTTCCTCTACCCGGTTCTTTTCTCCTCTGATTCTGAATTTCATACTTGTTCCCCCAGAGATCTTTCCTGCCATCATTTCTTCCTGCGTGCCCGCTCTGGCCAAGGCCCAAGCAGCACGTGCTGCGAATGGCGAGCCAGAGGACACCAGGGCCGAAATTGAAGATAGCATGCTGGTGATGCGAAGCCAGTTCCAGCGCCTAGCCGCCGTTGGTTCTGACCTCGTGTGCGTGGGCTTTGAGCTTCACAAGCTCTTCTGGCCTGAGGAACCTGAGCCAACAACCATTCTTGGCCTTGCACTCAAGCTGCAGAATGTGAAGGCCGAGTTGAAGAAGTGGCGTGCCTCAGGAGCTCGGGCTGGTGCGGACATAATGCTCCTCTGCATTGCATCCTGGTATGAAAATCTTGACATGCGACTCATCCGCGGGAAGCGCAACGACTCCAAGTGGGAGACAGACCCCGACTGCGTGGCCGCGCGCAAATTGCTTGCGTATGAAGTGGCGGAGTGCGCTGAGACGGAGATCTACATCGACGGCCCCCCCGAGCCCGACACCGAGGTGGAGGAGGACGAGGAGGAGGAAGATGAGGAGACAGAGTCCGACTTGGAGGGCCTCTTCGATTCCCCCAGGAGCAATGCCGGGAAAGGGAAAGGCACGGCCATCTCGAGTAGCGATGAGGAGGCCGAGCACATCGAGACCGCCCCACTCGACTTCGGCACCTCTTCAGGAGCCGCTCTTGACGACACAATGCCCGCCCCCAGCCGAGCCTCCGGTTCCTCTACGGCTCCAGGGCCCATCTCGGTGGCCACGGCCACTTCCGACCCGGCTACCACCGAGCAGGACGTCGAGATGAACGAGTCCGCCACCATCCAGTCGGATGCGGATGCCACCCACGCCAGCGCTGAGGAAGATGCGGCAGCCAGGGCCACCACAGATGATGCAGCAGCCAATTCCAGTACCGACAACATTGCCACCTCCACCTGATTTTATCT